>OU830593.1:81862891-83062891 GCA_917563855.2 Limnephilus lunatus | reverse complement strand
GTTTATATTGAAAAATCATTACATTCATTTATAAATAAATACATGTATTATACAAATGTATAGTATAGATATACACATATCGTAATACAGTTAAAAAATCTGAAAAATAATCACAGCATGTTCCTATTGTTAAATAGTGCTCTAATTGGTTGAGAAAATGTGTGAAATTTATTTTTTAACCTTGTAGCAGAGATCAATAAATAGATAACTATTGTTATTTTATTAAAAATATGCAGATTGCTATTAAATTGCCATTTTTTGCATTAGGTTCACAAGGAGGCCCTAAGGAAATAAATTTTCTTCATGGCCTATGTCATCTGCGGGGCTGCTGTGTAGAGGAAAGGAAGGAGAGGAAGTTCTGAGAAGGAAAACTGTATGAGGGTTGGGTAAGAATCTGAGGGTCAGTGTGTCCAGGAATGATGGACATATGAATCCATCCCTCCCAGTGCAGTGCAAGACGATGTTCTGAGAGAGTCCTTCTGGAGAAGTCAAAAGGTCACCCTCAAACAGCCTCTCCTGATAAACGCATTTGCCAACAAGACCTTTAGACAAATCTCACCCCAAGACCCCGGGCACTCTTGCTAAGTCACCAAACGTAGAGAACCACTTGGGGTGACCTATGACAAGGGTGGTGGTCATCCAATAAATGGTTCCCAAACCAAATTCCCTAACCGTAAAGTTTTCCCTAAAGCTTAATTAAAGTGCCTTTTACAATTAAAAAAAAAATTAAATACAAGGTTTTCGTGTGTAGCCTAAAGTACACTAAAATGATAGCAATGTCAGAGAATTTGTGACATCGGTAAACAAGAAGCGAGAATATTTTAAATGTAGAATTATTCATTTGCCAATCGCAAAACGTTTATTTCAGTTTGTTAGAACATTCTAAGGCTCAAAATTCCTTGAGAACATGACTGTTCTGAATCTGTGCCATATGGACCATTGGCATTCCAGGGGTTAAATTTGAAAAAAATTTAATAAAATAAAATACTGTTTTGTTTAAAACCACGAGTTTTATTAATTTTTTGAACCGACCGGTTTCGCTTTACTCAAGCATCATCAGGGTACAAATTAATACTAAACAATAAGTCATAATGTGTGCTTATATAAAACAAAATATAGAGGGAGACAAAATTTAGAGAGAGACAAAATATAGAGGGAGACAACATGATACAAATATAACAAACACATCGACGGCCATAAAATACATTAACCTAAGTTCGCAAGTAATGGAAAAAACCGAAAGATAATTATGTGACTAATGGGTTACAGTAATACATTTGGAGGAACAAAGCATCAACTGACATAGTGGTAAGGAGCACTGGGAATTTTTTTATTAAGGGTTTATTGGAAACAGACCTAATATTGGACTACTTGATATGTCTAATTGATTATTAAGTATATGACTTTTGGTTTTTACAGCTTTTTTAATTTCTAGTGCCTCTAAATTGTTAAGTCTGTTACCATGTCCGTTTTTATGTAAGATTTTAGCACCGGTGCTATGACAAAACGTATGATCTTTATCGATCAAATGGTTGGCGAATTCTGAAAAACCGTTATTATTGAGGCACAGTCCTTGTCCTCAAATCAATGATAATAATATTAATTATCAATGGCGGCGAATTTTATTCATTAATAATTTTTCTGCTTTAAGTGTTAAAAACCTTCCTTCTGAAGTCAGACCTGCCTTTTATACGAATAACAATCTAGGTAAATTTCTAATTAATTCTAAAGATAAGGACAACAAATTAAGTCATTCGGGAATATATAAATTAAATTGTAATAATTGTTCGGCTTTTTATATCGGTAAGACAACACGTAATGTTAATATTAGGATAAAGGAGCATCTTCGTTGCCTCAATAATAACGGTTTTTCAGAATTCGCCAACCATTTGATCGATAAAGATCATACGTTTTGTCATAGCACCGGTGCTAAAATCTTACATAAAAACGGACATGGTAACAGACTTAACAATTTAGAGGCACTAGAAATTAAAAAAGCTGTAAAAACCAAAAGTCATATACTTAATAATCAATTAGACATATCAAGTAGTCCAATATTAGGTCTGTTTCCAATAAACCCTTAATAAAAAAATTCCCAGTGCTCCTTACCACTATGTCAGTTGATGCTTTGTTCCTCCAAATGTATTACTGTAACCCATTAGTCACATAATTATCTTTCGGTTTTTTCCATTACTTGCGAACTTAGGTTAATGTATTTTATGGCCGTCGATGTGTTTGTTATATTTGTATCATGTTGTCTCCCTCTATATTTTGTCTCTCTCTAAATTTTGTCTCCCTCTATATTTTGTTTTATATAAGCACACATTATGACTTATTGTTTAGTATTAATTTGTACCCTGATGATGCTTGAGTAAAGCGAAACCGGTCGGTTCAAAAAATTAATAAAACTCGTGGTTTTAAACAAAACAGTATTTTATTTTATTAAATATGTCAAACCACAAAGTGATTGCTTTCTACAATAATATTGAAAAAAATTATACAATCAACCGAAACATTATTTTTATGAGTATAGTTTACAACATTATTGGCAGTAAAAAATCTTACCATGTCATTTTCTCTTTCCGCTTGCTTATATCGACTTCCTCCCGGCGTGGCACTGTGCTCCAGGCAAAGCCCCTTGATGGCGTAGGACTCCGCTACTATTCGAAGACTTCGGCTACAATAACAAACATAAGTTAATAATCAACTGTTAAATAACAATACATAAGTTAATAAACAACCATTAAATAACAATACATAAGTTAATAATCAACCGTTAAATAACAATATATACTTAAGTTAATATATTAGTTCAAAATATGTTAAACTAAAATACTTTACACAAGATTGAACCTCACAATCAGAAATTGTAATTATTAGATTATGAGAATTTGTCTTTGCAAACTTTGACACCTCAGAACATTGTAAGATGAAGTTAGAACCCTATTCAACTAAAGTGATGAACTATACTGCACCTCATAAAAACAATCGACTGACAGATACAAACAAAATGACAATTGCAAAAGGTTCAAAGTGATGTTAAAACCTTGTAAAATAAATGGAAGCTTTGAAAACTTGATGTTAGAACTTCGTCATACAAGTATCTACTTAAATAAAACACAGACGGCTCTGAAAATTATTTTGGTTATAGAAATGACCAAAAGAAATGGTTTTGTATTCAAAGGTCGTTTTGTATTCAAATGAGTGACGAAATGCTGTAAAATCATTGAATCAAAGGTCAAGCAACAACTACTTCATACCTATTGTATTTTTTTTTTAAAGAATGCAATCGTCAAAGAGGGACGGAAAGAAATTTCAGAAATTAACACAATAATAAACAAACGGTAATGTTGCATTACTCTGCTGCACACAATACACAAAAATTTATAACACTTGGTTTCAACTTAAATACTAATGTACTTAAGCAATTATTTACACTAGCAGTTAAAAACCCGCTCCGCAGGTTTTTACTGCTAGGGCCTGCGGGCGGCTTTTGTTTCGGGTTCGTCAAGTTAGTGATGGTGATTGGTGATCATTTTGTAAATCCAATATAGGAATTGGTCGCAAAATGAGCCCGTGTATCCACTGTCAATGTGTCAACCAGTGATGGCAAGTAACCGCGAAAAAGTAACCGGGACGAACGATGACGTAATATGTAATATACAGCCGCTTTATACAATCGAGAATTACCGTCAATCTTCCGAAATCTGGGAGATACTCAAGGTTCACAAATTCGTAGAACTTATACCTAGGAGTAGAACTTCCCATTTGCCTGTTGCCGACGGAAGTAGCTCCATCTTGTGACGCATTCTTGAATTACAAATCGAATTACAATGGTAGATTTGTGTGAAACTCCACGAACACAGATGTTATTTGAAGCGCGGCCGTTAAGCGTGGCGTCGACATGCACCCGTAGCTGGGTTCTGAAATTCAACCACACGCAGATGCTAGGATATTAATACTGTTCGATTGGGAGATGGAAAAACATGCACAAAATAGGTTATTAGGTTCTAAGTTTGGGTTATTTTAATAATTTATGCATATTTCCTAACCTTCAAATGAAACTTACGATAAACTTCAGATTGGTCAAAACTGTCAACAAAACGTGAAATTTTTAACTTTGATTGACAAAAAGGAAATCTAATGCTTATTTTTTTATCATCTCCCAAGCCATAAATAGTCCTCTCTCATGGTAATTACTTAAATTGAAACCAAATGTTATTTTATAAATTTATGCTTATGCTGCAGAGTAATGCGACTTTATCGATAAATTTGAAAGTGGTAATGAGTTAGGTAATAGAAAAATGAATACTAACATCGGTAGCTGCTTCTCCGTCAATGTATGCAACTCTGCCAGGGTGTAGTTCTTCAAGCTGTCATCAAACATTCCACTGGCGTAGTGCAATTTGCCCAGCAACAGGTGAGCATCCAGGGCCACCCCTGCCTTCTTCCCCAGTTCATTGGCGGCCAGAAGTAGGAAGGACTTGGCGTCTGCCAACCCTTGCTTCGCCTTCGAGAAGTTTGCCTCTATGGGGGGCCATTCCTCAAGATAACTCTCAAGTTTTCCTTCACCAATGAGAAAATTCGATAGACACTCTGAAATAACACATTAAATTAGATCAATAACTCTCCACGTAACGTGTTTCATAATATACAAACTACACAACACAATGTTTTGCTCTAGGGATACAACCACCTTGACTGCACATGATCTTACCATAATTAGGAGACCTAATTTTCAGCTGTTCCGCGAGCTCTATTACTTTTTTCCAATTCGAATCCTCGCGACTCTTCTCGATCTCTGTCTCGATGCGGACAGCATTTCTGCCCCGTCCCGTCATTTTATTTATTTATAATTGTACACACATAAACGTCAAATCTGCAAAAACTGTGACATTATCGCTAATGAATGTTCGAACACTCATCGAATGTCAACTTTGACTGGCTGGTGTTGCCCAACGGCAACAAAAGCCCGTACGAAAGGGGCTGCCATATTAAAAATTTTAAACTCCCTGGTAAAGGCAACTAAAATCCCTATAAATTCCTGCAAATGCGAAAGACTCCCTGGATTTAAAGACAGTCGCGTTGATGAATAATATTATATTGGCAGTGATTTAATACAATGACGGCCTCCTTGGTCGAGGAGCAGCCCTGGATCTAGGAGAGGGGGGGGGGGCGCCTGCCCCGGTTGGCTGTTTTAGGGGGCGCCAAATCGTAATTTATATTCAATTTTTATAAGAAAAACTTTATTTTTATTACTTTTTTGAAGGTTATTCCCATCTGTGAAATATATCATATTAGAATAAGTTAACAATAATAATCTAAACAAGACACAGAAAAACAGAAAAAAGACAATGGTCGCAACTGGGATCCCAGTAGAACGTAATTTCGAGAAAAACGCCTTGAAAATTTTGCTGGAGGATAATTCAACATACAAACTGTTTTAAAACTGTTTCATATAAAATGCTGTATCTCCGTCAATTTTACGAATTTTCTTAAAACATTTGGTGAGAGCTTATTAACAATGCATCTTACGGAAGATAAATTTTAAAAATGATTTTTTTACAGTGTCCTGGTGCCTTAAAGCCTTGTTTAGGATTTGATCAAGGGAACATGGAGGCCTTTGGAGGCCCCCCAGACTCAGAGGCCCGTGTGAACTGAATAAAAAGCTTGTAAAATTACATCAACTTCTTAAACTTAGAAAGGGGGGGGGGGGGTCATTCTGCTTTGCCGCCCCGGGCCTCTGACGGGCTTAGTCCGCCACAGCACTTTACCCTTTTCTAACTTCCAAAAAAAATTTTTTTTACCACAACGTAATTTTATTCATAATGAATCTGTTTTTTAACTACATCACGAAAGTATGCCATCACCCCTTTCAATAAAAATAATAATAAATAACTCTTTATTGCACATAAAAGGACACATTCATAAAAACAAAAATATATTTAAAAAAAAAAAAAAAAACAGTACAATGAGCGGTCTTATCACTAATGTGATCTCTTCCAGACAACCTTGGTACGAAGAGAAACAAAGAAGTTTAGCAAGCAGTTAGGTAGTGCACACTAAAGCTTATACAACATTTATATTTTAAACATACCTATAATTAGAAATAAAAGCAAAAAAAACTCAAACAAAACAAACCATACAATAGAAGGAAAGTAAAATACAACTACGTTTAAATATTTATTTTAATTATTGACTTTTTTTATTATTAGCGCATGATGTGAACATTAGTTATTGGGTTATAACCTAATTATTATAATTAGTTGTTTTCTTTAATGCAATTAATGTTATAAATCTGTAAATGTTCCTAATAAAAAAAATTTAAAACATCTTGAAAGCTGACTTTTTCCAAAATCGGTGCCGGATTTGCTCACTAATTGACAGTAAGTAGGTACTTGCTCACGATTGACGCGAGTTATTTTTTCTCGCGGCGCGGGGCCCCCAGCCGATGCGGGGCCCCTAGGCAGTTGCCTACTCTGCGTAAAGGATAATCCGGTACTGGGGGTGGGTATCTGGGTGGGGAGTCTGGCTGGAGAAATCAAAAGGTCTCCTTCAACCAATCTCTCTCGATCCGGCCCGCCACGCAATAAATGGGCAAACGCATCTACCACCAAGGCCTAGACAACTCACCCCATGAACCCGGGCACCCCTGCTAAGTCACCAAACACAGAGAGTCGTTGAATAATAGAACGAAGGTTGAGTAGGTACTTAATTGAAATATTATTGGAGTTACAAAAATATTGCTATTGATTGATTTTTTTTCTTATTTCATTACATTTAAAATTGATTTATGACAACATTAGCGGTTTATAGACGTTATAAAATGACTTCAGTTTTAAATTTTCTAGTGAATAATATATTTATTGAGTGAATGCTAATAATAATACAATTCGTCATTCATAAATGCATTATTAGTAGTATAACCGTGAAAAATCACTGGATTTTTCTTGACTTACCAAGATGAAAACTAAGAAATTTTGTTTCCATAAATTAAAAAAATATGTAATATGAATAACCGCCTTGTAAAATATACCTACATGGTGTTCGGAAACTAGTGGTACAAGCTGAAAACTAGTGAATCTTTTGTTATTCGGCGGTACATCCTCTCTGCACTACACCCCTTCGGGGACACTTTTATTTATTCACATTTTGTGTAAGTATGCATACCATTCTTAATGTGACCAGACGTCCCGTTTTCAGGCAGCGTGTCCCGGCGTCCCCACCCAAACAAAGCTTCGGGATGCCAAAATGTCCCGTTTTCGAAAAGAAAACATTATGCGCCTACACAAACATACCTACGGGAGATCTAGGAGAGTTGTGACAGAGGAGAGTTGTGACAAAGACGATTTCTCCCGACCTATAATAGTAAGCGATATTGTAACAACGCTCGTTTGTCGCTTTAGAGACGCGCTACTTCACTCAGTACCCGCCGGCGGCGCAGGAGACGCGGTTGCGTAATTACACGTATGCGTGCAAAAAAATGCGAAAAGTAAGTTTTTCTTCGAAATTTTAATTGAATTTATATCATGTCTTATTACATGTGCGTTGTTGTAAGGTGAAGTTATACGTGAAATCCTATTTAGATTAATCTTTATGACAAATTGGCTTACAGTATCAACATCAAAAAATATGCTACGGATAAATTGAAGCTTTTAATAGGTTTTCTATGTAACGGAATTGCAATACAATTATTATTTACATAACAAAAAAAAATAAGCGTAAACCACTAAAAAAATGTTTTTCCATGACTTTACTATGAAGTAATACAAGAAACATTTTTATAAAAATACCCCTTTATGGCTAAGACCATTTTTGAGGTTTTCTATGTTCTAACTTTTTTTCACTCTTATAAAATTATGGACAAAATAAATAAAAAACAGTTTTTCGCTTTCTTGCCGCGCGCAAATAAGACGCTCGATTGCAAATTTTGCAGGCACGAGAATCGAAATATTTCTAGCGTTTATATTCCTCTTAAGTTGTATGGTTATTTAAGTCTCAAAGCGTTGCATTGATCTTTTGTGTTTGCATCGTGTTTAGAAAATATGAATCATTATTCAGACCAAGTCGTTATTTTGAACACCTAGGAGAGTTTTGACAGCCTGTCACAAATCTCCTTTTGACTTCATTTTTCTGCTGGGTTTTTTCGACACTTTTTAAAATTAATTTGCGATGTCTGTATGTGTTTTTGTGCATTAGTATATTAAGGTCAAATCTTGTAAGTACAGTCCGCAATAAAAGATTGTCCCAAAAAATCATTTTCGATTAAAAAAATATTTGGACTTGTGGTGTGATGTTGCATGCTGGATGACTTTTTTTGTTTCAGAATGCCTAATAACTATACACGAAAGACTGATGAAGGCACTGCTAGTGTCCAATATACAGAGCAGTCACGACTTACCTCGGTGATAGGGGAGTTGTGACAGAGGGAGTAGTTTTTATTTTCGTTGATTTTCTCGGAAACCGTAATACTTTAATTAATGTTGATGATTGTTTTGGAAAGGGAAGGAATGGTGCTATCTTAATTCACATAAGTCATAACCGTGGAATGTTTCTTGAGCGAGATATGTCCCTTAATTTAAAAATTGTCATAACTCTCCTTGGTCTCCCTTACTGGTAATCTTGTAATACATAAATGTACAAAATAGCTAATCCTAATATGGCACGAAAAACATTACTATCTTGTCAATTGTATTGTATGAAAGTGTGAGGCTCCTAAAACGAATAAGTTTAAAGCATATTTTATTTAATTTATTAAGGGGCTATAATTCCAATAATTCATGCGCATGGTAGCTGCAAGACGAGTTGTGATCTAGCCTCCTACATAGTAAAGCAAATTCACTCGCTAATTTTAGTCAAAAACATTTTTACTGTAATATATTGCTTTATTTCGTTTAAATTTTTTCTTAATAAAAAAAAAATCACTACTTTTTGAACAAGGTCATAGATAGGTCATGGATATCTGCATTGTAATCTTACCTCTTTTGTAGAACGCTCTTGAGGCGATTTTTCACGAAAACAGCGCTATATTTCCAATTTATTAGGTATTATTATTAAGTATCTACCTTTTTCCGGTATCTCGTTTTGGGGGAAATAATAAATGGTCACGTTAACCATACTATATTCCCTAAACCGACTGCTTATTGTATGTAAGCTAACTGTCGAGGGATCAATTTTCATGATCATATTATTATGTTGTTAATGTATACGAACCATTTTCGATACTGCTAGAACGCCAGAACATCTTGGATGGTATTGCATTTATTTGCACACTGCATATAACTATTATTTGTATTTAACGATAATTTTTGTTTTCCATAATATTTCAACGCGACACTTTAACTTCACTTGTTCGGACTCTGAACAAAAATAATGTTTCGCGAATGATCTGCATTGCAGATTTTTGCCCAGTCTTTAGACAATATAAGTCTTTTACAATTATTCTGACACGTTATTACTATTTACAGTGCTTTGTATATTGTTTCCATTATGATTTATGATAAGAAATACGAATGCACAGATTACGGGAGATTCCATAATAGATAAGATGATAAAATATAGCAATGGCACATGGCACCGTAACTACCTATTTACTACTTACTCGTATTATAAAAATTATATCATTAACTAGCGAGTTCCCGGCATGCGTTGCTATGCCACTAATAAAGAAATTGTTTCTCTCTGCGTGTATTTTCCCATTCATCCCGTTCCCCTTCCGTCTCCCTTTGCCTTCTCATGTCCCCTACCTCTCACGCGTTCCCCTCCACCTTCCCCGCCTTCCTTCTCCACTCTCCCGCAAATCACCCTGCCGCGATCCCCTCGTTCAATATATTCAGCCCCGGTACATTCAGATTTTCAAACAGCTCGTGTGCCACCTATTGTAATTTTTTTTATAAATGTTTTTTTTTACATCTTACGAACATTCATTTATGTATAATATAAGAACAATCAATCAAATTTGGTACCTAACATAGGTACCTATTTAAAATAATATAATTTTCTATTAGATTCATAGTATACGATTTTGATTAGTAGATACCATAAGTGAGTACTTCGATTAAATTCATTAATTTAAAAAGTTTATTCGAATATTGAATTTTGATTTAACAATCGATGTTTGAAAAATGTTATTTTCAAATTGTGACATTTTTCTAAGAGTTTTTGTAATGATTAAAAAAACTTTTCAGGTGTATTGTCATGTGGTTGTAATAATCCAGAAACCTTCGCGAGGGTGGAAAAAAGGTATTTTGAAAGTTTGAAACATTTCCTATGCTTAATATAGCAACGCATAGCGGACATACATACATACATACAAACATTTTCAGATTTTTATATATATAGATACATGCCTTCCTGACTAGCCTACAGCCAAGACAATATATACGTTGTAGGCCGATCCTAAAATCAGGCAGATCATGATGCGCCGCAGGCACTTCCCGATCTTCCGCCAAGCACTTCACGATGTGGCTAGGTTACGGTTACGATTGGCCTGCGACGTATATATATCATGCATAATACGCTACCAATTGACCGTTTGCAGAGTTTCCGAGAGTGGGAAGGCACAAACATTTTTTTAAGTAAGCATTATGTATATCTACGCCTAACTATACAAAAAAATGGCACTATAACCTACCTCAAACTGTAATAATAATAATGTGCAAATTCAAGATAGACCGTCAAATTAATCAAAAAAGACGTACTCCGTAGGTACCTAATACCACGTATATTTGTATTATCACAAAATTGGTCGCTAGAGCTAATCGTAAATGATGGATTCTACTTCGGAAGTGTTCGGTTGTTGAGGCGCGCCTCAAACTAAACTCCGCGCGGCCGCACTACGTCTATCGCTCGTTTCTCGCACTCCCCTCTACCTGAAATACATAAAATCAGCGGCTCTCGGAGGCGGGTACTATCTCCGCCTCATTCAGCATATTATTGTACTGCGTTGCGTAGTAGCTCGGCGTGGCGAGCATAAATCCACGTGTGGCCGGCCACGTTGCACTGGTGGGATGAGTTTCATAATATGAAGACAAACAGCCCTAGTAAAATACGAAAATATTCATAGATATTATGTAAAATAAAGTTAAGTTAAGACCCAAGCAATTTATAGATAGGTAACATTTAAATTAAAGTTTAACTTGTATCTTGTATCGTTTTCCTCTTGTCTTCTCTATTTATATCCCCCCTAGCCTGAACCGCCACTGACATGCTTACATAAATACCTATATATTTTCCATTACGTGCGTACTCGTATTTTAGACATTTTCCTGTTATTATTATGTTCTTTCTTTGGGCATACTTATGCAAATTATTTTCATGCATATTATAGACTTTTTTGTGCGTAATCGTATTATAATCTAAGTTCCCGATGTCTTCTTATGAAAAAAGTTACAATTTTTAATCTCTTCTTTTTCACCCCAACCGACTATTATTAGCGACCCCTTAAGCCGCCGCTACCCGAATTTCTACCGATTTCTTATATATCCCCCTTAAACATTTGAAGTTTTTAAGCTCTTAAAAAAATATACGTTGGTTAATATCTAGACGCGTTCCACGCCGAAACACAAATTATATGAAATTCCCTCGATAGAAAAAAATCGCAAAGTATGCTCCGAAAATTATTTTACAAGTTATATCTATGAAAAAATACACAGTATTTCTTTAAATGCTGTTTTAGACAGCCGCCTAGAAATTTTTGTTCTATTTTAAACGAGTCATGTTTTATTAAACATTTTCACAATTTTCGCTTCAATTTTACCGTTTTAAATATTAGCGCACGCCAAAGATATTAGAGCGCACGCACTCCAACATTCGTAATACACATCTCTCCATCTTCTTATTTTTGAGCGGGGATACGGCGCCGCTCTTATTATGCCACATAAAACTTATAATTTAGGGTGTCTGGTTAGAACATAGGTTCCTAAAATCGTTTGGAGGTTTAGATTCCAAAGAAAAAAATTGTTTCGAAATCTTTTGGAATTTTATGAATCGGTAACCTTTATGTATATTGCACCAAACTTTGATTCCATCAAAACTTAGCTGAATTATCTACGGGGTATTTATATTTAAGAGAGTAATTTCACCGTTATAATATCCTCTGGTATAGGATGTTTCATATTAACCACACTCAAAAATACATTAATTTATTTAAGGGTACCAATTTCGAAGAACGAGTAAAGCTATAGTTGTCCAGATGCAGAACGGTTTGGTAGTGCAAAATAGCCGCCCTCGTGGTTAAGTGATCAGAGTTTTATTTTATTTTATTTATAAAATACATGATAATACATTATAAAGTTTACATACATGTGATACATTACATCACCATACAAGTTGGCTGCCTGTTTCATGGTGACCATTGGAATATAGTTACTTTGTGGTGATGAAATTAAATAAATATTAAAACATGAAAAATGTCCGACATTGGCATTGGTTTAATAATAACTAAATGGTTGATTGCCTTGGGTAGAGTGGAGTCTGAAAAAACTATTATATATTGTCACTTAAAGTATTACATGGTTAGCTATTAATGGCTCATTTAGTAAACACTTTGTGTATATATTTAATAAAAAAAAACACATTTTTTAAATTATTAATTTTTGGCATTTTCACAAGCATTTGATTCCTTAGAACGGGCAATCTACCTAGCTAGGAACTAATATCGACATACACAATAATAACACTTGTATATATTTTCAGTTATTACGCAATATTATTACTTTGTTATTTTTGCTATATAAATGTACCTATGTAATTTGATCTAATAAATAAATATGTAAAATATATAAACATGCTGAAAATTGGAAAAATTGTAGTAGAAAGATTATAATGAAAATTGTAAAATTTATAATACATGTATGAAGTAGAAAAAAGACAAGAGGAAAAGTTATTCAAAAGGATAAGATCATATATATCTTCAGTGCCCACATAATTCTTTTTTCTAATTTTATATGTTTGCATGTGTGCATGCATATATGTGTAAATACTTGCACCCGAGCACACACCCATATACATATACATATATTTGTACGCGTACACATACATCCATTTACTTATACATACAAATTCGCACATATATAAAAAATAAATCCACCTCTATCTGAGTACGAGAAACAGGCTACTAGCAACGTCACATTCACTCATCAAAAAGTCCCCAAGCGCCTTCCTGAAAGTGTGAATCCTTTATTTCAATTTACAAATCTTTTCCGTATCTCGAAGTTGTACGTAATATTAAATAATATTACATCGGCATGGAGACAAAAGTCACTCCACTCCTGTGGAGAAATCATCTGTACCTTTTCTCAAGTAAGTTTTATAACATCATTCATCTTCAAATTTACGTTTTGTAATGCTACAAAACCTTTATTAGACGCCCAAATTTTCTCAGATTCACCTCCGGATGATACTCGTATGGCATCCATACTATCGACACATCCGTATTACAGTACACGACATGAAAATTCCCTTGAGCGTGTCCAACATAATTTTTTATGTCACATTAATTTTAAATTGGGAATATCCATTGAACACATTAATTACTTCTCCCTGTTACATTTACTGGGACTTGATACACTCCATGTACCGAGTAGATCAGTTCGTCACAAATAGGCTTACCATTGTAATAATACAGGATCTAATGCTGAATTATATTCCATAATAAATCGCCTGCTATGCTTGGTAATAAATATGCTGTTGATGATGCAATAAATATTGAAAGATTATCAACATACAAACATTATTTAATTAAAACTGTTTGGCAGCGCTTCTCAGTTGGATTATTATCAAATGTACTTTAAATGTTTATATATTTTCAGTTCAAAATATCATGTAGATATACATTTATACGAGGTTTTCTTTTTCTTCATATTTGTATTTATAATAGCTTACTATTTGTACTTTATGCTGTCACATCAATATGTAGATACTTTTTAATTTTGTGTCAAATGATTTTTTTTTCTTAACTATGTATATTCTGTATTAATTTCAAATTATTGTAATTTCTGTGTAAAAACCATTAATCGGCGTTAATTCATAATAAATAAATAAATACCATCGACCACCCTATGTGCCTTGCATCGTTCTCGAAAAATTCACAAATACTGTAACCATCAAAGCTATGAATAAAGAAAAATAGAAATAATCTGACATAATTTTACTATTAAATTTTTTTGAAAATTTTGACATAAAGAGCATAAATAAACCAACCAGTTATGTATAAATCTACCTGAGGTTATATATTTTCGGCTTTAGCGGTCTCTGTGTGATAACATAACTACTCCTTCATTGCCGCTTTGGTTGACGTTGACCTCGGATGAAGTAGGTAATATACGAGTACTTACCTACATATATTATCATAAGATGCGTTTTCCACCACAAGCACAGGTTTTTGCTCCAAGTTAGGGATAAGATTGATATAGATAGTGAGGTATTTCGACAAGATTGCACTGCACACTGCACAGTCGTCCAGACATGACGTGCCTCAAATGGACAAACACGTTTATCTACAGATGGTTTTACGACAAACTCCCTAAAAGTATTAGTAAAGGACCTTACAATGGTGAAACAGCCCTACCTCGCCCAAAACCATTTCAAATCGCCCCGCAAGCGACCTAATGGTGGGTGATATTGTCCAGATTGGGAATTAATAGGTTAAAGGTTTTCAATGGAAGATGTACCGAGGAACTAGCGTCATTGATCCCTTCAGCACCGGTGCACAGTCGGGAAACATGCCAAACGCGCTTAACATATACAGTACACGGCTGACATTTGTCACGTGAGAACGGGTCGCTTTTTAGACTCTGTGGAACGATTTGCCGGCCTCTGTGTTTCCTAGAACATTAGTCTCTTCAAGACCAATGTTCATTCCTTCCTCTCCACAAAATGACCTTCCACACAGCATCTCAGATGACACATGCCCTCATGTAAATTATTTTCCTCAGGGCCTCCTGTGTGGAGTTAATGTTAAAAAAAGAAGAACTAGTTTTGAAGAGTCGTAACGTCTGTGTTTTTTGGTTTTTCATTTTTTTTTAACTGGACTTTCTCAGTTTCTCACCCAATGCCTTGCACCGCGGTGAGAGGGCTGGAGAGAGAGGGATGGATTCGTACGTCCGCCACTCCTGGGCAAACTGACCCCTAGATTCCTACCCACCCCTCATACTTACCTTTTTCCTTCCTAGAACCTCCTATTCTTTCATTCCTTAAAAAATCTTCTACACGACATTCCCATAGATGACATATACCCTGTGGGAAAATATTTTCCCATGTGGAGAATATGTCATTTTTTTTTAATCTGCAAAATTTAGGCATCTTATCTGTTTATCTGATCTAGCCATTCCAAAATTTAGATACAATCGATTTGGACCGTGTTAAATAAATGATCGGTCAAAATCGAACGAATGTACGAGTAGGTAGGTACATTATGCAACAAGTTTTTCAGTAGATAGAATCTTTGAGGATAAAAATGGTTCGATTCTAAATAGCCAATTTGATTGGCATGCAGCTGAAGATAAAATCATCGTCAACAGGTGCAAGTCAAATCAAATAATTTATTAGTAAATGGGGGTATTTTTTCAAAACTGACTTATTCCACTTTAACGTTAAAGTGTTTGGAAATTACAAAAAAACAAATACAGGTGTTAAATATGTGATTTTGATAAAGTTGTGGTACTCCGGTTCACTTGGCCAATCGTGGGGTCGAATGTGGTTATACTATAGTGCAGACGGATAGGTATCTACTATAAAGTCTCTAAAGCAGTAACGACATAACATATTCCGGGTAGTTGTAGAGTCTGGACCCATAGTATTATAATAAAACAATAAATTGTTCGATTTTCGCAGCAATTTTATCACTCAAATGAATTTGTGCATATTTTTTACTAGGCATTAACAGTATTATTTGCGTCAAATCTATTCTACCAGTAACTTCGAGAACCCTCGCTGAAACCAGACGGGTTTTACCTTGTGTTAGAAGGTACTATGCTGTTGTGGGAGCGTGATATGTGAATATCGATCCGCTCCAAGTTTATGACAGATCAAAGGATGGTCCGGTTCTTTTTGACCCATGTATATAAGTAAAGAATTAAACCGGGTTCTTTAAAACATCTTCCGTTTCATCGCCATTTCCTTTCTCCGCTATACCACGTCGCCAAATTCACATATTGAAATGTACGAGGTTTATTCTCTGTGAGAAGGACTCTTTTACTTTCATTGCCATATGGCAATGACATATTATTTTCATATAATACATATTTTTCTTCTTCTCAAGTCGGTTCCTCATTGCTTAGGATCGTGACCTCTATTCAAATTTTCATGGTAGACAAGGCTCCACTACTCCTCGCGGTCCTGCGTGGGACCAGACACCAGCGATACTTAGTCATTCCAGCGCATTGGTGACCTTCCTCTGAGTCTTTTGCCTTCAACTTTGCCAGTGACTATGAGTTTCTCCAATTGGAGTATTCAACTTAGAGAGCAACGTGTCCAAAGTATCTTATGCGTCGATGACACAGGGCGAGTTTACAAGCTACTATCTCGGAAATTCATTATCTGTTAGTAAACTCGATCAGTGTCATCGGGTTACTTGCTAACTAGCAGATTGTTGACAATCCACGGAAAAAGTTGAAAGGTCCTCAACTTTACACGCTACAAGCCGACTCGTGATTGGTTTATTTGTGTTTCCAATATGGCTGCCAAAAACCAGCTGATTTCGACTGTCAACTGTCTGAAGGATTAGTTCACGTTATTTCCGCTATTGGCGCTAGCAGCTACGTGCGAGTCCAGTTTCCTACAAAAATGTCGCGAGCTACTGAGCGAGTGGACAGTTTTGTGTGTCATCATGACAATCTCATTCGCCGATTCACCCGCTTTTAAATTTAGTAGATAGTAGCTTGTAAACTCGCCGTGTGTCATCGAGGCTTTAAAATACGTTGTAGGCAGATAGTTAGTTGAAAGCCTATTGTGGATGCCTAGCTCTTCCATGATGGACACATTTGTGCGTCAGGCTGTCAATGGACTCCTGATCTTTTTTCTCCTGCACCACATTTCGAGGGCGTCTATCGGCTTTCTTCCGCTGGCTCTAAGTGTAGATATGTGTTTCCATACCGTACAGAAATATGGGGAAAATCAATGCCCGGAGTATGTTTTACTTCGAACAGTTCCCTGAATATGAGAACATTACTAAAGTGCCACGAAGGCTAATGTGCATTCATTTTCGGCTCTATGTGGTGGTAGTAGGAGATTTTCAAACATTGTTGGGTTATTTGTAACCCGGGGATGTTGCTTTTTCTTTTAAAAAATATTATACTTGAAAGTGGGGGTCTAGAATATTACTGTTACGCCACTGTAGTGGCAGGAGCCAAGTCAGCAATAGTTTATCTGACTTTAAAATGGAAACAACAAATCACATTATCGTTAATTCAGTAACCATAGTAACTATTTAATCACCACACATCACATCATCACGTGGGAGGGGGTACCCAATATTTAAAAATGCATTATTAAGGGGACCGACTGCTCGGCTTTTTCACTCAAAACTTAAATTTGAATTTGAGGCTAAAATATCAAATCAAACTGAACAATTATTTTTTTAATCACAATATATGGCAAATATCTAGTATGTGTTACGTTATTTGTTTGTGTAGGTAGGTAATTAAAGAATAATTTTTTTAATCACAATATATGGCAAATATCTAGTATGTGTTACGTTATTTGTTTGTGTAGGTAGGTAATTAAAGAATTATTTTTTTAATCACAATATATGGCAAATATCTAGTATGTGTTACGTTATTTGTTTGTGTAGGTAGGTAATTAAAGAATTATTTTTTTAATCACAATATATGGCAAATATCTAGTATGTGTTACGTTATTTGTTTGTGTAGGTAGGTAATCAAAGAATTATTTTTTTCATGATAATCATTTACAAAAATATTTTTAATCTGTTTACTACACAAATATAACAAAATAAAAAAAAATACCGATTTATGTTGGAACACAATTAGATTCGTATAAATTAAAATTTCTGTAAAAAAATGATTTGTTCGATGATTTTATTTTATTTTTATTTTATCATTCATAACTTGTATGTACAAAGAATGTAGCGCAAAATAATTTATCACCAATTCTCTATAATTCTTGATAAAATCATGACTAGTCTATATTTTATTATTTGAAACATGAATAAATAAAGTGCCACATATCCGTACTAGATATATTACAAGTTATATGTATGAAAAGATTCACAGTGTTTCTTTAAATGCCGTTTTAGATAGCCTCCAAGAGATTTTTGCTCTATTTTAAACGAGTCGTGTTTTATTAAACATTTTCACAATATTCGCTTCAATTTTACCGATTTAAATATTAGCGCACTCTCTCCAACATTCGTAATTAGTGTAATTACATATCTTTCCAAATTTTTCTTTTTGAGCGGGGATACGGCGTCTTAAAATCCAAATTTTAGTTTTCCGTGAAAAAGGCCGCGCGTAGCAGTTCCTCTTTACAGTTGATTTCTATAAAATAGAAATCTATATACATTATATAACTTAATCATAGTTACTACCCGGCGATGCCCGAGTAAACAATCTTTTTTGTTCCCGTTGTGTAGACAACACGGTTATTAAATTTGCAGAGTAAACAACTTGATCATATCATAAAACATTATCCATGTCGAATAATAATGTTTCGTTATCAGTCATTCAACTTTGTTATACAATTAGCTATACCAGTGGCGTAATATAGGAGAGTTCTGGGAAGAAACGGGGTTTAAGGGGTGGGTAGGAATCTGGGGTTCAGTTTGTCCTGGTCATCCGCCTCCAAGACCTAGAAAAACCTCACCCCATGAACCCGGGCACCCCTGATAAATCACCAAACGTAGCGAACCACTTGGGGTGACCTATGGCAGAGATGTTGGTTATCATACTTCTTCGGGGACACGGCATCATTTTTATCAACAATATTTGTATAGCAGATTAACACTCAAGACACTTGCAGAAATAAGTAGATATATTGACTTTTGTTAAACGGCCATAGGGGCATACCTACTTGCTTTATGAATGAGGACGTAAAACATAAATAGGTATATCAGATTTTTTTGTATTTCTTGGGCATTAACTATGTAACGATTTCTAGACATTTTGTTTTGAAGAGTTTTAATTTTCAATGTACATTTGTTACTTAAAATTATGTTCATTGAAAATTAAAACTCTTCAAAACAAAAGGTATATCAGAAATAATCTATAAGGGGATTAACTGGCAGAGGAAATCAACTGTCTGGGGGATAAACTGTCCAGGGGATCTACTGTCCGGGGGATAAACTGTCCAGGGGATCTACTTTCTGGGAGATAAACTGTCTAGGGGAACTGTACGGGGATAAACTGTTCAGGGGATCAACTGTCTGGGAGATAAACTGTCCAGGGGATCAACTTTCTGGGGTATAAACTATCCAGGGGAACTGTCGGGGGGGGGTAAACTGTTCAAGGGATCAACTGTCCGGGGGATAAACTGTCCAGGGGATCAACTATCTATGGGACCAACTCTCGGGGGGTCAACTGTCATTGAATCCTTATTTTCATACCTTCCACAATTTCGAAAATTTTCTTCATTTTTTAAATATGATGGTGTTGGGGCTCTACAATTTTTGTGCTTTCACAAAACATTGCATTATTTCGTATTCAGTCAGCTGCTAGGGGATCAACTGACGTGGTGATAAATGGCTAGGGGACCAACTGTCAGGGGGTCAACTGTCATGGAATCCTTAATAATAATAATGTAGTATTTATATTGGGCAGTTTTGTGATATTTCACTTCAGGTGCGCTTTTTTCATACCTTCCACAATTTCTAAAAATTTTCCCTTTTTTCAAATTACTACTTTAAACGAAAACTGTTCAACTGTTAATGCAAATTATATCATTTTTCCCAACCATCTGGAGCCGGTAAGACTATGGCATCCCCAATTTTGTATGGTATGTTGTGAGACTAAAGGTAGTGGGGAGGGGAAGGAGATGTTGAAAATGTGGCTGACATAGGCAAAACAGGTTACCGCCACTATCTCAACAACTGAAGGCATTTAGATATTTGTATTATCAGTTTTACATAGGCAGCAACCAAAGATTAATAATCCTAATTAACCAAAATCTTTTTTGGAATCAATACAGAAGAAAGTTAATAATAAAAAAAACGAGTGTGCTTTAGACCACATGACTGAAGTAAAACTTCACTAACTAATGCCGTCCATTAATAATATAACAATAACAGGAATAAAAATATCCCCATCCCCTCAACTCAACTTAACTTAACTTAACTCAACTCAACTCAACTCAACTAAACTCAACTTAACTTTTAACTTAACTCAACTCAACTCATATCGATTAGCGTTTCACATCGATTAGTGTTCCACATTGATTAGCGTTTCATATTTTTTCGTAACGTTTCATATTTTTTCGTAACGTATTCATCATTTTACCCCCCAAATGTCGAGCGTGCGTAAAGAAGTTTTACTTCAAAAACCTTCTCTTTAGCAATTTACTGTTTGGCGCTTACGCTGTTCTGCCGATTATGGATCGAAATATGAACAAGCTTTTAGCTAATTGACAAAAGCTTAAAACAATTATAAAACCGTGACTTTGGCATAGAGAAATATTTACTGCTTTTTTAGTCTGAAATTTCTGGATAAATGCAACTATTTTCAGCTCGCAACCTCATTTCCATCATGAGCTATGAATCTTTGAATCAATTCATCGGTTTATTGTATTCAAAATTGTTCCATGAAACAACGTTTCGCAGAAAGAGTTATTAGTTAGTGTTTGCTTTCACATAACATTGTATTATTTCGTATTCAGTCATCTCCTATGGGGTCAACTGGCAGAGGGACCAACTGTCCGAGGATCAACTGTCGGGGGGCCAACTTTCGGGGGGTCAACTGTCATGAAATCCTTATATTCATACCTTCCACAATTTCGAAAAAATTTCCCATTTTTTAAATATGATAGTGTTGACGCTTGGCAATGTGCTTGTGCTTTTACATAACATTGTATTACTTCGTATTCAACTAATAAATACTCCGACACACTGACCACGCGTATTTATTTAGATTTATACAAGTTTACATTTCGAAAATGGCATTCCCAGGTTTAAATTCGAAACTAAGCGTGCCCGGTGGATCGCGCGATATTCTGAACTAAAATAGTGCCCAATATTGTATGTCTAGACCGGAGGTTCCCAAACTTTTTTTTCTCGTAGACCAAGTTCAAAATTTTTACTGGTTTTGGTGGAACTCTTGCTTCTACATTTCTCCCATATTCCTAAAACTTGTCAAAAAATGTGAAGATTAGATCTAAAGATGGAAATTTGCGTCGCGGTTGAGTTCCAACCCTAAATTCGGAGTAGTAAAATAAAAATAAAAATTGTTTATTTTTTGGTGTTCTGTTTATTAATAACATGATTAGAGACTTAATAGAATTAAAATTAAACATTAATAATTAACCGTAACTTCAACAATGCAAATCAACCATTAAAAAAATAGTCTTAATTTTAATGGGATGACAGGTACGATATATTTAATAGAAACTAGAAAATAGAAAAGAAAAGATACAAGGCATGCACAAGATAATTAGATCATATTCAAATACACAATTTTTGTTTATAGTTCTTGTTTACGGTTTCATATGTGTTCATGTATGCATACATATATATACGCATACATACATATACATGCACGCATACATACACCCTCACATACATATATGTATCCATACGCGACTCATGCACGCACACACACACTTACATTATGTAAATAAAATCTGCGTTAGGTGTATTATGTCATTTACGGAACGCCTGAATATTGATTGACAATCAATATGTTGTCTTGATGTACATAAACGGGCAAGTTCCTCCATTTTAATCTCGTGAACCCCTACATTTTTTCTCGCTGATGTGAACCCCCAGCAAATCGAAATCAACTCCTGGGGTCCATATAAACCACATTAGGAACCACTGGTCTAGACCAGCCTAGCACTAGCAGCATTGTATGTGATTGGCACGGTGCCCTGATATCTCTAACTCGTTTAGTCATGAACTGATCGCGTGCATGAACGAAAGTCGCGCCATTTCACGTTCACAGTTCGTTCCACGTGCGCGTTTCAGTTTTCCCGCTCAAAACCAAATTCAAATGAGTTAGAACGTCCAAAATATTTTAACAATTAATTCAAATAATATGAACACTTTAACGAGTGTTCCAAATTCGACTTAGAAATAAAGTATCGCTTTATAACATACGATTATTTTCAAAGTGTTCCATATGTGGTTTTGAAATAAAGTGACTTTTATTTGTTCTGTTTACAAAAGTGGCCGTAGACAAGATAAATTATTAAAATGGCAGAAAAAAAGAAAGCTGTTGTGGGAAATTTAGACAGTGTTTTAGTTGAAATTGGTGAATTTGGAAAATATCAGTTTTTGAATTATGTTTTGTTGGTTATCCCCGTGGTATTTGCTGCCTTGAATAATGGAAATTACATTTTCTCAGCGGCTGATCTCGAATATAGGTTTGTACTTTGTACTAAATGAAAACTTATTTCGATTTTTTCAGCTTTAACATGTTTAAAATGTGTTCGAGAGTAGTAAATTACAAGCAATAAAAACCATTAAAAAATAACCGACTTCGAAAGAAACATTAAAATATGGATTATGTACGTGGGAAGTAAATGTATAAATAAAATATTGAAACTTAACAAAGATATATGTCTATATATTAATGCAGTTTTGTACCCATTCAATACATTTCTAATGCACTCTTGACGGAGTTTTTATATTTATATTTATTTTCGTCACAAATATTACACGAACGTCTGATTGTTATTGCACTTAATTATGTAAAATCGACCACCATAACACGGGCATCAGCCTAGCATGGTGGTCGAAAAATCCACTAATGTTACCCCTATTTTTGTATTTAATGAATAAAGAAAAATTTAAAAAAAAAAAAAAAAGATTAATTCTTATATTTTGTTTTCTTATAAATATAACTTTATAATTTTCCTCTTTTAATATTTTAACATAGGTACTACTTACTTCCTTATGTAATTCGAGAAGTCGGGATTTATTTCAATGCAGAAATTCTGGGACTAACTACCATATTATGCATTGAGGGAAACAATTATACCAAGTACCCTCTCTAAACACGAGAATTTCTCAATTAGGGAGGTATTGTTACCACCAATATTATATATATTTTGTTTAATTGTATAGGTACTATATACATATATGTATTGGTTAATAAATAAATAAAAAATATTCTATAAAAAATAAAAAAAAAAGTCAGTTGACATCTTCAATTTGTCTTTAAGCAAATATAAAATATTGTTACTGAAATAAATAAAAATGTATTTATTTAATTATTAATTTAAAATGCAGTTCAGTTTGTACAATAAATACTGAATATTTCTTACCATTCATATGTAAAGGCCCCGAAAAAGGGCTTTAATCAATAAATAAATAAATAATTCAATGACTAAAAATGGGGTACCCCAGTAAGGACACATTATTTTCTAAAAAAATTCTTAATATTTAAAAAAATGAAATCCTGCTAGGGAAATAATTACTTACTTATATTTATTAATATATTGGTCCGTAGGAATATAAACAAGTTTTTAAGAAAGCTAATAACTATAAAACCGTGAATTTTGGCGTCAAGAAATTTGAACTGCTTTTTTAGTCTGAAATTTCTGCATAAACGCAACTATTTTCTGCTCACAACCTCATTTCCATCACGAGCTACAAAATAAATTCATCAGTTTTTTTAATATTAAATATTGTAACATGAAATAATGTTTCGCAGAAAGAGTTTTTATTTCTTAGCCACTCAGGCTTTTTGCCACAATATGGCACTATTTAAAATACCTCAGATTGCTTTGCTACCAATTTCTCCTTATTTGTAAGTAATTAAGTAGAATTTTACGATTTTATAATTATTTTTAAATCCTACGAATATGTGATAATCGACAAAAGATAGGTGAGTTCATTGGCTATATAGAACTATATTAAATTTGTATGTCTCCATATTAAAATTCGAATGTATGATTTTTTTTAATGTGGGCGGAAAATATTTAAAATGATCACCAAAAAATCTCGAGCAAATGGAGAAAAAAGTTTTAAATTGCGCTGTCACTTCAGTGGATAATTTGTTGTTTATTCAAATGTGAAGCTTGATTGTCGTTGACTTGGCACCGTGCTGATTTTTAGCTCTCGTCTGAATGCGGCTCCACACGTGCGTTGTGTTGGTTGAGTCACAGAAAAAATAATAAAGGGGTAGTGCATCACGCTATGTATTACACTATAATACTATACCTACGACATTTCATATATTTCAAGTTATGAAGTCGTTGAATTCATCAATGTAAATGAACCCTACATTTTAAATACAGCGTATCTCAATTGAAACAACACTATCCATTACGATTAACGGTAGCCTATAGTTTTCTAATATGAAGTAATTTTTACTTCATCAGATGAAAATGAACCCTTCAATCATTTAAAGACAGCGTGGCTCAATTTAAATCATAACTTACAAAGTTGAGAGTTATTACCGCACCATGAGTAGGTACTTTGGTTTTGAGGGTGACCGGCTTATTCAGAATGAAACAACTCAGAACCATCTCAGAAAGGTATGAAAAAAAATTTGATTAAATAGGTTAAGTTAGGTTAGGTTTACCGGCTATTTAAAAAATATTTTTTCATTGCTTTATGACCTTTCTTAGATGGTTCTGAATTGGCATGGAACCGGTTTTGAGATGTCATCATTTGAAGTTGCGAATTTCTTTATCAAATTGATTTTCTATTAATTGTTTTTTTGTATATTACAGGATAGGACACGGATGTGTCGAAACAGGTAGCAGAAAAGTTTAAGTTTAAGCAACAAATGTACAAGGGAAGAAAATTCGAAATAAAATATCTAAAAATTGTTACATAGTTATACAAGAAATAAATAAAACCATAAACGCTGAATTAACTTGCACTATTAACCTCCCAGGCTAATTTGTTCGCTTTTGGGAACAACTCGTATAGGACTCACAGAAATCGATGTCGCCCTTATTATCATAAAAAAAGACTTCAAAAAAGCTTTTGATAAGGTTGACCATCGTATTCTTATTAAAAAATTATGTACAACGGAATTACGTTGGTTTGTCTCGTATTTAACAAAAAGACAGCAAGCTGTAAATAGGACATACTTCTAAGTGGGAATTACTTCTGGCGTGCCACAGGGGTCAATCCAGGGTCTGCTATTATTTATACTTTTTTATTAACACCGTTACTAAATGTTTCATGCGTTGTTTATTTCTTTTGTACGCTGATGACATAAAAATATTCGCCATTGTTAGAAATTTAAACGATTGTCTGCACATTCAAAGCGATTTAGTAAGGTTCGAAGCATTTTGCAATGAAAACAAAATTTACCTAAGTTACAACAAATGTAAACAAATAAGCTTTACTAAAAATCACAATGCTATCATACACAATTATTGTATTGGTAACTATTTACTCGAGCACGTTTACTGTATAAGAGATCTAGGCGTACTTTTTGATTCCAACTCCATTTCGATACGCACATTGAGAATATTGTGAATAAAGCTTACTGCATGCTAGGATTTGTCATCAGAAACAGTCGCGAATTTCGAAAACCTGAATCTTCTTCTTTACTACACGCTGGTCTGTTCTCAACTTAAATACTGCTCCACCATATGGACTCCAATTTACGGTATCTATAAAGACAATATTGAAGGTATTCAAAGGAAATTTTTGCAATGCCTCAATTACAAAATGAGCGCACCTAAACGGGGGTACATAAAAATGCTCTCGAATAATAACGTCTCTACTCTATCTAACATACCTTGACCTCACGACTCTATATAAAATCTGCAACAACGATATTGACTGTCCTAACCTACTGAAACTAATAAACTTCAAAATACCACCCAGAATAACAAGGCTTAACGACTTATTCCACAACAATCGGACGCGTACAAATGCTGGTGTCAGGGATCCAATCAGAAAAATGTGCAAATCGTTTAATCGAAATCAAAACCTCAAGGATATATTAAGGACTTATTTTTCGATATCCGCAGTAAGTACTTTTAGTAGAAAATTGAAGGTTGTTTTCCTACAAGTACAATAACTTAGACATTACTTGGTTTATAATTTTAACTACTTTTCTTTTTTTAAATTTCTGTATAAAATTATTTTTTATCTATATATGTATATGTTTTTGGACTTACCATCAAAATTTTTCCAAAAATAATTTGTTAACTTTCATAAGGATATTGCGCATTTTTTTCATCTCTCTATTGGTAAAATAATATTCTTATGTATACATACTTCTTTTCCATATTTATAAGTAAACATATTTGTATATGTTTTTATCTGCTTTTATCTAATGTTAAATCGTAAGAAATAGTTTGGATGCAGGTGAGTTCTCTAGTTACTGTTTTGTATATTCTTGTCAATTGACATCTGTATCTGTATTTTCTCCTTAATAAATAAATAAATAAATAATAATAATGGTTAGAAATATGATCTAAGCGGTGTTAGTAAAAAAAAAACTAGCTTTATATTCAAATCTAAAGATAACTTAAAACATTATAAAACCAAACATTTACAAAACCAAAGATTCCGACCGCAAATTAAAAAAAAAATTATGAAATTTTTTGTTTTTTTTATTCATTATTCTTACATGAGACGACAAAAAGTTAGGTGACGATAACGTTTATACATTTGTCTAAAAACTATTTATCAGTAATTTTATTTTAATTAACGCAAAGTGAGGCATTTTAAAAACTTTTTTTTATTTGCAACGAAAAATAAGTATTTAAAAATGTAAGTATGTTTATTTCTAATAATAAAATTTGAAGCGTTTTTGAACACTTTTCAAAAACAGCTTTTATTTTTCCGATACCTTCAGAAAAATTCTATTTATTTGGATTTTATTGAAAAAGCTGAAATAATCCGACCATCTGTTAGAATGTGTCGGAGACAATTTTGGACTTGATACACTAAAGTAGTCATAATGCGTTATTAAGTATAGCTCATATTCTTGATATTTTCAATGCTAACATTAATAATAGCTTCTGTTTGTATTGGATTTAGCGCCGTTGCGCAATTTCATGAATTCTTGAGTATTTCTGGTGAAAAAGGGGTCAGCTCTAAGGTTGAACGTTCAACACAAAACCATCGCGCAAGTGGCAGAATAGTCGTAAAGAGGTACTGAAAAAATAGACGTGTTGTGTGGCAACACGTCGCGTCTCCTTGGTTCGTATTTGTCCAACAGAACATTTGAAAATTTTACAGGAGAAGTTTTTCTTTCATTATTTCAATAAAACATTATGATAGGTGTTTAAGATAAAGCTTATTCCGTAAAGATAAAAGTCTCATTAGTTTAAATAATTCTTCATTAAGTGATTAACTATCATTTTATATACTGTATTTTTAATTTTAAAGTGGAGATTGAACAAAAACTAAAATGGTCTGTTGGACAAATAAGAACTGCGGCGACGAACATTGTCCGATTTTTTTTTTTTAAGTGATAACTTCTTTAGCACCGTTGTGATTTGAAATTCGTTGATACAGAAGCGAGCGACACTAAAAAGAGACGAACACATACCTACATCTATAGGATTTAACCTGCTAGAAATTGAGTTAGCAATAAAATTTATTTCACGGGTATTCGGTTCCAATATAATACGATAAGTCCACGGTCCTACGCAAGCCTCCTTTGGTCTACTTGTTGAATAAAGCCTCTGACGAACCTTAGCCGCCAGACATTCAGCGGACCAAGGATCGAATCAACTAATCTATTGTGATTATATTTTAATATAAGTGTAGGTATGTTCACAGTATGCATTATAAATGGACTTAAAATTACATATTTGTAAAAAGCATTAACTTTGTGGGTCGCCATAATTTACAATAAAAACACATATAAATTTGTTGTAGACCAGTGGTCTACAACAAATATATGTGTTTTATTATATTATTATTATTATTATTAAAAATTTTAACCTACCTACTGTTCGCACTTGTCGTGTTCTGTCAAGCTGTTATTTATACTAAGAAAATACAAGTTCAAACAAATCCGCCGGAAAAAAAAAACTATTTATCGTAAAACACAACGAATGTTCAACCTGTGGAAGTGTTATTCTTGTGAATTCTTCGATTTTAAGCATATTTTTATAGTAATAAACTTATCATCCATAATAATTGTTTCTCATACAAAAGTACCACAGTGATGTTTACGGCAGCAAGTGCGTTCATTGGCTGCGTTTGATTATGAGCTCACTGTTCCGGGCTCCAATTGGTTGTTAAGTGTTGTGAATTTTGAATACTTTCATCACAAATTGAAACTAATTGTATTTTGAAGAAAAATACTTTTTTAACATTGAACTGAAGTTACATATGTGTAATAATTATGGGAAAAAAAAAGAACTCTGTTAAAAGCCCTATTATTGCTTCCCCTTACACCTCCCAATCTGAAGAATCGGACTCAGACGCTGAGGAGATTGAAGCCGAAACCAACCCTGACCTTAGTCATGTATCAGGACACCAGACATTATCCGGTACCCAAATTGCCCTAAAAGCCCTACAGGACGCATTGGCTGAAAAACCATCCAAAGTCTCCAAAGAGCAGCAGCTCAAAGTATCAAGAAACGTGACAAATGTTCTCGGCTCCGTTGCACAACTTTTGCTAGAGAAGGAAGAACTTAGAGGAGACCTAAATTCGGCTCTAGCTAACATCAAGGTCTTGCAAGCTGAGAAGAAAATGGCGGAAAACTATGCAAAGCAACTGCTGGATAAAATACAACAGCTTGAGTCAGATCTGGGTCCAGTAATGCGCCGAGTGGCTGATGCGACAGAGGCTAGCCTTTCTTTCGCTGAAGTCACAAAGAAAAAACTCCCATTGCCCCCACCACTCACTCGTACCAGCATCAAAATAGGGAAACCAAGACCATCTGTATGTTTTTTTCCAAAACTACCGGGGGTTGATGATAGCGATGGCACAAAAAAAATAATTAAGGACATTGTTAAGCCATCGCAGTTAGGAATAAGGATCACGGGAGTAAAAAATATCAAAAACAAAGGAGTCATTATACACACTGCCAGCAGCCAGGAACAAGAAAGGCTTTTAAATGATCCTGTTATATGCAGCTCCGACTTGCTGAGTGCCCGTCTTCCAATTAAGAGGCAGCCTAGAATGATATTCTTTAATGTGCCCCGTGAACTTACGGACGAGAACTTTTTAGAGAAGGCCCTCTCCGGAATCTCTGAATCTAATGACTTCAAAGAGTGTGCATCCAAGTGCAAACTAAGTCATATGGCTGGAGCTCGAACCGGACCGTCTTGCCACAGAGTGTACTCGGTGCCTGCTAACATTCGTCATGCATTGGTGGAACAAGGACGTGTATTTGTGGACTGGACCGTTTGCGGTGTGCGTGACTTTGTTGGACTTACAGTGTGTCTGAATTGCCAAATGGTCGGACATTCGCACAAGTATTGCAAAGATACAAAGAGATGCTCCCACTGCGGTGTAGAAGGACACGCGCGTGAGGCCTGCCCCGCTGCTGCTGCAGCACCCAGTTGCGCCACATGCGCACGTTTTGGAAAGCCTGCAGCTTCACGTGCCCACCCCACCGGAGATAAGGATTGCCCGGCCTACAAAGCAGCACTATTGAAGGACCTCTCCACCATTGACTATGGCATCTAACCATACCGAAATAGATGGCGAGGTACTTGCTGTTGATGCATTAAATATATTATATCAAAATGTGAGGGGTATTCGAACAAAGACCGTAAGTGTGCGCAATAATATTTTAATCAATAATTATGACATTATTTGTTTTTCCGAAACATGGCTGAACTCAACAGTATTTAGTGAAGAATTGTTTGATGATAGATATGTAATATTTAGAAGAGATCGTGAGTCAACCAAATCTGTGTCTAAAGAAGGTGGCGGAGTTCTAGCCGCCGTTTCTAAAAAACTTCTTGTGTCAAGAAAAACGGAGTGGGAGAGTGACAATGAAGATTTGTGGCTTGTAATTAAGTCTCGTTCCAACTCGCTCATCTTTATATGCATCCTCTATATTCCTCCCAGTGTAACCGTTGATAATTATTGTAAACATATTGAAAAATTACAGGATCTGTATTTAAAGTATTCAATTTCCAATTCGCAGTTTATTTTTGTTGGTGATTTTAATTTGCCCGAAATTAAATGGTTACCTGACAATTCATTCAAAAAAAATGTACTTTCCCCTTCTAATTATAAAAGCATGAAAGCACACAGTCTTGTCAATCTCTCATCAATTTGCAATTTGTATCAATTTAATTATGTACTAAATAGGAATGAAAATTTATTGGATCTTGTTTTTTCTGATAAAGTTAACATCGATATACATATAGCACCAGGCTTAACCAAATTGGATCACTATCACCCTTCATTTGAAATTATAGTGAAACTAAATAAAGATCAATTCCTAGAAATGAATAGAAGTGATTCAAAATATAACTTCAGGAAGGGAAACTTTGATGAATGTCGACAGGATCTATTGTCTGTTAATTGGATAACTCTTTTTAAAAATAAAAATGTGAATAACATGGTAATCTTATTTTATGAAAAATTGTGGGAAATAATTGACAAATACTTTAAAAAATATGGTACTAAAACAAAAAATCAATATCCTGTATGGTTTAATCAGCAATTGATTGCTCTTCTTAAGAAAAAAAACAAAGTTAGACTTAAGGTAAAAAAACATGGTTACGAGTCAGATTATAGGGAATTCTCTTATTTAAGGAAATTTACAAAAAAAATACAAAGCGAATGTTATAAATCATATATCAACTCTGTCGAAAGTGGTCTGCAAGATAACATAAAGTTATTCTGGTCATACTCAAAATCATTACGAAAAACTAATTGTATACCTAAAGTAATGCATCTTGACGATATTTCCGCAAATGACGGTGAAAATATAGCAAACATATTCTCTAAATATTTTTCATCTGTTTATACCAAGTCGGAATCATCTACTAATGATTCAATGCCAAACATAACTGAACACAATCAAAACAATTTGGGTAAAATACATATTAGTGCAGATGAAATAAAATATTTTTTGAGTAAAATAGATCACAATAAGGGCCCAGGACCTGATAATATTCCTCCTTTCTTTGTTAGTTGCTGTGCAGACTCTTTATGTTTACCGCTTTTTATCATTTTTAATGCATCCCTTACCACGGGAACTTTTCCCGATCTGTGGAAAAAAGCACATGTGGTACCAGTATTAAAATCGGGAGACCAATCTTTAATAAAAAATTATAGGCCAATCAGTATTCTATCCTGTTTTGCTAAGGTTTTTGAATCTCTGATATATAAAAATATTTTTTCACATTTTAAGCCCCTTCTCTGCACTAGACAACATGGGTTTGTTCCTCAAAGATCGATCAACTCAAATCTTTTGGAATTTTGTAATTATGTTTGTAATTCTTTTAATGATAGATTACAAGTAGATACAATTTATACTGATTTCCAAAAAGCTTTTGATAAAGTTAACCACTCCATCTTACTAAAAAAACTTGAACAAATTGGAATACATGGAGACCTATTACGCTGGGTGAAATCATATTTGTATAACAGAACTCAATTAGTTCTTATTAATGGATACAAATCATCCCCTATAGTTGTAACTTCTGGTGTACCACAGGGTTCAAATCTTGGCCCCTTGCTTTTTCTTATATTCATAAATGACCTTGGCTCGAAATTAAACTGTGATTATGCTTTTTTCGCCGATGATCTTAAAATTTTTCGTAAGATTAAGTCTGTTTCCGATCATCAGCTGCTTCAAAATGACCTCGACACACTCAATAACTGGTGTACTGTCAATGATATGCACTTAAATGTTGAAAAATGTTACATTTTGAACTTTACTAGAAATAGAATTATAAAGGATTTTTCTTATGTTATCAATAATATTATTCTCAAAAAAGTTTCTTCAATAAGGGATCTAGGAATCACTCTTGATTCTAAATTCATATTTGATGTACATATTAACAACATTAAGTGCAAATCATTAAAAATGATGGGATTTATTCACAGAATATGTAAACCTTTCAAAGATCCTCGATCAATTCTAACTCTTTACAATGCCTTAATTAGAAGTAAACTTGAATATGGAAGCACTATTTGGAATCCACATTACTGCAAATATGAAAACATTGTAGAATCAGTTCAAAAAAAATTACTAAGAATGTTATCCTTCAAATGTGGACTACACGACCATCTCAGATCATACGATGTACGTCGTGATTACTTCAAGATTGATACACTTAAAACTAGAAGGCAATTGACTGACCTAATATGTTTACATAAAATTATTCACGGCCATCTTGATACTAAATTATGTCTTAACAGTATTAAAATTAATGTCCCCAATTCCCATTGTTTAAGACGCCATAACATTTTTCATATTAATATATTTAAAAATAATATCGCCTACTTCAGCCCTCTGACCCAGATGTGTCGACTGTATAACAAGATAGAGTGCGCTGATGTGGATATTTTCATTGATAATTTGTACAGTTTTAAAAAAAAAGTTCTAGCGCTGTTAAAAGGTACTAACTAATTATATTGTGTGAATTGTCCCTCTATGCATGCTTGCGTATTTCATATGTCTTTTACCACTCATTGTAATGTGTTACTTGATTGACCTTGTATATAATTCTGTATTTTAATTTGTGATGTTTTTGTTTTTCTAATTGTATTTATTTGTATTTAATTGTACGTAATTGTAGATTTTTATAATTGTATAATAACTGAGTTTTATAAGTGGATTGTTCTCATGTAAATGTAAACATCTGTAAAACCCAGTATAAATAAATAAATATTCCATTATAATCTCGCGAAATCCAAAAAAAAATTTTTTTAAATCAATATCAATTCTGCAATCCAAAATGAACAGGCAAAGAAAACACCAAAGATAGCGACATCTAGCGACTCCGAAGAAGAAAAAAATACTAATATGATACCAAATGCATACGAAGTGCACTGGAATTCGACGACAAAAATATAGAAAAAATCATCCTTCACATTGATAAAAAAACTCACCACTCTTGTCTACTTTAGTTTTCTGAACGTTTCCCTTCTACCGCGTGTGAATTGCACACTCTGATTTTTTTAATACATTTTATACATGAGCACCGCACAAGAGCTGCACCCATCCGTTTTACTTAAGGCCCGGTGGTAAGCGCTCAAAAAGATGTAAAAGGGGAGATATGTAAATACGAATGTTAGAGGGAGCGTGCTAATATTAAAAACGATAATATTTAAGCGAAAATTTTGAAAATATCTTATAAAACACGACTCGTTTAAAATAGACCAAAAATCTCGTGGGAAATGTCATTAACAGTATTTAAAGAAACGCTGTAATTTTTTTCACTTGTTCGTAGCATGCTTTGTGATTTCTTTCTATCGATGGAATTTCACATAATTACCGTTTCGGCTTGGTAGACGTATAGATATTTTCTTAAAAAATAAGATGTATTTTTTTAGAAACTTAAAAACTTATAAATTCGGAATGCCGCGTGAGACTATGGCCTCCCCGATCAAGGTATGTTATGAGGCTGAAGGTAGTGCAAAGGGGAAGGAGATGGGGGAGAGGACGGCGCGCGGCGTGGAAATATCTGGCTATTCAGATCTGTTCACCAATCACGGCTAAAGCCATTTAAAGCATTTTCAATTTGGGAGGCGGGAATGGGTACCGCCGCCCCGGGAACCTTTATTGAATAACCAACACCTCAGTCCTAGGTCACAACAAGTGGTTCGCTACGTTTGGTGATTTCGTAGGGGTGCCCGGGTTCATAGGGTAAGGTTTGTCTAGGTCTTGGAGGCGGATGACCTGGACACACTGAACCCCAGATTCCTACCCACCCCCTATACCCTTTTCCTTCCCAGAACTCTCCTTTCCCTCCTTTCGTTAAAAAAACCCTCCTCACAGCATCCCCAAAGATGACATAGGCCCTGAGGGAAATTATTTTCCTCAAGGCCTCCTATGTGGAGCTCATTTAACAAAAAAACAACGTTTCAATTCTAATTGTCTTTATCTTGAACGTGCTGCAAATATGTTATACACGATGTCCGGAAACTCGTAGCACAATGAGAAAACTGGTGATTCAACATCTTACAGAGAACTCAAAAAACATTTTTTTTGACCAAACATTACAGTTTATTTTAACTTTTTCCTTTTTTTGGGGAACCAAAAAAACTTTAGAGCCGGGTCTACTTTTTGGCGTATTTTAAAATACATTTTTAAACAGTTGATGTAAACCTCCCAGCGGTCGATTTTTTTTCAAATTTGAACTAAAAAATTCCAACTTCCGACTTCATTTAACGAAAGCTCAAATCTAAAAAGTTATGCGTCGAAATCTGATGTAGATTCACCAGTTTCCCGTTAGTACTATTACTTTCCGAACACCGTGTATTACTTACTTATTTATGACGTTTGACTATGATAGTTAACTAACAACTCATGTTAAATGTATGAAGTTGGTCGATGCATAAAGGGCAAATTAGTAGTATCAAATTCCTCTGTCGTTTATTTAATTATCTATGTGTTAACCCCGAGTGCCCTTTACTCTAACCCTAGAATATAAATCTTCGACGAATCAATTACTATCGTTATCTTTTTTTCCGTTGATGAATGTTGTTGAAACTTTTTCTAATCTCTTCGGTATTTATTTATTTTTACAGGTTCTCCATAAAACAGTTTTACACTGACATATAATGGAGAAGATTACAAAATTTAAGAGAGAAAAATGCATGGGGGGGGGGGGGCAGTTTTTCTATGTTAAGACGTATGTCAAAAGATATTTACTGAACTCTCTGTAGGTGATGCAGTTTAGTTGCCCTGTATAATGGCGCATTTTGATACGCAGAAGTTCTCGCTTTTCGGAGCATAAAAAAGTGCGTGGGATCTCCCACGAGTAGGTATACGCTTTACGGACATATAAGTTAATCTCTTTTAACATAGGCAGTATGTAGTAATAAAGATTGGTACACTTTTTCTGTGCATTGGGTTATCGGATTAACAGATAAATAACACGTTATAGCACTCTATAACTGTAATAAACGCATATTTGAAAGAAAGAGCGTAATCCGGGGCGTAATCTATAAAACACTACACATTTATCTATTGGGAGTGCTTTTGTAACATAAAAGTAATCCAACGGTGTACGTGTTGTGTGTTCAGGTTTAGACATCTAATGTTAATGCAGAAAATGGACCTGTACAATGTTGGATATAGAATCTAAAGCAAAAACACTCATATAGAATCTAAAACAAAAAACAATTAAGAGAGGAGTATGATGAGCTAGGAAGCAAATGTCATCATTTTGCAAAACCGTTCCACAGAGGACCACACTCATTCACTTTCAGAAGAATCCTTTGATGAAGATTGTATATAGAGCGGGACATACAACCTATGTTATGTTGTATCAACGTGTTATGTCGCTGAATATAGTAAAAGGTCTTAATACAGTAGACCTCCAACAAATGGTTCCGATCCTAAGGAATAGAGGAAGGCACGCCCTCACTTATAGAATAATTTAATCATTTTTGACCACCACAATACGGGCATGTGCCTAAAATCCTCGAATTATGTAACAACACCTGTCTCGGTACAGGTATATCCTAGTATGACAGGCATTGAAAAACCTAATGTAAACATACTTTATATAGATAAAAAATAAAATAAAAGTAATTAAAACAAAGAATTCAATGAATAAAGAAACGGACAGCAATCAAGAGTAATATAAAAAAAAAAACAGATAAAAGGGTAAAAGAGGGTGCTCCCTATTCCCATGCATGTTTACAATACTTATAGAAGAAACTCTAAGATCTCTAGAAGAAGAAATTGAAGAATTAAATTTAGATCAAAATCGTATTATCCTTCCATTCGTATTATCATACGCAGATGATATAATTATACTGGCAAATAACACCAACATGCGGAAACCGCTATTAAAATCACTAGGCATAACCCTTATTGAAACAAAAACTAAACTCTTAGTCATAAATCCAATGAGAATAGTTTCGGAATCACAATGGCAAAACGTAGAAGGAATGAAGAAAAGGATGAAACAAATCAAATATCTTGGAACTTATGTAACCTCGACAATGAGCAGGAAAGAAACAATCAAGAAACGCTGCAAACAGGCGGTCCAAAATACTAAAATCATAATGCCATTCTTAATTAAGATGAAATTGTACTGACATTCAACTACTTTACATGGCAATGATCTAGATTAGGTAAAAGCGAAGGCAGCTCGCGGTTAGCAAGATACGAACGTCCTGAAGCAAATGCTAAAAGAGTCCAAGAATGCGGCTAAAGAAAAAAATATGCCAAATACTAGAAGATAAAACAATAACTAAGGAGACAAAATACCATGGACACATATGATTATTATCTTTTTTTCCGTTGACGGATGTTTTTGAACTTTTTTCTCATATCTTCGGTATGCCGTAATAAAAATTGTTGCACCTTTTCCGTGCATTCGGTTATCGGATTAACCGATAAACAGCGTTTTGTAATAAACCTCATGTTAAAAGGAAATTTAATCATATTTAAAGAAAAGATTGTAGTCCAGGGCTTAATCTATAAAATACTACACATTTATCCATTCGGAGTGCTTTTACAACATAAAAGTAATCCAACGGTGTATTTATTTATATAATACATGTTACATATATTTGACATTTCCATAGATAAGATTTATTAAATCACCATACTAGGCGAATGCCTGTTTCATGGTGATTAACTAAGGATAGTAACTTTGAGTGTAGTCTAGTGTAAACACATGGTTAAATTGGTAAAGTTATAATAAAAAATATAAAAGAAAAAGAGAAGTGCGTAAAACAAACATGTAAATAAAATAAACCTGTAAACATATGGTACTAGTTACTAGTATGTAATGATGTTGAAAATTTATAACTTTATCTGAGTATATGAAACAAGATGTAAGCACTGTCATAGTCACTCATCAGAAGCTCAGTAAGCGCCTTTCTGAAAGTGAGATATTTGGCTTTAGACTTTATTTCAATTGATAAGTTATTAAAAATTTTAGGTGCAAGAAAGTTAAACTGGCCAAAAGTTAATCTGTGCCAATGAAGTTTTTGTTGTTGGAATAGTATAATTAGATTAGTTTGAATATCTTGTGTTGTATTTTGAATTTATAATTTTTTTTTTGTAAATTTGAATTTAAAATAAGAGGTAATATTTTTTACATATATGAATTTTATATTAGGAACTTTGAAGTCTTTAAAAAGGTCTTTCGTGGGGTGTATATAATGTACTTTATAAATAGTGCATATTATCAATTTTTGGGCTTTTATTAATGGATCTAATACAGTTTTAGAGCATCCTCCCCAGACAATTATACCGTACGATAAAATTGATTGACACAGGGAAAAATATACTGTTCTCAGTGTATTTTATTTAGCATATTGCGCAGTGATCTAAAGATATATGCCAGTTTCCGTATACGGCTTGTGACATTAATTACATGATTTTCCCATCTAAGTTTATTATCAATTATTACGCCTTAGTATCTAATGGAATTTACTCTTTCCAATAGATTGCATATGTATGTATTGTGTGTTCAGGTTTAGATACCTAATTTACAATGCCGAAAAAGTACCTATACAGGGCGTAACAGTACGTACCGAAGGATTATAATCAGTAATTCCTGGACATATTTGGAGTAGAAAATGTAGAAAAATGTGTTGCTGTCCGATCATATTTTTTTTGAGTGATCAATGATTTGCCCTCTTTTTCCTTTGTTGCCATGCTATTAAAACAAGACAGGGTGCGCATCAAGTGACCCGTGCTGGCTGAACTCAACTTATCAGTTGCGGCGTGTGATGGAGAAATATTTGTTTTTGGTTTTAATTTTTTTTTTTTAAATATCATATTTGCATCATACAGCAAAATTACATTAACATTTTTTTTATATTTTAATAAATCCTTCGGGTAAGTGCTATTACACCCTGTATACGTAATACGTATCTAATTTCAGCGCACAGAGGTAATTTTCACAAAAAACGGCGCTCTACAAATTGTCCAAATATTATTATGATCTATATAGATACTTCGAGTAATTTATTTGAATTTAAAATTTTATGGACGGTGCAGCCCTTGTTATAATCTTGATTTGACCTTAAAACAGATGGTTCTTTACAGCTGTTGTGAAAAAACTTGGTATATTGAAAATACAAATAAATTCGTCTACTAATTTAATAAAAAACTAAAGAAATTGTAACAGAATGTTTATCGTAAAATAATTGTTATTCCAAAACAACTGTTAAAACACAATTACTCCCAGTCCCAAGGATAAATATAGTTTTATTGTCGGTTTTTATAGACACATATAAAATGTAAGTGCAGAATTTTTTTTTCACAACCAACCATTTGAAAATAAGACTAATAATTAATAATTCAATATGAATCATGAAAAAACCTTCTGAAAATATGTATAAAATATAATAAATAATTTACAATTATGTATATTTTTTAAATTTCTTTTATGTATTCAATAACAAGCTTGTTCCCGGCATGTGTTGCAATGCCATATTCAAAGAAATAAATTGATTCTCCCTGCATATCCTTTCCCGTGCGTCCCCGCTCCTCTCCCGCATCCCCTACCCTCCCGCGTTTCCTTTCCACCTTCCCCGCCCACCCTCTCCCCTCTCCCGCTCACCCGTCCCGCCAACCACCTTCCCGTGTTCCACATATTCAGTCCCAGTACATTCAAACAGCTCGCGTGCCATCTATCCCAATTTTTTTATTAAAATTTTCATTTTTATATATTACAAATATTCTTTTTTATATATTACAAATATTCATTTTTAAATATTACAAATATTCATTTTTATATATTACAAATATTCATTTTTATATATTACAAATATTCATTTTTATATATTACTAGCTGGGTTACCCGGCTTCGCTCAGGAAGACATTTGAGAGTGTTATGGAATGTTTCACAATGATGATCCCGATTCCCTATTCACGAACATTCCACGACATACACCGCTACCCCTTCCAGAACTTTTTAGAGTCCTATAGAACATTCTTGAACTTTCCGAAATTTCAAGAGGGCGAAACTTCCAGCCCTTATATCTTCAAAAGCACGCCCTTTAGGTAAAAACGGGTACCTTGTTTCCCGAGAGGGGACAGAGATCTACCACACCTTATAACTCCCTTGATCGTACTGGGACTCGTTTCTGAGTTTTTGCGGTCTGCGCGTTTTTTTGGATTTTCTTTTATAATTTATAGCTGTTTCCCGGCATGTGTTGCAATGCCATATTCAAATAAATAAAATGTTACTCCTTGCATGTCCTTTCCCGTGCGTTCCCCTCCAGCGTTCCACTTCCACCTTCCCCGCCACCGCTTTCCCGCTCCTCCGTCCCGCCAACCCCCCTGGCACTTCATTTCTTGACTCCTCTCCCGCCCGACCCGTAGCCGAAACTTTTTTCTAATACTAACATTATTAAACTCGTGATATCTTTCTAATTAAATATCCGAATTGAAAAATTCTAAAAGTTAAATAAAGGTATTGAAGCTATCTTGAATATGAAGTAATTTATTTTGATAAGGATTAACACAAAGATACAAATAAAGAGCCTTTTCAAGCGGCGACATATTAATTAAATATTTAAAATAAAAGAATACTTATTGTGGCATAACCATAATAGTTAGACATATGCTGTTACGACCATTTTTGTAAATAATGATGTGTTCTACAAAGTCGTAGTACATTATTTTATTCTATTATCAACAATTTTCGCAGCGCACGCGATGTAAAGAATATTTTAGGTAATTTTTTTACACCTTGGGTTGCATTATTGGAGTTTTAGTAAGGATCCCTAATTTTTTTGAAAATATAATATAGCCTATGTCACTTGGGGATAGTGTAGCTTCCCAACAGCGAAAGAATTTTTCAAATCGGTTCAGTAGTTTCGGAGCCTATTCGATGCAAACAAACAAACAAACAAACAAACAAATCTTACCTCTTTATATAGTGTAGTAGATAAGAACAATCAATCAAATTTTAAAAATCAAGTTTTTACGTATTTAAAAACTCCATTGGCAATTTTTGTTACAAAAAAAACAGCTGCCTGCTAAATTCACATTCATCAAACGCGCAAACAGTTAAACGTGCGAAGTTAAAATTTCTGAATTTCTGTTAGGTTTTCTGAAATTATCAAATTTTCTGCGCAATTTTGTTAATTTTTCTATCCGTAAGAACCTTCAACAAAGTATTAGAAAACTTTAAAAAAAGAAATAGGTAAAGTCGTTCGGAATTTATGGCGTGACCGATGAAAACAGGGATTCTTTATTGGCCAAAAAAAGGTTGAGAATCTATGGGTTAAGCCATAAATTTTCAGCTTACCATTTAATTTCTGCATAGACTCATTAACATTCCCTCCATAGACAATAAAGCGTAGGTACGTAAAAGAAAAGGAAACTATAAAAACAGATTAAGACCGTCGATGAGGCAAATAACATTGAAAAAATAATAAAAACAAGAAATATAAAAATAAAATAAAATTATTTAATGTATCCGGTACATAACAAAAAAATATTAAAATTTACAATATCTGTAGATAATAATTGCAAAAGAAATTTAAAAATGCGGTTTATATATAGCTTTTATAACCAATAATAATATAGAAACAGGTCTTTTAAAATATTTCTGCAACGCTACTTACATCGGACAAAAGGGAAGAGCATTCTCAACAAGATTCAAAGAACAAAATAATGTCTTATAATAATAAAATCACTTTATTAAAATTCACTTAACAACAACAAGCCTGAACCATTACATATAAAAAAGAGTATTTGTTTAAATTTACTTGAACAATTAGAAATCAACAAACGAACGAATTACACACTGAAAAATGAACGAATGACACACATGAAAATATAATACTAATTAATAAAGTAAGAAAAAATATTTATTCACCACTTCTTAGTATGTTTACAAAACCTTAACAATATAACACATTTAAATAAGTCAATAGCAGTCACATAATTATTTAACAACTAGCTTTTACCCGCGGCTTCGCTCGCACGGTATTAGTGGGAAATTACTGTATAAAGAATTTTCCCACGGTAATGAAATTTTTTCCGTGATAAAAAGTAGCCTATGTCATTTCACATTCCTCCAATTATCTCTGTTTAAAAAAAACACATAATACAAACAATAAACAACGATAAGACAAATAAAATTCTTGAGAATGACACTTCGCAAATAAAAATTCTATTTTAGAAAAAAAATAATTAAAGAAATAGAAATTAATTTTAAGTACCTACTCCCTTTATTAATATTTTATTCATATTTGAATCCAGAGTAACGTAAAAAAATAACAAAATGACAATAAACATTTTTAGAGATAGGTAGATATTAACTACGACGCCAACTTTTTTTTCACTCTTTTTAAGCACAACAAAGCACTCTTATTAAGCCTAAAATTAAAACAAAAAAACATTGTATCCAAGGTAACAATGTGTTTGACGTTTGCAATAACTCGATTTTGTTAGGGACAGAAAACGTATGATACATAATTTCATAACGCCACAGTTTATTCATAACGCCAGAGCTTACCAATATATATAGCCTTTGTTACTCGCAAATAATGTAGCTTTCGATTAGTGGAAGAATTTTTAAATTCCATTCTATATTTATTGCGTGAAAGAGTAAGGACCATCCAACCATCCATACAAACTTTCGCATTTATAATATTAGTAAGATTAAGAACACAATGACATTTAATGTGGGAAAACAGATTTCAAAGTACCCCGTAATTATTTTCTCAATAATTGGTTTAACCGGTAATAAATCAATTTAGGCACCTTTATAATACAAATTTAGAATCATGTAAATAAGTCGTCTCAAAGTGGTCTAACGACAGTTTGAAAATGATCTTGAAAGTCGAAACAGCTGTCACAATAATAAAAAACTAAAATACTTATTATATAATAATATTATTAAATTGAATTTAATTTAAAATTTTAAAAAAAGTTCCTCATCTGAGGAACGTTTGCGCAGCTCATTTCGGCACGTTTTATACAAATCTTAATTTTGGATTTGAGATCAAAATACTCAATTAAACTGAAAAGTTATTTTTATAATCAAAAGATATATCAAATATCTAGTACGGATATGAGCTACTTTATTTTTAGTTTTGCTTTAAATTATAAGATAAGGCCATTAAAGGTTTTAATGTTTCATGGTTTTAGAAACAACTTGGGCAATTATTTGTGAGTAAATGAAAAACACTAAAGAATAAAATTTACTATATTTATCATAAAAAATATGAAGAAATATAAAATAAAAAATAAGAAATCATTTTGATGGGTGTACGTTCAAATTACTAATTAACTATTTACTTCGGAACAAAAATTTGTGGTTTCTGTATTAAAATAACTCCCCAAAAATGCGTTTTAACGAGTTTTTATTTTATTTTTTCATCGTATTTTTAAAATAAATATTTAATTCATGCCTATATCTTTTTATGTTTTTCATTTCTCACAAATAATTGCCCAAGTTGCCACTAAAATCATAAAAAAATAAATCAAAAATAAATAAAGTAGCTCGTATCCGAACTAGATATTTGAAATAGAAATACCTTTTGATTACAATATGTGCTAGCCCCCTGCAAATGCTAGTACATGTGATTGCCCCTGTCTCGAACGTGTTACAAAAATCAAATACTTGGGTATTATTTTTGACAGTAATTTAAAGTGGAAAGAACACAGGTATTATCACAACAGCAAACAAACTTAGAAAATCTATATACTTCTTTAGACAAACTCATATCTTCTTAAATTGAACCAACTCAAAACAATATACTATGCACTATGTCAATCTTTAATCGAGTATGGTAGGTATCATAGCCTGGAGAGGAGCAATAAATCAAGATTTGTATGAAACGGGTCGCGCGTATTTTTTTTTCATCACTTATTCGACTTTTCAAAAGGTTGTTGAAATGCCACTTTGTTGAGTTGTCATGGAACCGTTATCTAACCGTATTCTAATGATCATGGGGAAATCACGATAACTACATGACATTGACATGGTGGCGTGGTTATTATTTATAATGAATTTATTATCTGTGTATTTATCGATGACATGATATAACACGATGATAGCTAAATGATAAATTATGTATATTTTACAATCTAGCCATACGTTTCAATGGGTTATTTTCTAGAGTGGGTTTATTAATAAAAAAACATTAAAAGCATTTTTTTTCTAAATCAGTACCAAAAATTACAAAAGAATTGATGATTTTTTTCTGGTAGAGAATCAATAATTTAAAACTACATGGCTCATGGTGTAAATTCGTTAATTTGGGAGGCGGGTATGGGTACCGCCATTTATTGAATAACCAGCATCTCTGCCGTAGGTATCACCCTTGCTAAATTACCAAGTGATTCGCTACTTTTGGTGACTTATCAGGGGTGCCCGGGTTCATGGGGTAAGGTTTGTTCGGGTCTTGGCGGTGTATGCATCGGCCCGACATCTGCATGGCAGGCCGAATTGGGAGAGAATGGTTGGAGTAAGCCTTTTGATCTCTCCAGCAGGACTCTCCCGGAACATCACCTTGCACTACAGTGGCAGGGATGGATTCATATGTCCGTCACTGATGAAGATACTGACCTCCAGATTCCTACCCACCCCTCATACCCTTTTTCCGTCCCAGAACTTTCTTTCTTTTCCCTTTTTCCCTCAAAAGATACTCAACACAGCACCACAAAGATAACATAGGCCCTGAGGGCAATAATCTTCCTCAGGGCCTCCTGTGTGGAGTTAATGCAAAAAAAAATACCAATTTATTATTATTATTAGGTACATACAATGAATTTATACTGCCTGTTTTATAATAGTTGGTGCTGTAATTGTCAGCATATAATAGTTGCCTGCCAAGGAGATGACCAGGGTTCGATTCTCGCCGGTAGAAGTTTTGGATATTTATTTTTTACTTTTTTTAAATACAATGTTTTTTCACGGGTCTACACTATATTAGTAATGTTATAATACCGGAAAAATAAGATATCGTACGAAAGGTTAAAAAAAATGCACTGTTGACTTCAACCCATATCTTCCTAGTTGTCGATAAGATACTAAAACGTAAAAGCAGTGGATTTCAACTATCTTTCTTAAGGTTAAAATCACTGAATATAAATCTTCACATTAAACTTAGTCAATATAAATCTTCACACTAGACTTATTATGTCAAATTCAAAATGTCGGACCGATAAAAAAAAATCGAACACCACTTTTTTTTTATTCTGTAATTTTCAATTTAAATTCCAACACAATTCAATCTATTCATAAAATTGAATGATATGGATTATTTTTTATCCACTGGAGCGACAGCGCAATTTAAAACTTTTTTCTCCGATTGCTCGTGATTTTTGGTGATCGTTTTGAATATTTTCCGCACACATTAAAAAAAATCATATCACCGAATTTTAAAATGGAAACATACAAAATGATTATAGTGTTTTATAGCCAATGAATTCACCTATCTTTAGTCGATTATCGCATATTCGTAGAATTTATAAAGAAATATATAAAATCGTAAACTTCTACTTAATTACTTAAAAATAATGGAAAATTTGCCGAAATTGGCAGCAAAGCAATCCGACATATTTTAAATAGTGGCATATTGTATCAAAAAGCACTAACGTGGTGTATGTAATAGATGGAAAACAGAGGGGAAAAATGGGTTCAAAACTGCCTTTTAACATTATCTCCACACAGGAGGTCCTGGGCAACAACAATTCCCTCAAGGCCTATGTCATCTTTGAGGATGTTGTGTATAGGGTCTTTTTAGGGAAAGGAACGAGAGGAAGTTCTGTGAAGGAAAAATGTATGAGGGGTTGGTAGGAATCTGGGGGGGTCAATGTGTTTAGGAGTGACGAACGATCGAAACCATCCCTTCCACTGCGGTGCAAGACATGAGTCAAGAGACTCAAAAGGTTTCCGCACCAAAAGCATCCGCCGCCGCCGCCAAGATGTGGCCAAACTCACCCCATGAACCCGGGCATCCCACCGAATATAGCGAACCATTTGGGATGACCTATGGCAGGGGTGTTGTCCAATAAATGCCTCCCGGGGCGGCGGTATCCATATCCGCCTATCAAATTGAATTGCCTATTTGGAATATTGGTGACTGATAAACTCGGAATGAACTCAACTCAACACCTACTCTGAAAAGTAATTAAAATATTCCGCGCAACTTTTCCCTTTTACAAGCTAAGCGGTCAAAAATTATCTCTACATATTATAAATTAAAAGTCCTCCGACGCGTCTGTCTATTCGCGATAATCTCAAAACTACTGAACTGATTTTTATGCGGTTTTCACCAGTAAATAGAGTGATTCGCGAGGAAAAAAATGGTCGAAATATAAATTAGTATATCTGTAGTTGGTGTATTTAAATAGCAGATAGCGGTGGTTATAAAGGTTGGGTAAGCATCCAGTAGATGGCGTTGTAATTCGTTATCCAGTAAATAATAAAAAAGAAACATTTTTGTTATGGCGCATGTATTTTTGAAAATATTTCCTAAGATTTGTTTATTTATTGAAGCCGAAAAGAATAATAGTTATAATAATAATGTGGGTTCCGTGACAACTCAGAATCATGAAATTTCAACACCCCTTTGAAAAGTCATTAAAAGTTATGAAAAAAAAAATTTAAAAATGGCCTGCAACCTAACCTAAAGTAGCTTATCTAACCAAATTTTTTCATCACTTTTGATGACTTTTTAAAAGAGGTGTTGAAGTTTAATGCTTCTGACTTGTCCGGTCACCAATAATACGAATGGACCAAAATACCACTTGTGACGTACATTCCGTTCTAATGAGTTGGTGAAACCGTGTGATACCCTATTTTTGTGATAACGGTTTTACAGGGGTTTTCAATCTTTTATGATGCTCAAACTTATAAGTATTCGGAAATCTACAACCTTTCACAAATACAAATATTTCAGACTTGATTGAATTTTAAAAATTCTTCTTCTTCTTGGTGTGCCCTATCAGGTCCCCCGACGTTGGCGATCACTCTGCTCTCTGTTTTGCGCTGCCCGGAATAGCTCCTCCATACTTCTAAAGCCGTTCCACTCTCGTACATTTCGCAGCCAACACATTTGTCTCCTACTCCTACCATGCCCTCAACAACCCTCTATCATGCCTTTTAATAATAATTGGAGCAAGTGATACCTACTTCTCCCCTCGAAGTATGTGATCCAGATATGAAATTTGCCCGCCTGAGAATTTCATAATTATTATTCGTAATTTTTTAAATTATGTTTTTTTATTATGAATAGAAACTTGTGTCAAATTATTATAGTTTTATTAGTAAAAATACTAGTTGGAAAAATGTTACATATGATTTACATAACATTTTGCAGTTATTTTTCAAGTCGAATAAAATGAATATTTGTTTTTTTTTCTCTTCTTTAGAAACTAAGTAAATATTATTTATTTATTACACGTAACTAATGAGTAGAGACCGGATTATATGCAAATGCATATTTGCATATGCATTTGCATATTTAGACCCTTTTCGGCAGAAGTTGCATATTTTAGCAAAAAAATTGAGATCATGCATATTTACGCTCGATATTGTTCATCGTTCAGATGCCTCACATAGTGAATAGTGACACCAATCAATTACTTCGATAGTGCAGAGGCTTTGGCAGTTTTCCAGTGAAAAGAAGCATTTGACGATACTAGTATTTAAAAAAAAACCTAGCTATGATTAGCACTCATTTCGCCACATACCTGCAAGTATAAAAACCAAAACGCTTGAAACTCATGGATTGGCGTTGATTGAATATATTCAGGTTGTGAAGAAAATCCGCCTTATGAATTCCTCGTTGTCAAAGCTTTCCCGAGTAAACTCAAAGAAAAGTTTGAAAACTTATGCAAAAATAACCCAGGGTTTGAACCCTTGTGTCAAATTAATAGCTTCATCAACGGGGCAGGTGAAATTTTGCCCGGCACAATAAGTTCAAAAATCGCACCCAAATTTAAATTCTGTCTAGTCACACCAGTAGACGTAGAACGCTCCTTTCCGCTTATATTAAGCGATCGCAGACACAATTTGTCTACAGAACATTTAAAACAGTACTTAGTCATATAAATTTTTAAAGGTAAATTGTAAATTTCATTGTTAAATACATTTTGTAATTGATATTTTCGAAAATATGTTTGTTATCCTTGAGAACTACCTAATAGCTTACTAAAATAAAATAAAATATTTAAAAATAAGACTTCCTATATTATTTCATGTTGCATATTTTGGCCCTTTTTATGGATTTTCGTGCATATTTTAGCTATTTTTATTGCATATTTGCATGCATATTTTGGGTTTTTTTGTTGCATATAATCCGGTCTTTACTAATGAGGTTTATACATATCATTTTCTTCTTCTATCTATATATAAATAAAAATGAATCGCTGAAATGCATGTACGCGCATAACTTCCAACGACTGCACCAAATTGGATTATTATTTATTTGTGTTCGTTATTGTCAGGACAAGGTTTGTATAGAACTACTGGTGAGCTCTGGCATTATTAAATTTGTATAAAAATTGCAATAGACTGTATAAACCAGTGGTCTTCAACCTTTTTGAGCCGGCGTACCTCTTGACTCCCTCTATAAATTTATTGTTCCCCGTACCCTCTATCTATCTTTTTTACATGTGTAATGAAAGACGTGTTTCATTTGTAATTTTAATATTCTAATTATTACATGAATTTAACAATCAAGTCGCACAAATACAATGAAGTAATGCAATTTTATACAGAGTGTAACACGACTTCAGGCATTTTAACCAGTGATTTTACATGCGTGCCATGTTATTGCGTACCCCCAATTTAGCTTCGCGTACCCCCAGGGGTACGCGTACCACAGGTTGAAAACCACTGGTATAAACTGTAAGCTGTACCGGGACTGAATGTATGGAATGCGGGAGGGGGATGGGGGAGGGACGAGAGGGGGGGACCTGGGAGAGGGGAGGGGAACTCAAGAGTGGGGTTCGCGGGACGGGGGAAGGGGGGGGAGTGGAGTGGGGAAAGGGAAGGTGGAGGAAACGGAATGGGAACGTGAGAGAGGAAGGGGACGCGAGAGAGAAAGGGGAGGCGGAAAGGAAACGGGAAGAATGGGAAAAGACACGCAGGGAGAAACAATTTATTTATTAAATGCATATTTTATAAATTAATAATTAATAATTTGAAATTATTTTAGGGAAGGTATTTATAATTAAAACGAGCATAAAGTATATTTTTTTATTTCCTGATTCCTACTGATTTTTTTTTTTCAGTTTGAATTTTACAATATTTTATCGTACGAATCTTACAAAACTGATCAATCAGGTTGATTGTAAGAAATCTCGCATTTTTTCTAATTAATTGATTCTTTATACTTTTCAGGTTTACATAGTAAATACTAAATATAATGCTTAATATTAAAATAGATAAGTAGGTTAATAATATTTAAATGTGGTTGACCCCCCCTGCCTATCTCAGACGACGCGACGCGATATGTTGTATACAAAGTATCCGTTCTTCATTTATGTACAGAAAATCGTACGATGTTATCGTACGATACTCCCTTTCCCTTTCTATCTCACTAACTATTTCCCTCTCTCTCTCGAACACGCTTTGAATTACAAATATACACACGAAACGGGTAAAACTACACGCAATGGAGGTACCTACCGAACATGCTTGAAGCTTTGTTCAGATTGGGAGTAAAATTTAAACCCGATGTCGATATTTGCGTATTATGCTAACATGCTAACATACTGTTTACCCGTCAAAAATCGAGTGTATTTTGTCAGTAGGTAAACATAATTCCGCTTTGCAGTAAAATCAAAATAAATGGAATATTTGTGAAAGTACCCGAAAATTAAAAACTGTTTTCGTAAGGTGATTGAAATAGGTCGAAATTCTATTATTAGAATTTGTTAAATATAAAATTTTTGATTGCAAACTTTAAAATGGCTAACTTCACGTTTTAGTAGAAAAATGAAAAATTTTATTGGACAATGAATTTATTTGACAAATGAATTATAAATGCTACAGTCACCTCATTTTTTTTTAACGTTTCGTGTAAAAAAAATTCTTAAGTTTTTTATTTTTTTTCAAATTGCGGTCAGAAATTTTGGTTTCATAAAGGTGTACATTTTAATTTTTTTGTGGCCAACTTTTAGATTTGAATTTAAAGTGTGTTGTTTTCTTAGATCATACTTTTTAATATGATAGGGAGACACAACGATTTCTATTAGACGGATTAATGCTTCTTAAAGTGCATTTTTGTGTCGTCTCGTATAATATTGTGTGGATATATTATGAACACACCGGTAATGTCCGTAACTTGTCATGATTCACTTCGACTAAATACTGTTTACTTTAGTTGATACTAGCTGACCCGGTAACGCTTTGCTGTGGTTGACGTAACACAACGCCATCTACTGGATGGTTACCCAACCTATATATAACCACGATAAATTAACTCCCATCGCCATCTATTAATTTGCATACAAATCAAATTCACACCACCCGCTTGCCAGCTCGCTCGTCCACCACATACAAACAATTCATTTATACATTTCAACCAATTTACACAAAACCTTGACAAATTACATACCTAAAGATTCCTCATGAATCGTTATGTCTATACGTTTTTGAGTTTATCCCGAACAGGCAGACAGACGCGTCATTAGGACTTTAATTTATAATATGTAGAGACGATTTTCTGAACTTGAATTGGTTCCTGAGCAGCTTTCAACCCTCTGCCAATGAACTCCTCAAACTATAGTAGTCATAGTTAAAATATCGGTCAACGGTTATAATTGTTAACACAGGATACATTTTATCTTTAACAGGATACACTCGTTATCATTACTAATTAAAATACCGGATAATATTAAATACTAGATCGCATAATACGCAACAATCAAAATGTTTATGTCACTAAAGCAAGTAATTTTATTAGTAAATGAAACAATGTTACTTTGTTTGAACCACTTGTATATTTGTTTAAAGCCGACCGGTTTCGGAACGACCGTTCCTTCCTCAGGGCAAACGTTAAAACGTATACTGACTTGACAATTATAAAATAGTAGGTGGGTACAATATATTATTACAGAGTGTTGTGGTAGGGGTGAAGGCGTGGCTAGGGATTAATTAGGAGTGGGTGGGGGAACATATCCATGATTGGGCTATATGATAATATTTTTTGTTTGTTAATAATGGGTTCATTATTTTTAAGATATTTTTTTATTTCTATGGCTTCTAAGTTATCTAACCGTTTTCCCTTAGTGTTAATGTGAAGAACATTTATCCCCGTATTTTTATCAAAACTATGGTTATGATATGGTTAGCGAACTCGGAAAAATTATTATTGTTTAGACACCTTAAATGTTCTTTGATTCTTATTTCAAGATTCTTTGATTGGGATTTCTTGATTCTTTGATTGGTTGTGTTCCCCCACCCACTCCTAATTAATCCCTAGCCACGCCTTCACCCCTACCACAACACTCTGTAATAATATATTGTACCCACCTACTACTTTATAATTGTCAAGTCAGTATACGTTTTAACGTTTGCCCTGAGGAAGGAACGGTCGTTCCGAAACCGGTCGGCTTTAAACAAATATACAAGTGGTTCAAACAAAGTAACATTGTTTCATTTATCTATAATGGATAACCACAAAGTTATAGCTACATTCAAAAGTAATTTTATTTGTTTTTTTTTCAGATGTTACATCCCACAATGTGACCTCCAAAACGCATCGCTAAACGGAGACTGGCTCCACCATGCCATGCCCAATAGTGATAGTCCCAGGAGATGTTCCCGCTATGGTCCATCCAATACATCCTCCTTGGCGATCTCCGGAGATGAAGGGCTGCTTGGCTCCTGCAGTCCAGAATCCTTCAACCAGGACACGGTGTTGGAGTGTGAGGAATGGGTGTTTGGGGAAGGAGGGTCCATAGTCAAAGAGGTGAATAGAAAACTGTTTTTTATAAAAAAAATGGTGTTGGAAGACATCATTGGAACCCACGTTTTTAGGTACAACAGTTGAGTAAAAAATTTTGCAAACTCACGAGGAAATGTTGTGTGTATTCTACCAGCACCTTAATTTGGGAGGCGGGTATGGGTATCGCCGTCCTGGGAACCAACACCTCTGCCATATGACACTCCAAGTAGTTCAATATGTTTGGTGACTTAGAAGGGGTGCCCGGGTTAATGGGGTGAGATTTGTCTAGGTCTTGGCAACGGGTGTGTTTGCCCACGTACTGCTGGCGGGACAGATGAGGGTGAGACTGGTTGAGAGAGACTTTTTGACCTCTCCAGCCGGAATCTTTGCAGTGGGATGGATTTATGCGTCCTTCGTTCATATACACGTTGAACCCCAGATTCCTACCCACCCCTTATTCCTACCCAGAACTTCCCCTCCTTCCTTTCCATAAAAAGACCCTACATACAGCATTCTGAAAGATGACATAGTTTGATGAACGAATTTATATACCTATATTTTTTGGTTATAATCATTCTTGCCACTTGCCAGTTGTTCCCTTTTTGTTAAAGTCATCATCGTATAACTTCTTAGTTCGAAACTTATCAATATTTTTCTTTTTTCTAGCTTGGAATCCAATGTCAAAGCTGGAAAAGAACCCTCGTTGGCACCATTCACAGCATTGGTCTGCTCTGTGCACTACCCTTAGTGGCGTCTGTCTCCGACAAATATGGCAGAAGGGTGGCTCTGGTGTCTTCGGCTTTCCTCGCTGGAGTCTTCGGATTGCTTCGGTCATTCTCCACCTCGTACATCATATTCGTGATCTTCGAGTTCTTAGAGCCGGCTTTTGGTTCTGGGGTCTTTAGCTCTGCCTTTATCCTTGGTAAAAACCTTTTTTTGGTTATCATAAAGCTTGTACGCGTGTTTCAGGAGTGAGGGTATACGGTTGGGCTGATGATAACTATGAAAGAAAGGTGATTGCTAGACAGTATTAGGACAGAGAGTAAAGGCATGAAACTAGCATATAAAGAACAAAGTGTACATGGCAGTAAAATTGCAACCGAATTGAGTACCTGCCTACATGTGTTGTAAAATCGTCTTACAGATGTGGAATCTGGGAAATAATGTCCAGCTGATGTAAGCGTAAAGAACAAGATTAAAGAGATATTTAGATCGTGTGAATATATCGAGCGAATGGAAAAAAAATGGTGTGTCAATAAAAATAGGTATTATGATGCGCGAGTGAATGAAAGGTTTGTCGGAGACGCCTCAGGGAGAAACGGAACGACGGAGAGAAAAAAAAAAGATTTCCGATAACTCATTTTAACGAGTTTTTTGTTCATTTTCTTATTGCTTTCAGGTATGGAGCTTGTGGGTCCAACACGTCGAGTATTGGGTGCAACCATAATCCACACGTTCTATAGTACTGGTGCCATGCTACTAGGGCGTATAGCTTGGTCCGTTTCCTACTGGAGAAATCTGCTCCGGGTCATCTATGTCCCTTCACTCCTCTTCATCTCCTACTTCTGGCTGATCGAAGAAAGCGTAAGATGGCTCATCAGCAAAGAGAAAAACGAGAAAGCTGCAGCAATCTTGAAAAAGGCTGCAAAAATTAACGGAGTTACCCTCTCTGAGAAATCCATGGATAGTCTATACTCAAGTGGAGGAATGGTAAGCAAGGAAGCTGATGTCGAAATGAAACCATTGAAAGAAGGAATAGAAATTAAACCACTGAAAGAAGAAGAAGAAGTTAATCCTTCTTCAATTAAAGACGCATTTAAATCTAGAGTGATTGTAATAAGATTGTTGACATGTTCAATTTGGTGGGTTACATGTACTTTTGTGTACTATGGTTTGAGTATCAACGCTGTTTCTTTGACTGGAAACATCTACTTGAACTATATTCTGGTTAGTTTGGTGGAAGTGCCAGCTTACTTCACTGTATTCATGTTGCTGGATAGAGTGGGGAGAAAATACACTATTTTCTGTGCATTTTTAGCAAGTGGTGTTGCTTGCATATCCTTTCCGCTTTTACCAAAGGGTAAGAAAGAAATTTATTCATGTTATTTTATAGAAATATTTTAATTAACTTCAGTGACGATATTTTAAGATCTGCCATTTATTATTTGTTTTTTGCGCGACAGGTCGTGTCCCCTTTTGGAGACATCTTCCAATATCTTAACAAGACAGTATTTGCGAAGGCAAAGCAGTTTTTACATATAAAAAAAGCTGGAACTTGCAAAACCTTAAAAAAGGGTCGTTTAATAAAACTTCATAAAATTTCACAGAGTTAATATTCAAGTTCTGTGAAAGTCAATATTCTACATATGGCGTAATTACATGACGCAATAATAAATGGAAGTTTATTGGAATAAAAGTTTCGAATGGAAGTTTCACAAAACTTAAATTTTAACTTTGAAATTTGGCGAATTTTCAAATTCTGTGACACAACCATTTTTAACATTGTTTTAAGATTTGTCCACTAGAGGGAATTACATATATTTTAAAGGTGTTTCAATATCAAATCATCTCTAGGTAGTGTCTGGCGATGTCATTCTACTTTGTTGCATACAAACTTTGGACATAATTTTAGTCTGATTAATTTTCAATTTTATAAGAACAAAGTTCTATGGCTTTCTCTTCTGGTCCTTTTTATTGTCATTAGATTTCTTCAAACTTGTCTATAAAACATGTATTTTATAAATTTGCTTGCCTTTTTCAGATGCCAAAGTGATCTTGTTGATAACCTACCTTCTGGGGAAGTATTTCATCACCGTGGCATACAGTTCCCTTTACGTGTACACCTCTGAATTGTTCCCAACCTGCCTGCGTCATTCCTTGCTTGGAATTTGCTCCATGGTTGGAAGGATCGGGTCGATTGTGGCACCTCAAGCACCTCTAATTGTACGTCTACTTAAATTTTATATGATACAAACCAGGTTAAAAGTTTTTAATGAAATTGTGTGGTGTAAATTACACAATATGTTTTTGGTTGGAATTATTGTAGCCTTGAGAATATTTATTTATCATAAAGCCTCGATTACATCTCGATGCGAGTGCATCTGCCAACCAACTGCGTGGCATGCCAGATCGGGAGAGACTGGTTGAGAAAGACCGTTTGACTTCTCCAGCAGGACTCTCTCGGAATATCACCTTGCAGCACAATGGGAAGGATGGAATCATTCGTCCGTCACTCCTGGACATACTTTTTTCCATCCAATTTTGAAAATGATATTTAATGTCAAAGCATATCCTAGTTCTAGAGTTCATTGAACCATATTTACAGACAGACACACAACTAAAATTAGAATTTTTGATGGCATCAACATTATTGAGCAAACACTTTTATTATTATTATTTTTTAATTGATATTGCATAATTTTATTTCTGTCGCAGGAGGAGTTGATGCCGGGTCTATCGTCGTTCCTCTTCGGAGGTCTCTCCATAGTGTCCGGAGTCCTGATGCTGACCTCCCCGGAGACCCTGAACATTAAATTACCAGACACCATCGAGGAAGCGGAGAATATCGCCAAAAGAAAAGAGCCAAAGACAGAAACTTGAAGAGATGACTTTATAGTGAAAAATTAACGACGCTATTTTTAAGGATTACCAAAATTGGTTTTCTAAAAATTAATTGATTTTAAATTTGTGTAAATTTATATTAAATTTACTATACTTAAATAAGGTGGAAACGTGGGTGCCGAGAAATTTTAATAATAGGTATTTGCAAAAAGTTACTGTTACTGTCACTGGTACCCCCCCCCCCCCCCCCCACCGAATATTTAGCGAAAAGGACAACTGCACCTCAGGCAGATATTACCTAAATTAAATCGTCAATTAAATCGTCGGTTTTGTAATCTCCTGTTTTCTCCTCCAAAAGTTAACCTATATTTAGGATTCTTTTCACCAACTGTATTTGAAAAAAATGTTCTATGTCTATATTTTTTTAATACATTGCTAAATTTGCTGAACTTCCATTGATGGCGTTCACACCAGGCGGTTCAACCCGAATTTCTACCGATTTCTTACATATCCCCATTAAACATTTGAAGTTCTTAAGCTCTTAAAAAATATATGTTATTTTTAAGATAATATCTACATACCCGCGCCGAAACGCAAATTATATGCAATTCCCTCTACAGAAAAAAAATCGCAAAGTATGCTCCGAAAATTATTATTGTCTGTTTCCATTATTTTACAAGTTATATGTATTTAAAAATTCACACTGTTTCATTAAATGTTGTTTTAACAGCCCCCAAGAGATTTTTGCTCAATTTTAAACGAGTCGTGTTTTATGAAAAAGAAGAAGAAGATGGAGAGATATGTAACAATCGTAATTACATATCTCTCCATCTTCTTCTTTTTGAGTGGGGATACGATGCCTTAGGCATTTTAGGAGGGTCCTAAATCCTATAAGAAGTAACTTATCAAAAAATCAAGACGTAAAGACATGCCAGTGGTTTATATCTATATGGGAAGCGGATATGGGTACCGCCACTCGGTAACCATTTATTGGATGACCAACACCTTTGCAGTAGACCATCCCAAATGGTTTGCTAAGTTTAATAACTTCGCAGGGGTGCCCGGGTTCACGAAGTGAGATTTGTCCGAATCTTGGTGGCGGACGCGTTTGCCCATTCACTGCAGGCCGGATCGGGAGGGGTACTTTTGACCTCTTCCTGGACCCACTAACCCCAGATTCCTTATACCTTTTTCCTTCCCAGAACTTCCTCTCTTTCCTTTCCTGAAAAAACCCTTCACACAGCATCCCCAGAGGTGAAATAGGCCCTGACGCGAATTACTTTCCACGAGGCCTCCAGTGTGGAGCTAAAGTAAAAAAAATATATTGTATTACAAAATATTTGCACTAGTAAGTGTCAAAATTCAGAGAGGAAATAGGGAAACATGTTTGCACAAAACGCCACCCGCTTTTTCTCTTAAGCAACTAGAAACTTAATTTTAACAGAAGAAGCTATATTAGATTTTTATACTTTTGTTACTTAATTAAATAATAAAAGAGAAGACATTGTCATTCGGTTTTTTTTTTTAATTTATTTAAAACAATATTAAAAGTACTAATTTGATTGTGCCTCTGACTGTAATTCAAATTCAATAAACTCTTGCTTGAATTTTTAAGCATTTGAAGTGTCTTTGGAATCCAAAACGATAATATAATATTTTCAACAGAATTTTTAATTGTTATTTTCGAAATTGGAACAGATTTATCGATAATTTAGACTATTTGAGGTATTATAAAGGGTTTTCCAATAAGATGTGTTATTTTGATATTCAAAGAAAAACGCCATTTTTTAATATAAATTATCGGATGTTTATTTCATTATAAAGAGGAAGGTATGCCGTTAATAGCGGAAAATAACATTAGGCAAATGACCACCACGACCACGCTTACAGGACCATATCCTTTTCATGAAATTTTCCATAACCAAATCACAAAGTAGCCGCCCTATGTCCTCGATAGCCTCACGAATTCCATCTTTGAGGTCTTGAATGTTGGTTGCTGGGCTGTTGGCGTAGACCTTCTCTTTCACCTGGCCCCAAAGGAAGAAGTCGCAAGGTGTTAAATCACAAGATCTCGGTGGCTAATTGTGATCACCTCTTCGAGAGATAACACGGTCCGTAAACTTTTCCCGTAAAAGATCAATGGTTTCGTTGCTTGTGTGGCACGTAGCGCCATCTTGTTGAAAGTAAACGTTGTCCAGATCAATACCATCCAATTCTGGGCATAAAAATCATTAATAATCTCTCGATAGCGCAATCCATTCACCGTAACTGTTGCTCCAGCCTCATTTTCGAAAAAGTAAGGTCCAATGACTCCGCCGGACCATAAACCGCACCAAACAGTCACACGTTGAGGATAGAGAGGCTTTTCAAAAATAACTCTTGGGTTTTCCGAGCCCCAGATGCGACAATTTTGCTTATTGGCGAAGCCACCGAGGTGGAAATGGGCCTTATCACTCAAGATGATTTTTCGATGGAATTCTGGATCATGCATTTCAAGGACCCAATCAGCAAAGACATGACGTTGTTGATGATTGGCCGGCTTGAGTTCTTGTGTTAACTGAACTTTATGAGCATTAAGACCCAAATTTTTATGCAAAATACGGTGTAATGACGTTTGTGGAATGCTTAATTCCAAAGAACGATGAGGAATGGACAAACCTGGGTTTTCTTCAACACTTTCGGCTACAGCAGCAATATTCTCGGCTGTTCTTGAGCGACGTGCACGGGTTTTATTCTTCACATCACTAAGTTGTCCCAACAGCTCGAATTTTTCCACCAATTTCTGTATTGCGGTCCGACAAGGTGCTTAACGACGACCCAAAAATGTTCGAGTTTTACGAACCGTCTCTGCCAAATTTTCACCATTTTTATAGTGAATTTTAATAATTTCAATGCGTTGTTGAAGCATGTATCGTTCCATTTTTATTAATGGCGCAGTTTCTACTGTCAAATGTCAAAAAATGACAGCTTCAAAAGTGACATCTACCGAAATAGCGGGCTATTCAAAATAACACCTCTTATTGGAAACGAAAAAGTGTAAACCATTTGTACCAAACCATAAGAAATGGTTTCCACTTTTTCGTCTCCAATTAGTATAATTTGACTTCCAACGCTCACGGAACTTCCGGAAAATGCTACTCGCCTGATAAAATTGGAACACGTTTTGATGAGATATTAGTACGCTATAGCGTCTTCCTGACAAACCCGTTATTGTTTAGCGGTCTGTACTAGTTTTATTTGATTCTCTTAAGCATTTAAAAAGTTTTTTTACCATTATGAACCAATTCGTGGCCAATCCAAATACTTATCATGATTTAATGACAGTTGATCCCCCGACAGTTGGCCCTCGGCATACTCATATACAATATGCAGTCGGTTTAGGGTAAATACGGTATACCTACTTACATAAAAAAATGACTGTGTCCAAGGTATGTGCAAAAAGGATGTACTTACCGCCAAATTAACACATTTTTTCAACCAAATGCATCAAGGATAAAACTACTGGTCTATATACCCTAATATATATTAGCGTACAAAGACAATTACAAGAAGACAATTAATTAAACAAGAAGTACAAAAAATCGACACTCTAAATAAATTCGTTTGATATCCATACCAACTTATGAGGGAATAACCAGACACAACCGAGAGTAATTTTTAAATAAAATTTTAGGCGTATTGACTCTTTTCCATAAAAAAATATAAATTATTACGGTACAACCTTGGTCGTTGGCAGATTTTTTATATTTTCAAACAAAATTTTGTATTATACAGCACACATTTCAAAGCATATAATCATGCAGTAAAATAAATTAATAAATTATCTGGGAAGGCTACATTTCAGAATTTTAATTTTATAATAATAATAATAGCCTTTATTCAGACAGTATATTACATTACATTATTTATAATATTTATAACACATGCATCGACTCCCTGTCTGTGTGTCACTAGTTGACAAAGGCCTCCTCTCTCTATCATTAGCTACTCTTGTCCATGTACCACCTGCTATGGCTTTGATGTCGTCAACCCACCGTCTAAATGGTCTACCTCGTTTTCTCTTCTTGTCACTTGTGAACCAATTCATAACTAATTTTGTCCATTTTTCACTTTCTCTGATTGTGTGGCCTGACCACTTCCACTTTAGCTTTTTTATTGTTTTTATGACATCTAATCTTCTTGTTTGTCTCTTAACTAATTTTACCTCAAATAAAATCATTAAAAAAAGATCCGCGCACGTGTTTTGGGCCTAAATTACTTCAGTTTGTCATTTTTTTATACGATCTTACAAAATAATATATTTAAGATTTCTTTACAATCTTATTTTGCTTAGACATTATTGAAAAATTATAAATACTTATGATCAAAAAAACAATTACAAAACGCGTTTGAGCATTTTTTAATGCAGACAGGTTATTATTTATAAAAAAAAATTAGGATGAAATAAAATCGATATCGAGTTATTATTTAAAAAAGCTGGTACGGAGAATAATTAATCTTTCTCATCGGAACCGCCCTGTACAGTCGCAATAGTGCGATCGAAAGTCTATCTTTCGATGAAATTTGAATTCTCGGATGCTGGTCAATATTAAGATGAAGTCATACTAAATAATGTAAAATCATATGTTTTTTGTTTTGAAAATTTGATCGCTTAGAAATATTATAGATGCTTCAATTAAATACTGCGTGTAGAACATACCTTAGCCCTTAAAAATATCGGTCAATTTTTTTATAAGTCTTTTAATAAGCCTAGAAAAAAAATAAAGTATTAGGTCTATAAAAACACTTTCGAATGCTAACTGTCCTACTTATAAACCCCTTTTTGGACATGGTTTTATTGTATAATGTGGCAAATTCAGTTTCTCTTATAATAATTGCAAAAAAAAATGATATTTACGTCCGAACTTCACAAAATAAAATAAAACATGCATTTTCTCGTTGTTATTTTTGACATCAATCAATACGGCCCGCACTCTACGAATTTGGATCTTAAAGTGGCCCTTATGGCATGAGCACAAGAATCATGCACTGGACACAACCCATTACCCATTTCTTATCAGTCACGCCCCGGCCATAGAGGGAAACAGACGTGTGCTTTCGCGCCGCTTGTTTTCGAGAAATCAAATTTAAATTTCCGTTTTATTACAATAAACAGTGCGTAAAAAAGGAATTAATGTTTTTACAGGCCTTTACGAAATCAACCTGTAATTTTTTTTTCTCAAATACCTAATCCAACCTTTCCGAGAGCTTTTTCTCCAGTATTTTTAAACTCCTCCCATAAAGGGCGTGAAATCCGATTTCGAATTTTTCCTGTACTATTTGGATCACCTTATAGGTTTTTTTGAAGTCAATTTTGGGATTGAGATTGGTAAATAATGCACAAAGAATTACAAATTTATAATAACAATTATTTCGTTGGGCCAACTGTCGGGTAATCATGGGTCACCAATTATCGTACATAGTCATGATAAATATAAACAAAAATTAATAATTTAAAAGTATCATAAAATTGCTAATCTAAGTGCCTGCTTACTTATATTGATTTATTATTTAGGTGTGAAGATAAGATGTTTGCAGCTAAAAAAAGTTACCTGTCTTATTCAGTGGCGTAAGTAGATACTGTGTCGTTTAGTTTCCATAGAAGTTCAAACAACTTGCATGTAAAAAATCTTGGAAGAACATTAAAAAATTATTTCCACACATAGTTGTCGAAGTTCTCCGTTTTAACTGGAATAAAATAATGATATCTTCATACCTAACGACAACAGCAAGTGATCTGATTGATATTATTATTGTACCGTAATAATAGAAATAGAAATATCATTATATGCCACGCCACACACCACGAATAATCAATTAATATAACTGAGCCAGTCCATTTAACCATTCCGCTGATAGCTCCATTGTTACCTCTTCCTTTTTCTTGTAAACTTCATACGTAATAGAAAGAGTGATTACAATAGAGCTCTCAACGGCAGGTCCATATTCGTATGGAATAAAAATAACGTATTCCACTATTTCGAGCCTTGACTACTTTGCAAAAGAATATTTTTGAAGTGAAACTTCTTTAGCCTCGTTGTGATCTTGAAATGAAGCATCACAGCACCTGCTAAGCGTCGAACTGCTCTCATTGACCGTTTTGATTATATTGGTTGAGATATGAAACGGAAATGACGCAAGGTCTGCGCTCATTGGCCGCTTGATTATGACCACATTTTTAAATGCTATTGGTTGAGATTGTTTTTGGTAAAGTTTCGCTTCTAGGTACTGCGTGTGAAGCGCACTCGATTTTTATATTAGGTCCTAGTCACATCCGATTTGCAGTAGTGCTTGCAGAACAGCTTGCTTGCATTCTGGAATTTGGATCGCGAGTAGGCAAAACCGTCAGCTGAATTATTGTGATTCCCTTTGTCGGACTGTCGCGGAATAATAACATTTCGGTTGGCTCTTCGACATGCTGTCCTGCAAGCAGTTCTGCAAATCGGATGATGAGTACGACCTATTATTATATATCAAGTTTTTTTTTAAATAAATTGTGACCATCTGTGTAACATGTGACATGACATGTGTGCGCATGGCAGCACTAAGACGAAAATGATAAATATAGTAAACTGAAATGATATGGCTTTATTTTTTTCCAACTCCACTTCTTTTTTATTGTAGGCACTGCACAATAAGTAATTTAAGTATCAACTGCTCCCAACTGTTTAAAGCTGTTATGCTATGTACCAACGCTCGTTCATGTTCGGTGGTGTTATGCTCATTCGATCATGTCTTAACTTGTACCATTCCGCTCGATGCTGTTTTTTGACATCGATCCAACGACTCGATGCAAGAAGGATTCAACTTCCGTAAATCTTGTTGATGTTCGTTAGAAGTTCTGTCGAGGACGTCAACAACGCATCGAACATGTTGGTCACCCATCTTGAGTCCGATCCGCTCGTTGTCCTTGACATTGGAGAACAAAAGTGGATATTTGGAGTTATTCGTTCGATTTTTATGAAAAAGTTATTAATTCATATCGTAAAGAAGGATGCTTATGCAATACGAAGTGAGCAAATTTGACAATAAATGAACCACTCACATTTGACCATAGATATTTGAGCCGATTGAATGCTTGTGATCGCAACAACAAGCATAGTTCCAAGTCAACATGATCGATCGAGCCAAATCGTTGAACGCGAACGGGCGTGGGTTCTTAACTTTTATAGACTACGGCATCCCTGGATGTATATTGTGAGGCTCGAGATAGTCAGGAGGGAAAGGTGCCATATCATCAAAATGATATGATAGTATTTGATGATACTGAGAGTTACTTTCACCATGGAACGTGCCGCAAATATACAACGTATTAATTTGTTTTAATTCTGAAATTCATTTTTAAAAAATTGGTTACGCAGGCTGGGATTTGAACCAAGTCCAGTTTTAATTGCTAGTAGACAGTCTTACCCCTCGACCTCGAGTTTTTACCCCAAAAAATGTCAGGAATCCATGACGTAGGCTTCGAGGTTATTTTTTTCCTCAGGGCTTGCAGCGTGGAGCTAATCTAAAAAATAATAATAATAATTAAACGGTTAAAATGACAACAACTCGGTAATGCCTAAAGAATGAGAGATAATTTTGGTTTTTCTTTCTTCATTCATGATAAAACATTTGATACAGTTTTTAAGGGTTTTTCGGTTACCACACGCCCGTATTATGGGAGTCGAAATATGAATGTATAATTATATAAATGTGAGGATTGTTACTCGTTAATATAAATATAGTTTTGTTAAATACAATGTTTTTGTATAACACGGAATTCTTAAAGTGGTTTCTCAGTTAAGTAATGAATGATCTCTCACTGGCAGGACTGTATACGGTTAGTATGATCAGGATAACCTTCATTATGAGTGCAGATTTAATCAAACATATTATTTATTGGTGGACATAACATATTTACATTGGATATATCATAATATTATTGAATGTATGCCTAGCAACCGTTAGTGCGTCAATAGTGCAGCGAGGTCAATTAACTTGTAAATGCACACGAAGGAAATTTGCATTAGGGTTATTTGCTTTCGACAACCGTGAGATTACAATTTGTTGTCAAGGCATAATTTTTATTACTGTTTAGTTATTATTTTACTTACAGCATATTTCTAACCATGATAATAAGGAAGACATAACGATCTTTAGGAGACCTACGTGACTTGTTCCAAATAGCGAACAAATTATCCTGAGAGATTAAACAATTCTTTATAAAATTCAGTAGTGTTAAATTACTAAATTATTGCTTTTAAATCTTAATTAATTTTAACTGCATCTCTTAACTACAATATTGCTAACATTTACGGCAACTCCAATTTTACTTACCATTGTACATATAATGCTTTCATATTATATATTATATATGTATAGCTTAACAGCCTTACTAAATAATAAACGAATTTGCATTTTACACAGTGTATAAAGTCTTCAAGATTTTAAAAATTTAAAACACGTTTTAGCATGTTAAAAACACGTTAGATGTAAGTTTTAGCAAGTTTTAGCATGTAACATGTAAGATCCTTAATATTCTTATTTTTGGAAAAAATAAATGAGTAAAGCCTCAAATTATAATATTAACAACTTCTCTCAAACAAAAAAAAATATGAATCAGAAAAATTAGAAAAAGATTCGGTCCCATCTAGGAATTCCTTATTTTCCGAGTTTTTAATATTGTCTCCCTCAATGTTCAATTACATACTCATAAAACCCACCCACATGCAGTGTCAACCTGCTAGTATTAATACCCTAGCATCTGTACGGTTGAAATTTAAGAACCCGACTTCAAGTACATCTCTGACGCCACGCCTTATGCAAAACCATCTTCGTACGTGAAGTTTGTTACAAAGCTACTGTCGTGTTGCCCGCCGCCCGCAGAACCTAGTATTAATCATTAAGGTTAAAAAATCATTATATCGTACGTGTGCCCCTAGAGTACGACCAACTACAATAGCATTGTAGTGAAATCATGACTACATCTACAAATGCACTGCTATGTGTGAGTCTAGAGCTAGGTTTTAGAAGTTTTTAACACATTTTGTTACTGTACATGAAAATTCGAAAGCAAAAAAGTTGATATTGTGCCTGTCAATTATTACTAATGTAATTTTGAATATTATATTTGGTTTTCAGATATTTACAAAATACTACCTGTCTTCTAGGGGCTAATAAATAAAAATATTTGCACTTAAACAATATGCCACTATTAGGTAAAGTTATTGAAAAAAATCATAAACGACCAAGAAGCTTTATAAAATTTACAATGTGGACAACCTTTTCCAATGTACAAAATTTAAAAAAAATTTTGGTCTGCAAATCAAAAAATACATGGCACGTTGACTAAATATGGAACTAATTTATTATAATATTTTTTATTATATATTATCCTATCTTCTGATATTTTGACACTAACTGGAAATATCTTGAAAGCCATTTTAAGGTGTAAATTAATTTATATATTATTTACTTATCTGTCTATCTTACCTATTTTTAAATGATTTTTCGATGCCTGTCTCAATTGGATTTGCCTTTGACAAGACAGGCGTAGGAGGTTCATAAATACATAAATAATACAAAATTAATGGAATACTTTTGAAAACCAACATGTTTTGTAAGCAATGATTAAAAATAATAAAAATTCCATTTCCAGAACAAAGAATCTACCAAATGAAATTCTTCCTGCATTTTGAGCAAATAATAAACTGAAAAAATACATTCAAATAATAAGAATAGAGATTTAAGTCCATAAATTAGAGTGTAATATGATTGTGGATTCTTTTATATAGATAAAACTTTTTAAAGGGATAAAGAAACATATTAGGTGTTTAAACAATAATAGTTTCTCGGAGTATAGTTAGAAAATAGTGTACCAATCATTTATTGGAGACGAATCATAAGTTTGATTTTAGTTATTCCTTTTTGGGAAATTTATTTTGTTAATGTTTTTCACTTACCTACTCAGAGATAATTAATAATAATAATAATAATTTTTTTATTTTCCCATTATGTTTTTGGTGGATTGACGTATTGTTCTTGTATTTTTTTTTTGTATTTATAATACATATATAGTGCACTTACATTGCGTTAATTTACTAGATATTCATTTGTGGAAAAGTGTGTGGAAGGGTTTAGTCTTTCATTTGGGAAAGATTCAACCCGGACATAAAATCTGGAGCACCGTAAAAAATGATTTATTGTCTTCCTTTCTTTACAAACATCTAGAGATAATGATATCCTCATTGGGATTTCCCGTGCTGAGGATTTCATTTACATATTATAATTTAATTATAAGAAATTAATATGAATTAGTTATAAACATATAGGTATCATGTAGTATTTTTTTAAATAATTAAAAATTAAATAAAATTGCTTTTTTTTTTATAATTCAGTGTTTTTTTTATAATTGCCTCTAAAATCATGAAATACTAAAATATAATGGCATATATCATACGTAAATGGCAGATATCTTATAATTAAAGCAAAAATAAATAAAGTAGCTCACATTCGCACTAGATATTTGACAGATCGATTACAAAAAAAATTCAGTTTGGCTGGCTATTTTGATCTCAAATCCAAAATTAAGATTTGTGTGAAACAGCCCAAAAAGGGCTCCTGTGTGAAGCTAATTTAAAAACATATATAATAACGATGCTTTAATCAAAACTGCAAGTAGAATTCACATTTTCCCCTGAAATAGTCCAACGATTTTTTTAATACTTTTTTTATAAGCTCAGAAATCATTTATGTCAACTTTTGAAACTGTTTAATAGTTCAAAATCTCCTACTTACGAACGGTGATGGTTTTGTTGCATGTGATAAACGAAGTTAGAACGAAAAGGATCGTAAAACATTTAAATATCTGTACCTAAACTTCGCAAAATAAAATAAAACAAGTTTGTTTGGTGGTGTTTTTTTTCTTGAATGGATCTAAACGGAAACCTTGATTGCCACCTTTATGAGGAGTGTTTTTGTTAGCGGCCCGGTTACAAATATTACACGACGTAGTGCGTCGCCTTAAATACATATAAATATGAAATAACTAAGATTCCTGTTGATTTAATTCCTTTAAAAAAAAAACATAAGTACTCTACTTCGATTTTAAAGTTATCTACAACGAAAACATGGCCATGGCAAAAGAATGTGAAATAGAATAGACAAAAGAATGGGGTTAAAATTCCACATCTTATTTTATCAATATATCACTATTTTTAAATGCATCTATTCGAATTTCACTAGATTTTTAAAAATTGAATGCATGAAGTGGCATCTTGGAAGTGGAATTTAACCTACCTCCCAATATCCGATCAAGCTGAAACTCGGCAGATAGACTCGCTGTCGATGACAACGCGTTCTATTAACTTTTGGTGGCAATCAGGCACACACATGCGTACATACAAATTATTGACATTAGAGCAGTTAATATACGAAAGGGATGTCAGTCTCATCAGGTTCAATCCTCAGTTATACCAAAAAAAAAATATTTTTACTATTTTAAGTTTTAAAATAGTTTTGGAAAAAGATGTATTATAGTAAAAAAACATATTTTTTACAGGTTGATTTTTACACTTAAATATATTTTTTATGGATTGTCGTAATATTCATCAATTGAGTTCTCTGATACCTACCTATATATCTATCTAAATAGATACATATGATAAATAAAATATAAAAACTTTTATATTGCTACCATAAACCTTACTGTATTTTACAAAGTAAGGTTTTTTATTGCTTTAAATAAATCATTTTAAGTGACCAAAAGACGCTTCTTAAATTAAAACAAACCCGTACAATTTTATCTCAGCATACTATAATATATATATACGGAAATGTGAATATTAGTTTACATATAACTTAAACTCTATAATCGCTATACACCTAATAATATAATAATAGTAAAACTTTACTTCCGTAATATTATTTTAGGTATGTATCGTATTTCATCTTTGCTTTCTAAATTTGTAGTATTCATTTCATTTCTAGGATTAAATTAAATATATAATATATTAAATATTATTTTTCTTTCAGCATTTCTTATTTCTTTTCAAAAATCTTCTGTCAATATTGAAGAAATTATGGATAATTATTATTATTTTTTTTAAATACATTTATTTATTTATTTTACATTTATACAATATAACATATTTTATACACTCTTCTAATTAAGCAAATGCTTGTGTTTAGGACTATACGATTGTATTTAACCTCAGGATTTATGTATTATTTAGGTACATCTTCAAACACAGCAAACTTATTTTGTGAATGGTGCCCCATTTTAATTCAAAATTAATAGAAAACTTAGTTTTAACCACCTTTATTGTTTAAAAAACCAACATGTTTCGTAAGCAATGCTTACTTCATCAAAACCAATTACAACAATAGATATAGACTAAAAGATGTCAATGCAAAGATGGGAGCAAGAAGGGGGTGGGAGGGAATAGGGCATAATTTACAAAGGGACCAAGTTAAATAACGGGTTATTTAAAAACGAGGAAAATAATTTCCCTCAGGGCCCATGTCATCTTAGGGGATGCTGCGTGGAGGGTCTCTTTAATGAACGGACATATAGCAGGTTCCGGGAAGGAAAAAGGCATGAGGAGTGGGTAGGAATCTGGAGGTCAGTGTGTTCGGGAGAGACGGACATATGAATCCATCCCTCCACTGCGGTGCAAGGCGATGGATTGAGAGAGTCCGGCTGGAAAGGCCAAAAGGCCTCCCTTAACTAACTCTCGATCCGGCCCACCACTAAAGCCTGGACAAACCTCACCCCACATAATCCCTAGCACCCCTGCTAAGTCACCAAACGTAGCGAACCACTTGGGGTGACCTATGGTAGAGGTATACATCATATGAGCACAACGGCGTCATAGTTATTAACGTTAGGCGAAATATTTTGACAAATTCGTTATAAAGTTAAAAGTAATATCATGATAAATTGGTCATAAATGATTAGAGGAATATAATGACAAATTCTTTATAAACGTTAAGAGGAATTTCGTGCGAATTATGTGCAGTTGAAAATCCTAAAAGCCACGAAACAGTGTATTTACAATAAACTACTGCGTAGGTAACAGAGGTACATACAAGTTGATATAATATTACGATGTAAGCAAAAAAAAAAAACAATTAATTCAGTGTGATTGGTACGAGTATGAATACTGAAAACATTAGATATCGCGGGTCATCGCGTGATTTTGTGATCGACTTTCGCCGTAAATAAATAATCTATATAAGATTTACAGCCACGAGAAAAAACGCATAATTCTGAGTGTATCTCACTTATTTCTCTGGTGGAACCGCTTATCTACCACCGAACGCACATGTCGTGTATTTATAACTTTAACCGCGTCGCGGTTTAAATGGCGCCGGGGGAAAAGCTGAGTTCAACATCTTAACTCAACTCAACTCAAGTTAGTTTTAGTTCCGCGCCGCGCCGAGAGGTCGCACTTGTTCCGCGCAAAAGTTCCAGTGAATTTAACATTTTCCCAACAATTACGAAAGCAATATCGCAGAAAAATAAACAAATAAAAAAGTGTACCACATTGTAGCAAAATGGGCGGGAAACAAGTTAATTTAGATGCCATCTTATTCGATATAGGACAGTTCGGCAAGTCGCAGAGATTGACTTATATGATGATTGCTTTGCCCATTATGTGCGCTTCGATGTACAATATGAACTACAACTTCACGGCGAGACACATGAGTTATAGGCAAGTAAAAGTGATTGATTTTTGCGGTGTTAAGTAGTGTTGCGCTTTCTACTTATCCAGTCAAAGTTTCCACAGCTTTGCAAGGTGCATTATCAGGCAGTATAATTATTTTGGTCATAATTGAAGTGTATTTTTGTTGATTGTTTTTATTGTATAAAATTATTGTTTTGTACTGGTGTTTTGAATGAAAAATCTGCAGTCAATTGAATCAATATTCTTCCGTCCAGTTTCGTGTATCTCTGTAACTCTTATGTTTTATAAATAGACGTCTGCACCTCCAAGGATTACCTATATTCCAATGTGCATCAGTGACGAACGTTGTGAAACAACAGCATTTCCCGGTTAATATATGAGGTGATCTTTCACATAAATTGCGCTATAATTATAATAATAATAAAAACGTTTATTCATCAATAGATTTTTTTTATAATACACATTTTTTCTCAAAGATTTATCCACATAGGAGATTGTAAACTGGATAGAGCTGACACAAAACCGTGATGAGTGGAGGAAGACTCTTGAGGAGGCCAAGACCCACCAGGGGTTGTAGAGCCAAGAGTGATGATGATACATTGTTTTCTTAGCTACAATTCAGGGTTTCTCCTGGAAACCAGCTGGTTTTCAGCAGTGCCTACTTAACTCTACAAATATAATCTACGTCTTTGCGACGTAAGCGAGACACAATTATTGCTATCTTTTTTATTTCGGTAACTTCTTCTTGTAATATTATTATTTTATTAACAATGTTATTATTTTTAAGTATAACGACTGATTAGCATTTAAACTTTCATAGTCTATAAAAAAATACGATTGGGACATAACATAAAAGAGTATTTTTCATTAGAAAGACTTATTAGTTTATTTAATTTTTATTTTTTCAACTTTATGAGTAAAACCTCAAATTGCGTTCGCCCGGAAAGCGAGAGGTCCTGGGTTCGAGTCCCAGAGGTGCCAATATCTTTTTCTGATTTTTCTGTTTCCAGATTTTCGATTGAGTTTCGCTTACATTGTCTTCATTATTAGTTTATGTTGATCTGTAAGAGTTTTGCAGCATTTTGTTATTTTTTTAATTACAATATATTTTTTTATAATTATTTGAAGCATAAAATCCTAAACTAATTATATTAAATGAAGAAACACACTTTGTAAAACACCACTTTATTAGAATTAATAATTATTTGACAGCCAACCAGGTTTCGCTTAACTCAAGCTTCATCAGGGCTATTATATTAACTAAAGGTAATTACATATAGACACATATATATATATAAGAAATTTAAAAAAAAATGAATGAAAGAGATAGCAATACAATAGACGGCCCCCTATTGGTGCCAGTAAGATATACAAATAGATAAGAGGGAGACAAAATTATTGCAGGATGGGTGATTGGAGGGGGAGGGAGAGGGAAAGGTGACTGTTTCAGAAGAGGTTAACGGAATAAATTAAAAATGGGACTGTCAGTTAAATTGATTTGACTATTAATAATATCAGATTTGTTATTGACGGCTTTTTTTATTTCAAGGGCTTCTAGATTGTTTAATCTTATTCCACATCCATTTTTATGTAATATTTTAGTCCCGGAGGTTTTATCGAATGAGTGGTTAGTTTCTAGTAGATGGTTCGCGAATTCAGAAAAAGCATTACTATTTAAACATCTTAGATGTTCTTTAATTCTTATGTTTACATTCCGGGCTGTTTTCCCGATGTAAAAAGCAGAACATTCGTTACAATTAAGTTTATATATGCCAGAGTGACTAAGTTTATCGTCAATGTCTTTAGTGTTAATTAAATATTTACCTAAGTTATTGTTTGTGTAAAAGGCGGGCTTTATTTCCGGAGGGAATTTTTTTACGCTTAATGTAGAAAAGTTATTTGTAAAAAGTACTCTACGCCATTGGAATTGTTGATTTATATTTAAATTATTATTAGATTTATTAAAAAGAAATTTATTTGATGCTATTTGTTTTAATTTTTTATTGAGAATGTTATCTACTAGTTTGGTCTCATACCCGTTATTTGTAGCTATTTGTTTAATTATGGATAATTCTTTATTAAAATTATTACTGTTTTTTTTTAAAACTAAAAATCGCCTCAAGAACGCTGTACAAAAGAGGCTAGATTACAGTGCAGCTCCCAATCGCATAGACGATTGGAATTCCCGACCTTTGTTCAAAATTTAAAGAGATTTTTTTTTTACTAATAAACGAAATGAAGCAATATGTTACAGTAAAAATGTTTTTGCTTTTACTATGTAGGAGGCTAGATCATAACTCGTCTTGCAGTTACCAAGCGCATGGATGATTGAAATTCTTAAATTAAAAAGTATCTCATAAACGTATTCGTTTTAGGAGCCTCATACGTCCATACAAAACAATTGACAAGATAGTAATGTTTTTTTCATGTCATATTACGGTTAGCTACTTTATATATTTATGACAATGTATTTCAAGATTGCCGGTAGGTTTGTGTAGGTGCATAATGCTTTTTTTTCGAAAACGGGACATTTTGGCCTCCCGAAGCTGTGTTCGGGGACACCGGGACACGCTGCCTGAAAACGGGACGCTTGGTCACATTAAATATACATAAGTTATTACACGGTGAAAATTTGAATCCTGTACTAAATCCATTGATATAATATATGTAGACTATCATATATGTCTCAGTGACTAAATTTAAAATTTTTCTTCATTTCTAATTTTTTTTTTTTTTCAAATCTGTTATTTTATTGCAATTTTATTTTTCTATTTGACTAGGTAATACACAACGTTTAGTTTCGTGAAATTAATTGTTTTCATCTGAAACCATTCGTACTTACATATATAAATCGTAACTTATCAATAGTTGATAAGTTGACTCCTCGGGCTAATTTGTAAACTTTTCGGAACAGCTATCATAGGTCTCATAAAAATCGTTGTGTCTGCCTTTGCTATCATAGATAAACGGTGTCAGAAAGAGAAAACAGCACGCTATATATTCAAATCTAAAAGTTAACCACAAATAATTAAAATGTACACCTGTATGAAAACAAATTTTCCGACCAACATTTGAAAAAAATATGAAAATTTGTGACTTTAAAAAAATATATTTTTACATGAAACGACAAAAAGTGGGGTGATGACAACGTTTATAATATATTTATATTATTAAATATGTGTGTGTTTTTATTTGGTTACTATATACTACTATACTAGTTTTGGTTAGAAAAAATGTAAAGTGAGCCATTTTTAAAACTTTTTAAAATTTGCATTAAAAAAAATTATATTTAAGAAAAATTACATGTTTTTTTCTAACAACAAAATTGGAAAAAGCATACGTTCACAGATATTCCATTTATTTGGATTGTATTGCAAAGAGGAAATATTCTGACTTGCCGACGTAATATGTTCGAGGCCTTAGGGATTAACAGTTGATAGTGTGACTTTATAAAGACAGTAAATAAGAGGTGGAGGTATTTTAGATTTGCGACGTCAAAAGCCAATATTTACCTAAATGTTTTACTTATTGACTTGAAACACACGAGGAATGTTATTCACATACCATCGGCTATTTTTTGTTAATGTTTGTCATAATACACACGCCTACTTTCATCATGCGAAATATTGTTTATAAAATAATTATTTCCTACTCTTTAATTACTAAATCATAATCGTGTTACAATTTGAATGCGATAAACAGCACGATAAAATACAATGTAAAAATATTATACAAGCTGTTTCAAAAGTGTTAAACATGTTTTTCAAAGTCATCGAAATTTTTAAATAAACACATTTATTGACGAAAATATTAATTGCGAAAAGGTAAGTACAAGATAAGATAATGCAAGTTGTTTACCCTTTTTTTAATAGTAGTTGTCATCAAATTAAAAACACTGATTAGAAAGTAAAACTAAGTTTTCTTGCACATAAATGTGTAAATGTCAATTTTTAACATTAACAAACTTGTTAAAGACCAGACCAGAGGTATATAGGTAGATAAGACCAGTAGACTTTTCGTATAAACGGGTTTCCAACAAAAAATCTTCCACTGCATCGCAGCTGAAGTAAACATTTTCAGGAATTATTATATCTACAAAGACGCTGTGGTAGATTTAAGAATATTTTAATAAGTTGCATAAACTATGTACAGTTTCCGGAAACCTGACTTTTTTACAGATAATTTTGGATTCACATCGGATCTAATAATAAAAATTGTTAAACAAGTTGTCCGTGGGTGGTAAAACTAACAAATGTGAAAATTTATGATCCATATATTCATTGTGATCCAAGACAAGCTATTATTTAGTGCGCATAATTTATCTTTTCTCAAAAATATACTAATAATAATTTGCCAATATTTCTAAAACGCATTCCTGTTAAGTGCGAGTTTTTTTTCAACCTTTCCGTGTAATTTTATTTATAACCCATTGGAAATTAGTTTTTTATGTGAATGTCCACTATATAAAATAATCTTTTAGATGTTGTCTATTCAATAATAGTCACATTATTAGGATTTCATCAATAGTTCTGTACAAATCATCAGAGTTACAAATCCTTAAAAGGTAACATGGTCGACGAAAAATTTATTTAATAGGTATTTTACCAAACAGCTGCTATCATTGTCGTTAGTATGTACTTAAATGTCCAAATCGATATTTTATACTCCCATTTTTCTCCTTCAAAACTGTATTAGAAGAAAATATTATATGTCTGTACGTTATGATTTAAAAAAAATACATTTTCTTGTTTGTATACTGAACGTTTGTCGATGGCGTTCAAACCAGGCTATTTAAATGATTTTTGAAGGGTCCTAACTCCTGTAAGAAATAACGTAATAAAAAAGGCAAAACTTACCGACACGCTAGTGGTCGATATCTATCTACATTATTATTAAAAATTGCAGTAGTGTCAAAATCCAGAGAGAACATTGGGGAATACCTTCGTATGGACAAAACGCCGCCCGGTTTCTTCTTATAGTTAAGGTAAAAAGTGAAAGACATAAAGCAAAAAACTGGCTGCCCATTATTGGATGTGGGACGGTGAATTCATCGACATAGTATCGAATGGGAGATAATCATCGTAATAAGAGCTGTTACATAATTTCATGGTGCTCCATACAGCCTAAAGATTACCGTCTTGAAGATGTCGAGGTTCGAAGAGTTGCCTGAGCGTATAATAATTATTGGACCCTCCGAAAAAGAAAGGTTCTTCAACCTTGTACTTTGACGAACTAAGTGAAAGAGAAACATTTACTTTGACGTTTTTTGTTCCCATTTAAGACCCGGTAGTAAGCGCTCAAAGAGAAGAAGGGGAGATATGTAAATACGAATGTTAGAGAGAGCGCGTTAATATTAAAAACGGTAATATTTAAGCGAAAATTGTGAAAATGTTTAATAAAACACGACTCATTTAAAATAGAACAAAAATCTCGTGGAAAATGTTTTAAATAGCATTTAAAGAAACATTGTGATTTTTTAAAAAGATATAACTTGTAAAATAACAGAAAAAAGTGTTTATAATAATTTTCAGAATATACTTTGCTATTTTTTTCTAACGAGGTAATTTCATATAATTTCCGTTTCGGTGAAAACAACTTTCTTGCAAATGTTAAAAATATTTGAAAAATAAAAACTTAAAGTGTTCAAAAGAAATATGTTATAAAACGGTTTAAATTCGGAATGGATAATACTCGCAGTTTCCCCGGAATACATGCGTCGTGGAACAATCTGCATTATGTCAAAGGTATTGTAAATTGTAAATATAATATATATGTGGTTACGATTAATAGATACATTTACTGCAATTATGTAACATGTGAATGTAAGAAAGAGACAACAGAAGTGACAGATGAATACAGGGTGTTTTAAGGGACGTGCTTGACTTACATACTTTAACCAAGGATTCCTGTCATTATTTGCAGTAAAAAATTTCAATGAATATTTGGTCTACGGTGACTTTTCTCTTTGTTTCAAAATATTTTTATTCATAATCAAACTTAAATAAATTTCTTTCACATGTCGTCACTGGTCACTCAGCCGAGTAACCACCCAACCCCTCACCCAGACCCTAACTGTTCAATACCTAGTGATTTTTGATGTTTTTAGTTTTTAAAAAAGTGTCACCGGAGACTAGAATTTCATTTACATGTTTGTTTTCCAAATAATGTCAGGAATTATTGGTTAAAGTAAGTTAAATACGTCTCTTAACATCCTATACAGTAAACGACACGACACGACACGTAAATAGGAGTCTGGAAAAGAACAAAGGACTAAACACTAACGGACGAAATGCCTAGTTTAAATTGTACTCTTTCCTAAAGCTATATAAATTAACCAATCATTTTTATTTTCAAGAAATATCAGAGCACCCGGAAAATCTAGTAAGTTTCGTATATTATTGAGAGAATTTTTTTTTCATAATTAAGGGTTTTGATGGATTGGTTGAATTGGGTTTGGCGAATTTAAAGCAACCATTATTTTCGAATATTTTCAAATGATCTTTGATTCCAGTTGATTATATTTGAGTAGATTTTCCAGGTCGTTTGGCCAATAATAGTTAATTTGTTGTATTGCGAAAATGTCTGCCATTTTTTTTAATACCTACTATTACTTTCTTTTATCATGTTTTTCGTTTACATACATAAATATTATTATTATATAATAAAGGTCGGTTTCACCTTCGGCCAAGATAAGAGTGGAAAAATATGCACGTATGACGTGTACTCGATATTGTATGCATGTAAATCTATCTATCTATATAAATAAAAATTATTTTCCGAAATGCATGTACGCGCATAACTTCAGAACGACTGCACAAAATTGGATAATTCTATTTTTTGTGTTCGTTATTATCAGGACAAGATTTGTATAAAACTACTGGTGAGCTCTAGCGTTATGAAATTTGTTTTAAAAAATTGATATAGGTGGCACGCGTGCTGTTTGAAAACTGAATTTACCGGGGCTGAATGAATGGAACGCGGGAGGGGGGAGGAGGTAGGAGGTAGGGAAACTCGGGTAGGCGGTTCGCGGGAGGGGGGAGGGGAACCAGGAAGGGGGAGGGGAACCTGGGCGGGGAACTCGGAAGGGGGTTAGCGAGACCGGGGAAGGGGACGTGGTAGAGGAAGAGGACGAATGGGAAAGGACACGCAGGTAGAAAAAAAATCTTTATTAAATGGCATAGTAAGGTATGCGCCGGGTACCGGCTAGTCATTTCTAATTATCAATTTATTTATATATGAGTGTCCATCGATTTTACTTTTGTCTAAATCATAAACATCGAAAACTTCTTCACTTCTTAAAACATATTTGGACCTGAGGTACTCTCACTAAATCCCTCCACAAGCATTCAATTATTTATAGTCCGTGACAATGGATTAAATACACTTGTGTCCACAGTTCACTTATGGCTTCGTCACATTAATCAGTATCGTCTCCTTATTTATTATAATAAACAATGAGAAATATAACTGAAATTATTTATAAATGCAATAAGGAAATCCAGTGAACAATAGTTAATTACTAATTTGAGTAAATTTGACTGGAATTCCTAATTCTACCATACATAATTAAAGTTTTGAGCTTACTATTTACGTTTTAATAAACATTATTTTCACAATGTTTACTGCCACTCCAAAATTCATGCATTTAAAATAAGTTCAAATTATCAATTTCCTATAGGAATCTATATACTTACTACTTTTCTAAAACTTTATTTTGGCAACCAATAGATTAAAAAGACTTTTGGAGCCGCTTTTAAACTTCGACGCATTTTAATGTACAGCTGATGTATGTAACTCCCGAGGCAAGTGACCGTTTTTTTTTTAATTTGTCCTTAAAAAAATTCACATTTGAACTCGATTTACTCGAAAACGAAAGCTCATATAAAAACTGATACCCCATCAAATCGACTTCAATTGTGATATAAGGTTTGTGCGGGTAATAAGGCCTGTCGGATAATAAGGCCTAAGCACGGACGTACAAAATACACATATGCCTATGGGCCTAAGTAAAAAAATACAATTTTAAATGTTCGATTCTGCTCAAGGACACGCTCATAGGGAGCTAACACTCATAAATAACGCTTCAAGCTTGTCGCGACGCGTATATCACTTGTTTCACCATTCACCATTATTTACTATTATTCACCATTTTTCCGTTTGTACTAATGAGAGCTTTTATTATTACCGTGATGATCCACGATTGCGGTACCGCGACGGCACAAAAAAGCATAAAACGTACTAAAACGTACTTCCCGTCGCCATAGCTGAGTGGTAATAAGATATACATATCTGTTTCCTAAAAAGGAAAAAAGGTAGTTCTTTAGAGGAAATAGACACACGTATTTTGTGTGTGTTATCTTTTATCTCACCATTATTTAAGGTGTAAGAAAGAGCTGCACCATTATAGCGATAAGGAACGTATGTTTATTGCCGTTTTGCCGTCACGGTGCCGTTAACGTGGGTCGTCGCTGTAAAAAACAAAACCCCTAATAGATAAATAATAGATTCCGGTCACGCACCTGTCATCTAAGATGCAAACTATATTATTATTTTCAAAGAACTTTGTACTAGTTATAAAAAAATTATTTTAAAATCAATCAATTAAGAAAGAATTTATTTTATATATTTGTTTCATTACATAATTGTCTAATAACCTAGGTCAAGCCCAATACATTAAATTGCTTTTTTTCTCTAAAAAAACGACTGTGATATAATTGGAATAATCGATGAAATGATGGAGTAAAAGACGTTATTTCATAAGTTTGGTAGGACAATAAAATATATTTTAACGTAATTATTTACTGATTAGTTTAGTTTGAAACATCCTGTGGCACTTGTCAGCCGTTTAAAAGGTCATACCAGGTCATACTGTTACTGGATAAATATTTCTCAAGGCCATATTTAAGCCTGGGAGCATTATTATTAATGTAAAGAACCCAGCCCGTATTAGTAAGTTAATGAAAAGGGCCTGTTATGAACGCAAAACATATCAGCTCAACATGCGGGTGCATAATAATTGGGGTCGTGAATTTGACATTCATTTATCTGTCAAGTTAGGTGCAATGCAATAAACACAAAAAATTAAGAGACATTATAATTTATAGTAGACTTAAGATAATTTTTTATTGGCAGGTACCTATGTACGTAAACTTTTCTACTTTTTGCGATGAGGCTTTGAACATCGGATTCTAGTTCTGTGAATAGTAGATCTCACCGTTCAAAAAAAAGTATGTTTCTAAAACGTAATTCCCGTTTATTTAAATTAATTTTAATTAATTAAAAATTAATTTAATTATTATTTAATAAGTTGGCCCAAAATTTCCTCTGAAATGATAAGTTTTGTAAGTAGGTACCCGTTGATACTGATACTGAAAAATCTTCAAACGATTTCTACGGTATTAAAAAATATTTTTCTTAAACACTTTAAGTTATTAAATTTCTAAAAAAATGTATGTTATTTATGAAAATAATATCTCTACATTTGCCACGCCGAAACTGTAAATATATGAATTTCCCTCGATAGAAAGAAATCGCTAATTACACGTTTTTCTGTTATTTTATAAGTTGTAGGTACAAAAAAAATCACAGTGTTACTTTAAATGCTTTTTAAGACATTTCCCACGAGATTTTTGCTATATTTTAAACGAGTTCGCAAAAATATTATTGTTTTGAACTACATTCTTATATCTATATATCTCCCCTTCTTCTTTTAGAGCGGTTGCTACGGGGACTTAATTAATTGTGCAATTTATTCAAAGAAACTTCACTTTCACAATGACATTTCTTTTTAACATTCTTTAGGCGGTCAAGTAGGTGCCATAATATTGATATTCCGATTTGATAGCTCTTAGTAGGAACCACAGTCACCATCTTGAACCAGAAATGGAACTTAACAAAAGAAAATTATACACAGATGAAATGCCAAAAGGGTCGAGCTGAAACAGGATTTCTCTGTGCACAGTAGGTAATATTTTTCAGTTCTTCTTACGTTATTTATAAAACTACTCGTTTTGTGTCGAGGTGTTTTTATTTGCGCAATTATTGTAAAAGTCTGTCAACTTTACTAAGCTTCTTGTTTCTGATCAGAGGTTATCAAACCTTGTAGTATATTTTACCTACCACGAACTGTTTTAGAAGTACATAATATTACCTTCCTTTCCTATTACAATTTGGGAGGCGGGTATTTGTACTGGCGCCCGGGGAACACCTTTGTTGAATAATGTACAGTAGTAATGTTATGTTTTGCATTAGTCAGAAGTACACTGGAATATGCCTCGCCAATTTGGAACCCGCAGTACAAAGTATACATAGATAGCATAGAACATATTCAAAACAAATTTATAAAATATCTTATCTTCAAATTCAACAATAACTTTGATTGCACATTTCAAACTTTGCAACAAAGGCGAGAAATAACTGATTTGACATTTATACACAAAATTAAAAATATATCATTGACTGTACCAAACTTCTTTCCCAAGTTAATTTTAACATACCATTAAGACGTACACGCCATACAGAATTATTCCACACGCTTAATTACGAGACAAATGCAGCAACTAATTCGCCAATCAATCGTGCTCTTCATATATGTTCAATAATGTTGGTCTAAATACTCTAAATTCTAATATCAACATTCTCTCCGATTCACTGCCCAAATCTAAAAAGAGCATCATGTCAATAATAAAAAATGTTCAATGCGCATACAAGCGTACATACACACATACTCTCTCTCTCTCTCTCACACACACACACACACACACACACCTTCCCACTACATACATCACCCGGTAATTACTTAATATGATACCATAAATAAGACACTACAATGAAACACATAATAGGTACCCACCATGAAATATACTTATTAATTGTTTTCAATAATGTAAATAATGTACTGTTTGTTTCTGTTTATAAATAAATAAATAACAAACACCCTGCCGTAGGTTACCCCAAGTAGTTTGCTGACTCAGCAGGGGTTCCCGGGTTCATGGGATGAGGGTACGTTTGCCGCCTACTGCGAGGCGGGTCGGATCGGGAGAGACTGGTTGAGATCTTTTGACCTCTCCAGCGGAATTACGCTTGCACCGCAGTGGGAGAAATGGATACATGCGTCTGTCACTCCTGGAGTAAGGCTCTCAAGTAGGAATCCGGAGATCGCGGGTTGAAATCCAGCCGTGCACAATAAAATTTTATTTAAGTAATTTTTGATATTTCACAATGTATTCGTTTAAAATAATATTTAAGTAGTATATTTTCGGCACGTTATATAGTAATAGATACTTCCAGAATCACCTTGGTGAAATACCACCATTCAGAATTGAAACATTGCTTGAAATGGATTTAACCGTTTTTGGGCAAAATCTGAAAATCCAAGTAGGTACTTTCCCAACTTCCTCTACTTCTTACTACCTTAAAAGCCTCACAGCATACCTACCCCAATAGTATCACTAGCTCCAGACGGTTGGGAGAAGTTTTTGTCGTTGTACGATATTCACATTTAAAAAAAGTTTTATTTTATGTTCTTTCTTACAACCTGCAGATTGGGAACCCCTGCTTTAGACGTTGATCCCGTCAAACCGGCTGCGGCCCTGTCCCGTTTCCCTATTTAATGTTTCCCCTTGTTAATGTATTATGATGTATTTCTGTTTCAAGCTTTCTAAAGAAAAGAATTTCCTACGCGGATCATCGTCACGTCGCAATAGAATTATTATTAAAGACTCCCATCTGCTAGAAGGCTGCGTATACACACGCGAGCTGAACCTGCGAGCTGAGCCATGAATTATGTGAAAGGAACGAAACAACCACAAACATTTCCCATAATTCGTGGCACGGCCCGCGCATATGTTCGCTAATGTATACGCAGCAGAATAGTATTGAACATTGGCTCAATGAGAGAAACAGTATTATTTTGGGTTGATGAATAGCAGTTGTTATTTTAACGTGGAACTTCTCAAGGTCTAAACGTAAATATCGGAAATAATTCCATTATTTGTAGATTAAGACGTGTTCTTCCATACATTGTAGATACGAGTACATTCTATTGGCTTGTTCGGGCGGTTCAGTTTTAGTTGATCAACTCTCTGTTGAATGACACTTGAAAGCTTGTTGACAAGTATGAACACTCTTTCAACAAATTTGATCAAATTTTTATTTGAGCAACTAAAGTTAAAAGCCCGTCTACTTTTTCCGTTCAAGTATGACTCATCGTTCGAGTTTCACGTCGAATTGCCACGTATGAACACTCGTTTCAACTCGCTTGCGATTTTTAGTTCCCTGCGGGCGAAAGTAGATGTTAGACATACCTATTTGTGGCATATTTTTCAATGAAAAAATATCTGAAATGGTCGGATGATATGATTTTTATTTTTATTTTTTTATGTAGAAAAAAGTAAATATTCACAATAGATAATAATATATTACATTTCATATCAGACATCACTTTTTTTGGGTACCCAATTAGTAGAGAAATATTCTCGGGTCTAACTGCGAGCTCGTCTATTTAATTATTAATTATATATATGTATAGTTACAAAATATTGTACAATAAGAAAATTACATGTAATTATAGAAACAGAATATCAACAAAAATCAACAAAAAAAAACAAAAATCAACAAAAATAATAGCAACAGTTGATGTTTAGATGTATCGAGCCATTCCTGTCTTTGGGATCAAAAGGAAGACTTGTATATAAATAGAAATGCCCGTGACAACACAGTAAATAATATATTTTCTAAATGGGTGTTGTGGGATTTACTCCTTCTCATAAAAAATAAGACATTCAGAACCATGGACAAGAAAAATTAGGATTAGTAAAGCAAAAAATAGTGGATACTTAAAAATTAAACTCCCTTTGCCAAATATCTCAATTTATTTGTAATTTTATCTATGTTTTTAATGCTGCTCGCACCAGTATCCTGTTTTTGAAATTTATCTTGAATTTTAGAAAGGTAAAATTTGATCAAATTTTTCTTCCCAATTTTTTAAATGATTTAGACCATATTTAGACACACTTTAGCATGTTCTAATATTTTAATATTACATCTCTCAAAATAGTACCTACTATGTAGATGCACCTAAATCAATTGTTTTTAGAATCAAAGTCTAACCCAAATACGACCTTGTGTTTGTGTGTGCCTTTTAAACAACATATTCTCAAGATAGTTCCGAAAAATATCAGAAATTATAGAGACGTATGCACTAATAATTTAAGTTGACACCATCTTGATTAACAATTTAGGTTCGATTTAAATTGAAACATTTGAACGAAATCTCGTTCAATATTTTTCTTTCAATATTGGTGCGTCAACTAAAACTGAAACGCCAGAACGAGGCTTATCGTAGAATCTGCAGCGCTTTGTTGAAGCGCCGTATTTGCTAAGCCAGTATTATTTCAACTGCATTACTTTGGTGTAGTCAAATTGCTTTATTTACTACACAACTTTATGTATACAAAATTTACATGTTTCGAGAAGAATGTTTTCTATTTAACAATGTTCTCAATGATGTAGAAAAAGTTTATTTTGTCATCACAAAAAATACATACCTTTAGAAGAACTATATAATAAAAACCAGGAAATCATTTCTTTTCTTTATTTTTTTTCGATTATCTGCTTTCAAAAACAGTGTATCATTTTTGATTATGTTCAAAAACTTTGTAATTACTGTCACTGGTTAGAAAACTATTCCAAATTGCACTATCCTCCCGAAATGAACACACGTAACAAAAATATAATCTTTTTTATACCGTTTTCAATATTGTGTTATAATGTTTTCATTGATATGCAAAATCACCGTTGTATACATTTATGTACAATTCACCTAATATTAAATTATTCAAAAAGTATCCTCAACCGCTATGTCGCTGGCCTTTAACGCGAGTAGAGTAATGCAAGGTTAAATTTTAATATACCTACTGTTTTAATAATTATTTAAACTGCATATCTCAAAAAGTCACTTACAAAAATAAAGCAAACTTACACTTATGCAAATAAGGCTAAACAACGAATGGGATTTATTTTATGAGCAGTAGGTATAACATTTTTCCTGACTCTATTATTTTAAAATTCTCTTTACTGCCTTAGTAGGAAGTAATTTCAGAAAACATTTCGACAATTTGGTCTCCATGTTCAATTAAAAATTGATAAAGTTCAAAACTTTTTTGAAGTAAAACTTCTTTACGCACGCTCGACACTTACGGGGTGAAATGATGAATATGTTACGAAAAAGAACCACATGCGAATGCTAATTGAAGTAAAACTTCTTTACGAATATGAAACGTTACGAAAAAATATGTAACGCTAATCTATATGAAACGCTATAATGAATGTCTAACGCTAATCTATATGAAACGCTTTAATGAAAGTGAAACGCTAATCTATATGAAACGCTATAATGAAAGTGAAACACTAATCGATATGAGTTAAGTTAAGTTAAGTTGAGTTGAGCTGAGCTGAGTTAAGTTAAGTTAATATTTTTATTCCTGTTATTGTTAGATTGTGAATGGAGGGCATAAGTTAGTGAAGTTTTACTTCAGTCGTGTGGTCTAAAGCACACCCGTGTTTTTTATGCACCAATTTCTGACTATCCGTATTTAAAGAACTTACTTGATTCAACCGACTCATTTTGCAGAATAATCATGAATGATTTGGTATTTTAAAAAAAATGGTGGCCCAATGGATGCACCTATACAAGATATAACAGCATACCCGAAGGATTTTAACCAGCAATTCCTTAGCATGCTTGCAGTAAAAAATGTACATGTCATTTTGCTGTCCAATGATATTTTTTTCCAATTAAGAACTGTGGTGTATGTGTGTAAGAGTGACAGCATGAGAGCGAGACAGCGAGTACGAGATGTATAAAAGAGATCGTATGCGCGTCAGTAGCTCTCTCAGTCCAGACACTTGATAGTCACTAATAAATATTATTACAATATACCAAGTATTGTTTTCAATAGTATGTGCAGAGAAGCACATACGTTACAGTGGCGCAGCACGGTAGTTCGTAAATTATTAACATTTTACGGAGAAGAACGGAGAATCAGAAGATTCAAGAAGAATATTCGAATTTTTGGTGATCACAGTACAGTCTGGCGCTTTTTGGGCGTTGGATCGCGAAATTTTGAAGAAAGAAGAGACTATCAAATTGGAGAATTCACACGCAGCCGAGGCGAGTACGCAGATCGGGCTGGGCAAATTGCGCGGTAAAAACGCAATTATATACGTGTGTGGGAGCCGACATTGCAACATTTTGTCGAGGGTACACCGTTACACGGGGTACGCAGAAGATCGAGGATCAAGATCGGCATCAAAGGAGAATTGGCCGGAATCCGGGACCGGGGTTCTGTCGCTACAGCGGGAAGGAAGACCTTGGAAGGTGATCGATCCGCAGCTGAAGGGAGACGGAGCCAGAAAAGGGTGCTGAGAAGTTGGCGATTCACAGGCTCAGGGCTGGGGCTCGGAGCGTAACCTCTGGAAGTGCTGAGATAAGTAAAATTTATTCAACTTGTTTCAGTTCTTCTCCCAATGGAGGCGATTTGTAAGAATTTGGGGACGTTCTGTTACAGAACGGGAGACTGGTCACTGTTCAAGGAACGATTGGATCAGGCCCTCATTTTAAATGATGATAAATTGTTGTCACCAGAACGCAAAAGAGCATTTTTGCTGAGTTGCCTCACGGAAGAAACTTTCTCTCTATTATGTGATTTATGTTTTCCAAAAAAGGTTTCTGTTTGTTCTTTTGAAGATTTATGTAAATTATTTGATTCACATTGCAAACCAGTTAAAAATATTTTTGAGTCTCGGGAATTATTTTACAAATGTAAACAGTTTTCTAGCGAATCCGTTAAAGATTACGCGGCTAGATTGAGAGGGTTAAGTTTATCTTGTAATTTTGAGCTAAGATTGGAATCATGTTTAAAGGACATATTCATTATTGGGATTTTTAATGAAAAATTAAAACACAAGCTATTCGTAGAGGCAATTAATACTTCTTTTTCGGATTGCATTAATCTAGCGGCGACGTGGGAGCATGTTGTGGCTTTTAAAAAAGTAAATGCGAATTTAAATGTTGTTCATAAGGAAAATGAATATTTCCGTAATTCCAGGAAAGATAGTCCTTCCAGGAATAAAAATTCAATGCGAAATAAGTCACCGGTTGATGGTACGTTAAAAACTTGTTTTTTGTGCGGAAAAAAAAATCATTTGCAAAAAGATTGCTGGAAAAAAATTTTGTGTAATCGATGTAACAAATCTGGTCATCCTAGTAATTTGTGTAAATACAATAAAAATTATGTAGGTACTAAAAATAAACGGTTGAATTCGGTGTTCGTGGTTAATAATAAAACGGGGCCGGAACCCACATATGTAGATTTGTTAATTGGTAACATAATATTGCCGGCGTTAGTGGATACCGGAGCTGCAATAAGCGCGATACCGTATGAAGTGTATTTAAGATATTTTGTTTCTTACGATTTAGAAAAGTATAATGTTCATTTGTCAGGGTATGACGGAACGCAGTTAAATGTTTTTGGTAAAGTGAATTTAGATGTGTTATTTTTAGGTAAAAGAGCGAATACACAGTTCGTAATAATTAAAAATGGTAATTCTACAATAGTTGGTAGAGATTTTTTACATGTTTTTGGTATCGGATTAAGTGGAATAAATTCGGTAAAATTCAGTGAGATTAATTGTGATAATCACTTAGTTTTTCGTGATAGTTTAAAAAAGAAATATGCTGATGTTTTTTCAGAAACATCGGGTAGGCTTAAAAATTATGAGGCTAATATTGAAGTTAATTCGGACTTTAGGCCAAAGTTTGTAAATCCGAGGCCATTACCTTTTAGTTTACGTGAGAAAGTTGAAATTGAATTACAGAGAATGTTACAAGAAGACATTATTGAAAAGGTAAAAATAAGCGATATTGCTAGTCCGATTGTTGTTGTTAGAAAAAAAGACGGTTCAATTAGAATTTGTACCGATTTCAAGACAACATTAAATCCTATGTTAGCGAAGTTGAAGTACCCACTACCTCGTATTGACGAATTAATTTCATCTCTGAATGGTGCAAAATATTTTGCTAAGATAGACTTACGAAATGCATTTGGACAGATCTCGTTGAACGAAAAGTCTAGAAAATTATGTGTAATTAGTACACATATAGGTTTATTTGCATATAAAGTTTTGCCTTTTGGTTTAAGCACGAGTCCGGCCATCTTTATGCAAGTCATTACGGCGATAGTTGGTGGACTTAGGAACGTTCGTGTATTTTTAGATGATCTACTTTTATTTGGGAATTCTAAGGAAGAATTATTTTCTATTTGTGAAGCAGTACTTAGCAAGTTATGTGATTGCGGTTTAACTATTAATGAAAATAAGTGTTCTTTTCTAGAAACAGAGATAGAATATTTAGGTTATAGAATTTCGCAGAAAGGAGTTATGCCTTTAGAAAATAAAATTTATGCTATTACTCAAATGGGTGTACCGAAAAATGTTTCGGAACTTAGAAGTTTGCTGGGAGTTATTTCGTACTATAGGACTTTTATACATAATGTGTCAGGTATTTTGTCTCCTTTATACCAATTGTTGAGAAAAGGGATAAAATTTGTATGGTCTCAGGAATGCAATATTGCGTTTGAGCAAGTTAAGAAACTGCTGACGTCAGACAATATTTTAGTACATTTTGACCCACAATTACCTATCAAGCTTATTACAGACGCGAGTGATATAGGTATATCTGCTATTATATGTCACGTCTATGAGAATGGTATGGAAAGACCCATTGCGTTCGCTAGTCGTTTATTATCTAAAACGGAATTGAGATATTCTATTCTTGATAAGGAAGCGTGTGCAATAATATTTGGTTTAAAAAAATACTTTCAATATTTATATGGTAATAAATTCGTTCTAAATTGTGATAATAAGGCTTTGGTACATATATTGAACACTGAAAAACAGGTGCCAACACTAGCGGCAAATAGGCTACAGCGCTATGCGTTGATTTTACAAACTTTTGACTATAGTATAGAGTATGTTAAGTCGGGTGAGAATAAAGCGGACTTCTTATCTAGGTTGCCGGTTAATAGTAATAATAATTTAAATGATTGTGTCGACGAGGTCGACGGTAGCGAATATTTCTTAAATTACATTGGTTGTCTGAACGTGGATAAAATTGAATCGGATTTTTTAAATGTAATCGAGGCGGAGACAACAATGACAACAGAAACGATGAAGCAGTTTTCGATTAAAGATGTAAATATAGCAAGCATTATTGAGTTCGTAATTAATGGTTGGCCGCATAAAAAGTTTTTAAAGGATGATTTGTTAAAATTCTGGTATTTTAGAAATAAATTATCGACTTATGACTCGTGTTTATTTTATAATAATAAATTCGTTGTTCCGAGGGAACTAAGGGAAATCATATTGAATTTCATACATCAATCGCATTTGGGTATTGTTAAATCGAAATGTCTTGCTCGGAATTATTTTTTTTGGCTAGGTATGAACTCAGATATAGAAACAACTGTGAAACAGTGCGTTCGATGCATGGAGTGTTTACCCACTCCATGTAAAGTTGAGTTACAGCCGTGGCCGATCAGTGGATTAATATGGAATAGATTGCATATTGATTTCATGGGACCTTTTGGTGGTTATAATTTTTTGATAATCGTGGATGCAACTACAAAATGGATAGACTGTCACATCGTAAATAAAGTAGATTCGTTTTGTACAATAAAAGTTTTGAAAAGATTATTTTCTAATTTCGGAATTCCGGAGCAGATAGTAAGTGACAATGGTACAGCGTTCACTTCAACAGTTTTTAAGGAATTTTGTCATAATTATAATATTACATCGTTGACATCTCCTGTCAACCATCCAGCTTCAAACGGACTTGCCGAAAATGGGGTTAGAACGGTAAAGAATTTCTTAAAAAAAATTATGATAAATAATAAATTGCCTGCTGATTTTGAAGATAAACTCTTAACATTTTTGGTTGATATTAGGAATACGCCTTCTATGTCTACGGGGATTGAACCTAGTAAATTAATTTTGGGAAGGAAAATTAGATCAATTTTTAATACAATTATTCCAATATTAGATAATGTTGAAAGTCAAGGTTTTAAAGGGATTGATAACACGATTAAAGATAAGATGTTATTGAGTCAGCAAAAACAAAAAAAGTATTATAGAGGAAAGAAATTTAAAAAGTACTTTGATGTTGGATCTAAAGTTTTAACCAGGGATTTGAGAAGTGATAAAAACAAATGGATTTTAGGAAAAATTTATAAAAGATTGGGGAATAGGATTTATTTGGTAAAAATTATGTCTTCAGGACAAATTTGGAAACGCCACCATGATCAAATTTCAGAGAGGAAGGTTAGGTGGGGGGAGAGTGACAGGTCTGATGATTTGCTGGACCTGGGTCCACTCTCGGACGTGGACATGACCAAGTTTCCTAATTCCTCTAATTTTTGCAGGTCACCTACACCATGGGAGGGGAGGTTACGCCCTCGAGGACAACGCCCATGCTACACCGAATGAAGAGTCAAGAACATACATAATTACATATAAATTGGAAATTAAATATATAATGGAAATAATTAAATATATTTGGCTTATATAATTTTGTAAAAATATAAATATGTAATTAGGATTTAAGTGTGGGGGTGTGGTGTATGTGTGTAAGAGTGACAGCATGAGAGCGAGACAGCGAGTACGAGATGTATAAAAGAGATCGTATGCGCGTCAGTAGCTCTCTCAGTCCAGACACTTGATAGTCACTAATAAATATTATTACAATATACCAAGTATTGTTTTCAATAGTATGTGCAGAGAAGCACATACGTTACGAAAATATTTTTCCAACGGTGACTGGACAACTCGGAATGAAACCATCTCAGATAAGTCATTTAGAGTGACTATTTTTTTTGGTTAAATAGGTTACGTTAGGTTAGGGTTATCGGTTAATTAAAAATTATTTTTTTCATAGCTTTTAATGACCTTTCAAGAAGGTGATGAGTTCACCTTATTCTAAGTTGGCATGGAACCGCCGTAACTGAATGGTTCGGTACAACACTGCGGCGGGTCGCATGAAAATCACTTAACAGCACGGTAACACACGAAACAGCGCCTATAAACGGGCTCTGGTGACATTTTAGATTTTTTTCAACTAAAAACATAAAAAATCAGTAGGTATTGCACACTGATGGGGGCGGGGTCAGCGGTTGGTTGGTTACTCGGCTGAGTGACCGGTGACGACTTGTGGAAGATTTTATTTTTTTTTTTTAAAGAAAGACAAACATTCCCGGGTTACGAATGACCCAACAATGTTTGAAAACCTCCTACTACCACCACAGAAAGCTGAAAATGTTGCTTGTGTTGTGATGGAGGACTTAGCCAGCAGAGGAATCGAACATGCGACGTCCTGGTGGGACCCAAACGCCATGCCCACTCAACCACTGACCGGTCAAATTTTGTAATGATATTGAAGAAAAAAAGTCACCGGAGACCAAAATTTCATTAAAATTTTTTACTCCAAATAATGTCAGGAATAAGTCAAATACGTCTCAAACACCCTGTATATTATATTATCATTTTTTAAGGTTATTTACTACCGAAGTTACTGCACTTTCCTCCCAGACAGGCATTTTGTACAATATATTAATTATTATTACATACATTTTTCACAGGCCCCTATCTTTTCGTGTCGCGTCGAATGATAATAAAAACAATTTACATTAGGTATGTATTCAAATCACAAACTGTTCACACATCACGGTACCGGCTTATGCCGGCAGGTTTCCCCCACATGGAGACTTCGGAACGACCGTGCCACGCGCCACTTCATGCTGTCGCGCAGAAAAGTCTCACAGTTAACTGCGCTGTAAATGTAAATGTTATCTCTTTTGTGCGCGGCGGCCTGAAGTGGCGCATGGCACGGTCGCTCCAAAGTGTGTTTCATTTAGGATAACCATGTGCGCCGTGCATGGCAAAAACTCGATGGTAATACCTATTTAATATTTATGACTGGTTGATAGTAAAACACGTGGCTAATAAATTGCGTATTATTATATTATCATTTAAATGACCGTGTTCAGACCACACGTTAGTTTTACCTGCGGTTGGTTGTGTGTGGCTAGTATAATTCTAGTAAGTATGTACTCTTCCCATGAAAAACTTGCTTTAAAATTAAATGAAAATGGCATTGACCGCATAGCCCTCAAATGGATAGTAAGCTATTAACAGAGAGACCTCAAGTAGTAGGTAAAATTAAACCAATCATTTAGTACATCTCTCACAAGTAAATTTGGCATCCCTCAATGTATCCCTCGGACCATTATTATTTCAAATATATGTGAATGACATTTTCCAACAGGAAATTAAAGGTGAATTAATCTCTTATGCTAATGACACTGTATTGTTAATAAAAGGTCAAACATGGGAACTATTGGCAAATGAAGATATTAACATCTTAAAATCATGGTTCGATAATAACTTACTCACACTTAATGTTAAAAAAAACAACATATGTCTTATTTTCTTCATAGAAAATACCTGATAATAAAGTTAATATTGTTATCTACGACGGAAAATGTGATCATGTACTCTGTAAACAACATAATCCCATTTGTACTGTAATTAACTCTTCTTCCGAAATTAAATATCTCGGTGTGTTCATTGATCAAAACCTGAAGTGGAAGAGTCACATTTCAGAGCTAGTGAAAAGAATAAGGAAATGTGTGTATATATTTGTTAGGTTAAGAAATATTTTAAATGTAAAAATAATGAAAAGTGTGTACTATGCCCTTGTTCATTCTTTACTTATCTACGGAATTATAGGTTGGGGGGGGATCTTACAAAAATAGTCTAAACTCAATAAAAGACTCGCATAGAGTCATCATTAAAGCAATATTTTAAAAAATCTACCTTCTAAACAGAGTCACTTTTTAAATTGTTTCCAGTACCAAATGTCGATGACATATTCAAGCAAGTTTCCACCATAAAAATGTGAAAAGAAAAACATAACAAAAGATATATCAAGAATTTTACAAACTAATGCGAAATGGAAACCCATTTATTACACCTAATTTTAAAACAACTCAAATGCCAAATCATTATATTTTCCAAGCCATAAAAAACTTTAATAACCCCCCTTCTGAATTATGCTGTACCATCAACCAATAAGAACAAATAAATAAAATTTCAAAAAATTTAAAAAAAAACTTAAACTAAGAATCGTGGCTCCCTTATCAGGCACAAGAGCTCCTCTTTTCTAATAAGGTATACATGACCAAAAACGACCTTTATTATAATATTTTGTTAAATGTTTATGCATATATGTAACTCATATTTTTTGATATTAAAAAAATAAAATAAAAAAATATATAGGTATATTTATGCGAAATTGGTTGTCACTGTGTGTCCTGCTACTAGTGACAGATAAGGATCTAGCATGGTAAAATAAATTACTTTACTATATCGGATCGTTAGGCGTAACTTCCAATGATTTTATATCGATGTCCCGAGCACGCTTTCACCGTTGACAGCCGAACCGATATTGACGGTTAATAAATAAGAAATCGATATACGCTGGTGGCACTAAAGGTGTTTTCTATAAATCGACACTGCAAAATGTCAGACGCCAAACAATTACGTAAAAATATTAATAAATGGACAATGTTGAATTGAAATACTTATTTACATAAATACGCATTGGCGGTCCGCATTAACTTTTAATCATTGACAGTGCTCGCATATATTGAAAACTAATCATAGATGACGGATTTGGTCAATATAGTATTTTATTTTTATTTATTGCTTCACAACTTAAGTACATTTTTTAGCGTGTATTTATGCCGACTAAACTATTTTCTATTTTTAGAACATCTGACATTGTTCTTCGGGACCGTATGTTTATAAACATCACTCGTTGAAGCCGTGTCTCCTACGACACTGTTTGCACAGACATTGAAGCAATTTTTTTAACCAAATATTTGGTTTAATGTTTGTACAGTATCGCGGGAGACACGGTTTTACATAAAAGCCGTAACCCTTTGTCGAGGAAACCTGCCAAATGCATAAGCTCTATACAGGTGATTCCAGAAAATATTGGAGTAAAAAATTTGGATGCAATTTTGCTGTCCGATGATGTGTTTTTTCAATCAAAAACAAAAAAAAATACTTGTCCATCACAGGTCGCAACCGAATAGTCGGGTGCAGCCAGCACGGGTCACGCGTTACGCACTCTGTCTCGTTCTATCAGCGCGGTAACAGAGGAAAGAGAGCGCATATCACGTGATTCCGTAGTCATGCGTAGCAGTGTGATCAGTGGTGACGTGTGATAAAAATATTTTTGTTTTTAATTGAAATATGTAATATATCATCGAACAGAAAAATGACATTTACTTTTCTTACTCCAAATATGCTCAGGAATCACTAGTTAAAATCCTTTCGGTATATACTGTTACACCCTGTATAGCTCTCGTGTGCGGCTAGCACAAGTACTCACATTCGATGAGCAATAGGCTGCCTTTGTAATTCCCGCGGAAACTCATTTCTTTAATATATATAAGTGAGGGAGATGAACGAAAATGATTATTTTTCCTTTGGAGAAAACAGACATAATGTATCTACATTGTGTGTCTTAACTTTTGTCTCACTATTATCTAGTGTGTAAGAAAGAGCTGCAGCATTATTGTGATAAAAAACGTACGTTAATGCCTTTTTTGTGCCGTCGTGGTGCCGTAACCGTGGGAATGATACAATCAGCTAATGTATTCGTGGAGAGACTTCAAGTAAACACTGATGTAGTTTACCGTCCCGGCATTTTTCCGTTCGTAAAATTAATTAATTATTTAATTAATAAATTACAAACGTCCATCAATTTGAAACCAGAAAAGAAAATGCATTAAATTTGAGGTTATTTTTATTGATCTTTTGTGGCTTGCATAATCTTACCGTACCCTTCAGCAATCTCTAATATTCGCGATGTAATAAATGTATTTCTCGACCATATCGATACTCGACAGTCGACAGTCCTGAACATTCAAGTTATACAAACATAATAATAGATAAGCAGATTGTGTCACTTGATAACATAACATTATAAATTAATTTTCCTTTCTTGGGCCGCCAATTTATCTATCACCTCTGAAATCCGGTTCAATATTGATGTACGAGGGTTAGTAAAAAATTAATGCCTCCTATTTTTTTTATTTAAATAAAGTTAGTTGCGTTAACATTTTGAATTTGGTGCTTTTCCACAAACCTTCTACAATCTGCTGCAGTGGTAGCTTTTTGCGTCAACAGGTGGCAGCACTGCAGTGGTTTGCAAAATGGCCGACATCGATGTTCGTTATAGAATGCGTTCTGTGATTGATTCTTGACTGTAGAAGGTGAAACGATCATTCGCATTCATGAAATACTGAAAAATGTGTACCATGATGCAACCGTGGATGTCAGCACTGCTAGACGATGAGTTCATCGCTGTAAAGAAGCTGAAGGACAAACACCGCTGGCTTACTAAAAGTGGTGCTGCAGGCCATTGGTTGCAGTGACTGCACGCAACATTGAGCGAGTTGTTGTCATCATTTGTGGTGACCCCAGATAACTCCAGGCGTCGCATTATCTCCCTCAGTAAAGGCGGTGTGATGACGATTATTCGACAACTGATTATTCAACAAAAGTTTGTGCAAGGTAGGTAGGTACCATAAAAGTTAACTGGCTAGAATAAAAAAAAACGAGAAAAACAATAGCTTCACAATACTTGCAGCGCTTAGTTTCTGAAAGAAATTGTGACCAGAGACGAAATATGTGTTCATTTTTTCGAACCTGAATCAAAAAAGCAGTCAATAAAATGGCATCACATAAACTAACCAAGGGAAAAAAATTCAAAACTGTCTGATCGGCGGGGAAAGTCATGGCGATGGTGTTCTAGATGTGACCGTGTTTTTGCAACACATTGATTGATACATGCCCTTGTTAAAAGATGGACCAAAGTTGTGGAAATGGACGGAGATTATATTAAAAAGTCGTCGATAGTGTGGTTTTCAACCCATATTAATGCATTTTTTATATCTTGACAATTAAAGGAGAAAAAAAATAGGAGGCATTACTTTTTGACTGACCCTAGTAATACCACAAAATGATTTATTTATTGGTGTCATATGCAAAAACAGGACCAAAACATTGTGAAATCGAGACAAAATATATATCAGCAGGCATATAACAAAGGTAACATGTTGGTACAGCTGAGGTTAACATAAAATAATTCTTAATCTGCTCGTTCATAGATGGCGGTAATTTAAATATTTTAGGAAAAAAACCCTTTTTGAAAGTTCTTGTTATAAGGACATGTGACACATAGAGATATACTAACTACTTATAATATTTTTTTTTAGATTTCAAATGATAACACATGCAAGGTTATACGATAATTCATTTTACATTCTACTACTCCATAAGTTGAACTCAAGAGCTGTTTATGGGAGAAGTATTTACATACAACAAAAAAATAGTGTTTTAATGAGATGTTTAAATATTATTGACATAGGTACATAATTTAGAAAAAAGGACAATAACAGCATACCTACATATTTTTTTAAATATTAAATATTACAGTTTAAGTAAGGGTAAATAAAATTAAGGGTATGTACAGTACATTATTATCCAATTTCGGGGACTTAATTTGCTTTTTAAATTGTTCATATTTCAATGTTCTTTTATACTAATTTTGTTTTTGGACAATAATATAATGTACCATCTTACACCTAAATACAAATAGTGATGCTGAGCCGTGGTCGTTCTAAGCACAGGGATCTCTATTAAAGCCATTAGTTTTAAATCTATTGCTTATGCTACCTGAGGGGTGAATTTTTTAATAAAATATTCTTTATAAATTTGATATAAGGCGTTTCTTTTATACAATTCTATGATTGATGGTACATTAAATTCCCGAAATATCTCTAGAGTAGGGAAGTCGTATGGTTCCCTAAGGATGATTTTTATCATTATTCTTTGAATTATAATTATGGGCTGTAAGGAAGATTTAAAGGCCCCTTCCCACCCAATAATGCCATACTGTAATAAGGACTGAATTAATGCATAATAGAAAATTTTTATAGTTTTCTTGTTTAAAATATTTCGTATGTTGTAGAATATATCAATGATGTGACATTTGGAAAGCATTCCAATTTTCTGCGATTGCAAAGTGTCTGGTATTGATAAACAGTCGTTCAGAAGCTTATCTTATAAGCCAAAAGCAGTATTTTTAGTCTCCAGTGACTTTTTTGTTTGTTGTTTTTTGCAACTAGAACATTTTTTAAATCAGTACGCAACTGATAGTATGGGTCGGGAAAGGAGGTGGCAATTATTAGGCTGAAAGTGACCAGGGACGAGAAGTGAAAGTTTTTTTTTTGGTAATTTTTACGATAACTCTACATGAGAGAGTTAGGTTTTTACGCGTGGTTGATTCCTACAGCATTTATCTCGGGAATGCTGGGTATCTTTTTTTTACATTAGCTCCACACAGTCGGCCCTGAGGAAAATAATTTCCCTCAGGGCCTATGTCATCTCAGGGGATCCTGTGTGGAGGGTCTTTTTAAGGAAGGGAAGGATAGGAAGTTCTGGGAAGGAAAATGGTATAAGGGGTGGGTATGAATCTGGGGGTCAGTGTATCCAGTAGTGACAGACATATCAATCCATCCCTCCAACTGCGGTGCAAGGAGATGGATTAAGAGTCCGGCTGGAAAGATCAAAAGGCTTCCCTCAAACAGTCTCTCTAGATCCGGCCCGCCATGCAACAGGTGCGCAGACGCATCAGCCCCTAAGACCGCACAAACCTCACCCCATGAACCCGGGCACCCCTGATAAGTCACCAAACGTGGCGAACCACCTGGGGTGATCTATGGCAGAGATGTTGGTTATCCAATAAATGGTTCCCGGAGCGGCGATACCCATACCCGCCTCCCAAATTTGGTTTTTAAACTGCAGCCTTAGTTCTAGGAGGAATGTCGTATGACAATAGATTGGCGAGCTGTCATCACTATTTTTTGTAATGTGGGCTTGAATTTTATTTTAATTTAAAGTATACTATGAACGCCATCTATTTAAAACGTTTTTCTTTTCATTATCATGTAATTGGCATTTTCAGTTTTATTTTGGTAAACTCTCAATAGATGGCGGAAATTAATAATTTTAGTCATTCTCCTCACCTTTGGATATTTTACTCGATGTCTTGCCTTGCCTGTCAAAGGCCGGTTCCTTATATAGATAGTTTATTTTATTTTTTTATTTATTGGTTCAATAACAGAATATAAACATCAAATAATTATTACTGTAATTTACATTTTCAAAACGATTGTAATGATGATTCTAATTAAAGGTGAGCACACCATTCATCTCATTATTATTTATGTAACGATAAATAATAATAAATTAAATTACAAATACATAAAACAGGGAGGATCAATATCCAATATTAGTAAATACCTACACACACACTTACGTACATATATTTTTATACATATATACAGTGTATGCATAAATGTACACACACTTCTGTAAATAAATACTAATACTAGATAAATGTATCCATTCCTCGTATCAAGGCAATGGGTCGAGAGAGTCCGGCTGGACGAACCAAAAGGTCTCCCTCAACTAGTCTCATCCGATCCGGCCCGCCACGCAGTATGTGGGCAAACACATCCGCTGCCAAGACCATGAACCCGGGCACCCCTGCTAAGACACCAAACGCAGCGAACCACTTGGGGTGACTTATGGCAGGGGTGTTGGTTGGCAGTGCCCGTACCCGCCTCCCAAATTGATAAATTAGATAATAATTACGAAAGTTCTAAGTGAGGAGATCGTCAGGTATATGCTATATGGAAGTATAAATTCATTCTGAATGTAGTGATTAATTTCGAAAATATATCCAAGTCTTCATGTTCGCAGTATTTATTTCATTATCGAGTCAATGACATTGCAATAAAACTTGTATTCATATCATAATTTCAATCCAAAATGTTTCAGCGTTTCCCGTGAATTTATAACAAGATTAATTTGATTAATAAATGAATCATACATGTTACATAGATTCTGATTCATTTTGACAGGGTCTCATTAATAAGCAGGGTCTCCACTGACCGTAAACATGAACATTTGCTTACTGCTTAAACATTTATATAAACATTGCCAACGGGGGCGTGCCTTGCACATTTTTGTATGCGTCTGAAGTAAGGCCACTCCCCCATTGCCAATGTTTATAGTAATGTGTAAGCAAATTTTCATGTTTTCGAAAGGAGACCCGACTTTATGTAAACAATAATGTATCATCGTAACATCAATGTCATTTAATCTTATTTTAATTTTAAACATATTCACTGTGCAGAGGAGGGAAGTCACTTCCCTCAGGGCATCTGTCATCATGGGATATTGTGTGGACCATAGACATATGAATATTAGTAGACCTGCCCTAAGCGATAAAAGCGTATTATTTCCCCCTCCCACTGGAACCATTCCATTGGAACCGGCTGAGATCGTGTATGGCTTCGCGTTGATCTAAAAAATGTGACGTCATCATTCTTCTGCAAGCCAGCGTCGAGCACTCATCGGTGCATTTTACGAAATAAAACGGTAAACATAGTGGCTTGTGTTTCGAAAACGTGTAAAAACAGAAGTGAAAAAGAGAATAAACAAAATTGTCGTATTACATTCCTTAGGCAAGCATTATTTTACACTATTTTAAGCCAATTCAGATCACATAATATGATCATATTTGTAACATACACTGTCACTCGAGATACATGACGTGTGCCCGTCCCTGTTTACTGGGGTAAGTAAATTATGAAACATTTATAAAAGTGTCTTCACTTAATACAGCAACAAAATATTGATCTCGACCTTATAGAGGACCTTACTTTGCATATTTGGACTTCGCAAATGTGTTCATTACGCGGCAAACAAATCGCGCTCCTATGTAAAAAGGTATATTCATTCAAAAGCAGAGTTTACTTTTAAGAATGAAAGTGTGATATTATAATGCGAGATGCTTATATACTGTCAGATTGAGTTTTGACGAATCACATATCACCAAAGCCGTCTTCCTGCCCTTCGTCCCGCTGTAGTTGGTTTCTACCCCTCACCTTTCTGTTCCGGTCTATTAATATTCATATGTCTATGGTGTGGACGGTCTTTTTGAGGAGTAAATCTCTTTGTAAGGAGTAAACAAGGAGAGATTATTGGAGGCTGGTAAAATGTTTAGAAAGGTTGAGATACGCTTAAAAAAAGGTTTTTAACTTACAAATTTTACCTAAATATAAAAGGGTTTGAATACTATAATTTTCCTTTTATTTTATTTTTTCATTATTTATATATTTATTTTTTTTACCTACTCCCAACCGTCTGGGTTGGGAGCAGGTATTGATAATAATTTAATGATATTTGGATGACTTGTATAGCGCCGTTTCTGTGAAAAATCACCTCACATGTGTTACATATTAAAAAAATCACGGTCGAATTTAAATTTATATCTGTGATTCTCAACTACGCTGCAGACAACATATAGAAGTCATAAAATTTCCGATTTTCCAAATAGGTAATACCTACCCAATTTTAAATTAAATAAACGCACTATTCATGCGTTCATATATTTAAGGATTTTTTTAAATATGTATTTTTTTACGTTAGCTCCACACAGGAGGCCCTGTGGAAAATAATTTTCCTTAGGGCCCATGTCATCTTAGCGGATGCTGTGTGAAGGATATTTTTAAGGAAAGGAAGTTCTAGGAAGGAAAAAGGTACGAGGGGTGACAGACGTATGAATCCATCTTTCCGAGAGAGTCCGGATGGAGAAGTGAAAAGGCGTCCCTCAACTAGTCTCTCTCTATCCGGCCTGCCATACAGCAGATGGGCAGACGCATCTCCCAAGACTCGGACAAACCTCACCCCATGAACCCGGGCACCCCTGCTCAGTTACCTAACATGGCGAACCACTTGGGGTGAACTATGGCAAGAGTGTTGGTTATCCAATAAATAGTTGCCGGGGGGCGATATCCATACCCGCCTCCCAAATTCAAAATTAATCCTAAAAATATGGGGATAAACGTTTTAATATGGGTGCAATCAATGGTTCTCTAACCCTATAAGCAATTTATATGTCTCCATATTAAAATTTGGAGCTATAATTTTTTTAATGGGGGCGGGAAATTTCCAAATCGGACGCTCAGAAATCCGGGATACATTTTAAAGGGTGGAAAACAAATATTTATTATATTCCTTTAGATTTTTGACCGTTGAACCCAACTATTTCTCCTTTTTTTACAACTTGTTCTTGTAACATTGTTACATATCGTACTATCAATAAATAACATCAGACACTGTGACGTCACCTCCCAGACGACTTAAGTAAATACTGAATATATCAGCATTAAAAAGGCTTGTTCGATAATAAATTAATTTCTGACTTATAAAATAATCTGGTTAACGTGAATTGCTCTTAAATGAGGACATCTCCTAAGCCAATAATTAATAGATTGGAGTAATCAGATGTGATTCATGCATAGGTACTACTGTACTAAACACTTTCCTATCAATAACGAACTTTGCAATCCCACGACACAACGTACAATGTCCATACTGCAAATATGATTTACAGACTAACGATTAGATTAAATCTTCTTTCTTCTATAAGATTAATTGATTAAAAGGCCCGGTAGTAAGCGCTCAAAAAGAAGAAGAAGAGGAGATATATGAGATAATGTTAGAGGGAACGCGCTAATATTAAAAACGATTAAGCGAAAATTGTGAAAATATCTTAATATATAAAACAAAGTTGGGTTAGGTACACCATTTATAAGTTGAGAACGGCTGGACCGATTTTTACATCTTTGATTTGTTGGATTTGTCCTAGCTATTAAAATATCGGAAAAATTCACGAAAAAGACAATTATGAAGGAAATTCTTTTCCTCGTACTTTTTGTATGGAACGAATTCTCGTCTTTTGAAAGTGCTGCAGCAAAATTGCGATAAGTATAATATTGAAAAGTGAGTGAATTACAAAATTTCAAAAACGTCAAATGTTTATGCGCTGATGTTTCGCTTTTTTTCTTAAAAAAAATAATGCTGTTTTTCTTTCTTACACACGAAATGTCAACAGTCGAAAATGAGACAAACGGTGAACGTATGTCTGCACCCCTCCAAAGGAAAAATACAATAATTATAATAAATCTCCCTCACACATATAAAGAAAATGAAACGCAATTCCCGTAAATAAGTGGAAAAGTAAGAAAATAACAAAAAAATATAAATCCGTACACAACGCCATCTCTTATACTGATAAAAACAAGATACGGACAGTTGCGCATCGATAATTGCTTCATTGTGTATTTTTGTAGACTTAATAAAAAAACTGAATATAATTCAGCTAATAAAACCCAACAGTTTTTGATTTTGAGGCGGTACGAAGTTCTCCGGGTCAGCTAGTATTTAATCAAACACGACTCGTTTAACAGAGCAAAAATATCGTGTGAAATATCTTAGATAGTATTTAAAGAAACATTGTGAATTTTTTCATACATATATCTGTTTATAATTAATTTTCCACATGGGCAATTATTTTCCTCAGGGCGTCCTGATGGAGCTAATGTAAAACAAAAATTTCCTCTGCAAATTTTTTTAATTAGCATTTGTTCAACAACAAACCTGAAAACGAACGTCGGTGAATACAATTTTACAACCAAAACAGTAAACAGTATTTTTTTATTATTTTGCAATGTTTACTTCTTGTAAATGAATGTTTATATACATAGATTTTAGAATCCAAAAGAAGATAAGAAGGTATAAATATTATACCTACTGCGATTATTATTCTAAAATAACTACAAAGTACAGAATATTATCCATCTGTAAAAAAAATAACCATAAACTTATAGAACACATTGACAAGTTGACAGTTACAAACAAATCGTAATGTGCGCTTTTATTATTACCGTGAAGATCTACGATTGCGGTACCGTGACGGCAAAAAAAGGCAATAAAATTGTCAAATTTGTGTTATGGGGCCAACAGACTTAGCTTTAAAAGATAGAAGATCATTTGGCTTCGCCTATTTCAGCATATAAATTCGAACTTATAAATTATAATAACTTACTAACTAATTAATTGATTTGTTATTTTTATACAAAATTATCAAATCTTTAGTTGACTGCCCTAATTTGTTGGAACTAATTTGCATTAATAAACCTGCCAGACAAACTCGAAGTAAAGATATCTTCAAATGTAACAATAACCTCATCTATTTATTCACCAATTCCAAGAATTTATATAGGCCAGTGCAATTGACCATCCACGATCGGAATTATTCCTGTAGTCCCAATTTTTTTATATGTTTTATATACTCATCTCTTGATGTAAAATCTGAGTTTTCGACCTTGGGTCACTTGAGGTTTCATCGCCATTTTTTAAAAACCAGCCAAAATCTTGTTTTTCTCAAATATTTTCTAGTTTTTATAAAAATTTAGTAAAGTAAAAGTATCTTAACAAGTTTAGTAGAACATAAAATTACCTTCAATATTTATTAGAGATATAAGAAAATGTTTTAGACAAAAATTGTAGGTAATTTTATGTTCTACTAAAATTTTTTATTGGAAACGAGATATTTGAGAAAAACTAGATTTCGGCTGTTTTTTTCAAAATGGCGGCGAAAGCTCAAGTGACCCAAGGTCGAAAATTCAGATTTTGCATCAGGAGATGAGTAAAAAAAACAAAAAAAAAAAATTGGGACTACCGGAATAATTCCGATCGCGAGCCCCCTTTATGCGCTAATTGCACTGGCCTAATAAGCCTTACGAATAAACATTGCTAATTTATAGATATATCTGGTGTTGACAGTTATGCAGTTTTCAAGGGGCAACTAATCTCCATTTTATCTGCTAATAATTAACTTTTATTATTTTTGTTCTTTTCATAAAACCTTCTTTCATCTAAAACCTTACCAGTAATTTATAACCTTATTTTATTTTATTTTTCTGTTCTATTTTAGTTCTGTTTTATCATCCTATAATAATATATACACACAATTGTTTGTTTATACCTACTAACTAGCTCTTACACATTGCACTTTATTTTATTTCAGGTCTTATTACCGGTTTTTTATATGTATATATATCTTAGGCTAAATTGTACTAGTATTCTATAAGTAGGTACTACTCATACTATTTCATCTTTCGGTGATGATTGCTTTCTTATTTATTCTGTTTTATTTGTTTAGCAACACATTTAATTATTATTGTTAGTATAATTTTTCTTCTATGCATGAAAAAGCCCATTAGGGCGTAAATAAATAAAATAAATAAATATCGCTCGCCATATATTCCCGTTGGGAATTGTGCGTAGGTCTGTTTCCTCCAGAGGAAAAAAGTAATTATTTTATTGCATCTCTTGACCCCTGCAATACTACCAGCCGTGACGATAATTTTTGAAGTATGGAATATAATTGAAGTGTGAGTGAATTCTAAAAATTCAAATTTGTCAAATTTCAATGCGCTGATGGTTTTTCTTTTGTTCATATAATGCTGCATCCCTTTCTTACACACTAAATAACAGTCGAAAATGAGACAAACGGTGCAACCCCCCCTCCCCCCCCTCGATTCCCCGAAATTACAATTATAATAAAAGTATCATTTATTAACCAAATTTCAAAAACACTTTTAATATTAAGTCCGTATAGATATCAAACGTATTTATTTACAATGTCAATTTTTTTTGAACTTATAAACAGTATTGCATTTGAATGAAAATTTGTTTATACTTTTGTTATTCGGTGGTACATCCTCTTTGTACACGGGGGCACTGTATTTTGTGTGAGTAGTTACACAGCATTTTCCCTAAACCTACTGCATATTGTATATGGGGGACCCAAAAGTAACGGTAGTTGTGCTGTGGTGGAGGGGAAGAGTGGGGGGCCCATTTTTCAACCAGGTATCCGTTAGGGTCACTACTCCTAAGTCAGTATGCGAAGTGCGAAGTTGTGTCGCCGTGAGTGCATCGGTTCACCCGTGAAATTTTTTTAGGGAAACAACTTTTTCCATTTCGGCGAAAAAGTGATAGCAGATTATCGAGAGCAACGCGCGGCTGTGAAATTTTGTTTTCTGTTGGAGAAATCTGCAAACTATTGTAATTCTGACTGCTTATGGAGATGTTGCCCTAAGCAAAACCTAACGAGTGGTTTTCACGTTTAAAAAAAGGAAGAAATGTTAATTGATGACGAACCAATTTAAAAACTGTTTTGAACAATGAAAGTAGCATTTGGAGAAATGCGTTGTGGTCAATGGAGAATACTTTCAAGGTGATCAAAATTTGGTGAAAAAATATTGAGAAATAAAGAAGTTATGACGAAATTACCCTTTTTGGGTCCGCCGTATGCCGGGGAATCAACTGTCATGGAAATCCCGTATTATTTACTCCCCGTAGTATTTTGAAATATAAAGAGCCCATACATAACAGGCATAGGTGTAAAAATAAGGAAAACTTTGAAAACGGATATTGTAATTGTCGCAAATGATGCAATGTTTTCAAATAAGTGGTCTCGTATTTGTGAAACAATTGGCCATTTATCCATCATTGGCCAATATTATCGATTCCATTAGAACAGGTGGTTTATTGTTTTCGCAATAGATGAATATGATAGTATTGCCACAGGTAGAAGCATAATGCTGTTAGGCATCTATTACCAGGTGAGATGTATACACGGTGAATCTGCTACAAACCTACATATGATTAAAATAGTGTATTCAGTTCATTGGCGCCTTTTGCAATAGCCACATCCGCGTGTAATTTTCCTACGTATTCGTAATAATAATTTTCGCGATTTGCCAGAGCAAATAGTTTGGTTTTTGGCGTTTTAAACCGTAATATTTTCACTTTAACAGTTTTACATTTTGTATAAATAAAGTGAAATTAATATTATAGCCTAGCTAGGCATCCACAATAATCGGCTATCAACTGTCTGCCCGCAGCTTATTTCATGATACGTTGGACACGTTGCTCTTCAAACTTAGGACTTTAATCTAGGGAAACTCGTAGCTTCCAAAGTGATTGGAAAATAAGCAGAGGAAGTTAACCAATGCGCTGGAGAGACCAATCATCACTGACGTCCGGTATGTCGGTGTCGCATCGGCGTCCTTGGCTCTCCATGCAGCGCAGCACGGCCTTGTCCACCGGGGAAATTGGAGTCACGATCCTCAGCAATGAGGAACCTACTCAAGAAGAAGAATTATGTCTGAGCGAAAAGTCGTTCTTCGTCTGATTTTTGCGATTTTTCGGAATATAAATGATTATTTGATCATTTAATTTCCGAAAAGAGTCTTAATTCAAAAATATACCATTCGTATGAAAAAACAGTAAATAGTTAACCTAGGGGTTAAGCCCAACCTATCAATTCGATTTCCTGGATTTTCCAGAAAAAAAAAGTTGTTGCTGTTTATAAGTATGCTGTACTTGCTGTCATTTTTAAACCAATATCCGCGATTTCTGTGGTTTCCTGAACCAAATTACTTTTTATTTTCAAAATGTTAAAAATGTCTGGGTTTGCATTAAAAACTAAATACAATAGCATATCGGATTTGGACTGACTATTTATCTATTTTCCACAATTTTAAGCACCGAAAAACAAAATGTTTATGTATTAGTATTTTATAACAAAAACGATTTTATCTAAAAAGTTCTAATTGTTGTTCAAAAAGACTATTCTAAAAAGAATAATCCTCAATCAAATCCCTCTAGACCTAGACTCTAGAGATAAATAGGTAGCTATAATGAATAGAAAAAATTATATAATTTGCATGGGTACCTACTTTAGATATGCGTATATCGCATTGATGTTATTAATCTCACAAACAAACTTTTCTAAAATTTTCGATAGATACTAAAAACGGAATTACCGGATACTTAAGATTTAGAGTTAATTCTTGAGGACATCGGACGTGATAAGATAAAAAGACATTCTTATTCATTAAGTTTTTTATTTATTTTTTATGGCATAACAGATATAGTAATCGTCAGTGGAAAACATATCTTGGTTCTTGATATGATGGATAATATTATAAGTGTTAATAAAGTGTTCTTGATAATATAGGTACTTTAATTGAAGATGCTAATAATTAAAAATGTTTAAGTTTCTGGGAAACTTAAATCAATCTTATTTGTGTTTTTGCTGAAATCAAATATTCAAATTTTGCAAAATAATTTGGACCGAAAATAGTTTTGTGAATTACAATTTATTACAGTGCATCGTGTTTTGAAGTGATTTTGTTTGTTCTATAGTTTTTATTCTGAAATCTTTACTAAGTTTACAGATATTTTAGTGAATTTTGGTATAATTTCCCATATTTCACCATGGGGTCCGTGGATACGGATTTGGACCAGATCTTGGTTGAAATGGGAGAGTTTGGAAGGACTCAGTTTATAAATTACATGTACATTTGTATTCCCTTGTTGTTGTCAGCCATATACAATACGAATTTTGTGTTCACAGCCGAAGATGACTATTACAGGAAAGTATTTTGAAAGTTTATTTGTAACATCACACCGCTTTGAGTAATTAGATACTGGATTTCTTTTTTGTTATTTGTAATACTTTTATAACTACTATTTTTAATACATATTACATATGTTTAACATTTTCTTATTTTATTTATTTATTTATAAATAAAATAAGGAAAATGTTAAACATATATATTAAAAATAGTAGTTATAAAAGTATTACAAATAACAAAAAAGAAATCCTTCTTCAATCTTTGCAAAATAACTATTTTTATTCATTTAAATAAAAAAAGAAATCCAGTATCTAATTACTCAAAGCGGTGTGATGTTACAAATAAAATTTATTTATTTAAGTGACTACTTAAAATAATTCCATAAGTATACAAAATATAATGGTTATGTATGATAAAGATATTGTATTTCTTAGTCCTTCTCACTAGGAGTTCCTGTGCCGAGGCAGACTAAAATTGTTTAATTATAGTTTATTTGTCTTCTATGTCGTTTTGAGTGTCTTCATTAGGGTGTCTTCGTTGACCTTTTTCAGCCATATTTTTATTCTTGATTTGTACTCATAATTTATTAAAATTAGTTTTATGTCTTATGGAAGAATGTTATGGAGTTTAGCTGCAAAATAAGTGTAGTTTCTTTGTCCGAATGTGGTTTTATAACTTGGAATGTTTTTTATGTCATTTTTATTCGATCTAGTGTGATGGATATGCTGTCTAGTAGAGGATTCAGTATTTTTGAATAGCTTCAATAATATATTTTTGGCATGTATTCGTTGTACATTTGGTACGTCAAAGCTATTGAATATATCAATCGAAGGTGTTCTAATAGGTACTTTCAGTGTGGTGTTTTTGATTCCTTATTGAGTTATTCGTATGTACGTTTTGTAGTAGATCCCCATCCTATAATTCCATATTCAATTCGAGAATGACATAATGCGTAGTAAACCCTTTTCAAATCCTTTTTATTAACCACATTTCTTAGATTTTTAAAGAAATATATAATGCTTGTGAGTTTTTCAGTAATACCTTTGATGTGTAGGTCCCATCTATGTAAGATTTTCATAAATTATTACTCCGAGATATTTTATGTTTTGTGTTTTTTCTATGACTGGGCAGTGACATTGAACATTATTTCTATAGCATTCGTGTAATTTTAGGTCTAGTGATTTTGAGGGGTTGGCTCCTCGAATTCATATTCTATCGTTGATAATGATCAACATAATATGCACAGGTGAGAGATTATACTTCAGAATAGATTACATTGCTAGAACGGGCTTCACGTTGTGTACATCGCAAAACAGTCCCTACTTTCTGGATCCAGTGAGGTATGGGGCCTCACCACATACCTGGTATAGGGTATTCTTGAAAGGATATAGTATGGGGGGTGCTTAGCAATCTGGAGGTCAAGGTGTTCAGGAGTGACGGACGTATTAATCCAAAAGGTAGAGGAGAGGGGAAGGATATATGGGGAAAAGGAAGGTAGGGAAGTGCCTGGCTGTTCGGATCTGGCCACCAAACACGGCTTAAGACATTTCGGGCGATACTGAAAGTATCATCCACTAGGGAAATCGCATAATAAAATTGTATTTTTTCACTTCAATAACATTACTGTGCCAATTATTAATTTATTTATGTTAAAAGTTTCCGGTAATTTTTGGTTAATTTTAACAACTGTAATTTTCATATAATCGCATCCTCTGCAATCGCATCCGAAGCAAACCAAAAGATTGTATGTCGACTTTTTTAGTATTAGAGATTATGCAAACAATGATCTAACAGTTTATCCGCCGACAATTGTTCCCCCGAAATGATATTTACTACAAAATTATATTTTTTTGCCCATTATTTACCAATTTCAAACGTAAAATCGACTTAAAAAATACCCTTAATAATAATAACTTAGGATGAATATTAAACGAATTTATATACAGTGTCGATTTTTTGTACTTTTACGCCGGTATATACAGTATATAGACAAGTAGTTTTATCCTTGATGCATTTTAATGAAAATATGTTTTATACTTTTGTTATTCGGCGGTCAATTCTTTCTGCACACCCTGTAGGAGTCACTTAGTTATATTTCGTGTAAGTAGGAATACCGTATATTCCCTAAACCGACTGTATGTATACTGTATATAAGTATGCCGGGTGGCAACTGTCGGCGGATCAACTGTTACGGAACCATCTAAATTATATTACACTAGCAGACCCAGACACACGTTGCTATGGCTAATGAAACACAAAGCCACACCATTACCTAACCTTTATAACCAACGCCATCTATTAAATCATAATCCACACCGCCCGCTCCCTTTATTTATATGTTTCAACCAATTTAGACAAAACCTTGACAAATGATATGATTTACCTAAAAACCTTCCTCATAAATCACTCTATCTATTTGGTGAAAACCGCATGAAAATCCGTTGCGTGGTTTAAAAGATCTAAGCGCACAGACAGCGGGAGTGACTTCTTTTTTTACTATGTAAACAAGATACATGCACGCTAAATTTCCAGCCTTCAGGAGAGCTATTAAAATTATAAACCGTGTTACGTTCATTGAGGTATTGTACAGACATCAAACCACCTGTTGAACAACTTAGAAACTTCAAACATTCGTTGTAGTTTTCAATGTCACCTTTATTTTTCATTTTGTTAACCATTTATAGCAACGAGAAATGCATAAAATTATGTAATCTTGGTTCTTAAGACACATGTTCGTAAATACATTATTGGCAAATCCAAGTCAGTACTCATCAAAACCTGAACTAATTGCTTAACTGTCAATTATTACACCACTTATGGAAATAAACACATTGATTTATGAGACTCTCATGCAAATTCAATAAGTGCTCAATGTCACTGTTCATTATTAACCTACTACTTATTATTATTTTTTTAACTTTTGGTACAATAATTTATATTTTAAAATATTATTTGATAATGTTGGCCTCACTGGGTGTCTTACACGAGATATAGTAATACATGTTAATAAAATACATGAAGGCGGTAATAAAAAATTATGAGATTCGATTGAATTAATTTATAACTTTCCCGAGTTCCCGCCATGCATTGCTATGCCACTAATAAAAAAAATTGTGTTGTTGAAAAGTAAAAAAATCGCAAAAAATACAAATCCGTTCACAATGCCATCTCTGATACTGACAAAAACAAAAATAGACAGTTGCACATCGATAATTGTTTCATTGTGTAATTTTTAACTTAATAAAATAACTGAATTTAATTCAGCCATAAGTTATTGATTCTGCGGCGGTACCAAGTTCTCCGGGTCAGCTAGTTATTTTTTTTTTTTTCGTTAGTAATAGTTCCATTTTTTTCTAGATTTTTTTTTCTGGGTTTACTTTTTTTGGTGTAATGGGTAAATTAAGGTATACGTAATACTTACTTTAAAAAATGTTTGTGTCTCCCCGAAGTTATATGTGGCCAGTATTTATTTAATCGAGTGCCTACATCGCGAATGTAAAGTCGATAAATCATATTGTAAAGCAATAAAATCGTTGGTGGTTGAAATTACATACATAATTAATTATGGTACTTATGTTTAATTGTGGTCAGCAGTCACCTTTAGACTCTCATAACTATAATCATCGGCAATACTTTTGATCTTGTAATCAGAAAATTACTTTTTTATAAAAATTGTTTTTAAAAACTTAAAAAGAAACAAAATTACCAACTACTTACTTCGATTAGATTGTCGGCTGGAGCATTATTTCAAAATATACATTTTTTTAATATTGTATTTTTCTTATGTTCGCAGTCGTCTTATACTAAATACATAAAACGCATTGAAGCCATCCAAAGAAAATTTGTCCAACATTTAAATTTTAATTCAAATATTGGTAACCATGACATAACAGCTTGATGGACAATTATGAAATTAAGGCTCGGCATCCCGAATTTCCGCCAATTTATAACATAATTTCCTTGAATAATTTAAGTTTTTAAGCAATTAAAAATACATAGATATGTTATTCTTGAAGATAATATATGTACATTTGATACGCCGAAACAGTAGTTATATGAAGTTCCCTCGATAGAAAAAATCGCAAATTGTGCTTTTACAAGTTATATGTATGGAAAAAATCAAAAATCACAATGTGTCTTTTAATTGTTCTTAAGACATTTCCCAGTCGTGTTTTATTGAACATTTTCACAAATTTCACTTAATTATTATCGTTTTTAATATAAGCGCGCTCCCTCTAACATTGTTGTTTTCATGTTTTCTTTGTTATGAACACTTACTACCAGGCCTTAATCCATTTAAAACAAGAAGAGACTCCGCAAATATAACATTTCTCCATAAAATTATTAGTGGCTTAGGGGGCATACATTAATTACGTGAGCAGTGTTTCTTCCAATCTAGACCCCCCCCCCCCCCCCTTGGAGAGATAAATTTTGTCTACTTCGTATATACCTTTCAAGTAACGTAAGATTTTGCTAGACCCCTCCCCCCCCCTCCCCTTTTGAGCTCATGTAATTAATGTATGCCCCCTTATTGATTGTTCGCCCCTTTTCTCTGAGATCAATTATTTTAGAGTCCCAAGCGTTAGAAGTTGGAACTAGAGAACACTTTTAATAATATAAATACTACAACCTATTGAATGAGAATTTTAATGATATCAACATATATTCGTATAAGTAATTTAAGATCATTTAAAAAAAAATTATGTATCTGATTGCAAATTATCACGTTGTTGTTTTGAATCCTGTCCAGTTGCATGCCTTCATTTAATAAACACGTGTTCGGTTTAGTTGTAGGTATATATTATTGATTATTGCTGTTATGTAATGAGGATAAATTCTTCAATATGTTGACCTTGCTGAAGGGGGACCCTTATCGCACGAGTGGATAATTAGGACAATGTTTTCACAATTGCAATGTAGCATATCCTCGTCGCACGTGTACCTGTGGGCTAAAATATTAAAAAATATATATATTAAATAAAAAATAAAATAATATATCAGATTACAACTACTTGGAAATTAGGGTATCTAATAAACAGCTTAATAAATCAAAACTTGTTTAAATTTTATTTTCACTACATAACATATAACTGCAATAATCACTAATAAATAACTACAACTAAACTGAACACTTGTTTATAAAATAAGGGCATGCATGAAGGATGAAAATGCATGAACCGCTTACTGCAGTTTAAATCAATGAATCCACCTAGATTTCACGTTTATCCCATATTTTTAGATTCTATAAATTTGGCACATTATGGCATGCGATCGCTTAAGGCCCGACTTCCCGCATTTCTAACAATTTATTACACATTTATCTTAAACACTTAGTTTTAAAACTCTTAAAAAATATATGTTACTAGCGAGTTCCCGGCATGCGTTGCTATGCCACTTAATAAAGTAATTGTATCGCCCTGTGTGTCCTTTCCCATTCGTCCCGTTCCCATTCTGCCTCCCCTTCCCCTACTGCATCCCTTTTCCCTCACGCGTTCCTATTCCGCCTTCCCTCTCCCCACTCCCCTCTCCCGCTTCCCCCGCCCACGAACCCCACTCTCGAGTTTCCCTTCCCCATCCCGCATTTCACACATTCAGTCCCGGTAAATTCAGTTTTCAAACAGCTCGCGTGCCACCTATTTCAATTTTTGTGTACAAATTTCATTATGCCAGAGCTCACCGCTTTTATACAAACCTTGTCCTGACCCAAAAAAAAAGAATTATCCAATTTGGTGCAGTCGTTCGGAAGTTATGCGCCTACATACATTTCGATAGAAGATATATTGATAGATTTTTCTAGTTAATATCTATACATTGCCCACGTCAAAACGGCAATTGTATTAAATTCCCTCGATAGAAAATTATGCTCCAAAAATTATTATAAACACGTTTTTTCAGTTATTTTATTAGTTATATGTATGAAAAAATTCTCAGTTTTTCTTTAAATGTTATTTTAGACATTCCCCACGAGATTTTTAATCTATTTTAAACGAGTCGTGTTTTATTAAACATCTTCACAATTCTCGCTTAAATATCATAATATTAGCACGCTCTTCTAACATTCGTATTAACATATCTCTGCTTCTTTTTGTACGGATACCGGGCCGTAAGACGATTAGGCATGATATGCCAAATATCTTTCTAGTGAATAGCCCAAAGATATTCAAATACCAAAGAGATACGCTATGATGTCCGCGCCACCATCGCGCCACTGTCGGCGGACTACTGCCTAATTGGTCATTTAATGACAATATTACATTTGAATATCTATGAAACAACTGGTCCGTACTTTCGTTAGTCAAAGATTGTCGATTACGTTGATAGAATATAAAGCATATGTAAGCACTCTGTATCACTTACAGTCACCTGACATTTTAGACTGCACTCCCATTTGAATTAAATTTCTAACACATATTTGTGTTGAAAATTTAAGGCCTGATTGGCCAAATATTTGGATCACGAAACTCGTCCACAAGACATTTCTTGTGTTTTTCTTTAATATATGGTTACGTCATGTTACATGCACCCTGTATTAGTGTCATGTTTGCTAACTTTATTGTTTGTCTGTGGAAGCCTTAAGGTAGTTATTAACTTTAATAAATACATTTTCCTCCTAACATAAGCTTTGAACAGGTATTAACAACGCAATTTATATTTGCTTAGGTAAAAATAATCACTTGATTTCTAACACATTCAGTTTGTAAATAGCCATCGCCTAAGTAACGCTTATTTAACAGTAATAATGTTTTTGTTAATCTGTTATGGCATTGCGAAACCGATCAATAAGTCATCCTTTATTATTATGAACAATAATTAGAAACATTTAAACCCAATATTAAATTCGGTGGAATTTTATCTGAAAATTTCATTTTTATTGGAACAATACATTTAATAATTTGTTGTCCTGACGAAGTAATCTTTATTTGTGAAACAAGTTGATATTAATTGAAATCACATAAGTGGTGCATGCAAAGTGATTTGTTTTCATTTAATAAAAATAAGTTAAGTGAAATAGTCGATAATTTACTTGTATAGGCAGTCACAGATTATAAAGAAAAGTTTTAATATTTTCAGAATTTTTTTTTACGATTATCAGAAAAAAATATTTTTATTTTTAAATAAAACCTTTTGGTTATCTACATACTGTTAACACTATGCAAAGTCCGTTAACGTGATATTTAATATTATATTTCTTTAGTCTCTGTCTAGTTTAATGTGTGTAGTTTTTTCCTAACCAAAGTTATACTGTTATAAGTTTGAAAATCATCTTGTTATTGTGCAATTCGAAATAAACTTTCACGGAATTTGGTTGAAAGAAGTTTACTATTTTACAACGTCTTCTACCATGGCGGCTTCGAAGGAATCGGATTTGGACCAAGTGTTAGTGGAGATAGGCCAGTTTGGAAAATTCCAAAGAAACACCTACTTCTGTATAGTCGTGCCAATGTTTTTCAGTGCCATTTATGCCACGAATTACATCTTCACGGCTGCAGACGACACTTACAGGAAAGTAACTAAAATCATTTCACTTTAACAACTAAATTTACAAAAAACTTTTGTGAAATTTATGATTCCATCGAAAATTCTAAATTTCAGCTTTTCTACCGTAATATAAAAATATTTTTCCATCGAATTCCATGTTCTAATTCAGATTGTTCTACCGAATTCCATTTTTATAATAATTCCAATTTATAATAGTTCTATTTCGAATTTTATAATAGTTTTAATTCCAATTTTACTATTATTGAATTCCATTTTCTAATTACAATTTTTCTACCAAATTCCGTGTTCTAACCAATTTTTCTATCGAATTCCAGGTTTTCTATCGTATTTCGTGTTCTAATTACGATTTTTCTATCGTATTCCAAGTTTTAATTCCAAATCTTGTGATTTACGTGTTGTCCGGAAATTAGTGTTATAAGCGGAAAATTGGTGAATCTGCTTCACATTTTGTGGAATAATTTTTTTTGAGCTTTCGATTACAAATTTGAAATGCGAAGGCTTTAATTTTTTTTACCCTTTAGTTTCCAAAACACATAGAATTTTTGTTTTTTTTTTCTCTTTGTGAGGTAGATTCACCAATGTCCTTTAGTTGTTAAAAAAATCTAAATACTCAGATCGAAAAGATTTTTTTGTTGTTTCTCTATGTAATGTAGATTCACTATTCACCAGTTACCCGCTTGCACCACGAGTTTCCCGACACTGTGCATCTTATTTTGATTAAATGCGACCAAGACACGAAGGCGGAACTTTATATTTATCCGGATGGAACGCATCTTCTCGACCGAAAAAACGCGATTTTTTTTTCCATTTTCGTAATGTACGCTTATACACACAAAATTTCATGTCAATCTGACAAATATTCAGTTACACGTTACACGCATATTTTTGTAAAGTCGTCAAGGAACGAGAAAATAGGACTGTGGCCCCGAACTAAAATTACTTATAACTAATCCTGAGTTTAAATTTGGACTTACCACATTTATTTATATAAGTATCAGTTTGTATGTGTGACATGAAACAGTAAAATAACTATTATGGTTATCTTATCACAATTAAATTAATATTGCATATCATAAAATTCATAACTACTTCCGAGTGAACATGTGCAAACAAAAATCGTGTTTTATTCTAGTCGTAAAACAGCTAAATGCATTTCAAAAGACTGGATGCATTAATTTAAAATTGAAGTTTTTCCTTTTTGTATTGAAATATATGTAAATGTACAAGTTTCACAAGTTTTTGAGATGCGCGCGTTTTCAAGAAGAAATGTGTTTTTTAATTACGAAAAAATTTTTGACCGTTCGAATGTAAAAAAATAGGGAAAAATTTACATTTTCAAAAAAATCAAATAAAATTTTAATTTTATTTTAGAAAGCAATCACTTTGTGGTTTGACATATTTAATAAAATAAAATACTGTTTTGTTTAAAACCACGAGTTTTATTAATTTTTTGAACCGACCGGTTTCGCTTTACTCAAGCATCATCAGGGTACAAATTAATACTAAACAATAAGTCATAATGTGTGCTTATATAAAACAAAATATAGAGGGAGACAAAATTTAGAGAGAGACAAAATATAGAGGGAGACAATATGATACAAATATAACAAACACATCGACGGCCATAAAATACATTAACCTAAGTTCGCAAGTAATGTAAAAAACCGAAAGATAATTATGTGACTAATGGGTTACAGTAATAAATTTGGAGGAACAAAGCATCAACTGACATAGTGGTAAGGAGCACTGGGAATTTTTTATTAAGGGTTTATTGGAAACAGACCTAATATTGGACTACTTGATATGTCTAATTGATTATTAAGTATATGACTTTTGGTTTTTACAGCTTTTTAAATTTCTAGTGCCTCTAAATTATTAAGTCTGTTACCATGTCCGTTTTTATGTAAGATTTTAGCACCGGTGCTATGACAAAACGTATGATCTTTCTGAAGTCAGACCTGCCTTTTATACGAATAACAATCTAGGTAAATTTCTAATTAATTCTAAAGATAAGGACAACAAATTAAGTCATTCGGGAATATATAAATTAAATTGTAATAATTGTTCGGCTTTTTATATCGGTAAGACAACACGTAATGTTAATATTAGGATAAAGGAGCATCTTCGTTGCCCCAATAATAACGGTTTTTCAGAATTCGCCAACCATTTGATCGATAAAGAAAAAGCAGGTCTGCCAACCGGCAGCCTAGCACGTTCCCAGGCAGCCGGCGTCAAAGTGGGGTAAAAAATAGTAAATTTTACGTCATCGAGTTCACGAATGAAACCAATGAATAACATAGTCCAGATCGTTCTATTTAAGAATTTCTTGGTCTGCCGACCAGCAGCCTGATAGCTTTTAGTGTACGACTTTTTAATTATTATTATTTTTATTTTTGTTTCGTTTATCTGAATTATTATTTTTATTTCATTATAGTTTTAAATTAGATTGCCATATTTTAAAAAAATAAGCCATAATGATAAAAAAAAAAAGTATTTGAGAGTTCCGAGTGTACCCATCCGTCGGGCGAGCCTTTCAACGCCAAACCACTTACGAAACCTGCCGCGGTGCCCCTCACCGCTGTCGCGTTTCCATATTATTGTACAAATTTATAATAATAATAGCCATTTTAAGATTGCCAAATAGTCCATAGTAGTTGGAAGTTCGAACAACTAACGCATCGTCGCCGTAAGAGCTGCGTTCGTTCGTAAAACGACGGAAATTTCCGAACCTCGCCCGTTTCATATCGGTTTTGCTTCCCCTGCTGCATCGATTACATCGAATACAAGATCGAAACTAACGAAAAACTGTAATATAGATCATCCCATTCATGACTTCCTTGGTCTGCCGACCAGCAGCCTGGCAGTTTTTTGTGTACGATTTGTTTTAATTAAAAAAAAATCAATATCTTTATTATTATTTTTATTTCAATATGGTTTTAAAAACTTAGAATGCCAGATATTAAATTAAATAAGTGGTAATGGCAGGCGCTTGCATTATAATGTAGTTTCCCTGTTATATACTGTTTTTATACAATACATAACTACGAAATCCATAATTATGAAGCAGAACTTGTTTATAATTAACTGTTTTTATACAATAAATAATAATATTATTGAACATATAAAATAAATAAAAAATCGAGTGTGCAAGACCACACGACTGAAGCAAAATTTCACTAACTTATAAAAGAACACATGATATTGGGGTGACATTGACATTGACATTCCAGACAATATTGTTTGTTGCATTTCACACAGTAGTACACACTCATGCGTCTTTTTTTCGCTGGGCAAAAGTTGCTCCGTTTTCTTTGGCATGCTCCGTTTCCTTTTTTAATGACATTGATCACCGTTCGCATCGATGATCACCGTTCGCATCGATGATCACCGTTCGCATCGATCACCGTTCGCATCACACTTTTCGTAACAATCAGACCTTTCGTAACGCATTCATCAGTTTACCCCCAAGTGTCGATTGTGCGTAAAGAAGTTTTACTTTAAAAAAAAACGAGTGTGCTTTAGACCACACGACTGAAGTTAAACTTCACTAACTTATAAAAGAACATATGACATTGAAACACGTTAAAAAAGGAAACGAAGCATGTTCAAAAGTTGCACATGCTCCGTTTCCTTTTTTAATTTTTCGTAACAATCACACTTTTCGTAACGCATTCACCAGTTTACCCCCAAGTGTCAAGCGTGTGTAAAGAAGTTTTACTTAAAAAAAAATAATTATATAATACATAAATACGAAATACATAATTACGAAGCAGAACTTGTTTATAATTAACTGTATTTGGCTTGTTTATAATAAACTGTTTGTTTGTATAATAACTTGTTTATAATAAACTGGGCATGTAGAGCGAATGAACGAAGAAAGTAGTGTAAGAAGAATATACAACGCAAATGTGAATGGTAGAAGAAGTCGGGGACGTCCGAGGAAGACATGGCACGATCAAGTGAATCAGATACTTGAGTCGGGCCATGTCAAAAGTCAGAATAATAGAAGAGAATGAATGAGACGATGTATGAATGTGAGTGAGGCAAAGAGTGTGTGCCAAGACCGAGTTGTTTGGCGGTCCGTCCTCTCTGCCTACCCCTGCGGGGAAACGTCGTGATGGTTAGTTAGTTAGTTAGCTTTTATACATAAAATAATAATATTATTGAACATATAAAAGAAATAAAAAATTAAAATGGAGTTCTACAAAATAAACTTAATAACAATAAATGAACCACGAGATTCCAAACGTCGTTTATAATGGAAGTCCTGCGAGTATGAACGACCATGAACTATGGGAAAAAACCATCAACAAGCAAATTATGAAACATTTGTAAAAAGGATCATATTAAATATTCTACCAAAATAATAAGTTCCATAAGTTGAACACACTTTGTTATTGGTTTTGTTTTTACTTCGATATTTAAAAATATTGTGCTCGTCATATCATACACATGTTGAATGTTGACGTTTTAAAATTCGCGAAGGCATCACTACCGCCACCTAGCGATCTAATAATGAATACATTTTGACAGTTTTAGAATTCGGCCGTGGCTATTACATCCCTTTAACATGCCTCGTAATGAACACGGGTTTGGGAAGGGAATTGGCGTTACAAACCCGTGTTGATTTCGAGGCATGGTTGCCTCGTATTGAACACGGAAAAGGAAATACGCCGGCGGGATCCGTCAGCAGAGCGTCCATCAAAAACGGACGCAAAGTTCGCACTGAAGCAGCTACCAATCCGGATTACCGCTTGTTAATTAAAGGAAAGTCTGAGCTAAACGCTATGCCACCATACTTTGAGAAATAATGTCCACGCCGCCATCAGGTTCTCGTCTGACATCAGGTTCGGTCATTAGCTCGGGGAGCTACGAAATACCTGAAACTGACGCCAAAGCGTCTGCTTTTTATTATTATTAAATTTCCAGAAAAAAACGGATATTGAAACTGCAGTAAAGTCACAATCTCACATAATATCTTGTGTGAAACTGTCGTAAACGACAAATTTGAATCGAGCAGGAAATCATTTTTCTGATTTCGTTCACCTAAAAATATGGGTATATATCTAATCAATTTCAAAAATAAAAAAACTAACTTTTCCTCTTTCGTTCAACTGGCTAACTTCACAAATTTAAATAGATGAGATGACGATGCATGCCACAGAAAGGTCAATAACCTCAAAAGAGAAGAATGCATAAAATAGTACCTACCTGAATACCTGTAATCTATTGTTGGTTTTGTGATAAAGTTTAGTGACATTATTTGTTTAGTAAGAAGTTCTCATTTAAATGACAGGATTATTGACGTTTTTGATTATTTAACGTGGTAGTTTGGTGAATATATAATATTTACAGCCATGTTTACTGCCATGATATCAGGTCCTTTTAGATTTTTTTTCCACATTAACAAGAGAATAAAACTTCATATGGATATCAAAGTGAAAGATACTGTCAGTATTGCCCTGGTGCAAGACCATCATTCAGAATTAAAACTTTGTTTGAAATGGCTTAAGTCATTTTTGGTGACCAGATCTGAATATTCAGGTACTTCCCCACCTTTCTCTGGCCATCTCCATTTCCTTCGTCTCCCCATATTCCTTGAAAACGTGTCCCAATTGGGTTTGACATAATCTCACTGGCTCCAGACGGTTGGGAGCAGCTAGGACTCTAGGGACATTCTCGATTTTTCAGTGGGACGGACAAAAGAACTAGGAATTATAATGCACCTTACATACTTGGTCGAAAATGAAATATTTCTTTAAGTAAGCTATATTTAATAATCGGCACCATAATAAACATTAAAAAATACGTATAAAATTCTTTCTTCGATTTGGGCATTTTCGCCAAGTTTTTTCGTTGCATTTTCGACATGTGCCACGATTTTGATTGACTTTTTCATAGTTTTGTTTTTATAGAATGTTATATATTTTTAACACGCAAAATTATTATTTACTATATTATTATATGTCATTTAAGTACAACGGTTGAACCTGTATATATTTTTAATTAATGATTTATGTAGATCAACAGGTAGCGTGTTTTTACCATGTCCCATTTCTATATTCAATTAAACTAATTCAGATATCGAAATTATTTTTAAGTGAATATAAGATAATGTTATGGTGTCTTACAGATTACATAATATATCTTCGGAAAACAACGTTTTTACGTATATTTGTACCAACATTGAAAAAAATTCACATATCTGATAAATATCTGTTATTTCCATTACGTGACCATATAATATAAAATAACTTATTTTGTATGAAAACTAGCGCAGATCCGTGAAAAATTACGGGATATGAAATATAAAATAAATTAATTTTGTAAAATAAAAGAAAAAATAAATTATTGATATTATTTTTTTGAATTGCTTGAAATTCCGACCATTAACGTAAAAATTTAACTTTTTTTTAAAATTTTCTTGTTTTTTTAAGTCGGTTAAATTATGTTTTTTTGTAAATGTAGTTAATTTAACTTGATTGCTTTTCTTGTCATTAGTTAACTTTTGCCTCAAGGGAGTAAAGGTTTTTCCGAGTGATGTATTTTCTTAATAAACGGAAAGCAGAATTCTTTCGAAATCGTATTTAATTTGAAATTTCCCCAACAGATGTGTCGTACCAGAATGCGACATCGAGAATACACCCCTGGAGGCAGATTGGCTCCACTACGCAATGCCCGACAGCGAGAACCCCAGGAGATGCTCCAGATACGCCCCTTTCCTGAACACCTCTCTGGGCAATTCCACCTGCAGCCCAGAAGCCTTTGACCAGAACACCATCATCGGTTGCGAAGGCTTCGTCTTTGATGCAGGGCATTCTATAGTCAAAGAGGTAGCTATTAAACCCTTATTTATTACACTACTATTAGATACTTCACTAATCAAATGAATTTTTATATAGTGCCCTTACTCATATCTTTCCACCCGTTTAATTATAGGAGACCATATTTGTCTCAGCTCACACTAGTCTCATAGAAATCGTTGTGTCTCCCTTATTATCACAGTTAGAAATGTAATCTAAACGGCATTGGAAAAAGAAAACAACACGCTATTTATTGAATCTAAAAACTAACCACAAAATAATTAAAATGTACCTATACCTTTATGAAACCAAAGAAAAAATATTATGAAACTTTGTGAATTTTTTATGAAATGATATGAAACGACAAAAAATGGAGGTGACGATAACCTTTATAATTTTGTCTAATAAAAAATGTGTGTGTTTTTTTTCAATATCAAATCGGTACTTTTTAAAAAAGGTAAGTTGAGCCATTTTTAAAACTTTTAGAAGTTTGCATTAAAAAAATTTATATTTAAAAAATTACTTGGTTATTTCAAATAATATAATTTGATAGGTATTTCATCACTTTTCGAAATGTATTTTTTAGTTTTCAGATACGTTCACAAATATTCCGTTTATTTGGATTTTATTGCAAAGCGGAAATATTTTTAATTACTGACAAAAACACCCAATTTTTTTTTTATTTACTGAAATTCGTGATTGGCCGTGCCAATCTTACACGCTAATAAAAATCTTTTTTATTTTGTTATGTTTGTCATATTTTTCACTTGTTTATCACACTCGCATTATTTGTAGTCAATATTTGTGTACAAAGCAGCAGATTTCTTGATCGGATATAAATATCCTTGTAAATGTGCACGATACTGATTTTCTTTGAAGAAATGTTTCAGAAGGGAGATTGGGGCACGTATACTAATGAATTGTCAAACCAAGGATAACTCATGTTCTTACGAAATTGACTATCTTTTTCCAGCTTGAAATACAGTGCGATGGATGGAAGCGAACTCTGGTGGGCACCATCCACAGTGTAGGCCTCCTCTGCGCCCTGCCGCTGGTGTCCGTTGTTTCAGACAGGTATGGGCGGAGACTGGCCTTCGTGTCGGCTGCTTTCCTCGCCGGAGTATTTGGACTCGCCAGGTCTTTTTCCACTTCCTATGTCATGTTTCTGATATTTGAATTCTTGGAGCCTCTCTTTGGATCTGGAGTCTTCAGCGCTGGCTTCATTCTAGGTAATTTTGCAGTTTTTTCCTTAATGTAGCAAAACAAGATTCCGGTCCTCAGGCTATTCCAGTTTCTCAGAAAGCTTTTTTCTTCACAATTGTTCCAGAATTAGCAAAATGATTTATTTATGAATTTTGGGTAAAATAACATAATCCAAGTACCCACTGATTGTAGGAATATAATCTTATTCACGAAGCAGAAAACAAGCTAGAATGGTAAGATACCGCATTACGAAAGTTACGGTAAGTTTTTTGTCTACAATTACTAGTTACTTTCAACTGGCGAAGTCATTTAGAACATTAGAAATAGAGACACCATACTGTATGTTACATGTTTTTCAACCAAAATCTTATAAAACTAATCAAATAATTATAGCAAAAAATTACCCTTTTTGTTGTGTTTCTGTCCAAATTAACGGATTTACTCCAATTGTTGCTATTTTTGCTTACAGGGATGGAGCTGGTCGGTCCAAAACGTCGTGTTTTAGGATCCACCATCATCTGCATGTTCTATTCTTCTGGCGCTATGCTGCTGGGATTAGTCGCTTGGCTTATACCCTACTGGAGGGATCTTCTTCGTGTCCTCTACGCGCCTTCCCTCATATTCATCGTCTACTTCTGGCTCATTCAGGAAAGTGTTCGTTGGCTCATTAGCAAGGGCCAATTCGAAAAGGCTGTTGAAATTCTCAAGAAAGCTGCAAAGAAGAATGGAAGAACTTTATCAGAGAAATCAATGGAAAGTTTGTATTTGAACGCGGAGAACGAACATGCTCAAATAAAAGCCGAACCGGAAAAGAAGCAGAACGCTTTTATGCAGTGCATAAAGTCCAAAGTTATCATGGTTAGATTGGTTACTTGTTCGTTTTGGTGGATAACTTGCACATTTGCCTACTACGGTTTGAGCATCAATGCAGTGAGCCTCACTGGAAACATTTACTTGAACTTCGTTCTAGTCAGTTTGGTGGAATTGCCTGCCTACATGACTGGTTATCTGGTACTGGATAGGATTGGGAGAAAATCAACACTCTGCATTTCGTTCATTGCTGGTGGCATTGCCTGCATAGCCTTTCCACTTTTACCAGAAGGTAATTTATTATTATATCTTCTCATTTACACAATTACAAAATATATTCGTCTTCAAAGACGATATAATATAGCTTTGCTGTGTAGACTATTTTGGAGCTTTAGACATTAGATCTAGAAATTAAGAGGCGCCACAGAACTTCTTTGAAGATTTTATCACTCTTTACTTTCTTTCAGATGTTAAGTGGCTCTCTCTGGTCTTCTATCTCCTGGGCAAGTACTTCATCACTATTGCCTTCAGCGCACTCTACGTCTACACCTCCGAGTTATTCCCAACCTGCCTTCGTCATTCCTTGCTTGGGACTTGCTCCATGATAGGACGTATTGGCTCCATTGTGGCACCACAGACACCTCTGTTGGTAAGTAAAACCTAAAGTCTTGGAATCCTTTCAAATTTTGCTACTGCGATGTTACTAAGCCTATCTGGAGAGCAACAGACTATATTTTTTGGGATAGATGCCATCTGATGGGACTTTCTGCTAAAATAATGTTTATATAAGCATCAAGGATTATTTTATTGCTTTTTTATCATAAACCCGTGCATTAAGAGATAACAATCTATGTCGTACATTAAGGTTTGAAGACGTGTAATATTGTCAGGTAGATTAGAATATTGAAACAGTTGAACTTATCCCAAATTCCGAATTTTTTTACGGAATTTCGGAATGCTTCTAAAATACCTACCAATATATCAATTGAGCTATATATCTTTTTTTTATTTTTCATTTTATTTTATTTTATTTGGAACTGTCGTAAAAAATACCATTTCGGAAACTAGATTAAAATATTTTTCAGATGGTAGAATGTTTTGAAAAACCAACGATATTTCTTAATAATAAAATTTTAATATCAAACACGAAAATGATAACAGAAAAACATACCGAATCATTTTTACCAGAAACGTCCACAATTTTCAATGAATTCGATATTTAGAAAACACATTACTTTTATGTTGGAAAATGATAAATTAATTAAAAAATACAAATAATTTAACAGTCAACAAAAAATGTATTGAATTTGTCAATAGAAAAATCAATTATAAATTTAGAGATAAATTAAAAAGAATAAGAATTTATTTTTCCAACAAGGAATAAATCACATAAATCCGCATAAAAGAAAACAATATAAATACTTTTATACTGTTCATCAGATGTGTTCTTCAGAGACTCTTAATGGAATCTAATGTTTTTCAGCTAATGTCCTTCTGGGGCTTGAAGGTGAGCCAGATTTCTCTCCAGAACTTTTTTACATGTTTATCATAAGTTTACACAACATTTTTTTTCTCATCTTGCAGGCCGAATACGTCCCAGGTCTGCCCTCCTATCTCTTTGGCAGTTTTGCCATCTTGTCCGGTCTGCTGATGCTAACATCTCCGGAGACCCTCAACATCAAACTTCCCGACACCATCGAGGAGGCAGAGAACATCGTCAGGAAAAAGAAATCGCCGAAAAAGTCAAAGAAAGAAACCCCTTGAACAACCATTTGATATTTTATATTTATTGACATTTAGCTAAATATGAGTATTGCCATGCATGGAAAACTCATCAGCAATAGAGAAAGACTGACTGGGAATTTTCCCATGGAATATGTTTTCATTTTTATAATTAAAAATTGTGTTTGTATGTGCCCACTGTCGTCTTTTAATGTCTATCATTTGACAAGGTGAGTTCAGAACAGAGAATCGAAAATCGTTACTGAAATCTGAAAGTCAATTTGATATTTTAAAATTTCTACCATTGTTTATTAAATAAACCATGTACAAGACAGAGCGTCTTGTGTTTTTTTACTATTTTCTTAACACCAAATAAAATCTGCATTGACAATATCAACTGTTATATTGTCTCTAACATGTTTATATTCCTTGGGAAATAAACGAAGCATCTGATGAAGAAATAAATGTTAAACGTAGTTGTTATGTTTTTTTTCTTTATTCATTGAATTGTTTGTTACATGTTTTGAGGATTTTTCAACTACCATATTAGGAACATGCCTGTGTTGTGGTGGTTGAATATTATTTAACTATAGGGTAAAGAAGACTATGATTGCCCGCAACTAGTGATTGCCCACTTTTACTTTGATTTTCCCTTTCTCACAAGAATGTAAATATTTCACCGAAATCTTAGAACTTTCTTAAGTCGGTTCCTCATTGTTGAGAATCACAGATAAGAGTTGATAATCGTGACCTCCACTCCAATTGGCTCCTGCGCTCCTCACGGCTCTGCGCTGCGTGGAGAGTCAAAGACACCGACATTACTCCAGTGATTCTTAGTTTCTCCAGCGCATTGGTGAAATTTCTCTGCTTTTCCTGCCAAACACTAAACACATATTCATATTTCCTATCTTAACACTTATCTTTATCAATATTCAAAGTGAATCGCTTGTACGCCATGTGGGCAGAATGAGCTACGTTGTTGAAAATGAAATCAGATTTGGTGAAGCACGCCAAAGTTTTTTCAATTTCGCAGGTATTCATTTTTTTCAATACCTTAATGTTTACCTATTTCTACTGGTAATAAAACAAAACAAATAAGTGTGTAGCATATTCAGGTCGGTTTATTAAGAATTTTTATCAAATTACAAAAGTGGGCAAGCACTATCATTATTGTGGATATCACTATAAAAAAGTGGGCAATAACTGTAAATTTACCTTTATTATTTAGTTATGTAGCAGCATAATCTATGGAGAGATTTGATAGATAATAATTAATTAAATATTGTGCAACTATTAATAACTGTCTTGTAATATGGTGGGTAAAGCAAAACCTACACCCCTTTAAAATCAACATTTCCTTAAACGGGCAATCATTACCCAATAGGCCACTTGCATGGATTTCATAACGATTTGGAAAAAATCGTGTGGATAGATTTTTTTACTAAGATTACGAAAATGTTAGTAAAAATTTTTAGAAATGTATAGTTTTTTTTTATTTTTTAATAAATAAATCCATTATTTGAGCTCGTGACGTCACTACATGAAAATGTCCCGTCTCCGATAATGTTCCCTTAAGTTTGTAAAATTTCACACTGATTAATTTTTTTTTATATGGCAACCCTTTGATTTCCGGCGAATTTTTGAATTTTCGTTTAACGTTCATTAGATTTATTATTTATTCTATGCGACCTTATCCTTTGGTTTGACTTTTTGATAAAGATGGCGGTGTTTTACAAATGTTACGAAGAGAACCCCGTACAATTTATTGCTATTCGTGTGGAACACGTTCTTTTTTTAAATGATTTTCGGCTTTGTAATTATCGTTTTTTCACATCCATAAAAAAATGGTCTGATTTTTAAAATCGCCAGGGTTTCAAAACTACGATAAAAAAAACAGAATGTCTTAGAATATTTGCCTAAACCGGGCAATAATTAAAAATGTGATATAAGTAAGTGGCCTATTAACCCCATTTCAATTTAAGTATTATAAAAAACTTAAATGTTGACTCTCACTATATTTCCCTACTAATACATTCCCGCCTCTTAATTTGGGAGGCGGGAATTGGTACCGCCGCGCCGCCCCGGGAACCTTTATTGGATAACCAACACCTCTGCCATAGGTCACCCTAAGTGGTACGCTACGTTTGGTGATTTAGCAGGGTTCATGGGGTGAGGTTTATCTAGGTATTGGAGGTGGATGTACAGGACACACCGAACCCCAGATTCCTATCCACCCCTTAAACCATTTTCCATCCCAGAATTCTCCTCTCCTTCCTTTCCTTAAAAAAAACCCTCCACACAGCATCCCCAAAGATGACATTGGCCTTTAGCGAAATTATTTTCCACAGGGCCTAATGTAAAAAAATATATATATTACAATCCTGGTGATACAACATTTCAGAACCGAAACATTTCGTTGTTACTGATTAACGTAATTTTGTCAATTTAGTCTCATCAACTGACTTTAGCTACTTTAGCAATTACGTAATTAATATTGAGATGATCCCAAACTTTGCTCCCCCCCCCCCCCCCCCTCCCCCTCACATTCCTTTCTACCCTGGACATTCCTAATTAGGGGGTGCCATAGCCCAACTGGTTCCGGGAATTAAGAACCTTGTGTTGTCTTTTTAAGGGTCACTGAGGTTGCACTGGAGCGAAAATAAAATTTTAATTCTTGTTCTAGCCAAACTGCTTTGCATTTCGTATGTCTGTAATTTTTTGTAGGTTCCGTGTCCGTCTCAAGATGAAGCCCATGTTATTGGTATATTAATGATTCAGTTTTAAAATTAATATGTTTTTTTGGATTTTCTTGTACGATTTTGAAATTATCTTGTTTATTTGGACTTCCTTAAACGATTTTTTCAATTTCATGGTACCTACCTACCTGCCTGAAGAAGGTTTGAAAAAATAATTGTCATGAGATAGTAACGTTTCTTTGGAAAAATTGCACGATTTGTACAATTTTTCCAAAGAAACGTCACTATCTCAATGACAATTACTATTTTATTTGAAATATTTAAAAAAATAGACGATTTATTATTATGTAGGTAGGCATTTATTTAAGTACCTGCTAACAAATCGTATGATTTCAGAGAAAATATTGGTTATGATTTATTGAAAAAAAAGAAAATTATAAACCTACTTTTGGACGCGAGGTCTACTGTTCATGGAACGACTAGTTTATTTGTTTACAATTTTTAAGTATCAACTTCCCAACAGATTTCACGAAAACATCTAGAAATGCACGCACATTTTATAATTTTTTCTACATTCGACCAGGTCAACTGGCAGATCCACAGTTTGAAAATACCTTGAAAGGGAAAACGGCTGTCACACGTAAAAACATCAATTAAATACTAGTAGATAAAAACCCACTATTTACTAATATTTTATCATCAGCTATCCTGTTTGAAAACTTCAACGGTTCTTTCTGAAAATAACAGAGGGCATCACTTTCGTTTACAACTATTCGAACCTGTACACACTGTACAGTCATTAGCATAATATTACAATCGATTTCGTAATAAAATACTAACTACTTATAAAATATTATGTAATGTTCTCTGGACTTTAAATTTATTATTATAAGCAATATAATTATCAGCCTGAAACCCTCTTCTGAATATCGCACATTGAAAAAATCTTTCCGAGAAAAGATACTGGCCGCCAACGGGACTCGATAATTATTGCTTATAATAATTGTTACCCTTTGTGCTATGAATAAAAATCTTGTCTCTAACGTTAGTTTATCAATTAAAAATAATAATTTTATTTTATTATTATTATTTATTGATCTACAATATCTTTACTTTTAAAAAATTAATTTATGTACAAGTAGGTACTTACTAAACCTATTTTCCTTTTTACTGAATAATCAGCACACGAACAGTGAAGCATAAGAATAAAAATAATTTCAATCCATTTTAAACTGGAATTTTTATTTACTCCTCGTTTCAAATAAATATCATCAACAATCCCCGTCCATCATGAAATCGGGTATATCCCCGATAACTCAACTGGGTGGCATTTCAACATCCCTCTAAAAAATCAAAAGTGATGAAAAACGAAATTATAAAATAGCTCATTTCTTAACATAATGTTACCTATTTGCAAGTTTTTTTTTCACTTTTCATGACTTTTCAAGGGAGCGACGAAGTTGTAGGTACATAGGTTATCAGGGGTCCTACCAGCATGGTCGATCGATATAGGTTTTATCGAAAATGTCGGTAACTTGTCATCGCTCTCGAGCACGACTGCAGGCAGCTTACGAACAAACAACAGTTCACAATGACTAAGGGTTCCTAATTTATTTGACTTGAACTGTTTTTTTGTTCGTTAGCGGCCTGCAGTCGTTCTCGGCAGCGAGAGTAAGTTCTCGGGAGCGAGACAAGTTACCGGCATTTTCGATAAAATCTATATCAATCGACCATGCTAGGGGGCCAAAATTCATCTATTATTTTTCGTTCCACGCTTTGGGCCGCCACTTAGGTATTTAATGGGAAAATGAAAGGTAAGAGTAATAATTTTGTAAGAGGGAGGAAACACAAACAGTTCAGGCCGTTGAGTAAGTCGTAAAAATGAACCATTCATTAGTGGAAAATTCGTCGTTGCATTTGTTACTTCTCCGATTTTTCGTGTGAAGCCTAGATTATTTTTTTTTTACGGTGCTCCAGATTTTATGTCCGGGTTGAATCTTTCCCAAATGAAAGGCTAAACCCTTCCACACACTTTTCCACAAATGAATATCTAGTAAATTCACACAATGTAAGTGCACTATATAAGTATAATAAATACAAAACAATACAAGAACAATACGTCAATCCACCAGGAACATAATGGGAAAATATTTCACCGACTCCAGATATTTTCATATCAGAGGGTTCGGCTCTGATGAAATCCTAACTGGTCCGATAAATCCTACTGATCCCTCAATATAAATATTAAAAAAATCTTTCGTAATCCTACATGTATTTAAAATGACCGACTTTTGCATTTTTATGTACAAATTTTTTGACAAATCTAATACGCCTAAATTTTGAATGAGAGAGCTAGGTATAATGCCAGTAGCCGAAATAACAAATGGTAATATTTTTATAGTCTGAGAATGCCAAATTCTTTTAATCTCATTTCCTAAATCTGTATATTTTCTTATTTTTTCAGAAACAGTTTTCTGAATATTACAAGAATTTGGAATAGCGACATCAATGATATAAGTTATTTTTTTTAATTTTGTCATGTAAAACTAAATCGGGTCTATTATGACTAATTGTTCTGTCTGTTAGAATAGTTTTATGATAATAAATTTTATAAAATTCATTTTCTAAAAATGAATTTGGTTCATATTCATAATATGGTACATTACGGCAGTCAATCAAGTTATGTTTAATTACCAAACTTTGGTGAATTATTTTTAAAACTTGATTGTGCCTAAATGTATACTCGGACGGCGCTAATACAGAACATCCCGATATAATATGTTCTATAGTTTCCGGAAAAGCCAAACATTTTCTACATAAATCATCAATTTGATTTGCATCTTTGATGATATGCTTCTTATAATTTTTAGTATTAATGACTCTATCTTGAATGGCAAGCATAAAGCCTTCTATTTCTGCGCTCAACTCTCCTATACTCAACCATTTGTTTGACGAAAAATTGTCAACATATGTTTGGTTAAAACAATTGAAGTGTTTTGCATGAAGAATTTTATTTGACCAGGAATCTAATAATTCCTGGTTGGTATTTATAAGAATGCTGGCATTCTCGTCGTATAAATTTAATGGCGAAATATTAATTCTAAATATTGATTCTATTCTATTAATTCCAAGTCATATTATTATTATTAGCACACATATACATATACAATACTGTAACAAATATAATTATGTTGAGCGTCTGTGAGAAGTGTTCACGCTCGAATACTTTCTCTGTCTAGCATTTGCTTGTCCATTACCTACTTCCGCTGCCGCTAGGGCAGTGGGCCAAATATAAATACAAGCGAAACCTTGAGTTGTTAAGCTTACTTGCCGGGATGTCCCGCGTAACTTCAGGTCTCCAGAGTCCAGAGAGAGAGTATGCTCGTAAATCATTTGTGTGTAAGGTGACGAGAAATTAAGGGACAATTAGTGTCCATTGTGTATTATTATTGTAATAATAACGATAAAGCTACTTTTTTACGATTTATTGAACTGCCTACTTGTAAATTGATTGTACCCAATAAAGAGATAAAAAAAAATTCGGTCTGAGCATTTTGATTTTTCTTTACTTTTCTCTAATTTGTCGTCGGGTCGGTCGACGTTTTTTAAAAGACATTAAACAGTTGATATTTTCCCAGCGACCGATATTCAAAAAAAGTTATTCCACATAATCGACTCCAAATGTGATGAAGATTAATCAGTTTCCCGCTTGAAGTACGAGTTTCCGGATACTGTGTATCTGCGTAAAAAATCATTAAAAGTTGTATCATCATTTGTCTGCAATTTAAATAATAATTTATTAGTGTCAGACCACTAATAACCACTGGAGCGACAACGCGAAATAAATAAATTTGCATCGATTGCTCGAGATTTCCCAGAAGACCATTTTTTAAATTTTTCGCCAACATTAAAAAAATCATACCTTCGAATTTTAACATGGAGACATAAAAACTTATTTTAGTGCTATAGAGCCAATGAATTAACCTGTATTTTACCTTCCATCCCATATTTTTAGAATTTATAAAGAAAATATAAAAAAATCGTAAAGTTTATAATCGTGCGAATCCTGCGTGTTTGTTACTTCTCCGTGAGAGGTTAATCAAGTCAACATAGAAAATTTTCGATTTCTGTATGTTGTATGTGGTAAACTTGATGATGAAAGGTGCAAATCTACGAAAAAACGACTTACTTTTATCCGTAAACAGCTGGTCAAAAATTCGGAGGGAAAAAAATATTTTAAAAATTTATTTATCGTTCTAAAATAGTCTACGAAGTTCGGATTTGCGACATCTATGGTCAAGAATTTCAATAGCTTCGCTTTAAAATAAATGGCTGGCCAAGGAAATGTTTTAAATAATTACATACAATAAATTTTTTACGAATGGTAGGAAAATGTGGTCCATTTTTGGACCGCTATCAATCGCAGAAAAATAAAAGTGGTCCATTTTTCGACCAGTGGAACTAAATTATAGGTAAATAAACGGTTCTGAAATTTGGTTAATAAAACCTTGAGTGCTTGACAAATAGATGTCGTTATAAATTATATTTTAGTGGGATTCTGAAAGTTTTATCGAAAGTACCGTAAGTAAGTAAAAAAAAATTGTTTAATGCATTTTGCACTAGCCTATACACATGTGAAGCATGGTGTCACTTTCGAACAAGCTCTATGGAACGACTCCGGATCCAATATAATAATGCATGCAGGATTATATTTGGATTCAGAAGTGAGAAGGTACAGCAGCGCATTGAAAATGTTTACGGAAGCTAGGACTGCACGGATTCGCCGGTATGATGAGACACCGATTCACTGGAACCAGGATGCGGCTAATGGCCTCCGATAACACAGTGGTAGCAGCCTTCCAGCACCAAACACCACTCCCGAGTGAGCGCTGGGCCCGAGCTAACTCCAGACCACGTCCTACATTATAATTGATTATTTATTTTATTTTTCTTATCGCTTATGTTTTTCTTTTCTTATTGTATGTACTTGATTTTTTCTTTTAACTTAAAAAAAAATCTGTTGTGTAAATATGTATAACTTTATATATATACTACTGCCCACTGGCACTATCCTGCCCACATCCTGGAATAAAAACTTTATTATTATTTATTTAAATATTATAAATAATCAAAAAAATATTTTCAAAATGACCAGTTATTAAACTTGTTCTCTTTTTAAATGATGCCCTCTTATCCCCCTCCCCATTCCCATTCCCGCCTATCCATTGACACACCTGTCTACGTCTTTTGTTGTATTTGGTTTTAAGTAAACCCTGATGAAGTAATCATTGCTCACGAAACATGTTGGTTTTTTAAACAATAAAACGTGGTTAAAACTAAATATTCTATCAATTTTTAATTAACATGATTACTGTTTCAAACTCTGCAGACTATAAAGTATGTGTTATGTTCATAAGTTGTTGTATTCACACAATCAGGTTCTCCAACTTGTCTCGGAAGGGATTACTTCTTTATGTTATTCTGGATTTATTAATTCTTCGCGTATTACAAATGTTGTGACTGCGAGTAATCAACCAAACTGAAAGCTAGCTGAAATGCGAAATAGATCTGAATTATGTGAGATCTTGCGTACTGCACCCCGGCCCTCGGCCCCCCTAGTGCACAAACTCCGAACTAAACTAACCGCCATCTTGCGAACTTTCGGGACAGCTCTTAGCACTGCCCTCCTTGCAACAAGCTCGGAAGCTTTTAGATATACAACAGTATGTGTACTTTATTATTATTTTTTCTTGATGTATAGGTATATGTACATCATAAAGTTCGGGCCTGTTTCCGATGGAATTTGAAGATAACTACTAGCGGTCTAATCGCCCAATAATTTGCTGGTCATATGCCTTCGGAGAAGAAGTTTGTATTTAGTACGTACACAGTAACCACCACAGCGTTATCACTACCCACATAACTTACAAAGCAGAAGATATAACTGGAATATGAATCATCATTTTTCTTTACACAGATGTTTTAACCTTCCTTCACTTGATTTTCAGCTTTATTGACCGCATAAGTTTTGTCAAAATTATTTAAGTTTATTGACATGTTGACTGTCTCCAGGTTGTTTTTTAAAATCGTTTATTGCATTTATGTTTTTTCTATTCTGGAGTCTTCGTGATTCCACTTTGTACTGATAGTAAATGGACGCTTTTATTCTTACCGTGACGGCAAATCAAATCAAATCAAAAACATATTTTTTGTACAAATAAAAATACAAAAGGTGTAGCTTATGGGTGGACCCCATTTCTTCCAGCTAACCACACACATGTTATATTGTAATGTTTATTCAAAGAATAATATTATAATGTTTATACAAAATAAGAAAAATACAAAATACAAATACAAATACAAATACAAAAAAAGCAATAAACATAGTTCCTTTTCGCTATAATGATGCGGCTCTTTCTTAAACATTAATTAATGATGAGACACACAAAATACGTGTGACTGTTTCCTCCAAAGTACTACTTTTATTGCGAAGGGAATAGCGTTTCCAACGTGTGAGGGAGATGTATGAAAATGATTGTATATTTCCTTGGGAGGGAGGGGTGCAGACATATGTTCACCGTTTGTCTCATTTTCCACTGTTGTCGTTGAGTGTGTAAGAATGAGCGGCAGCATAAGAACAAAAGCAAAACCATCAGCGCATTGACATTTGACGTTTTTGAATTTTTAGAATTCACTCACAATAACTATATTCCATACTTTCAAAATTATCGTCACGCCTAGTGGTATTGGTAGGGGTCTACGAAGACGTCACGTTGCGGTGTGTGAGAGAGATTCAAGAAAATTATGACAAAAAAAAAAAATTATGCAGATCGTAGATGTCAATTATTTAAATCCTTTTTAAAAAAATAAAACGATATGTTTAATAAGAAATAATAACCGACAGTGTTAATGAAAGAGAATCGAATCCGCAACGTTTTGGACCACACGGCTACAACAAATTATTTTAAATGCATATTTTAATTAATTGACATGAAACAATTATTTATAATCGACAAGTTAATCTGTTGGTTTGGTTAACAAAATGTAAATTCTTGTTATGCACAATTAATAACGTTTGGATAGATGGTCAAAAACTAAATAAAATTCTATTTTTATTTAATCAAAGTTCAAAATTTCCTATGTAAAGCGATCCCTTTACCGCCATTTTTTTAATGGATTTTACATTTGCAAAAGTTTTGTTTCAATCTAAATACGCCTGAATTACTTACCTAAATAACCGAATAACCTTTTTTGTACAAATAAATAGTTCTTTCTTGTACCTAGTACCTAATTGTTAAAAAAAAGTGTAATTTACATAATCAGTGCCTAAAAGTGCGGCGGTTAGTGGAATAATTAATAAGAATTGAACCCGCAACGGTTTGGACCAAACGGCTCAACAAATTATATAAAACGCGTATTTCAATCAATTGACATTACACAATTTATAATAGACAAGTTAATCTGTTGGTTTAGTGAGCTGTTGCTGCGTTCAAAAGATTAATGAGTGCATTTATTGCATCGTTGAATAGCTCTAAGCTCTCAACATGGTCATTGACCGACTGACAAAACGATAATAATGTGTACGCTCGAACATAAAATAATTTCGCCGATTAACATAAAACCGTATGACTTTTTAAACCGGTTTAAACTGGATTATAATGCAGAGTGAATTAGGCCACACATTTATTCCAGCTGTATTTCTCAGAAGTGACGTGGAATGAAATTGGGAGGATAAATAATACCACAAAGAACATATTGTGATTGATGACTCAATTTTCCGGGAAATCCTCATCCAGGGTCGAATTATTTTGACTGTTCTTTCGTCAACTCGGATATCTACCGAAAATGCATTTTTGGATTTTTTTTGGAATTCAATAAATAATATAAAACTCCTACTCTTCCGCGCAATACAAAATTAAATAAAAACTGACAAAAACTTTTTTGTACCGATGGTCCGATAGAAGTCGTAAATACTTGGCCCATAGTCTTAAATTTCAACTAATACGCAACCAATTTATTCCTTTCGAATAAGAATATAAAGTGGTTGAAATATGACTAAATAAATAATTAACTATGAACTCCCTTATTAATGTTAAAAGGTAAATGCAGACTGGCATTAATGTTAATATTTTAATTCAACATGGCCATTTTATTAATATTTTCACGTAATTGTTTGGCGTTTGTCGTGTCGAATGTGAATTTATTGAAAACACCTCCAGAGTTATGTACCAGCGTATATCGATTTCTTACTTTTTCCCTGTCAATATCGGTTCGGCTATCAACAGTGAAACCTTTCTAAGGATATCGATGTAAAATCATCGGAAGTTACGCCTATCGATCCGATATTGTAAAATTATCGATTTCACCACGCTCTTGGTCACTCCAGCGCATTGGTGACCTGCCTCTCCCAATCCTACCAAACACTTTGCCAGTGACCATGAGTTTCTCCATGTTGGATTCCTCTGTTTGGCAAACAACGTGTCTAAAGTATCTTAAAATATATTGTAGCCAGTCATTTGAAATCCTATCGTGGATGCCTAGTACTTGTCGAATGGACAAATTTGTGCACCTGGCTGTCCGTGAATCCTGAGCATTTTTCTCTGGCACCACATTGGACACGTGGATGGCGTCTGACCGCTTCCTTTCGTCAGTCCTTCTACATGTCCGTGTTTTCACATTGTATAGAAATATTGGTAAAAACAGCGTCCGGACGAGTATTGTCTTCGTGGTCTTCATTAAGCCCGTCATTTAAAATCATTTGCATTTTGCTCAAGGCGTCTTTTGTCATGCAAATCCTTCTTTCCACTTGTTTCACAGCCTTCTTCATCAAATACAGACTAGCCTTGCATATGAAGTCGATCACTGTTTCCATCTGTGATAGCATTAGTGTGTCTGGCAATCTTTCTACTTGGTCAATAGTCAGCCCATCGCAGTCTTTGGGACTTACAGAATCTTTCAATGATTTCATTCCCAATTAACTTTATGAGATCATGGTTAGTTTTTCTAGTGGCTCCATTATCTAGCATAGAATTGGCAAATGAACCTATACAAAAATGAAAAATCATTATCTTCGGGTGTTATAATAAGCCTAAAGAATTTTGACTGCAATGCTTTCTAAAATTTGATTTCGAGTTGTTTTCAATTGAAATTAACTTTGGTTTGAATAACTTTTTTCAGTATAATAATTATAAATTAAAACCATCACTCCTATTTTTAATCATTGAAGAAGAATAATATACTAATAAATGATATATAAAAAAAAGTAATGGTCTCAATTTGCGACGGGATATGGGTACCGTCATCCCAGGAACCATTTATTGGATAACCAATACCCCTGCCATAGGTCACCCCAAGTGATTCGCTATTTTTGGTGTCTTTGTAATGGTGCCCGGGTTCATAAGGTGAGGTTTTCCTAGGTCTTGGCGTGTCGCAGGTCAGATTGGGAAAGAATGGTTGAGGTAGACCTAACCTAGACCGACCCATCAGCATCAGCAATCAGCAGTGGGAGGGATGGATTCGGACGTCCGAAACTCCTGAACATATTGATCCACAGATTCCTACTCATCCCCCATACCCTTTTCCTTCCCAGAACTTCCTCTTCTTCTTTTCCCTAAAAGACCCTTTACACAGCAGCCCATCATGTGGAGCTAATGTGTGGACTTGTATAAAAAATCAATAATAGATTCTCCGTGCAATAAAGACCTGATAGGTAGGTATATTCGATAAACTAGGTTATAAATAAATTCGTCTAGAAATTTGTAATCACACAAAAAGATAGCCGCCAACATATTTGGAAAAAAATCGGTTGATAATAATATTGTTGATTCTGAGTTTGAAATACAACATCGAAAAAACATCGTTTTGTTTCACGTATCTTTTAGATTTATTATAATTTTCTTCTTCAATGATTAGATTGTTATTTAGTTATATTTTGTGACATTGTTATTTATTAGAATCTGTAGTTGACAATAGGTTTGACGGCCGGCGTAGCGTAGCGGATAAGACGCTTGATTCGCACACCGAAGGTCGCGGGATCGAATCCCGGCGTGGCAAATAAATTTTATTTGATTAATTTGTGTTATTTCACAATTTATTCATTTAAAATAATATATAGTATATTTGCGGCACGTTCCAGAGTGGAAGATACTCTCAGTATCGCCCTGGTGTAAGACCACCATTCAGAATTGAAACGTTGCTTGAAATGGCATTAGCCGTGTTTGGTGACCAGATCTGAATAGCCAGGTACTTCCCCACCTTCCTCTTCCCTATCTCCTTTCCCTCCCCACTACCCTCAGCCTCACAACATACCCCAATTGGGGATGCCATAGTCTCACTGGCTTCAGACGGGAGCAGTTGGGACTCTTGTGCGGTATACATATAAAAAAAAAAAAAAAGGTAGGTAATATGTAAGTATTTTCAAGGCAGTTATTTTCAAACCACTGAAGAGCTAAAATTGTGCCGTGGGCGTGTCCGTGCGACCTAAATAAGCTCAATTTAAATTGATCAAACATTCTCAAATACTGATTTTTTTTTTTCAATAGCTGCACACAGGAGGCTTTAAAGAAAATAATTTCCCTCATGGCCTGTGTCGTCTTTGGGGATACGACATTTTGAAGTAAAGGACTGAGAGGAAGTTTTGGGAAGGAAAAAAGTATGAGGAATGGGTAGGAATCTGGGAATCTATCTCTACTGCGGTGCAAGAGGATGGGTCGGGAGAAACAATTTGGAGAGGCCAAAAGGTATCCCGATCCGACCCGCCACTCATTAATTGGGAAGACGCATCCGCCGCCAAGACTTAGACATACCAAAAGAAACATGAGATGTTCCGAGAGAGTACGGCTGAAGAATTCAAAAGGACTCCCTTAACCATTCTCTCCCGATCCGGCCTGTCGCGCAGTTGGTGGGCAGATGCATCCGCCGCCAAGACCCGGACAAACCTCACCTCATGAACCCGGGCACCCCTGCTAAGTCACCATATGTAGCGAACCACTTGGGGTGATCTTTGACAGCGGTGTTGGTTATCCAATAAATGGATCCCGGGGCGGCGGCGCCCATACCCGCCTCCCAAAAGGTCCTTTATTAACTTGGATATCGATTTTCTTCCAAATCAGTGTAGACCGCATTTCTAGAGATTATTAATCGGTTCAGTGTATTCAAATGAATGCCCCCTAAGGCATATAAAACGACTTAGACCAAGCCAATAAAGGCAAGGCAGTTGGTAGTAGGCACTTTCAGATCATTTGATCACGGGTTCGATGAATTAAATTAATTGCCTTGTGTACGCAGTTCCAAATTTAAACGTAAAGCAGTGGCGTAGGACGTGCACAGAAGGCCTTCAAAAATTAAACAATATAATTTCCATTTTTTTATAGGAACAACTCTCTTTTTATAACTTTTGAAGGTAATTCCCATCAATAATGTAATATGAATTTTAAAAAGAAGATAACAGTAATAATCTGTATGACATTATGAAAGAGAATAAGACACAGAAAAATAGAAAAAATAAAACCGTCATAATCGTAAATATCATAGTTAAAATTTTTAGAATTAATCATATTAGTCCGCAAAGAATGCAGGGCTGATGTAAGCGTAAAGTGTAAGATTAAGAAAGGGACCCTCAGGTGGTTTGGAATGAACGAGGAAAGGAGTGTAAGGAGAAAATACGACGCAAATGTGAATGGTAGAAGAAGTCGGGGACACCCGAGGAAGACATGGCACGATCAAGTGAATCAGATACTTGAGATGGGCCATGTCAAGAGTCAGAATAATAGAACAGTATGTATGAGGCGATGTATGAATGTGAATGAGGCAAAGAGTGTGTGCCAAGACCGCGTTTTTTATCAGTCCGTCCTCCCTGCCTACCCCTGTGGGGAAACGGCGCGATGGTTAGATAGTTAGTTAGTTAACAATATTATTAATTATGGTTTCTTAGAAGGTGGCAATGGCTGAATTGGTAAAAGCGCACGTCCCGGTTAGACGAGAGGTTCTGGGTTCGAGTTCCAGTGCGACCATTATCTCTTTCTATTTTTCTATGTCTTGTTCTCTTTCATATTTTCGTTCAAATTATTATTAATGTAATCTTCTTCTTCAATTAATTTTATAATTATTAATTTCCTTTTACTTGCGTACAATGTACAATAGTATTTTATTTGCGGACATTTTCAAAATTAGAACTGAACTTGTTACGAAAATTCTGAAAACTATAAAAAGCTCATAAGTGTAGAATAATTTGTGTTTTTTTCATGAAAATATGTACATCTTGTTTGGGTGTCGAGAGGCCTGGAAAGATGCCCAACTTCAAATAATACTAACGGCAAGCACATCAAAATAGAATATCTTTGACACCTTGACTTTTCTTAATTGCAGGCGGTTTTAGATTTTTGGCAATTTCAGCAATTCATAAATAATGAAAGTGGTAATTATTTATTGGAAATATTCACATTTCACAATTTAAATGTATCGAAAAACTGACTTTGTTACCATACTCAAAAATGGAAAGAATTTACCAAAAATAACTACAATTATTGTATTTTTCCAGTAAACATCTGTTAATCAATTTCCTGCTAATTTAAAATATAAATGTTTTTTTATGGAAAATTCAAAATTCTGTTTTATTCGCTACGTTACTGAATGATTTTTGTAGTACAGAACCGCTTCTATACATAAAAAATTCTAATTACTTGAAAACAAATAACTATGTAAAAACCACTATATAATTAATATTATCAACATGTATCGAAAACCATTTTCTTCGTCAGGACAAAATTAATATTAAAAATAACAAAAAACCAACAAGTATATATAGACAAATAAGAACTATAGATGAAATATTAAAGGGAGAGTTGATTAATTACTTACAAATACCACAAAAACAATTATATAAATGAAATAAATAAAAATATTTCAGAATGTGTAAAAAATGCATTTACATAATAAAAACTTTTAATTAAATGAAGACAATATTAGCAAAACTCAATCGAAAATCTGGAAACAGAAAAATCAGAAAAAGATGTGCGTATATTTTTATAGTGCTATATATTTTTCTGATTTTTCTGTTTCCAGATTTTCGATTGAGTTTCGCTAATATTTTCTTATTTTAATTAAATATTACAATTTGAGATTTTACTCATTAAGTTAATATTAAAAATATAAACTTTTAACGGAAGTCTAAATAACAAAATACATACGTAAATTCTTATTAATATGAAAATAAATCTAAGAGATGGCTATTTAAAAAAACTATTTGGTTATTTATAATATTTAATTGTCTTTTAACACTTTTTTTAATTTTTAAATTTCTAAATTATCTAATTGTAAAACCCCTTTTTATGTGTGTAATTTTTTTAATCCTATATTTATGTCAAAAATGGTTAGTAAATTCAGAATTACGCCAGCGACTGTACGGTTGAAATTTAAGAACCCACCTTCGACTTCACCTCGGACGTCGCGCCTTATGCAAACCATTTTCGTACGTGGACTTTGTTACAAAGCTACTATTAGTAAAACAAAACTTTTACTGCTAGTAATAATAATTATTTAAGCATCTTAGATGTTCCTTAACTCTAGTATTAAAAATTCTAGTATTCTTCCATAAATAAAAAAGTTACAATCATTACAAATTTATTTGTAAACCCCAGATTTGCTTAAAAAATTACCCCTGTCCTTGTTATTTATTTATTTTTTTAAATTTGTTATTAGTGTAAAAAGCTGGTTGGATATTATCTGGAATGTTTTTAATTGTTAAATTTGAAGTGCTTTTATTTAAAAACACTATTTTTCTCCAATTATTTTCGTTGTCAACTATGTATGAACAAACAAAAAGATCTAATAAATCTTCTTATTTAGACTTTCACACTCTAAAATATTTTTTATATTTCATTTTATATAATTCTTTTATATTTAGTAATTAATCACATCTCGGTTAAATATATTTTGTCTATACTTGTTTGCTTTTTGTTATTTTTAATATTAATCTTATCCAGACGAAGAAATATTGATTGTCAAAACAAGTTGATAAATTGATTATATAGTGGTTTTTACGGATAAATTTAAGGACAAATTTCTTCATCCTAAGGCTATGTTGGTATGGGCGGCTGAAAAAACGTATAAAAAGCATGTAAATATTATTTAATAACCCAAACCAATATCCTCAAAATTTCGCCATCAATCAATAAATAAAACAGAAAATCAAATTTGAAATTCAAATCACGTAAACGTTAATAAATAGAAATACCCACGTAATTTATGCGCCCGGTGCAAGGTCACGCACAGCACAACATCTACAGCGGCCCTGTGCTAAATGGAATTCGTAACGTTCTTGATTCTTGGCAAAATGTTTGGCGAAAAAAGTCCACATGAGTTCTTTGTACTTCGGCGGGAGAACATCGCCGCGCGGTCGTTTGAGGTTATGTTACTCCAATAATAATGAACTTAACTCAGCAACGAAATATTGATCGGTAAACAATCAGTAACGCGCCGCGGGTATTCCAAATTTGGAGCTTTCGTTATCATGATTAAACAAAAAATATGTGTAATTGATAAAGTGTAATCAATTTATATGTAGGAATAACAAACAAATAATATTTTTAGTGATCTTTTATTTTGTCAAAAAATAGTGCAAATATTGTTTGTAAGTATGGGTAATTTTATTTTATATACATATCATTGTTGAATAAGATAATACTAAAAAAATAAAAACGAAACATGAAAAAGAATAAGACACAGAAAAATGAAAAAGTAACGGTCGCAACTGGGAATCGAACTCAGGATGTCTTGTCTTACCTTGGCACAGCGCCCTAACCAACTCGGCCATTGCGATCTCATATTTCAAATTAAGAATTAACAGCATTATCTTCAACTAATTTTCCCCATATTTTATTACCGTTAACCTTTTATTTTTATGTGTCTTGTACTGTTTTACGTTTCCTTTAGATTTATTAGAATTATCTTCTTCTTCAATGATAATATATAACGTTGATAGGTATAACCTTAAAAAGTTATTATATAAGTTATTCATATAAAAATTAGGGTGACCGAACATTTCAACATTATACATCTTCATCACTCCTTTGAAATGTCAATAAAAGTGATGAAAGAAAACTTAGTCAAATAAGTTAAGTTCGGTTTAGGTTATGTGCTATTTTTTTATTGTTTTATTTATCAAAGTGGTGTTGAAATGCCACTTTGTTGAGTTTTCTTAGAGACAAAAATGGGACTTTATTTTATTTTTTTAATTTGCCAAACAGGGTGAAACCAGTTCGCACTAAAATAATTTAGGGGAGCACATTTTTGCCTTAATTTTTCAATGGATGTAATATATATTTTTTCAAATTGGCTTCCACCGATTAAAATGAAATGGTCACAAGATATTTACACAAAGCAGTAAAATAGAGTTTTTATTTGTATACTAGCTAGTACTCGGCATGCGTTGCAATGCCACTCAAAGAAATAAATTGTTTCTCTCTGCGTGTACTTTCCCAAGCGTCCCCGTTCCAGCCCCGTTTCCCCTCCTGCGTCCCGTTCCACCTACTCCCCTCACGCGTCCCCCTGTTTAGCGAACCCCCATCACCCACGTTCCCCTCCCCCTACTTCGTTTCCCTCTACCCTCTTAGATATTCCTCTCCCTCCCGCCATCCCTCCCTGCCACTAAACCACATGAAGCACACTTCCTTTTCAAACAACTCGCACGCCACCATTTTTTTTATTCAAATTTCATAACGCCAGAGCTCACCATTATATATAGAAACCTTTGGAAGTGTGCTCACAACAACTCACCAAAGTTTCATCGCAATCGGATGAGTGGCACAAAAAATAATTTCATAATGACAGAGCTCACCATTATAATATATAGAAACCATCGTGGCCATGCGCATAACAAATCACTAAAGATTCGTCAAATCTGATGAATGATTTAGGAACAGACATAATAAGAATAAGAGACAAACAAAGAAACATTAATTTTTATTAATATTATTCTATCCACTTTGTACCTACGTATCTGAATTGTTTTTGTTGTGTTTATGATAGTGAATATAGCGTATTTTTCACCAATATTTTTATTTTATTTTGAATCAGCTTCGTTCATATTTATTATGACTCACTCATTATTTACACGGCTGTATTAATTGTGGGTTAAAATAAGCTACGTTTTTTTATCATTTTACAACAGGATAATTGTAATAATTTAATTTAAAGCTTTTTCAAATATAGAACACCGCAAAGTAAGAATTTCAAGGGTAGCAACACTAATTAAGAACTAATAAATTGATTATATTAACTTAACGTGAACACCTCAAGATAATTTGTTCGCTTTTGGGAACGAATCTATAGGTCTCATAGAAATCTCCCTTCATATCTCATAGAAAGGGTCCTTAGCCAGCCAGCGGCCGAGAATTCATATTTCGTCGAAAGATGTTCTCACGATCCTACAGGGCGGTTCCAATGAGAAAGATTAATTATTATACTCCGTGCCAGCTTTTAAAAATAATATCTCAATATTGATTTTATTTCATTCAAAATTTGCTCTTATTTATACTACATTCAAAAATACTGAAAGGCGTGATGATAAAACTATTAAAATTATGTACTTTTTATAATTTTTTTTTTCATAAGTATTTATATTTTTTTCATTAATGTCTAATCAAAATAAGAATGCAAAAAAAATCTTAAATATATTAGTTTGTAAGACCGTAAATAAAAAGACAAACTGAATTATTTTCGTCACAAAACACGAGTGCGGATCTTTTTTAAATGATTTTATTTAAACTTAAATTAAAATTCTGTAACATGGCTTTCCCAGATAATATATATTGATTTATTTTCCTGCACGATTATATGATTTTAAATGTGTGTTGTATAATACAAAATTTTGTTTGAAAATGTAACAAATCTTCCAACGACCTACGGTAAAACCTTATTTTACTAAAAATAAACATATTTTCTCAAAATTTACATAGCTTTACAAGATAAAAAACAGTCTTTTGAAATCAATTTATAATTTTTTGTGGCAAAGTGTCAGTACGTCTAAAATTTGATTTAAAAATGACATATATCCGGTTTTGTCTGGTTATTCCCTCTTAACTATCATGATGAGAAATATGATGCAAACGGCTTTATAAAGAGAAAACACCACGCTTTATATTCAAATCTAATAGTTTATCACAAAACAATTAAAAATTACACCTCTATAAACCGTATTTTGAAAAGTATTATACCTTCTATTTCCATACCTTTACGTAAATAGTGAGAAAAATGGGCCCTAGTACGCTAGCTTGTGGAACTCCATATATGTAATCAGCAGTGGTTTACTGGTGTGGTAATTAATTTTGATTTTTTGTGTTCTGTTATTCGTATAACTTTTCAATGGTTGGAGTTCCTTGTCTTTGATACCCATATTTTCTAATTTTTTAAAAAGTGTTTTGTGGCAGATTGAATCAAAGGCTTTAACTTAATTCAGATTTATCGCTATGTATTGATACCCTTGATCTAAGTTGCTATGTATATAATGTATTTTATGTGCCAAAGCTTCTTTTGTGTATCTTTTTTCTCTAAATCCTTAACGGTTTAAAGATTGTGAAAACTGTGCAAATTTCATGATCACTGTGCGGACGTTTTTAGTGGAACAAACAAATAGATTTTCTTAATATTTGGTTTATTTATTCAAACACAAATGTAAACTGTTCAATTTCTTTAAATTACGAAAACAGTTTGGATCAACAAAGCACTAGCCTAATACTTTTTTGATCCAATGCCATAAGGCACAAAGAATGCTTATATCGTATGTTGGGATGGATGCATTTTTGAAGGATTTATTACACATTTATTACATTTTCATACGATGTACGTCGTGATTAATTCAAGATTGATACACTTAAAACTATAAGGCAATTGACTGATCTAATATGTTTACATAAAATTATTCACGGCCATCTTGATACTACATTATGTCTTAACAGTATTGAAATTAATGTCCCAAATTCCCATTGTTTAAGACGCCATAACATTTTTCATATGAATACATTTAAAAATAATATCGCCTACACCCTCTGACCCAGATGTGTCGACTGTATAACAAGATAGAGTGCGCTGATGTGGATATTTTTGTTGACAATTTGTACGGATTTAAAAAAAAAGTTCTAGCGCTGTTAAAAAGTACTAACTAATTATGTTGTATGAATTGTCTTTCTATGCATGCTCGCGTATTTCATGTCTTTTACCACTCATTGCAATGTGTTACTTGAGTGACCTTGTATATAATTCTGTATTTTTATTTGTGATGTTTTTGTTTTTCTAATTGTATTTATTTGTATTTAATTGCATGTAATTGTAGATTTTTATAATTGTGTAATAACTGAGTTTTATAACTAGATTGTTCTCATGTAAGTGTAAACATCTGTAAACCCCAGTATAAATAAATAAATAAATAAATAAATAACACAATAATATATGTTTTATGTAAAATACATGTTGGAAATACATAATAAATAATATATAAATATATTTGCATATTTAGGCTACGAGCCGTGTTATTTTGACAGCTCCGTGAAATCCGGAATAACGTTGACAAATTATGTGTTTTACATTGTGATTGTAAGGATGGTAATTGTGATTTTTTTGTTTTTTAGTTGTTAAACAATTTATTCAGAAGATGGCGTTTTTGTTTACATTAGATGGTATATATGATATAGACTGTGACGCAGCCACAATAGTCTACACGGCGCTACCCGAAATATAATATTGAACTGATCAGTTTTTAACGTGCAGCTAAGGAGTTAATACATTGAATTTGGCAGCCACCTCTGGTGTGGAGCCCCGAAATACATGAAAAAATCCCTCGACTGTGTGCGGAAACGGACGGTCCGATTGATAGATTATTCTAGCTTAACAAACGGATTGCAATTTTTTGAGAACAGATGTCGCGCGTCGGGCGCTTCGGGTATGCTGTCATTGTTCTACCGGTGTTTAAATGGAAGATGCTCCGAGGAACTAGCCCTATTGACTTCTACGATACCGGTGCACAGTCAAGAAACAGTTGTTTTTGAAATACAGTTGACATTGACCGGTCAGTGGTTGAGTGGGCATAGCGCTTGGGTACCACCCGGGCATCGCGTGTTCGTGTCCTCCATCACAACACAAGCAACATTTTATGCTTTCTGTGGTGGTAGGTGGTAGTAGGAGATTTTCAAACATTTTTGGGTTATTCTATAAAAATAAAAATAATTGTCTTATGAGAATGGGTCGTTTCTACAACTTGTTCTGCGTTCAATAGCTCGGCTGTGGAACGATTTGCAGGTCTCTGTGACTCTCTCCTACAACACGGGTCTCTTCAAGACTCAAATTCACTCCCAAAAAGATCCTCAACATAACAAATACCCTGAGGGAAGGGCCCCCCCATGAAAAAAATGGCTCAACCGGAAGCAGTTTTTTTAAGCGATTACGTCACAGGAGTGCAAGTTGATCCCGTCTGGAGTCAGTGAGACTATGGCATCCCCAATTGGGGTATGTTTTGAGTCTGAAGGTCTTGGGGAGAGCAAGGAGATGGGGAAGAGGAAGGTTAAGAATTACCAACCTATTTAAATCTGGTCACTAAACTCGGCTAAAGCCATTTCAAGCAAAGTTACTTTTAAATTGTGGTTTTACGCCAGGCGATACTGAGAGTATCTTCCACTCTGTGTTTTTATTTTATTAATTCCGTTTAGGTAGTGTTCTCAGCGGTCATATCGTAAAACCCCTGAGTCACTTTATTCGAGACAGCTTGCGTCATAGTTCGATCCGACGCACCGCGAAATGTTTTTCTCCCTTAAAGAGACGCCCTTGAACTGCGGCGTTCATGGCGGCGGCGCCTTCCCCTAGACGTCCCGACGCGTCAGGCGAAACAAAGCTCAAGCAAATTTTGTTGTCTGAAAGTTCTAGGTTAACGTTACTATTTTATGGTCGCACTGTCAATTTATATCATGCGATCTAGAGCTTTGATCTCGTCATTAAACTGAACGTGACTAGTTGACATGTTATTGTTGATCCATTTTTTGTTTATTATTCATTTGATAATATTTATTTTTATTTTTAACTTAATGAGTAAAAATCATATTGTAATATTTTAATTAAATGAAGACAATATTAGCGAAAATCGATAAAAAATCTAATCACAGAAAATCATAAAAATATACAATCACATCTAGGACTCGAACCAAGGGATTAAAATATTATAATTTGAGTTTTTATTTATTACGTTAAAAATAAAAAATAAATATTCATCCTAGACTTGCAGAAAGGCAATAAATGTCACATATTAGATATAAATAAAAATTGAACATATTTATCCAAGTCATAGATATAGAATAGATAGATTTATAGCATAGACAGATAGCATTTAGTTCGGGTTTAAATCTTGCAATCATACATAAAGACAGCAGCCAATAAAGATAAGCCTATTAAGAAAATTAAGATAATGTTGAAAGTTCTTAGCTGAAGTATGATACTTTTTTATATTAACTCCACAAATTATTTTCCTCCTTCCAGGGCCTTTTTTCTGGTATTTTGGGGGTCCAGACCATAGGTGGCTGCCAAATTCAACCGTGGGGCGCACTTTTGATTTGTACAGGGTTAACAGTTGTGTACTATTACAGTTAAATATGACCGAATCGGATCAGGACACATTAGCTCAGTTGATGGAGTTCCGCCCAAAGCTTAGGTAAAGTCCGATGCTCGTGCAAGGCATAGGTCTTGGGTTTGAGTCCCAGATGTGATTTTTTTTATTTTTTATTTTTTATTTTTTTTTTTTTTTATTGAGTAAATTTTTTACAATAAGTTTATTTCATTCTAATATTACATATTTTATATACTCTCCTAATAAAGCTAGTGCTTGTGTTTAGGAGAGGACAACTTGATAATAACTTTTTTTTTTTTTCAAAACCTTATAACAAACTTAAGAACTTAACTTATGAATAGATTTAGACTTAATAACATATTTTTTAAAGATTATAAGGGTAATTAAACAAAATATATATAGGATGTACATAAAACCTTTGGAATAACAAACAGTCAAAAACATATCTAATAAAAGTTAAAATTATATGGTGGGACTACCAAAATATGATTTAATTTTTTTTTTTTATATTTGTCGTAATTTTTTTCTGTTCGCATATCGGCGGGTAATTGATTAAATAATTTTATTCCTTTATATACATAGTGATTCTGTGCTGTTGTGGTTCGTATGGGTGGTATAGTTAGTCCACCAATAGAAGTATTCCTTATGCTAATATTTAGCAGTGGGGTAATATTTTTTTTAAATATATCTTTGTGTAGCTGAAGTAGTGCTATTTTTTCGTAAATTTTTGTAAGTGGGGGAACAGGGAATTCTTGGAATACATTTATTGTTGGGTAGTAATACGGTTTTTTTAGGATAATTTTTATAAGAATTTTTTGAATTGTTTCGAGTGGGAGAAGGGATGATTTATATGCACCCCCCAAGCTATGATTCCATATTGTAATACCGAGTGCGCAAGTGCAAAGTAAATTTCTTTTAATATTTTTAATGTGATAGTATTTCTAAGTCTGAAAAATATATATATTAGTTTTCTCATTCTGTTTATTGTGGAGTTTATTTGATTTTTCCATTTAATGTTATTGTCGATAATTATTCCAAGATATTTTATTTGTTCTTTACTACTAATATGTATACAATTTGAGTTACAGGGTGTGATTTTAAGTAGACAGTTTCTGTCGTGAACTTTAATGTTTACATTTATATTTGAAATATGTTCTGTTAGGCTCAGAGGTAGAAAATGAGTTTTTTCAACATTTAAAGAAAGTAAGTTTTTGTCAAACCATTGTTTAATGATATTTATTGCATTATTTGCCGATATTTCGGCTTCTTTCCAAGAGTTTTCTTCAATTGTTAATACTGTATCATCCGCATAAGATATAATCTTTCCGACGATTGGGAGTTCAAAAAGTTCATTTACATATAATAGAAATAGTATTGGGCCCAGTACAGTTCCTTGTGGGATTCCAAAATTATTTTTTTCTATATCACTATGTCTGAAATTTCTATGATTGAATCTATGTCTGAAATTTCAGTTTACAGATTTTCGATAGAGTTTCGCTAATATTGTCTTCATGTAACATTTAATAATAGATTACTGGAAATAAGACTTCAATACACTTTTGTGTGTAATATTAAAATTTAATATAGTAATAATCGGATTAAAAAATTTAGGTAGGTACTATTTAATAATGTTGTTTAGATGCAAGTTTTTTTTTTTTTTACAATAACTCCACACAGGAGGCCCTGAGGAAAATAATTTCCCTCAGGGCCTATGTCATCTTTGAGGATGCTGTGTGGGGGTCTTTTTGAGGAAACGAAGGAGTGAACATGGGTCTTGAAGAGACCCATGTTGTAGGAGGGAGGAAACACAGAGGCCGGTAAATCGTTCCACATCCGAGCTGTTGAACTCAAGAACGAGTCGTAAAAACGACCCGTTCTCATGTGACTAATGTCAACCGTGTACAAATGTTGGGCGCGTGTTTGGCGTGTTTCCCGACTATGCACCGGTGCCGAGGGGATCAACGACGCTAGTTCCTCGGAGAATTTTCCATTGTAATACCGGTAGAACAAGGATAGCATTCCCACCTGACGTGACGCCTGTGCTCTAAAGATTGCAATCCGTCTGTTAAGATGGTAGAATCTATCAAACGGACCGTCCGTTTCTGCACAGAGTCAAGGGTTTTTTTTAAGGTATTTTGGAGCTCCAGACCAGAGGTGGCTGCCAAATTCAACCGTGGGGTGCACTTGCGATTTGTACAGTTGTGTACTATTAAAGTATCTGCAAGCCCTGTACAGTACGCCCAGTTTCTGAGATGCTAACTTAACTCTGGTTTCGATGGAGCCGCCATACCTGAGCTGGTCACTTAGAGTTACACCAAGCATACAATAACTTTTTAAAATAACTCTTTAACTTCTTTACCTTATTCTTATAATCCAAAATACCAACATAAACTCTCTAATTGTAGAAGAATCTGTGTGCATAGTATTAATTAGTGAACATTTTCAACCAATAATGTAATCCGAAAACTGTAAACTTCACCCGCCATAACACAGGGTCATCCCTAGTATGGAGGGTGAAATATCATAAAAAAAACTATATGTATTTTCGATTTTTCATGTATTAAATAAATAAATAAATATCAACGGAGGTCCTGTTCGGAAGAATGCTTCCGTTGAAGGAGGCTAGATTATCATTTCGATTCCTTTTAGACGTTATCAAACATGATTGGGTCTTTGAAACATTAAATTCGACGAGGTTATTCTTACCCCAAGAGAAAACTCTCTCGAGGTAACCGTCCATTCTCTGCTTCAAAGCCCTCCGAGCTATTGGGGTTTGTGTGCTCTTTGGAGGCTTGTCAAACAAAAAGCTATCATGGACTGTACTGTCATCCGCGTAACAATGAATCGGTGCACATGACAAGAGGTCGTTGATGTGCAACAGAAACAAAGTCGGAGACAGAACCGATCCCTGTGGGACGCTAGCATTTATCGAGTGCGAGGAAGAGGTGAAACCGTCAGCAACCGCCTGAATGCGGGAAGGATGCGGGAAGTCCGTACGAACGCAGTTTGTTGACAAGCGCTCGATGCCAAACCCGGTCAAAGGCCTTGGAAATGTCCAGTCCAACCGTTTGGGTCTCACCAAAACGTTCCAGGCACCGTCCCCAAACATGCGTCACATACGCGAGAAGATCACCGCACGAGCGGTTCCGCCGGAATCCGTATTGACGGTCGTTAATAATTTTGTTCTTCTCGAGGCATGTGAGCAGTTTGTCGTTGATCACACGTTCCATCACTTTTGACAGAACAGATGTGATCGCTATGGGGCGGTAGTTGGCTGGGTTGGAGCGGTCACCCTTCTTTGGAATGGGGTGAATGATCACTTTTTTCCAACCAGAGGGCACAGAGCCAGACTTCAGGGATGTCTTGAAAAGCTTCGTCAAAATTGGAGCTATTTCTACAGCGCACCTCTGCAATACCAGGGCAGGAATTCTGTCAGGCCCGCTAGCTTTTTTAACATCAAGCCCTCGTAAGACTTGAAGTACATCCCGATGCCGGATCCTCAGATTTTTCATACGAAAACCGAAATGAGGAACCGACGGCGGGGTAGCACCTTGACCATCGAGGGTCGAGTTTTCCGCGAACATTTTGCCTAATAAGTTAGCCTTTTCGGCGGCGGTATTTGCTAGAGAGCCGTCAGGTCTGGTAAGAGGTGGCAGACTGGGTTTGCAGAAATTGCGACCTATTGAGCCCGCAAGCGACCAGAACGCTCTGCTGCCGTGCGGGCAGGCAGCCAGCTTTCTGCTGATCTGCAGGTCGTGCTCGAATTTTGACTTGTTGATGATCCTTTTGCATTCCTTTGCCATTTTGTTATATACTATTCTGTTTTCGGACGTTCGAGATGTGTTGTAGGCTCGGTAAGCCGCGTTTTTTTGTCGCACTGCTTCGGAGCATTGTCGACTGAACCACGGCTTTGAGCCCACACCAGTTTCTTTAACAGTGGATTGGATGAAGCCATCCATCGCGGATGTGATGACTTCACCAATTTCTGGGCACATCTTGAGGGATCCGAAGTCCGAAAACAGACAGCTGACCACGGGAAAGCATTGAAATGAGCCCGCAGACCAAACCAATCTGCTGATCTATAGTGCCATACTTTTCTCTTCAGCCGCTCGTTTGGCGGTCTGAAGGTTACGGGGATTGACGTCGTCACCAGGCAGTGGTCGAACGATCCTAGAGGCGCTGTGACCTCAATCTTGTAACCGTGTGGCACAGTGGTTAAAAACAGATCTAACAGATTGGAGCGGTGAGTCTGGACATCAGGAACCCTTGTAGGCTCCTGAACCATTTGCTCCCGTCCGTAGCAGAGGGCAAAAGATTCCGCCTCTCGTCCAGCCGAGTCCGTTGGTCCTGAGAACTTTAACCAAGGTTCGTTATGAACATTGAAGTCCCCCAGGACCACAAACTCTGCCGTAGGGAAGCGGGGCAAGAGGTCATCAACAGTATTGCTTAGATGTTTGAAGAGTTCGGACGTATCTGAAACGCTAAGGTTCGGTGAGCGGTATAAACACGCGTAAAATCTTACCGTACTGGCAAGATTGACGCGCACCCACATTACGTCGAATTTGGAGTTCTCCAGATTCAACAGTCGCACACAGTTGACGTCAGCTCGGCTGAAGAGACAGACACCTCCTTTGGGTCTGAATTTGCCCATGGCAATCCAGATAGGAGGCGTCTGTAGGCTCAGCTATCTGCGTTTCGGAAAGGAAGAGAAGGTTGGGACGTTGGGTGAGAAGGTGGTGGTGGACTGAGTTTAAGTTTTTGTGCAGGCCGCGAATGTTGGTGAAGTTCACCAACAGTTTTGGCCTGCACCGGGGACTCCTGCTTCTCACCGTTGTAATAACGTTACTTGATGTTACTGTGTTATTCATTATTTTATGTTATTTAATTTTATTTTTATTTATTTTTTTTTGTTATGAGGGGAAAGGAAGGTTGAGGGGTGGGTAGGAAGCTGGGGATCAGAGTGTCCAGGAGTGACGGACGTATGAGTCCAACCCACCCACTGCGGTGCAAGGCGATGGGCTGGGAGAGTCCGGCTGGAGAGGTCGCCCAATGCGCCCCAAACGCTATTGCTGGGTCCCCTCCGGTCACGAACCGGCACAACAGCAGCGGCAGGGTTTTCGCACTCGTTGATGGGGCAGCCCACCCTCAGTCGTGAGCCTGAGGGTCGGGCCCCTGTACTACCGAGCGGCCCGGACAACGGAAACCGGTTGTAAAGGGTCTCCCTCAACCAGCATCTCCCAATCCGGCCTGCCACGCAGAAGGTGGGCCGACGCACCCGCCATCAAAACCCAGACAAACATTACCCCATGAACCCGGGCACCCCTGCTAAGTCACCAAACGTAACGAACCACTTGGGGTGACCTGTGGCAGAGGTGTTGGTCATCCAATAAATGGTTCCCAAGGCGGCGGTACCCATACCCGCCTACCAAATTAATTAAGTAATTAAGTAGGTATGATCTATATATTTTTCAGCAGGGGGATTGCACATACTAAATTGTCCTATTCATTTATCTTAAAATGCAGTTTAAGCACCCCAAAACTAGTTTTTTTATCACAAATACTTGATATCATTTAGCGCAAAACAATCCATCAACATTAAAAACAGACACTACTTGCAAATTTTTACATATCAACTCGTGTATAGCATTTACATGACAGTTTTAGGATATTTATTACTATGTTTCTATGATTACGTGCTCTGATGATAAGTAACAGTGATAAGGCTTTATGTATACCTAACTGAAACGTAAATAAATAGACCATGACCCGGTATATCAGTTGATTTTAAGCTCAGCTTGATTGGAATGTCGAGCTTAGCAGGACTTTAAACACAGTCGGTTTATAGGTCGAAAGCCTATATGTTACCATTTTCTTTGAAAAACAAAACTACTATCTACATGAGTGGTATATCTATGCTCTCTATTGTCATCGTCATCGAGGCATATCTATTTATCTATGCAGCGAGAGATCGCGATTGGATTATTTATGATCGCGATCTTCCTTTTTAATCGATTTCGATCTTTCAAAAACGACGGCAGTTTATGCGTAGGCGGGTTTTAATTTACGAGTTGATTTTGGATTCCAACATCAATCAGCTTTATGCGAGTACGCTAACATTTTTAATAGTATTTGTTTTGCTGGATTCATAAAATTATAGCTAACTAACCTTTAAAATTTTGGAAAACTATCCTGACCTTGAAACGGTTGAAACTGACCATATCTATGTTTAAAAATTATGTTTTTGTTTCTTTGATTGAAATTAGTTCGGATAAACTTTATTACAGTTTACTTTATGTTTGCGTTCGCAAATCTCGGAAAGTAATCGATGGATTGACTCAAAAATTTTACAGAACTACAGGTGGTGCGCGAGTGGTTTGAAAATGTGTGTATTTCATATATTTTAGTGGCAGGGAGGGAAGGGTGACGAGGTAGGGGGTAGGCGGGGAAGGTGGAGGGAGAACGCAGAAGGGTAAGGGGACATGGGAGGGGAACGGGGAGGCATAAGAATTGACATGCAGGGAGAAACAATTGACAATTCAATTTCTTTGAATTGCTTAGCAACGCATGCCGGGAACCAGCTAGTAGTACATACATTTCGAGAGCATAACATTAGTACATTTTCAACTTATTTCTGTAATATTCTTATTATGCCTGGGGAGGTAGATTAGTCCAGATTCGATTGGTAATGATTAATAATATTGATTGAAAATATTGATTGATAATATTGATAATGTAACTGACTTAACATACAGACGCACCCAACCTCTCACACGTAACCCCAGAATTAGTGTGACGACGCACGAAGCGCATAGTGCTCATTCGCACATTCGCACTCTCAATCTTGTGTCCTCTGACTCATTCTTTCAGGCTCTTATAAACTACAATAATTACGAATATCAAAATTTACATTTGGGATAAAATTATTATCCACTCGGAGAATGCGTATATTGATAATAAAGGTTCAAGAACACATGGCTCTAGTATCGTATAATGTTCAGCGAACTGTCTCCAACGAATTGGCGTGTAATAAACCGTGAAACAATATATTTTATCTACAATAATTTTATGGTATCTCAAATGAATGGGTAAATATTTTTTTCCCGAGCTTTCGCAATAACATTAGTCAACACTGATATCAACGCGAAAATATCAACATAATTTTTTTTAAATAATCAGTGTAATAAATTGATTCGTCACCCCGTTTGGGAAAAATGATTTGTTATTCTTCTTATGTTGAATTAGCAGAATGCTATTTTCATTTTCATTTTTTTATACTTAATTATATATGTTATTATTATTCATCTAAAAAAATTACGTATAAACAAGTTCTGCTGTGAAATTTGTGTAACCCGTGACAACTTTTTCTTTATCAAACTGTGCACATCATTTACAATCGATCTATTTATAATTTTTCAATGCAGGTGTTTAAAATGAAATTGAAAATATGTTTATTCCTTGGTTTTAATTGCTGTTTGAGGTTGCATTGGAATGTGGAGTGTATGTTGGAAGAAATGTCTAGTGTTTCAAAAATTTCATTTGAGTTTGTGTAGAAGGGTAATTGGAGGACAAGTTTAATTGTTACACTTTGTCATTTTTCTATTGGGTCTGTTGCTATGTTCGCTGCACTTCCCCAAGCCAGTATGTCGTATGTGATAATGGATTGACAAAGACTGGTATTATTAAACTTTTGTAAAAAACTTTCGCCATTGTGTGGGAATATTAGCTGACATTATATCCAACTACATCAGCGCCTACGGCTGATTCGAGCATTTCTGATTACCTGCCATACTGAGTACAATATTTTGATAACAATTATTTTTTAACCCCCGAAGCAAGGAGCGGTGTTATAAGTTTGACTTTCTGTGTGTCTGTCTGTTTGTGTGTGTGTCTGTCTGTGGCATCATAGCTCCTAATCGAATGGACCAATTGTGATGCGTTTTTTGTTGTTGTTTGACATCTGACGTAATCGAGATGGTTCTTAGCTACAATTCATGGAAATCTGTCCAGGCGTTTCAAGGTCATCAGGTCTTTTTTGTGTCAGGGGTTGCTTAAAATTTTACTTATTAGCTTATTCAGTCTTTGTCCTGATTCAGTTAGCATAATATTTTCTTGATTAATTTTTAGCCAACGTTTTTTGGACAGCGTTACAGTTTCCATCATCAGATGAGATGGACAATGGACACTATATGTCCGAAACAGAAAATGCTGTCCGAAATATTGACTAAAAAAGGAGGAAGCGCATCACGGCACAAAAACCCAAAAATGAATCACGAAAATACTTGTGACCGTCAAAATCTCTGTTTCATAAAAAAATACCACTTTAAGGTCGTCCATTAATCACGTGATGTTTTTTAGCAACTTTTTAACCCCCCCCCCCCCCCTGGTGATATGTGGCGAGGTTTTAGACTATCCCCCCCCCCCCCCATAACCAACATCACGTGTATTTTTTAAGTACAAAGTCTGTTGAAATTTTCAGAATATTATCTTTAAATACAGGTATAATCTGATTGAATTTTCGCAACGCGCGGGAAATCGTTGCCTGGCAACGGTGAGTCAAGGCCACGCGCCGCTGTTTGGTTTAGAAATCGTGCGTTCAACGAAAAATAAATACACGTGATACCTCGTTATATCCCCCCCCCCCCCCCTCCTTGTGACATTTTTCGTGATTTTTTTCCGAATCCCCCCCCCTCCCCTTCGGGCCTCACGTGATTAATGGACGACCCCTTTCCAGTATTGGTAAAACGACTGATTTATTCGTTCAATGGCTTAGCGTCCTACAGACAATAATTCACTTGACCGCTTTAACTTGTATCTTGCGAGTCGTTTCAATTAAAAATTGCCTATCGTTTACCATCAATTGAAAATGAGACTCACGAGGGAAATAATTGATAGGTCGAAATTAGTATTACCGAAAAGTCAGAACGACCTTACCACAAAAGTTTGTCGTAAAAACGGACTTCTTATTATTTAAAATTGTGTTTATAAATGTCAAATCAGCTATTGCTCGCCTTTGTTGCAATGTTTGAAATGTGCATTCGCAGTTATTGTTGAAATTGAAGGTAAGAAATTTAATAAATTTGTTTTGAATACGTTCTATGCTATCTTCAAATTGGCGAGGCATATTCCAGTGTACTTCTGACTAATACAAATATAACATTACTAATGTTCGCGGGTTACTGAACAATTTACTATGCGAATAGCAAAAACCATGAATTAGATCTAGGGATAAATATATATAACATTAAAAATATCAATAGAATTTTTTCATACATCTGATCGATTTTTGTCTCCCTCTTTTGATCTTCGATTGAACTACCAATGAGATAGGCCACAAATCTTATCTCGCGAAAGTACTCGAGATCAGAGAACTAATCAATATACGCTCGGAAATGTGCATGAAAATTATACGGTTTGTTCTTCACAAATTTCTTGTTAAGAACCTAACATTTTTGAAATCACGTCTAGTAGCCAAATCACGTTGACAAACGAAGCCAACCTTGATTTTTCTAGGAAGGCCAGGCAAAATTCGATAAGATAAAACCACGATATCTCTGCGGTTTTTAGGTCAAACGCTTTTTGGAGTATTTTTTGCACTTCATATCTAATACAAGTAAATACTAAAAATTGGGTCAATATCAAGCAAAAATCAACAAAAGATTTATTTAAAAAACTAATCGATTTGAATGTAAATGAAGCAATGAACCTAATATCTGATAGAACCTAAAGTCTGATAGATATTTTTTTCGATTAGCTCCACAGGAAAAGCATTAGCTACATTAGCCCTGAGGAAAAAAATCCTTCATGGCCTATGTCATCTTTGGGAATGCTGTGTTGTCTTTTTTAGGAAAAGGAAGCCATTGGGGCCAATGTGTCTAGGAGTGACTGCGATGCAAGGCAATGGGTCAAGAGAGTCCAGCTGAAGAGGTCTAGATTAGGTGACCCTCAACCAGTCTTTGACGGCCGGCGTAGCGCAGCGGTAAGACGCTTGACTCGCGCACCGAAGGTCGCGGGATCGAATCCCGGCGTGGCAAATAAATTTTATTTGATTAATTTGTGTTATTTCACAATTTATTTATTTAAAATAATAAATAGTATATTTGCGGCACGTTCCAGAGTGGAAGATACTCTCTGAATCGCCCTGGTGCAAGACCACCATTCAGAATTGAAACGTTGCTTGAAACGGCATTAGCCGTGTTTGGTGACCAGATCTGAATAGCCAGGTACTTCCCCACCTTCCTCTTCCCTATCTCCTTCCCCTCCCCGCTACCCTCAGCCTCACAACATACCCCAATTGGGGAAGCCATAGTCTCACTGGCTTCAGACGGGAGCATTTGGGACTCTTGTGAAGTATTCATGTAAAAAAAAAAATGTCTCTCCCGATCCGGCCCGCCTTGCAGTAAGTGAACAAACGCATCTACTACCAAGACCTAGACAAACCTCACCATGAAACCGGACCAGTGGGGGTTCGTGACTTTTGTTAGAGCGCTAATATTTTTTTTTTTAAATGGCATAATTGATTTTACTGTAGCAGAAAATGTTTTTTTTTCGAAAATCAATTTTTAGATGAAAATTTTCACGAAATTTAAACTGCAACAGAATTCCTGAAAATATTTATACAAAAATACAATTTTTGAAAAAATAAAATTTTTTCGGCTATAATAATGCCATTTTTTATTTTAGAAATTTCGCACACCCATAAACACTGGTGAGCTCAATCGTTTTTGATTTGTAGGTATACAAATTTTGTAATAGGTGGCGCGCGAATTATTTGTGAAATTAGTGTATTTTAAGTAGTTTAGCGGCAGGGAGTGTAGGCGGGAGGGGGGGGGGGGGGGAATCCGGGATGGTCGTTGGGGAATTTGGGGGAGGGGGTTTGAGGGAGGGGGGCAGTCGGGGAAAGTGGAAAGTGAATGCGGGGGGGGGGGGGTTCGCGGGGGGGGGGGGGGTGAAAGCGGAAAATGGGAGGGGGAAAGGCGAAGAAGGTGAAGAGGACCGCGGTAGGGAAATAAGGAGCGGAAAAGGAACGGGAACGAATGGGAAAGGACACTTAGGGAGAAAAAATAATGCTAGGAACTCGCTAGTATCCAATAAATAAATTGCATGTCTCTTCTCGTCTACCTACCTGAAATAGCCAATATTTTTGCATGTACTGACATTTTTTCTATCTCGCCTATTATGATATTCTTCAGATAAATAATACAAGAACCAGGTAGGTGCACAGTACCGAACTAACGCCATTGACTAAAGAGTTTTTCCCGTGTGACCAAATTCAAGAAAAATAAATCTAATGAAAAAACCTAATAATTCCATTATTGCATGGTACGCTACAGTATTACAGTGACGTTGGTTGTTCTATGTTGAAAGAAGAAATGCTGGCTGTGTGTAGTTTTTCATGTTTGGGTATTAATTTATTGTGCATTGAATATTTTATAAATGGTTATTTATTTTTTTGACAAACATTTTCCGGGGTTTTTTATGTTAAATTTACGCAGGAGGACACAATGTAAATAATTTCCCTCGGGTCTTTGAGGATGCTATGTGGAGGGCACAGAGAGTTACGAATAAGCTGACAATATTTTAAAATCTCGCCTTCTACCATTTCATCGGTATGATGCTGATTGTTGCGGCCGACTGAAAATGTGATTTAAATTCGACCTGATTTCGAAAAATTCTACGTAAAGCCCGGGCAATGCTGGGAACTTCAGCTAGTAAGTAATAACATCTCGATCACGAGCAGACGGCCTCCGTGGTCGAGGGGTAAGGCTCTAAGCGTTCCGGAGGTTGCGTTTTCAAATCCCAGCGTGCGCGATTAAATTTTATTTTATTAATTTGTTATTTCACAATTTAATCATTTAAAAATAATATAAGGTATATTAGCGGCACGGTTATTCCAGAATGGAATATACTTTCAGTATCGCCACGGTGTCCCACCATTCAGAACTGAAAATTTGCTTAAAACGGCTTCAGCCGTGTTTGGTGACTAGATCAAAATAGCCAGGTATTTCTCCTTCTTCCCTATCTCCTTTCCCTCCCCACTACTTTCAGCCTCTCAACATACCCCAAATGGGAATGCTCCGGCTCCGGGCGGTTGGGAGCAGTTGGGACTCTTGTGCGGTATTCACATATTAAGAAGAAACGCTACGTGAGCATTATACAACGTTAGACGCTAGTAAGCGGGATATTTAGAGAGTGCAATAATGTTTTATCTTTTTTCTATTAAAAGATTTTCAATCAACGTTGATCAATTCCTGTTAATTTTATTCCCGAAACTGTAACCTAAAATATTCGGCCAAGGTCCCAAGTCCTAACTAGAATAAATATGGTTATCCTCTATTAGCTATTATCAATTCCAAATTCCGCGATAGGAATGATTGCAATTTTACCAGTTAAAACTTCTTTAGCACCTTTGTGATTTGAAACTCGATGAAACGGAAGCGAGCGACACTAAAAAGAGACAAACACATATATCTATATGATTTAGCCTCCGAGAGAATGAGATAGCATTAACATATTTATTTAATTCACGGGTAGGAGGTACTCGGTTCCAATACAATACGATAAACCCATAGTCCCACGCAAATCTCCTTTGGTGTAGTGATATAAAGCGCCAGACGAACCTCAGCGGCCAGATATTTAGCGGACCAAGAATCGAATCCTACGATCCAAAAAAAAATTGTAAAATCAATATCCAATCTTCAAACCACTCCAAAATGAACAGGCAAAAGAAATCACAAAAGAAAGCGACTCCGAAGAAGAAAACACAAATACTAATAAGTAGACATCGGATTATATGCATTTGCATATTTGCATATGCAAATGCATATAACTCTCTAATTACGGCGTTAATGCATATTTTAAGCCTTTTTTCCCAATCGTGCATATTTCGTCAATTTGACAATCCTGAGGCCATTGCAATTCAGTCAAGCGCAAGCTAGCATTTAAAAACGCATCCACTACACAGAATATTACCCTCATCTCAACAAATTTCCACAAGTTACCAGATGCCATAGTTAAATTGGAAACAAAAAACCTTCCTCTATTTAAATCAATAGAAATACTGGAAACAATGATCGAACTTGCCAACGCCCTTCTTAATTCAATATCGGAAAAGATTCGTAAAAAGTTAGACGCTATTTTACTTAAGAACCCGAGTCTTGAAGACATGAAGAACATTAATGCCTGCATCAACGGTATAGGTGATATCCTGCCTAAACAGGTATCTCCAGAAATGGCGCCAATTTTTAAATTTTGTTCAATGACGTCAATTTTCGGCGTACAAATGAATACTGGGTGACAAACGTCACAAATTAGCGCTCGAAAATTTGGAAAAACAGTTAATTGTATATTGTCACCATAAACTAGGCACAATTTTAAGAATTCTTCGCTGTTATTGAGCCGTCTTTAATTAAAATATATACAAATAAAAATGGTTTTTTGATTTTTCATTGTGCATATTTTGGCCATATCAAGAGTTTTTAGTGCATATTTCGGCCTTTTTTAGTGCATATTTGCATGCATATTTTGGCACTTTGTTAGTGCATATAATCCGATGTCTACTAATAAGATAACCAAATGTACAGGAAAAGGTGCACTGGAATTCGAGTGCTGTGCTTCGTAGCCTATCGGTCTCCTTTTAGCCTACGGTGCTTCGTACGAGTAGCATTCCCAGTATTCCCACTCTTGACTAATTTAGTTTTCTGAAGGTTTATATTGTATCGCGTGTGAATTGCACATTCTGATTATTTTAATTCCATTTCATCGTTTTTTTTATTAATCGTTAGTATTTTAAGAACTAAATTTACACAAGTGCGCTTCTGCTCGCTAGAGAACAATCAAGAAACAATCTTACAGAATTGAAAACATTAGTGTTGTATTTTTAATTAACGCATAGTAATGGACTAATAAATGATAATATTGTTAGTGCTAGCACTCGGCAGTAGAAGACTGTGCGTGCGTGGGTTATCACATCAAAGATTCAAACAAAGCAAGTATCTTGTAAGTTCTGTTGTGATTTTAGATAAATATTTTGTAGAATCTCCTTGATAACTGCTTATTTTTATAGGCACTATTGCGCGTAATCTCTCGATGAAAATGAACAAAAATGTAACAGAACGTCGCCTCAGTTCTTAATTGTCCAAACGACCATTTTAGTTTATGTTCAATCCCGACTTTAAAACTAAAAATAAAGCATAAAAATGATAGTTTATTACTTAACTAAGAATTATTTAGACTTGTCAAACCTTTACGTTTACGGAAATAGCTTTATCTTAAACACTTATCATAATTTTTCATTGAAATAATGAAAGAAAACTTTCTCCTCCTACATAATTTTCAAATGGTCGATTGGACAATTAAGAACTGAGGCGACGAGAACTCACGACATCGTAAAAATGATCATTCTGGTATGTTGTCTTACAGCAATAACATTTATTTTTATTTTTTATTGATCTTAGTATATATAATATATAAAAAACGGTTCAGAAGAGTATATTAAAAACAGAATGAAACCAACTCAGAACCACCTCAGAAAGGTCATTAAAAGCTATGAAAAAATAATTTTAAAATAGCCGGTAACCCTAACCTAACTTAACCTATTTAACCAATTTTTTATATTTTTTTATCATCCCTCAATGGCCTTTCTGAGTTGGTTCTAAGTTGGTTTCATTCTGAGTTGACCGGTCACCTTAAAGAACGAATGTTTCTTTGATTGTCTCTTTTGCGTACCTAAACCATTTTCCGATTGCGATGAAACTTTTGTGATTCGTTGTGCAAATGCCCGCGAAGTTTCTATACATAAAGGTGAGCTCTGGCTTTATGAAATTATTTTCAAACCATTCATCCGATTGCGATGAAAATTTCGTGAGTTGTTGTGCGCACACCCGCGAAGGCTTGTATATGGTGAGCTCTGGCGCTATGAAATTTGTATACTTACAAAAATTACAATAGGTGGTGCGCGAGTTCTTTGAAAAAGGAGTGTATTTCATATAGTTTAGCGGCAGGCAAGGAAGGCGGGAGGTGGAGGGGAACGAACGAGAGGGGGAGGTCGCGGTGGAGGGAGGGGGAAAAAGTGAAAGGGGAAGGGAGAATGGAAGGTGACAGAATTAAACACACATTTCCTTCCTTTAAGTGGCATTGCTAAGCAACGGGTAGGTACTCTCCAGTTCTTTATAAATCACTTCCATCTTCTCTGCTTACCCTTCTATAAGCACGGTCGTCACCCTCAGTGAAACAGATAGAGCAACGAAGCGCGTTGGCGACTGAATCGGTATAGGGTTTGTTGTGCAAAATCACCCTACAAAACCTAACCCATTTCAGTTGTGGTCGCGACTAAACCGGTATAGTGTTTGTAAGGTGATTTATGCCCAACAAATCCTACCGCGACTGAACCGGTATAGTATGTGTGTAAGGTGATTTATGCACAACAAACCCTACTGCGACTGGTCTGGTATAGTGTTTGTAAGGTGATTTATGCACAACAAACCCTGCCGCGACTGAACTGGTATAGTGTTTGTAAAGTGATTTATGCACAACAAACCCTACCGCGATTGAACCGGTATAGTGTTTGTAAGGTGATTTATGCACAACAAACCCTACCGCGACTGAACCGGTATATTGTTTGTAAGGTGATTTATGCCCCATAAACCCTACGACGACTGAACCGGTATATAATTTGTAAGGTGATTTAGCACAACAAACCCTACCGCGACTGAACCGGTATAGTGTTTGTAAGATGATTTATGCACATCAAATTCTACCGCGACTGAACCGGTATCTACACAATGTTTAAAAGTTTATGCATAACAAACCCTACCGCGTTTCAGCCACTGAACCGGTATAGGTTTTGGAAATATGCTAACCGGATAGCAACTACATAAGTAGTGACTACTAGACAGTAAAAATATATCAATAACATTTTAATAAGGTAAGATACGAACAAAACAAACGATTCGGGTTATCAGAGCACTTGGGGGCTTATACCATAATCCTATATCATCCATCGTATGCTGTTACACAATTAGGTTATCAAGTTAATTGACAATAAATTATCACAAATATTCAATAAAATCAGACGAACTGTTTTTTTCTTTAAGAGGGTATAACCAGAGAAAACCGGAAATATGTAATTTTTAAATCAGTGGTTAAACGTATTGACTCTTTTCCACAAAAAATATAAATTCATTATTATTTTTAATTGATAAACTAACGTTTAAACAAGATTTTTATGCATAGCACAAAGGGTAGATAACAAATATTATAATCAATAATTATCAGCCTGAAACACTCATCTACATTGAAAAAATCTTCCGAGAAAAGATACTGGCCGCCAACGGGAATTGAAGCGGGAGATTTAGTATTATTGTAAATCAATACGTTATCTAGTAAACGCATGTTTCAAAATTTTAATTTTAGTTCAAATAAAATCATTAAAAAATATATCCGATCATTCCGATCCCTTATTTATGACGAAAATGTCTCTATTTTGTCATAAATAATTGTCATAATCAAACATACAAACTAATATATTTAAAAAAAAATTTGCAGATTTATTTTTCTTAGGCATTATTGAAAAATTATAAATACTTATGATTAAAAAAATAACAACAAAAAGTACATAATTTTAATAGTTTTATCATCACGCCTTTCAGCATTTTCGGATGAAATAAAATATTATCTTATTAATCTTTCTAAGATATTATCATATTAATCTTTCTCATTGGAACCGCCCTGTACGATCGTAAGAACATCTTTCGACGAAATGTGAATTTTCGGCAGCTGGCTGTAATTTAATAAAGGTATGTTTAAGTTCTGCAAGTATTTAAAGTTTTGTAGTTTTTTTATTATTGTGACATCTGTTCCGGTTTACAAGGCCATTTTCAAACTGTCTAGTCACAGTTTCGGGCAGCGTTACAGTGTCTATCATCAGGGCAGATGTGTAGCAGGGCTGATGATGGATGCTGTAACGATATGTCACAGATATGATTTTAGATTTTCAGGGCCAAAGTACTGTGGTTATTTATTTTTGGGGTGTTATGTCGTGTTGCGCTACCTCCTTCTTTAGCCAACGTTTCGAACAGCGTTACAGTGTTCATTATGAGGGCAGATGTGTGGCAGGACTGATTGTGGATACTGTGACGCTGTCCGAAACGTTGGCTAAAGAAGGAGGTAGCGCAACAATACCCCAAAAATAAATAACGATAATAATAAGTAGGTACTTTTCTTTTGGCCGTGAAAATCTAAAATCATATCTCTCCGTCACAGTTTTAAAATGGCCTTGTAAGCCAAAACAACTGTCATAATAATAAAACAATAAAATACTTGCAGAACTTAATAAAACGCTATTAAATTTAATTAAAAAAAAAATTTTTAATTGAATGGAGTTCTACGAATTAAACACAAAAACAATTAACAAACTCTGTTTGTTTGATCAATAAACTAGCTTCATTGATACTTATACTACTAAATACAAAATATTTCTACAACGTATTATGATGATCGAATACTTACAAAACAATACAATTATCTTGACACGTGACAACAGGAAAATGATATTGGCTCTTTTTTAATCATCATAAATCAATTCAGTCGGTAATCTTTCATCAATACCGAAGACGTAGTGTCAATCAAACATCACATCAGACCAGACCGTAAGTAATTTATTTTTTTCATTTTGTTTTTTTGTCCGGTTGGACTTAATTACCTAAATTATTTTAATCGAGTACCCTATTTAGTAATACATACATCAACGTTTTGACAAAACACCTGACTTCTGATATAATATGGCATTTTCCTGAAAAACCGTAGACATATTCAATCGAGAAAGATTCTTGTATCATAGGTATAGTGCTTCTTATTCAACGGCTTTCCGAAAGCCCTTTCGTTGAAAAAAATCATCTTTGGAGATCTTTTTTACTTTATTTTTTATTTTTTTCGCTTTCCAGGAATAATAGTTTTACATTTGTGATACAGTTATATTTGTATCCACTTTTAATTGTTGTTGTAACCCCTTTTTTACGGAAATCGGTTTAGAAATATCACAGTCCACAACACAATCTTTGATTTTTTAGTCCTCAGCAATCTACTCTCCGACTTTAGAAGGCTTTTATTGTGTTCCAATTTTGCCACATGACACACCATTTTGCTGTACCTTCATCAATAATTATAAAGTAGTATTTATATAGCGCAGTTTTGTGATATTTTACTTCAAGTGCGCTTATTAACCTGCCGAGTTTCTGTTTTGAAGAGACACTTCTCTCAAATGTTACCAGTTTTTATATTTCTTGGAAGGTCTCACCAATCCCTGTGGGCGACCATTATTTTATATCCGGAACCAGGAGAGATTGATTGAGGGAGAACTTCTTACCAGCCGTGCTCTCGACTGTACCGTCGCGCGTCGTGAGAGGGACACTTTGAGTACCAGATTCCTACCCACTTCTCCTACCTTTTTCCTTACCAGAACTCCCTCTCCTTTCTTTCCCTAAAAATATTAAGAGAAATACAGAGAAAAATTTTCCTAAGTGCCTCCTATATGGAGCTAATGTAAAAAAAAATCCCAAAACTTTTGGTATTATACTTTCATAGTTTACTACCGAGTAACTAAATGAATAAGCCACCTCGGCACTAATTAACTACATTTTGAACAGGGTTCAAATTTCTTATCAAGTATTCAAACATTCCAGAGTTACAAGATAATATCTAGTAAGTGTGTAGTGATTAATTAACACTAGAAGAGTAGTATTATTCTAACCTGTTTCTTTTCGCAATATCATTGTTTACTCGGGTTATATCTTTATATAAAAAGGTGTTCATCAAAATATGTAGGTATCGTTGGTGCATTACTGTTTGCAATCATTGACTTTTTACCAAGTAACATTACTAATGTAATGTCATTACATCCGTTTTTTGAAGTGCTCGTTAGCACCGTTGTTATTTGAAACTCGATGAAGCGGAAACGAGCGACAATAAAAAGAGATAAACACATACATCTATAGGATTTAGCCTGTGAAAGAACGAGATAGACTAATCGGTGTTCTCTTTGTGCGGTTTTTCGTAGCCTCCCCACTCTTTTCTACTTTAGTTTTCTGAACTTTTCACTTTTACCGCGTGTGAATTGCACACTCTGACTTTTTTTTCTGTTGTGTGTCTGTGATTGTAACTATGGTTCAATGAACTCGGATTTGCTTTGAATTTAAGTGTCATTTTCGAAATTAGAAGAAATGATTGCGTGAAGAATTCAGACAAGCGATAAAAAACACGAACACGTGGAATAAAATGTAAATGTGTTTTAAACTTGGTGGTAACAATATTATAATAAATAATCCTACTACTGCAAACATGTTTTTTATTCAATGTTCACCCCTCGTTTTTATTTTTTTATTAGTTTCAATGCAAAGTTTGTACATGCTCAATATTAAGAATAACGTTAACGACACAGTCCTCCCCACTAGGTTTTCTTAGGTTTCCTGTTCTGAGGCGGCCTGTAGTTTTTTTTTTGTATTTAGTTTCTAGTTGTGTTTACGTTGTCTTTATAATTAATTAATAATTTATAATATAGTTTATTTAATATAGTTTATTAGATTTTTTTTATATCGAGGGAATTTCATACAAATGCCGTTTCAGCGTGGGGAATGTATTCGATATTATCTTCAAGAATAACATATATTTTTAAGAGCTTTAAAATTTAAAGTAATTAAGGAAAATATGTAATAAATTGGTAGAAATTCGGTAAGCCGAGCGAAATACTGTCAATTTCAAAAATCGGAAATTGGCAAGGTCGGATGCGCGGTTGATTCTGTTCAATGGGAAGAAAGGTTTAAACCTCAATCAAACGAAAAAATATTTATTAATCGAATTTTAGAAACATAAATGTATAAAATATTTGGGAAATATAATATACCTTTAAATATTTAAGATGTAAAAATTATCAATAACAAACAAAACATCAATAAATCAATATAGTATCATAACTTCTTAATTCATATTTAAAATTACCTAATCATATTTTCGATCTCAGAAATTTCATTAGCGATTTTGTTATAAAAGTTGGACGGTCTGGCACATAAGAGATTTCTGGGTGCTTGATTTGTAAGATATTATTTTCTCTTCACTGCAGAGAAAAAGAATACGTGAACAGTAATTGATGTGTGGAGATATAATTATATTGTATATTATCTGACATGTTTCTTTATCTACCTTTTTTCTGATTCTGCCAAAAAATTATGTTTTTTCGAAACTTTTTTAATTGTACAGTGTGATTTTTTTTTTATAATGCCTACATATTTATTTTCTCCATTGTTTTGGGATTTCTTCTTTAATATAAACCACTTAATCCTCGTGCCTATTTTTTGCCTATATTCGTGTAATTTGTTTTATTAACATTTAGTTATAAATTATTTAGTTTGAACAATTTTGACACAGTATCCAAGTCATTATTTATCTTTTTGGTTGCTTTCTCATAATTTTATTCTGCAATATAAATCAGTGCATCGTCTGCAAACTGTCTGGTTTGCAATGTTTTAGTATTTTTACATTTACGTAGAGTATAAACAATATCGGGCCCAATACTGATCCTTGCGGTACCCCCAGCTTCTCGGATTAGATACACTGTTGCTTATCTTTGTTTGTTGTCTGCTGCTTAAATCTTTTCCCTTTAATCTAGTTTAAGATTTTAAAAGATATTTTAAAATAGACGTACAAGCACATAGTAAACAGAACTTTTTTTTAAGAGTTGATTTTTTTGTTTCGATTTGATAAAGCATTACCTATATCCTATATGGTTTCGTAGCATGAAATTTGATATTTATTTATCTAAAAGATGTGTTCAAACTTGGAATAACCAGAATATTTTGGCTTTTTGCCCTGGTTGGGAATTTATGTTGGGCAGGAGCGGGTTCAGATACATTTGTTTTCTTAAGTAAATGAAAAAAAAAATGAAATTCTGTTATTCATTGGTTCTAATCGCGTGATTACTTGTTGTTTAAAAGCTGTTTTATTTTAAATCCAATAACGGAAAATTGGCAAAACATACGTACTTACCTAATATTACCAACTAACTTGTGTACTAATGTACTTAATTATTATTTCTAGGATCAGGAGGCATTTACAAAATGTCACTCTTCAATTTAAACGTTTATTAAAAATATAATCATATATTCGTTTTAGAGTCAGTGATAATAAAATCAGTGAAAATGATATCGTGACGAACGTGACAAAGTTCAATACGACCAAATAAATAATCAGTTCGCGTTGGAGTATAACAATCCACAGCTGATGATATTATATCGAGCATCGATAAAGCAATAAGTGCCAGTATTAAAGATGACAGAAAATAAGAGAAGACCCTCGACAGAGTGCGTGTCGACGCAACTGGATGCCATCCTCGAGGAGTTGGGAAACTTTGGACGATACCAGTTGCTCAATATCATCCTGATTTTCATTCCACTGACATTGTGTGCTTGCTATGGACTGAGTTACATATTCGCCGTCAGTGAATCCCCTCACAGGTAACTTTTTTTTATTGTTGCCATTCCAAAAGTATTTTCCAGATTGCGTTGTTGTAGCGGATTCTATGGATAATATTATCCTGATAGCTATATCGTAGGAGTTACATACATTATACATGTCTCATTTTTATACCTACACTCATTTTTAATTTATTTAGCGCCCAGAGGATTATTAGGATATTTAGCCTCATTTTTAGATGTTAGTAATCTTTGAATTTTAACACGACATATAGTTTTGAAACTTGGAAAGAAATAATAAAAATAAAATTACATTAAATAAAAAATACACACAAGTCATAAAAATCCAAAAAACAAAAACTGAAAAAAAGCGATTAGATAGGTTTACAAAAATACAAGATGTGTTTAGAAATAGTGTTTGAACAAATATTTTACACGATTCACAAAACTAGCCAAGTTGATATTAAATATGTCAATATCACCTAGGTATTGATTTCCCATAGTGCGAAATCGTTGGTTAGGAAAGTGGGCAATGTAGTTTTTACATTTATGAAAGGTGCCTGAAGAATAGTGTATTTTGCCGTGTTGTTACTGTGGGTATCAGTTTATGAGTTGCATGAGTTCGCAACAGTCGAATTTAGAGTTTAGTATTTTCAATAAGATAAGTGTCAATTGAATACACCTGTAACCTGTAGTACCTAGTCATATAGTTGAAACTCTCGGCTCAAGATCCACTGGAGTGTTCCGTTATTTAATGTATTGCAGGGGTCTCTAAAATTTCCAGCCTTAGGGCCGTACTGATTACTCCAGTAAGTTCCTAGGGCCAAAACCGTTTTAACTTTCCTACCATTATCATTCATGGTTCATGGGGTGAGTTTTGTCCAGGTGTTGGCGGCGGATGCGTCTGCCCACCTGTTGCGTGGCGGGCCGGATCGAGAGAGACTGGGTGAGGGAGGCCTTTTGACTTTTCCAGCCGGATTATCTCGATCCATCGCCTTGCGCCGCATTTGGAGGGATGAATTCATACGTACGTCACTCCTGGACACACTAACCCCCGGATTCCTACCCACCCCTCATAACTTTACCTATCCAGAACTTGCTATCATTTCCTTCCTTAAAAAGACCCACCACACAGCATCCACTAAGATGACGTGTTGAGTTAATGTAAAAAAATACGCTTCCTAAATTCGCTAGTTCAGTTACTATTGTGTTGTACTGTATTTTCGCGACTACAACACTTGACGACATCTGGTGGTTACATATCGTTAAGCTTTACATAGCAAGTAAATAAAACCGAGTTACTTTCATTTTGTGTTTTCTATCCAACTTTTCACAACAACAATAAGCCATTAGCTATTGCGGGCCTGATTGATGACACTGATCATTAGCTGTCGCGGGCCGGATTGATGACACTGGCGGGCCGGACTTCGCCCGCGGGCCGAGTTTGGAGACCCCTGCATGGTTGAGCACTCGGGATTTTTTTTGCCTCGGCAATTTTCCGCCCTCTTTCAAAAAATGATACGTCTGAATTTTAATATGGTGACGAAAAATCTGCCTACAGCGCTAGAGAGCCATTGATAACACCTATATTTAATATTTTATTCCAAATTTTAGGATTAACAAAAAAAATATTAAATTATCCTATTTGGGTTCAGTTAGTACCTATTTGGACAATATTAAATAATACGACTTCTGCCTATTTTATATAGCCTAAAGTTGATAATGATAGATATACATTTAAATTTGATTAAGCATTTTTTAACATGTAAACGCATGATCAATGATTTGTAGGAAATTATATTGTAATAATTTCGATGTCCGAAATGTTTAATAACAAATAATTCAGAAGAGATGAGAGACATCTCTTATTAAATTGTGAAACTACAGAGTATTATTCTTAACGAAACGAATAGTAACAATAGAACGCGCGGGAACTTTCGAAATAATTCCAATAAATGTTTTAAAATATCTCTCCAAATTTTCCACATTTTGGCCAGCAAATGTTCAACGGTGTTTGCAAATTAGCCAACATGTGGCCAAAATGGCTCTAGTGGTTATCTTCGAGTGTTGAGAGATCCTTAGTCACTTGAGTGATAGGTATCCATGTTCGGGAACGTGATTTTTGTAACTTATAATGAATTACATTTTTTTTTTTTTTTAAATTTATTAAAATTAAAAAAAATAAGGGATAAACGGTTAAATCAGGGTGGATTCAATGGCTTTAAACCGCAGTAAGCAGTTAAAATGTTTCCATATTAATATTTGGAGGTATGATATTAATTAAATCAAATGCCCGAATTGCAAATCGAAAAAATAAACTTTTCATTTTTTTTGTTTTTCAGATGTGCCATTCCAGAATGCGATACCGGAGACCTGGAACCTGAATGGCTTCAGAATGCCATCCCCTGGAAGGGAGGCGCCTACGACAAGTGTTCCAGATATGGCTCAGTCAATGAAACTTTTGATAATATGATCAAGAGGGAAATTTCTGACTTTGATTTGTCCAACAGCAGTTGCCCAGTTGATCTGTTCGACAAGAATAATGTTCAGAAGTGTGACAAATGGGTTTACAGTAATAATAACTCCATCGCTGGAGAGGTGAGAAACTTTTTTAAAATTTATATTATTATATCATAAAAGATTATATTTTTTTTCTTTTACTAATACTAATAAATTTCTGTGTATCTTGTCAGGGTTGTAGGTATAATTCATTTTCCGCCATGTATGTAAATAACAAAATATCTAACAGCAGAGTTCAAGGTATTGCAATTTCAATAAGGACACCGAAAACCAAATGATCGACTGACCACGAACAAAATATTGGACGTATTTGAGCTAGTTCACACTGAACATACACCCAAACACAAACGATACATTTATAACCACATTGTGAAAATGAAGATAGCTTACCACATGACTGTCTAAAATAAGGACTAATATACCCAATTTCTTAGCATTTTTTCGAGGGAAACATTGATATTTTGAAGGAATCATGTGAAAAGCACCCACGAAAAATTTTGGAACCGTAATGCTGTGAAAAATTACCAAACACAAATAAAGGTTTCAAAATGCTCTCTCGTCTTTTTTGCTTTGTTTCTGGAAACTAGAAATAAAAGCGGGAAATTGATGAATCTACATCAAATTTGAAGTTCATTTTTTGGTATAACTTTTTTTGTTTTGAGCTTTCATTTTCGAGTAAAACGTACAAAAAATTTTGTATTTTTTTGTTTGAAAATATTACTTCAACTGTTTATTGATTTTGAAATGTGCTGAAGCGTAGACCCGGCTCTAAAAATTGTTTAACCTTCTAATACATTGAAAAAAATATTGTTTTTCGGGATTCTCTGTGTTTCCCCCTTGAATCAACAATTTCCGGACCCCATGTAGGTACCTCTATATAAATGACCAACTATTATATAGCGCCATTTTGTGATAAAATCACCCCTTGTATTTCTTGGAATATTTCTACCTGGACCTTTTCTCTTTCTGCCATTTTTTTCATAGAAAAAACTGAAGTTGTCGAAATTACCACATTCTAATCTGATGAATCCAATTGAACCATTTCCAGTTCGACCTCGGCTGCGCAGAGTGGAAGCGCACCCTGGTCGGCACCATGAACAACATTGGCCAGCTGTTCGGCCTGCCGCTGTCGGGCTTCGTGTCGGACCGGTACGGCCGCCGGACCGGCATGACCGTCGGCATCGTCACCAGCGCGCTCGCCGGACTGGCCAGGTCCTTCACCAACACCTACTGGAGTTATGTCACGCTGGAGTTTATCGATGGCGCTGGTGGGGCAGGAATTTATGGGGCTGGCTTTATCATGGGTGAGAATGATGTATTTAGTTCAGTTACAAACTTCGGCATTCCGTAAAACTTTGGTCATACATTCTTATTGACGGTATGCCAAACAGGGTCTGGTTCTAGTGAAAGCCTCAAGGGCGTTGTGTTAGTTGTTGCTTCGCACAGGACCGATTCTGAGTCTGCCCTTGGATCACCTCAAGTGGTGGAACACCCCTCTGAGGGGAGGCAAATTGGGAGTTTTATTGAATATACATGTTTACAAACTGGAATGTTTATTATGTTTGCATTGGTTCCAAATCAAATTAAATCATCCCCAAGTTGATAGTATAAATATTTGGTGAGATAAGACAGGTTTTTTAGTGAAGGAACACTTAAAAAACCCTAGAGGGATTTTCCACCACTTTATTTTGGGCGGACTTGGACTTGAATATCATTTATTGACATATGTAGTTTCTAAACAAGAGTTTACTGACTCTAGCATAATTAAAAATGGATTTTCTATTGAAACTTTACGTGGAGGGATTTTTTTTTGGGGATGAATTTTTTCGATTTTTAAACAATAAATTAACTCCTTTATCAGAGAAATGTTTGTGTCTTTATGGAGAGTTGTAACCCTGGTCCACTTTGGCGCATTCAACGCTAATCGAATGGCTTTGTTTTGCAGGGTTTGTAGTTTATTTAAGTGAGTGTCAGCTTTATGACCCCAAACGGGAGCAGCGTTGTAAAGCCCGATCTTATGGTCATCTTGTAGATGAGTAGTTAATTGTCTGATGTTAATCGAGGTTGCAGATCTTCATTTAAACTGCCAAGATGAATGTATGACAAAATTTTCATGAATGCATGATTTTGTCATTTATCAAACCCTCCAAGATTTCTCCAAGAATCAGACTATTCGAATCGGATGTATGCACTAAATAATGTAAGCACTATGGGGCCCTTTCTTTATTATCATTGATAGGGAGTTGTTGTGCATATCTCTTGGAAAGTAGCCCACTTCCTTTAATGTTAACAATTTCCCTTCTTCCTGTCAAGAAAGGATATTGGTATCATAAATTTTGGAAGTGGGGTATTGGTACCGTCACCCTGAGAACCATTCATTGGATAACCAACAGCTTTGCCGTAGTTCACCCCAAGTGGTTCGCTTGGTTTGGTGACTTGACATGGTGAGCAGAATTTGGTTTGTCAGGGTCTTGGCGGTGGATGCTAGGCGGTGCCATTTTGTTACGGGCTTTGTATGGCCCGTTTTGTAACATTATTAATGTTGATTTTACAGTATGGATGTTAAATAAAAAAGGAAGAAGGTGTGGCACTCGTCCATCCAACTTTGTAGTTTGATTACTACGCGCCAAATCTTGTCACCAAGATATGTTGAGAGGGCGAAGCCAATCTCCACTGAGCCTTTATGAGTACTCTTATCAGGAAGGGGGACTGTACTTCATTTGAAATGACATTTGTATTAACGGGTAATGGTAATGAAAAGAAGTTTGATTTTGTAAACAGAATATCGTCACTATATTTCAGTTCAATCTATAAAGTATAAATAACATAATTCGTGACAAAACTTACCCCCAATTCAGACCGTGTAAACTATAATACTAACTAAACTTGTCTGGAGTTAACGTAAACGAAGCCCGATGGGGTTCCACGGTGTCTCAAGGACGGAGCCATCACAAGGCCTCCAATCCTCTGGTGCTGCAGCATCACGAACAGGCCCGCCAGGGCGAAGCTGGCCCCAGGCTTGGGGGGCTCCAATGCGGGGAAGATGGCCCAGGAAACCCTCGCTCGAGGGAAGTTCAGGTCCCAACAACGTGGCAGGTTGGGTGGGACACAAATAACGGGCTTGTCCCAAATTACGGCCTTCAATATGGTAATACGGCCAACATCTATCGCGGAGCGAGAGAGGATTGCGTTGTACGCATTCGATTATTCACTTAGGCCGCCGGCCATTAACGGCGCGCGTGTATTTCACTCGTGACTGCGTTTTACTTATTCCGCATGCCACTTCGGCATTATTATTACGCGGGATCATTCGATCTTACAATCCAAGGTCCGAAATAAAATTCGGTAACATTAACAATCAGCTAACACTTCACAGTTTCATGTCTCAAACATGGCGATTACGACGTCCCGGTGAGGTCCCTTGCCCTTAAAAAGGCCCCATCGGAAAGTGAAATCCGCCCAGAACGGAAATTCTCTCTACCTACCGGTTGCGCCCAAAAGTATGGCTGTCAAAAAAAACCATAGACACCACTAAAACATTAAGTGCAGTACTTATTTTCATAACAATACCCCGCTCGCTCCGAACGTGTTCGCCCTCGAACACAACCAAAAATCCAACAAAAATGACTGTCTACTAACTATCTATCTTGGTCTGAAGGGGGTACAAAAAATACAACATTATAGAAAAGGCATCGCCATTATAAAAATATACAGATTAATAAGCAAATGATGCGAACAGATGGCTTGCAAATGATTGCGTCGCAACATCAACGCGCCCACCATACGTAAGGCATGAGGATGAGAAAGACATAAGCTCTGAGGAAAATTATTTTTCCCAGGGCCTCCTGTGTGGATCTAATGTAAAAACTAATAAATGAATTGGTGTTTCTACATTCTCTTCATAATAAAGAATTTTATTTCTTGCAGCTATCAGAGATTTTCACTCCCAAAAGAGGGATGTGTCTTCTGAGGTGGCAGTGTTATGTTAAAATTATCTACATTAATATCTTCAGAGCGGCTTTTTCAATATCCACCAAAATTACTCATATGTTTTCAAACATTAACATGTTTTTCATAATTTTTAGGTGTGGAATACGTGGGTCCAAAGTACCGAGTTTTGACCAGTTCCCTTATCAGCTATTCCTACGCCATCGGAGAGATGCTTCTTGGTCTAGCCGCCTGGCTCTTCCCTTACTGGAGGACCCTTCTCCGAGTCACCTACATCCCTTCAATTTTCCTCATCAGCTACCTCTGGATCCTGCCAGAAAGCGTGCGATGGCTCCTCTCCAAAGGGGACTACAATGCTGCAGAAAAAGTTTTGAAGAAAGCTGCAAAGTTCAACGGAATAGTGCTGTCTGATAAATCTCTCCAAACTTTGTACCATAGTGTAGAATATAATAATATAAATGTGAATGAAGATACTGAAAATGAAAAAAATGGCAAAGACAAGAGTGTTTTCCATCAGATGATCAGATCAAAGATCCTCATGGTCAGAATGATTTGTTGTTCTATGTGGTGGATTACGTGTACATTTGTTTACTATGGGCTGTCTTTAAGTGCAGTTTCAATATCAGGTGACATGTATCTGAACTTTGTGCTAGTATCCTTGATTGAGATTCCAGGATATGCAGTTTATTACGTGGTAGTGGACCGATACGGAAGAAGAAAAAGTCTCTGTGTTTCGTTGCTGGCCAGCGGAATTTCTTGTTTCGTCTACTTATTCGTGCCTTTGGGTAAGGTTTCTCTTTCTTCTTTTTATTCCTTTTCTCTTCTCTTTATTTTTTTCTGCATAATTTTGATTAACTGTGCTTTTATAATGTTTTATAGTGGGTAGTCTATTTTCCACAAAAGCCGCTTTTTATTTCCGGAATGATTTATTCAGTCTTACTGTGATAAGGTCAAATAGTACAATTATTGAATTATCGAGTGTTGTAGATTTTGAATTGGCATTGGCGGTTTTCCATCTTGCTAGCATAACAGAAAAAACGAAAAAATAATAATACGGGGCCCAAGACGCAATCTTGTGGAACCCTACATTTCAATAATGCCACCATTCCTGTTTCCAGATATTGCCTGGCTGCAGCTGTGCATATACCTGTTTGGCAAGTTCGCGATCACAGTTGCCTTCACAGTATTATATGTCTACACCACGGAGTTGTTCCCCACTCCGTTAAGAGCTTCTATGCTGGGGGCGTGCTCCATGTTTGGGAGGGTTGGATCCATGGTCGCTCCACAGGTTCCTTTATTGGTAAGACCTTCAATCAAATATGAATTAACCTTGCAAGCAGTTCAAGACTAGCCTCGAGCGAAAACAGTCTTGTGATGGCAGCATTCCACTTCTGGCAGGGTCCCATCTACAAGCGGTGGAGCCACTTCCTGATGACATAGATTTAAAACAAAAGTTAACTTAATTCAAATTTTCTTATTTTATTTTGTATTATTATCTATTATTTTATTTTACGATGTAATTTTTTTTTTCTCATCTTGCAATATTTTTATTTTTACTTGATATATTGTATATGTATAATATGGAACTCGTGGGACTGCACCACCCTCCCCGAGATCTGGAATAAAGGACAAAAAAAAAAAATAATAATAATAAAAATAAAAAAATAAAAATAAATAAAAAAAAAGTTCAACCCATTTAAATTCTGGAATAGTTTTGTACCTATGGCATACCGAGTTTAGGATTGTCACCAATACTTCTTTAACTGGTGAAAACGCCAGTTGTTATTGATTCGAGACAAATGGTTATTGAGTACCTAAAATTGTTCAGGGCCACTAATTTAACTGTTGACGCAATTCAATTGTTTGAAAGTGTGATTTGCATAAAATTTCCATCCATTAGTTTTTGAACAGCTGTTTAATAATAATTTAATTTTAATTTAATAATTACCACTCAACAGCATAATTTCCTTCAATTGCAGCTTTATCTCACTCTTAATAATTATCATAACCACAAATAATAAAATTACTTTTTTCTTTGGATGTTGGATTTTATTTATTTATTTATTTATTTATACTGGGTTTTACAGATGTTTACATTTACATGAGAACAATCCACTTATAAAACTCAGTTATTATACAATTATAAAAATCTACAATTACGTACAATTAAATACAAATAAATACAATTAGAAAAACAAAAACATCACAAATTAAAATACAGAATTATATACAAGGTCACTTAAGTAACACATTACAATGAGTGGTAAAAGACATATGAAATACGCAAGCATGCATAGAGGGACAATTCACACAATATAATTAGTTAGTACTTTTTAACAGCGCTAGAACTTTTTTTTTAAAACTGTACAAATTATCAATGAAAATATCCACATCAGCGCACTCTATCTTGTTATACAGTCGACACATCTGGGTCAGAGGGCTGAAGTAGGCGATATTATTTTTAAATATATTAATATGAAAAATGTTATGGCGTCTTAAACAATGGGAATTGGGGACATTAATTTTAATACTGTTAAGACATAATTTAGTATCAAGATGGCCGTGAATAATTTTATGTAAACATATTAGATCAGTCAATTGCCTTCTAGTTTTAAGTGTATCAATCTTGAAGTAATCACGACGTACATCGTATGATCTGAGATGGTCGTGTAGTCCACATTTGAAGGATAACATTCTTAGTAATTTTTTTGAACTGATTCTACAATGTTTTCATATTTACAGTAATGTGGATTCCAAATAGTGCTTCCATATTCAAGTTTACTTCTAATTAAGGCATTGTAAAGTGTTAGAATTGATTGAGGATCTTTGAAAGGTTTACATATTCTGTGAATAAATCCCATCATTTTTAATGATTTGCACTTAATGTTGTTAATATGTACATCAAATATGAATTTAGAATCAAGAGTGATTCCTAGATCCCTTATTGAAGAAACTTTTTTGAGAATAATATTATTGATAACATAAGAAAAATCTTTTATAATTCTATTTCTAGTAAAGTTTAAAATGTAACATTTTTCAACATTTAAGTGCATATCATTGACAGTACACCAGTTATTGAGTGTGTCGAGGTCATTTTGAAGCAGCTGATGATCGGAAACAGACTTAATTTTACGAAAAATTTTAAGATCATCGGCGAAAAAAGCATAATCACAGTTTAATTTCGAGCCAAGGTCATTTATGAATATAAGAAAAAGCAGGGGGCCAAGATTTGAACCCTGTGGTACACCAGAAGTTACAATTATAGGGGATGATTTGTATCCATTAATAAGAACTAATTGAGTTCTGTTATACAAATATGATTTCACCCAGCGTAATAGGTCTCCATGTATTCCAATTTGTTCAAGTTTTTTTAGTAAGATGGAGTGGTTAACTCTATCAAAAGCTTTTTGGAAATCAGTATAAATTGTATCTACTTGTAATCTTTCATTAAAAGAATTACAAACATAATTACAAAATTCCAAAAGATTTGAGTTGATTGATCTTTGAGGAACAAACCCATGTTGCCTAGTGCAGAGAAGGGGTTTAAAATGTGAAAAAATACTTTTATATATCAGAGATTCAAAAACTTTAGCAAAACAGGATAGTATACTGATTGGCCTATAATTTTTTATTAAAGATGGGTCTCCCGATTTTAATACTGGGACCACGTGTGCTTTTTTCCACAGATCGGGAAAAGTTCCCGTGGTAAGGGATGCATTAAAAATTATAAAAAGCGGTAAACATAAAGAGTCTGCACAGCAACTAACAAAGAAAGGAGGAATTTTATCAGGTCCTGGGCCCTTACTGGGATCTATTTTACTCAAAAAACATTTTATTTCATCTGCACTAATATGTATTTTACCCAAATTGCTTTGATTGTGTTCAGTTATGTTTGGCATTGAATCATTAGTAGATGATTCCGACTTGGTATAAACAGATGAAAAATATTTAGAGAATACGTTTGCTATGTTTTCACCGTCATTCGCGGAAATATCGTCAAGATGCATTACTTTAGGAATACAGTTATTTTTTCGTAATGATTTTGAGTACGACCAGAATAACTTTATGTTACCTTGCAGACCACTTTCGACAGAGTTGATATATGATTTATAACATTCGCTTTGTATTTTTTTTGTAAATTTCCTTAAATAAGAGAATTCCCTATAATCTGACTCATAACCATGTTTTTTTACCTTAAGTCTAACTTTGTTTTTTTTCTTAAGAAGAGCAATCAATTGCTGATTAAACCAGACAGGATATTGATTTTTTGTTTGAGTACCATATTTTTTAAAGTATTTGTCAATAATTTCCCACAATTTTTCATATAATAAGATTACCATGCTATTCACATTTTTATTTTTAAAGAGAGTTATCCAATTAACAGACAATAGATCCTGTCGACATTCATCAAAGTTTCCCTTCCTGAAGTTATATTTTGAATCGCTTCTATTCATTTCTAAGAATTGATCTTTATTTTGTTTCACTATAATTTCAAATGAAGGGTGATATTGATCCAATTTGGTTAAGCCTGGTGCTATATGTATATCAATGTTAACTTTATCTGAAAAAACAAGATCCAATAAATTTTCATTTCTATTTAGTACATAATTGAATTGATACAAATTGCAAATTGATGAGAGATTGACAAGACTATGTGCTTTCATGCTTTTATAATTAGAAGGGGAAAGTACATTATTTTTGAATGAATTGTCAGGTATCCATTTAATTTCGGGCAAATTAAAATCACCAACAAAAATAAACTGCGAATTGGAAGTTGAAAACTTTAAATACAGATCCTGTAATTTTTCAATATGTTTACAATAATTATCAACGGTTACACTAGGAGGAATATAGAGGATGCATATAAAGATGAGCGAGTTGGAACGAGACTTAATTACAAGCCACAAATCTTCATTGTCACTCTCCCACTCCGTTTTTCTTGACACAAGAAGTTTTTTAGAAACGGCGGCTAGAACTCCGCCACCTTCTTTAGACACAGATTTGGTTGACTCACGATCTCTTCTAAATATTACATATCTATCATCAAACAATTCTTCACTAAATACTGTTGAGTTCAGCCATGTTTCGGAAAAACAAATAATGTCATAATTATTGATTAAAATATTATTGCGCACACTTACGGTCTTTGTTCGAATACCCCTCACATTTTGATATAATATATTTAATGCATCAACAGCAAGTACCTCGCCATCTATTTCGGTATGGTTAGATGCCATAGTCAATGGTGGAGAGGTCCTTCAATAGTGCTGCTTTGTAGGCCGGGCAGTCCTTATCTCCGGTGGGGTGGGCACGTGAAGCTGCAGGCTTTCCAAAACGTGCGCATGTGGCGCAACTGGGTGCTGCAGCAGCAGCGGGGCAGGCCTCACGCGCGTGTCCTTCTACACCGCAGTGGGAGCATCTCTTTGTATCTTTGCAATACTTGTGCGAATGTCCGACCATTTGGCAATTCAGACACACTGTAAGTCCAACAAAGTCACGCACACCGCAAACGGTCCAGTCCACAAATACACGTCCTTGTTCCACCAATGCATGACGAATGTTAGCAGGCACCGAGTACACTCTGTGGCAAGACGGTCCGGTTCGATATTTGATGACAACATTTTTAACAGAATTTGAAATTAGAGGAATACCTAAAAACAGAGTAGGCAAATAATTTTGAAATATGAAAAACAGCAACTTTTTTATTTCTAAAAGTATTTTTTATTTATAAAAGTATTTTTTTAAGATGAAGCCATACTAAATAATGCAAAATCATATGTTTTTGTTTTGAAAATTTGATCGCTTAGAAGTTTTATAGATGCTTCAATTAAATACTGCGTGTAGAACATATCTAGGCCCTTAAAAATATCGGTCATTTTTTTAATAAGTCTTTTAATAAGCCTATAAAAAAATATTAGGACTATAAAAAACACTTTCCAGTGCAAACTCTCCTACTTATAGACCCCTTTTCGGATATGGTTTTATTGTATAATATGGCAAATTCAGTTTCTTTTATAATAATCGCAAAAAAAAAAGATACTTACGCCCGAACTTTACAAAATAAAATAAAATGTGCATTTTCTCGTTGTTATTTTTGACATCAATCAATACGGCCCGCACTCTACGAATTTGGATACTTGAAGTGACCCTTATGGCATGGGCACAAGAACCATGCACTGGGCATACCCATTTCGTATCAGTCACGCCCCGGCCGGAGAGTGAAATAGACGTGTGGCTCCGCGTCGCTTTATTTCGTGAAATCAATTTTAAATTTCCATTTTATTACAATAAACAATGGGTAAAAAAGGTGTTAATGTTTTGTAAAGGCCTTTACGAAACCAACCTATATTTTTTTTTTCTCAAATACTTACCTACCTTTTCCAACCTTTCGAAAAGCTTTTTCTCAAGTGTTTTTAAACTCCTCTCATAAAGGGCGTGAATTCCAATTTCGATTTTTTCCTGGACTATCGGATCGCCTTAAATAACAGTATTAAACTTTAAAAAAAGCAATGGTTTAGAATGAAACCCTGATCAACTGCACATTGTAAGCATGGTGGGGGTGGCATAAATTCATTATATTTACTGGAAATTTATTGCTCTGAATTATGTATTTTTGAATTTTAGAATGTTCCATACTCTCATCACATCTGAAATTACATTTTTAATAATAATAACAACATATTTATTTTACTGTCCGGCTTTTTACATTATTTAAAAAAAAAAAAAATTGTTTGGAGATTTAAAGAAACCTGTAATTACTTATTTATCACATCAACACGGTCTCTGTGTTTCCTCTGTCCTATAACATGGTTCTCTGCAAGACCCATGCTCACTCTTTCCTCTTCTCAAAAAACCCTTTACACAGCATCTCCAAAGATGATATAAGGCCTGAGGGAAATTATTTGAAGTTAATTTAAGAAAACAAAAAAAAACTACAAGTTCATTATTTTTTTTAATAATATCGACTGGTCTTTTATTTCCAGGCCATCTATATGGAATCTCTTCCACTGATACTCTTTGGAGCCACCTCCATCATGGCTGGCTTCATGGTTCTCGGTTTCCCAGAAACCAACAACATCAAGCTACCGGACACCATCGCGGAAGCAGAAAACCTCTCCAGGAAACCAAACAAAACCATTGAGACTTAACATTCCTATTATAATTTACTTTGAAACTTATAACATCGACGATGACACTAATAGTGTCTAAGTAAAGCTAATTTGTACGCCATCTTGTATAATTCATCAATTGAGAAGCTTTTTCATGTTTCCTGATCTTAATTAATAGTTTTACATTACCTACTGCAGTATTAAAGACAAAAATATTTTTAATAATAGAAATGAAAAACATTTTCAAGAAAGTAGAATAAGGTTAGAAAACAAATCGTGCTGCTTAAAATGCTAGGGGCTTACTGGGCCATACATGCAACACTGTCAACCCTACCCTACTCGCATAAAAATAATATTGAAACTTATTAAATTATTGAAATAAATTAATCTACACTTTCAAAAATATACGCAAAATCATCACACCTACAAAGTATTAAAGACAGGAAGTATGCAAAATGACATGTTTGTTATGTTAAAAAAAATGTACATGTGTCAAGGGATGATTCATTTTTGCTAGTATTGAAAAACGCAGTGCCTTTCGGTACAGACCACAAAATGTAGCTATCACTGCCATCTGTTGGTACTTCTATTAATTAGTACAACTTACTAATGAAAAAATATTATAAATATCATGCAATTGTACGGTCGAAAAAAATAAAAAAATTTATGTACTTATCCTTGTTAATTAATTAATTGGCTTGTAGCTTGTAATTTTTTGTAATATGCTAAAGCTAGCAGCTTAGCCATTCTTAACAAAAAGTAACCAAATCAAGTTTTGTAGAATGAATGTTTTCCTGCTGAATATCATGATTTTAAACTCAGTTCACGGCGTTCACACCACTGAAAAATGGACTACAGAAACAGATTGGTGGTGTGTGCAAGTACTTATTAAAACTGAATAATCAATTAAATAGCATTATTTTACTTGAGTGACAATTAAAATAAACAAAAACAGAATTAGACAAATTTAAACATATTACCAATAATTACTTCTTAATTTGAGCTGTTTTATCTTTTCAAAGATTAACTAAATATTGAAGGTAATAAAACTTACTCCGTGAAAACAGAATTTTCGACTTTTTTTTTTATTCAAAAATTTGAACTGAATGACAAAAATGTCAGTAAATATGAAGTTATTAAATTTTTTTATGAAGTTTTTGACAATAGCAAATATTTGGTAGTATTAGTTACTTCAATATTATGTATATGTGTTATTTTAAAAAGCTCACTGCTACACTAGGTTATAATTATTTCGTATGTGTTATCACTGAGATACCAACCGCTAAGGGCCTTTTGAGATTATGCCGTGTACTTATTATCTAAAGTTAGCCTGCTTATATTTCCAAACATAACGATTTCATAAAAAAATTGTAGATTAATGTTTGAACAAGTCTAGTGACGAACAATTACAAGAAAAAATCTTGTCCTTCGAAATCACAGGTAAATATGGTTCTCACCAATGATCCTACCGATATTTGTAAATAAATTGTAGATAGGTAAAAAACAAAGGCATTCAAATACAAGAGATATGCTTTGGTGTCCGCCCGACTGTCGATGGCTTACTTCCTAATGGGAATAGTTTGAATACGTAAGGTAGTTGAATTCTTGAAGGTGTGCATTAGTATTGGTTAACAATATCAGCGACGCCAGGAAACACAGTCTAACCCAGTAAAAACTGCCAATAGCACATCTCTTATATTTCAATATCTTTGGTAAAAAAAGAAGGAATTCTTTTTCTGACATCTAATTAAAATTAATACATATTTATGATAAAATTAAAAAGCATTAACTTTGTGGCTCGCCATAATTTACAATAAAAACACACATAAAAGTGGTCTATAACAAATTTATAGGTGTTTTTATCGTGATATTATATATTTAGAGCTCACAGAAAACAATAAAATCATTGCCTTGTTTACTTTTCTTTTCAAATGTAAATTTTAATCGAAAGAATTTTAATAAAAGAAAAATGATGAGAAGCTGGTTTGTATAAGAGATTTGCTTAATTAATATAATTATTTTGTAAGTAAAGACTGCCGATATTATTACCATATAATTTAGGAAATGACTCTTAATTACTGTTTCTGATTTAGAAAAATATACACTTTTTTTTAAATACGTAATAATAAAGAAAATCACCATCTCCACAAGTTGTTTTATTTGTTTACCTGGTGCAATTTGATGACACAAACCAAAGACAGAAAGGACAACTAAAATTAATTGTTTGTACTGTTCCAACAAAGGCGGCTAGGGCCAAGATGCGAAACAAAATAATAAGTATTACAAATGTGTGTATACAGTATCTGGAAACTAGCAATATAGGTAGGAAACTGATGATGAAATCTGCAATCAAACACATTTTAAAAGTGTTACACTCTACCAGTGCTATCTGAAAGAGAAGACTCTTGACCATGTCTTCTTCAATTGTAAAAATCATTCTTCCTTCAAAAGTATATATCGTTTGCTTATTAAAATCAGCCCTCAGTATTCCGTATTTGCTGCCGTCTCTCAACGATTCTCGCGTTTTTTTCAGTTCTATATAAGTTTTTTTTTTTTTTTGAAATAGGCAATTCACCCTAAAGAGAGTGATTTGTAAATATAAGTTTCTATATAAGTTCATAGACTTCCTGTTCCCTTATATGTACATTATCCTCAATCAACTTATAACTATCTCTTTTAACTTTATCGGCATAACGCACTCTTTTTAGGGTAAATTACAATTTTTTTTATAAAAAAGTGTTATAACGTGACAAATTAAAAGTGATGAACAAATACCTAGCCTAAAAATCTAACACAACCTAGTTAATCACTTTTCATGATTACATATATGTACATATATCCCCTTTTAAGTGTTCTGATTTGTTGGTTACTACTACTGTCGTAGGTTCACAAGTGACAAGAAGAGAAAACGAGGTAGACCATTTAATCGGTGGGTTGACGACATCAAAGCCATAACAGGTGGTACATGGACAAGAGTAGCTAATGATAGAGAGAAATGGCGACAGTTGGAGGAGGCCTTTATCAACCAGTGACATACAGACAGGGAGTCGATGCATGATAAGTGTTGTAAATGTGAAAAGTTTATTATAAATAATGTAATGTCTGAATAAAGGCTATTATTATTATTATTAGTTCTGTTGTGCTGCTGGAACAAGACAGAGTGGTTATCACATGACCTAGTAGGTTATACCCGACTACACAGTTGCGACATGTGATGAAAAAATATTTTTCATTGAACAAAATGACATCTACATTTTTTACTCCAAATATGCTCGGGAATCACTGGTTGAAATCCTTCGGGTGTGTGCTGATACACTCTGTATATTTACATATATAAATCGGTAAGTAATTACATAAATATAAGTAAAACAAAGTCATTTTTTCAGGAGCATCTTGAAATTTTATTTCAATCCAAATCAGATTTCAATACCAATCATTTTTAAATTTGAAATCCTGACTTTGTGCCCAGGTACAAAAATATCCTAACCTTCCTCTTGCGTTTTTTTTTAATATGTACAGAAAAATATGTAATAGGTATCTGTACAAATTATGGCAATATGTACTTCCATCACAAAATATTACTTATAATAAAGATTATTTTATTCTTAATGCAACATAATTAAAATATTCATATATAAAATTTATAGGCAATTGAATTCAGTTTAAAAGGTGTGAGCAAAATATTGAGCAAAAAAAAATTACATTTAAATTTTTTTTTTTACATTATGTAAATAACACGCTTTATATTTTGTGAAAATAGTGTGTTTTGGTAAATTAAATAATCTGTAACAATGCCACAAAGTTAAATAACCGAGGCCAGGAAATTAATTAGCCTTTGGCCACCAGTTAATTGCTCATTGATTAAAAAGCAAATCACATAAATTGGAGTGCCGATTTTACCAAATTTTGACACTAATAAACCGCCAAAAATTGTGATAAACCTTCGCATAAATACTGCCTTGGTAAGTAAAAACACGGTATTTTCCTTTTTATTATGTGAATACCTCACAAGAGTCCCAACTGTAGTTCCAACTGGGAGCAGTTGGGAGCAGAGGAGCAGTTGCATCCTCAATTGGGGTATGTTGTGAGACTGGAGGAAAGTGGAGAGGGGTAGGAGATGGGAAAGAAGAAGGTGGGGAAATACCCGGTTGTACAGATCTAGTCACCAAACACGGCTAAAGCCATTTCAAGCAACGTTTAAATTCTGAATGGTGGTCTTACACCAGGGCGATACTGAGAGTGTCTTCCAACTTAGAATGTGCCGCAAATACATCTTATATTATTTTTAAATGAAAAATTATGAAAACATAAATCAATCCAATAAAATTAATCTGTACACACCAGGATTTGAACCCGCAACCTTCGATTGTTGAGAGCCTTGCCCCTCGACCACGGTGCCCGTTGAGACACTCAAGGAAGATACTGTGTTTTTACTTATAGGCACATATCAAAAATACTTCAATATTAATTTGGCATTCATTAAGCTTTACAAATTTTATTAATTATTTACTCTCAGTCAAATTTAAAATATCTCGCAGAAAATTACGCTATCGTTTTAAAATCTAATTTGAAAATAATATATATTTATGATTTCAGTTCAATTATTTATTCAATTTGGGAGGCGGGTATGGGTACCCCCGCCCCGGGAACCATTTATTGGATAACCAACACCTCTGTCATAGGTCACCCCAAGTGGTTCGTTACGTTTGGTGACTTAACAGGGGTGCCCGGGTTCATGCGGTCAGGTTTGTCCAGCTCTTGGCGGCCGATGCGTCTGCCGACCTGCTGCGTGGTGGGCAGGATCGAGAGACTGATTCAGGGAGGTCTTTTATGCTCTCCAGCCAGAATCTTTCGACCCACCGCCTTGCACCGCAATTCATACATCCGTCAAGCCTGGACACACTGACCCCCCGATTCTTACCCACCCCTCATAACTTTTTCCTTCCCAGAACATCCTATCCCTCCCTTACTTAAAAAGACCCTCCACACAGCATCCCCTAAGATTACATAGGCCCTGAGGGAAATTATTTTCCTCAGGGCCTCCTGTGTGGAGGCTAATGTAAAATTTTTTAAATTATTATTATAAAGAATTTTATCTAATTAAGTACAAATTATGCATACCCTTGTGTTGACAAACAGATGATTTGAAAACATAAAATCCAACCATCGGATAAAGAAAATTTCACAAATGAATAACTAAAAAAATGGTAAATTATACAGGAGAGCAATTTTGTTATCTAGGAAGACATGGCGTGATTAAATAAATCAAATACTTGTGTCGGAGTAACGGAAGAGCGTGTGTGAGACAATGTAGAAATGTGAATGAAGCAAGGATTGAAAGCAACATCGCCACTGACTTAATATCTTTTGATTATAGTCCATTTAGCACACTCTCTTACACTTGCCTGACGTATATCGCCATCTCATTTGAAATCATGATGATGTTAAAACACAGTACTGTATTTTAAATTTAAGGCCCGATTGACCAGACTTTTAATCACGAAACATACCCACATTTCACATTTCACATGTTCACATCACATTTCTTGTGTTCTATATGTAGCCCCGGATCTAGGGTGGGAGAAACCGGAGCGCATGCCCCAGGTGGCAGTTTTAGGGGCGCCAAAATCGTAATTTATATGTTTGATTGAAAAAAAAACTTGATTCACAAAGCGACTGGCATCCAGCACACATTGTTCTATCGATTAATCATTTGATTTTTAACCACTCCGATATATCGCGAATATGCACTTTTTACGTCTTAAACGAAATGACAGATTTACGAAAACTTTGTGTTATTTCTGCTTTACAATTAAAGCTCTATAAATGAAACATTTCTGAACCTAGCCAAATACTAAAAACTGTTTTTGAAAGGCTACAAAAAAGCTTTCATATTATTATATTACAAATAAATATTAACATTTGTAAATATTAAAATTTAGAATGCAAACATAGAAAAATGTAAAAATGACTCACATTATGTTTTTTTGTGAAAACGGTACTAAAATCACGGATTATGTAAAAAAAACAATAATTATTCTATTGTATAAAAGTATAATAAACAATTTGGTCACCTTACTTTTTTATCATTTCATACAAGAATATTTAATAAAAAAATAACAATATCTAACGGCTGGTAGGTGATTTTGCGGTCTACCATGTATCAGACAGAATAGGTATTTTTATGTATTTCTATGGATAACTTGAATAGTGATGGGTAGCTTGATTTATTACGGAGCTTCTACTTTTTGTTTTAGGGATGTCACTAGAACAATAACGGAGTTATAACGATTTCTGTGGAAACATACGCGTTGACGTGAAAACACGCCTATTGTACTTGACTGCTATTGTCATATTAACACGTGCATAGTGTATGTGATGTCACTGCCAGGGGAATCTCAGTTGCATCTAGAACTAGGAGCTACAGGAGCTAAGCCGAATAAACCCGAGCAGTTTCTGCCAATGTTTAAAAAAGTCGTAGATCCGGGGCTGTATATTTTTTATGATATTATGTACATAAGGTGATTCTTTATAAAAATACTAAAGATTTAACAAATTTTACAAAAGATGAAAAATATTATAAGGTACAAATATGGAATAGTCATAATATAAAACACATTTCATATAAAATATTGAGGCGTACAGATTAGCATATCAATAGATATAGTAATAATTATAAACATTAAATTATTTATAGGTATGTAATCAGGAAATTTCGACTGGACATTTAAGTTGAAAAGAAAAAAAAACTTAATGAGTATTATGCTCAAAGAAGGCAATAAAAAACCATGCATTCAATAACAGAAAATTGTTTTTAAAATATCTACCTACATAGAAAAACCGTCTTGTATTAAAATATCATTTATACTTACAACTAAAATGCACACAACGAGATTACAAATATAAAACATATAAAAATATTATTACGTCAATCTGTTATAATATCAGTATCAAATATTACATAATAATTATGGTAAATCCTTAAAACTTAAGTATCTACGTAAATTCACGTAACTATTCACAAAACAAATAGTTGTTTGAAGTGAAACACTCTTATAATATTTACATGCTGATAAAGATGTGATGTTTATAATTCGGGCAATTACAAACGATAATTGAGCCCTTGTCCGGAATAATGTTGTATCCAACATCTATCAATACTGAGTTACATATAGGTAATGAAAAAAATTTTAGGCCTGTGGCAGCATTTAAAGTTTGTTTTGTGGAATTAATTCTAATTTAAATGCCTTTCTAGACGATTTTTCATTTAAAACTCTTAAGAATTGTGTGTTTTATGTATTTTAAATATGAATATGTAATGAAACATAACTGGTTTCGTTTTTTAAATTTTTTTAGGAACAAGAATATTGTTGGATACAACATTCTTCCGGGCAAGGGCTCAATTCAAGATTATGTAACGAACATTATGTATTTCGAAAGAATAAAATGACAGAAGGATTGAGTTTAAAATAACTTCAAGCAGATTATTTGTTTCATTGAAAGATTAAAATTTCTTTACAATTCAATAGATTTGAATGTGTCACAATACTAAATACAATGTTTTACTTTCACTTGCTGAAGGAAATGTTTGGAAGACAAAACCTATTTTATATATGTCTTCAGTGGTGTGAGGACGATATTTCTGGACCCATGAGCAAGACTGCATAAACAGAGCCTTCTTAGCAATTGTGTTAAAACATTTTTTTACATAGTTGAATGAAAATTATTGTTTTGGCCAAAATTTAAAGTATCATTCGCAACAATTTTCCCAAAATAAACAATAACAGTGTTAATCTCTAGTGACCTCCCAGGTAAGTATGGTCCTATATATATTTTCTGCCTGTACACCTGTACAATACATTTTTACAGCAGCATCGCTTTTATTGGTCAAATCATTGTACATAATAGTTTCGTATCGGTGATCGATGAACCGATGGATGCAAAATTTAGCCATAAGTTGCCATAGTGGTTTGTCTAGTTTTTAGTTAGAAGTAAGATTGTAGAAATATATTCAAAGTTTGTACAGCGCCCTTGAGGTGATTTTTCATAAAAACGGCACTATACAAGTCATCCAAATATTATAATTTAACAAACAATGCATTGGCAAAACGCATCCCAGATTAGGTCACAAGTATCACCAATCCAAGCTCAGTGCATAGAGACTGCACAGTTCTGTATACACCATAAGAAAAGGAGGAGAAAAAATTGTTAAAAAGGCTAATATTTATAGAAAATATTAATGTTCATCGTATAATTATTAAAATTTATTTTTCTTCGTTTATCTTGGGGAATTCACAACTGTACAGCATCTATGAACTTCTTGTCCTTGCAGAATGAACAATTATAATGGGATGTCTTTATTTCATGTGCCTAGCAAATAAGACATTAAAATTAATGTCTAACTATTAAATTAAATTATTTAATTTCACTTACCTACCTCTTACAAAATTCACATTTTTTCTGCATTTCCCTTTGAAGACTTGACCTCAGCGACTATTGAGGTTGTGTTAGTATTTGCTACACCACAACAAGTAACATCTTGATAACAATATTTTGGTACTAAACTAACATAAGAGTGTTTCACTGTCACCAAAGTTCCACCAAACTAACAATAATATTAAACTTAAATAGTTTTAGACTTAGTTTTTCACACCATTAGTAGGGTTGGTACCGTTTGTCTGTGGTTTGGTCACGTTTAGTTCCTGCAGCTCCGTGGCGGGCTTGTCACAGACGTCGGGCGGGATGAGACGGTTGCTAACGATCTGTATCCAGGCCATGGAGACGATCATGACGCCGGTGGTGATGGAGAAGGTCCAGATGGGCCCGAGGCGACTGTACACGTAGCCCACGAACACGGGGCCCATGACTCGGGAGAGGCAGCCACTGCCCGTCATGAGACCCATCCACACTCCCTAGAAACAGATAGATTTGTTTAGATTACGCAATGGTTAAATCGGTTTATTGTAGTCAGTGGTGCACCCAGAATTTTGTTTTGGGAGGATGGAGGACTTAGGAAGCCGAGGACTTGAACACGCGACGCCTGGAAGGGACGCAAACGCGATGCCAACTCAGCCACTAATCGGATATTGCTAATAACATTATTTGAATCAGCGTTTTCAGTTTTTTTAACAAAATAGGTCAGTATATTATCACTTTGCACACGTTTTTCAGATATAATTATTTAATTTTGAATAACAAACTTGACTTTTTTAAATACTGGTAAAAAACGGTTCCATGCCAACTGAGAATAAAGTCAACTCAACACCTCCTTGAAGCGTCATTAAAAGCTATGAAAAAAATAATTTTAAAGTAGTCGATAACCCTAACCTAACCAACCTACCGTAACCTATTTAAGCAATTTTTTATATATTTTTTTGATCACTCTAAATGACTTAATGAGATGGTTCTGAGTTTGTTTTATTCTGTTGTCCGGTCACAGCAAAAAACATTAACATAGGAGAAGATTCTTTTATTCTCGCACGTTGTAGTCCGTTTTTGAAATTTTTCCATGGTGAGGTGCAGACTGGTGATATATATAAAGCATGGGCAAAATTCTTTGATTCTCGAGGTGCAGACCCTAATAATTGTGAGAAAAATATTGTTAATCAACTAAATAGCCATCACGCCGTTTCTCCGCAGGGATAGGCAGAGAGGTCGGACCGCCAAACAATTCAGCCTTGGCACACAGTCTTTGCCTCACTCACATTCGTACATCGTCTCATACATACTCTTCTATTATTCTGACTTTTGACATGGCCCGACTCAAGTATCTGATTCACTTGATCGTGCTATGTCTTCCTCGGGTGTCCCCGACTTCTTCTATTCACATTTGTGTCATATATTCTTCTCACACTACTTTCTTCCTTCATTCCCTCTACATGCCCAAACCATCTGAGGGTCCCTTTCTTAATCTTACTCATTTTGCTTACATCAGCCTTACATTCTTTGCGGATATCCACATTGCTAATCAATTACGCAATAATTCCTACAATGCATAGTACTTGAGCCAATACCTACCAATTGAAGCAATTTTAAAACGCTACAAGCATTACGCACTCATGAAATGTACACTTCTATTTGGAAAAACTTCTAAACATATTATTTTTTCATCATAAAGATGGTGTTTTGCCAGAGCAAAGCCCCGGCAAAGTGAGGTCCTGGGTTTAATTCCTAGATGCAAACAAATCTTTAACTTATTTTTCTGTTTTACACTTTTTGTTTGAGAGTTGTTAAAACAACTCTTAACCATTACTCAACAAGTTATTCCACAATAAAAATATTGAACATAGACTGATTGTAGTAATAAAATGTGGTCTTTTAATAATAATAACGTAATATTTGTATAGCGCAGTTTTGTGTCATTTCACTTCAAGTGCGCTAAAAGCAGCTTTGAGCAGTATTCGGGGCTGCTGAGAGCACGAACCCGGCCCAGGTTGCTCATTATTGACCGCCCAACAGAAAGCACCGATGCTGTTTAGAAGCTTATGGGCTCGAAAAAGATTCCTGGATGGTTTTAAACCATTTTTTTTTTAATTCGGTCGAAGATCGTAAGGTAGGTAGAGTATTTTTTTTAAATTTTTATAAGAGGTTATGACAATAAGAATATTATCATTTTTATTTTTAAATTAATGAGTAAAACCTCGTAATTTCATGACTATATCTAGATAACATTTAGTTCGGGTTTGAATCTTGCAATCATACACAAAGATAACGGTAGTTCTTAGTCGAAGTATGATACAGTTAAATATGACCATCGAAAAGGGACACATTAGGTAAATTGATAGAGTTGCACCCCGGCAAGGCAAAAGTCCTGGGTTAGAGTCCCAGATGTAACGTATCTTTTTCTGTTTTCAGATTTTCGATTGAATTTTGCTAATTTTTTCTTCATTTAATTAAATATTATCATATTATTTCTATACAGGAATGCACTTTGAACATATTTGTCATAATTTGGTAAAAAATGTATATAAAGCACTGATATTTAAAACTAGTATTGAAAAAAAATTTAAAAAAAGATTTTATTGAATAATCGAGGATAAGTTTTCCTGTTAAGAAAAAATATTAGCAGATACAGTACCTTATTAGCGCTCTTTGCTATTAATAATTTAAAGAAACTATTAATAATACATAATTACCTGTGGCCTGGGTCCCAGAATCTTGGAAAAGATAGTTTGAATGAGAGTTACACCGAGCGGGTAACCGATGGAAGCACAGACATACGCTATACAAAGCTGCAACACAGTCAAGGCCGGAGTATATTCACACCAAGTTTGTGTGATGGGACACCCCAACACTATTTCTCCCGGCATAGTCAAATTAGCTATAATCTCTTCCATTGTGAAATTCGCATATTGAGCACTTGCGGCCAATTCTCTCAGATCGCCGAGAGTGAGATTCTGAGGGATAGCCATCTTAGGAGAATCTGGACCCCATGGCATGAGAAACAAAGATGCCATCATGGTTATCAAAAACCCTCCCCATAACATGAGCTTTCGTTCTGCGAATATCTTTGTCATTGGAATTGTGATGACGAATACGAGACAGGCTATGACGGCTCCGACGCTCATGATGATGCCCATGTAGTAGAGGGACTGTATCTTGGACCAGCCGAATTGGTCCATGGTGAGGGGTGTTCCCAGGGTTTCCACCAGGACAAAGTTGAACACCAGGATGAAGAAGGCAATGATTAATGTCCAAGACGTCAGATAGTCTGGCTTGATGGATTTCCAGGCTTCTTTCTCTGAAAATTGCAAATAAAAAATGTCAATGGAAAAATTTGTAATTTTTTTCTTTGTAAATTGAAATAGTTGTGAACAACTGATGTCATGCAACAGGAATAGAACATTTTAAAAAATAAATAATTTTGAAATATTGTTTAAATTATTTGTTTCATCTTGGGTTATGAGTTATGATTTAATATAATTTAATTATGCAGTTCAATTCGATATATTGAATTAGCTTTAAATTTGCAGTAGGTATGACAAAAACTACAAACAAATGTAGGTGTAAATATTAAAAAAAAACTTTACATCTATCTAGTTACTGAATTTCTTCAATAATTTTGGGTATTCCAAAAAATGTTTATAGAATATTTTGATGGATTTTTTACACAGTTGTTGAAGAAATTAGTTATTGGACAAGTAATAAGGATAAAATCACACATGAAAATGGTTTGTTGGTCAAGTGTTCTAAAGCAGTGGTCCCCAACCCCCGGGCCCTGCTTAAAAATCAAAATTACCTAAAAATCGAACATACCCAATAAATTTATTTATTTATTTTATAAATTCAATAATATTATTATTTAATGTATAAAAACAGTTTATTATAAACGAGTTCTGCTTCGTAATTATTATTATGCGTTACAGCTGTTTCGCCCTCTGAAGGCATTTTAGAGGGAAAAATTTTATGAAAAAATGAAATGCTTTTATTTTTATTACTTGTGTTATAATACCACAAGTGAAAAAATGAATTGCTTTTATTTTTATTACTTGTGTAATACCACAGGTAATAAAAATAAAAGCAATTCATTTTTTCATCATAAATACCTGTCTAGAAATGTTATAAATACATCGTCTGTAGGTGGTAAAAACCATAAACATGTACGTTTTTAATTATTTTTTCATTATCACTAATTTTAGTTAGAAAAATGTAAGGTGAGTCATTTTTAAAACTTTTTTATGTTTGCATTTAAAATTTTATATTTCAAAAATTACATGTTTATTTCTAATAATTAAATTTAAAAGCATATTTTATTATTTTTCAAAAACAGTTTTCAGTTTTCTTATGCATTCAGAAATATTCCATTCATTTGGATTTTATTGTAAAGCGGAAAAATTCTGACCTTCTGACAGAGTATGGCTGAGACCTGAGGAGTTAAAAATACAAACCAAACCTACGTAATTGCTAAATTTAGAAAAGATTCTCACCGCTGTTCATCCCTTTATGCAGCATAACCTCCCTGGCCGCAATCTTATGCTCCTTGAAACAGAACGGCAGGAACAGCACGAAGTTGATCACGCCGAGGAAGACGTTCATCCAGCCGGTGGCCGTAAACATGTTCAGTTTCAGGCGGCCGACTATCTCGATACCGTCCTCGCCCAGCGGGGTGACGGCAGCCTGGAGTATGGGGCCCACCACGAAGCCCAGGACCTGCGCCAGGGAGACTATGGAGATGGCTCCGGTTCTCTCCTTGAGCCGGGTGGCGGCGGAGAGATAGGATCTGGCCGCTGCTATGTTGGCTGTAATTTAAAAATTATGTTTTAGATGCAAAAACAAACTATGTAATCAAAATGCTAGTTTCAGTTATTTTTTTTTTACATTAACTCCACACTGCGGAAAATAATTTCTCTATATTATCTTTGGGGGTTTTATGTGGAGGGTCTTTTTAAGAAAAGGGAGAAGAGGAAGTTCTGCGAAAGAAAAGATATGAGGGGTGGGTAGGAATCTGGGGGTCAGTGAGTCCAGGAGTGACATATGAATCCATCCCTCCACCTGTGGTGCAAGGGGATGGGTCGAGAGTCCAGCTGGAGAAATCAAAAGGCCTCACCAACCAGTCTATTTCGAACAGGCCGGCTACACAGAAAATGGGCAGACGAAAATGCCACCAAGACCAAGACGAACCTCCCGGCATGAACCCGGCCACCCCTAGAAGGTCACCAAACGTGGCAAACCACTTGAGGTGACCTATGGCAGAGGTGATGGTTACCCAATAAAAGGTTCCCAGGGCGGCGGTACCCATATTCGCTTCCCAAATTAGGTGTCGAAATTGTATGTCTGAGTTTATAACTGTGGTTCATTGAACACGGATTTGCTTTGAATTTAAGTGTTATTTTCAAAATTAAAAGAACTGATTGTGTGAGGAATTCAGACAAGCGATAAAGTACCCATAATAAAAATTTTTTTACAGATTTTTAATTGGAATTGATGTTTTGAGAATTCAGACCATCCCGTGATTTTCACAGGTTTTTTGCTGGTCTGCGCTAGTTTTTTGTGCTATTTTCTGAAGGACGTAGTAAAACAGTAACTCTACACAGGATTCCTTTCCTCAAAAGATCCCCCACACAGCATCCCCATAGATGACAAAGGCCCTAAGGGAAATTATTCTCCTGTGGAGAAGACAGGTTACAAAGAAAAACAAAATTACCAGAGCTAACCCCGACCAAGAACCTGGACCACAGCATCCAGTACTTGCGATGATCGTCGAAGACCTCGAGGAAGGCATGCATGGCGCTGCTGATGATGAAGAGAAGCAGGGTGAAGAGCAGCGGCAGACGGATGGAGCCGGACTTGTTGGCCCACCAGCCCACCAGCGGGGAGAACAACATCTGTCCCAGGGGGTTGGCTGCCACCACATACCCCATGAACTCTTTGCCGGCATTGGGGTCCAACTGGAACACAAATCTTAGTTGTTAGCCAGTAATATAAGTCACTAGCTTTAAGTCTTGGATGTAAGTCACTAGTTATAATTGCAAATCTTAGTTGTTAGCCAGTAATATAAGTCACTAGCTATAAAGCCCCGTTCTGATTGGGCAAGTAATTTAGTCAACTAGCCAGTAACTCGCCACTTGACTGACCAAAATGCTCCTACTTACTACTAAATGTATGGTGTTCGGACACGTTTAGTTACTAAAATACTCGCTACCCGACTAAAATACTTGCCCAATCAGAATGGGGCATCAGTCTTGGATGTACCTAAGTCACTAGTTATAATTGTTAATCTTAATTGTAAGCCAGTAATATTAATTCTTTATATATTTATTTGTACAGCGCCCTTAAAGTGATATTTCATGAAAACGGCGCTATACTAAATTAATAACAAATATGTGTATATATGTACATGTACATGTAGTGGTCTCCAAACTACGGCCCGCGGGCCACAATTTGGGAGGCGGAAATGGGTACCGCCGCCCCGGGAACCTTTATTGGATAATTAACACCTGCCATAGGTCACCCCAAGTGGTTCGCTACGTTTGGAGATTTAGCAGGGGTGCCCGGGTTCATGGGGTGAGGTTTGTCTAGTTCTTGGAGGCAGATGACCTAGACACACTGAACCCCAGATTCCTACCCACCCCTTAAACCCTTTTCCTTTCCAGAACTCTCCTCTCCTTCCTTTCCTTAAAAAAAACCCTCCACACAGCATCCTCAAAGATGATATAGGCCCTGAGGGAAATTATTTTCCTCAGGACCTCCTGTGTGGAGCTCACCTGAAAAAAAAATCCGGCCCGCCAGTGCCATCAATCCGGCCCGCGAAAAGCGAATTTTGCACCCAATTGGCCCTTGGAACTTACTGGAGTAAGTAAGCATCATACTTATCAGTACGGCCCTAAGGCTAGAAAGTTTGGAGACCCCTGACATAGATCATGGAAATTTGAAATGCTGTAAATGACAAAAAATCCAAAACTAAGATAAATAAGTAAATTTTTCTCGGTTTTTTCTCTTTCAATTTGTGTTGTTCGAAATATTTCTAGGAAAATGTGTATACTTTACTACGTGCATTTTAATAGGATTTGTTTATGAAAAATTAAATATAATTTAATATCTCTTATCAAAGACATTTACAAAAATTTATGTTCTGAAAGATCTATTCAATGTTATTTTATAATAAAAATTCATTATTATAGGTCTACAAAAACAGGAGTTATGATTTTTTTGAAAAAACATAAAACTTTTTTTTCGCTCTCCTGAACAATTAACATGTTGTCCTTTACAGCTTTTCAAATTTCTATGATCGAAATATTTTTATTTTCTTTGCCTGTTTTAACTCAACTGTTTTGCATTTCGCCTAGCTGTAAATTTGTTCCTATGTTCCCTTTCCGTTTCGAGATAGTGGAGTTATAATAGTTCAGTAAAGATTATTTTGTCAAGTGTTTGTACTTTCTTATCTCCATTGTTTTCAATATTATGGTCCCTGCATAGACACATAAATATACTAACCCACATAGACATATGAATATTTCATTCATGAATATATCAATCTCGGTGACATTTCTTTGGACAAATTGTATAATTCTATACTTAAAATTTTAAAAAAAGGTACATAAAATATTTACGGTTTATAATTCAGTAGGTAGGTATTTAAGTGCCTACTTACAAATCTTATCATTTCAGAGGAAAGACATAAAAACTACATACTTCGTCAGCAGAAAGACAATTATTCATCTTCCAAGCAGCTCCTAAAATCTCCAACCTTCTCCCTTTCAACCTAAAAACCGAATACCAACTCCTTACATCCAAAACGCTATGGATCCTTACATATGCAACACATTTCAATCACAATACACATACATAATCTCCCTTCATACATTTCCCACATTTCCTAACCAATTTTCCTAATTTAATTATGATATAAAACATTAAAATCAAATCCCAACAATAGTTTTATCCGAATTATAATTTTAGGTGCTTCAGATTTTATGTCCGGGTTAAATCTTCCTCACAGGAAAGACTAAACCCTTCCACACACTTTTCTACAAATGTTTATCTAGTCTAATTAATCTACTCTATGTAAGTGCACTATTGTATAAGTACAATAAATACAAAACAATACGTCAATCAACCAGAGACTAAATGGGAAAATAATTCAGCGACTCCAGTTATTTTCATATCAGAGGGTTCGGCTCGGTAGAACTCCTAACTGGACCGATAAATCCTACTGATCCCTCAATATAAATATTTAAAAAATCTTTCGTAATCCTACATGTATTTAAAATGACTGACTTTTATTATCAAGTAAATTATGTATAAATTCAATTTGTAAACTTCACCCGCAATAACATAGGGACATCCATCCCTATAGCATGCCCGTGGCAGGTTAAATAGTACTAAAAAATGTAACAAATGTACAAAAAAAAGCATGAAATAAATAAAACGATATTTTCTGCTTGGTGAATTTAACCTATAATATTTCTAAGTGATCAAATTTTAAAACCAAAAACACTTCATGATTTGGCATTACTTCGGTAGTCTACGAGTATACTGATATCGAATCAAAATAGGTGGGCCATAAACATTTGCACTTTTGAAATAATCATAAAAAAAATACAGATTGAATTTAAATCAATGATTATTGATAAGAATAAAAATATGCTGGAAAATCAATTCGTAAAAATAACTTCGTCAATATGGCTGCCATCTCGTCGTTGGCATTCCTCAAATCAGGCCCTTAGATTTTCGAAAACTTTTCGACTCAAATCTAGGGGATGTTGACCATTTCTTGATCGATTTCTTTCTTTAATTGGAGTATAGTCGCTGGTTTATTTACGTAGATTCAACTTTTAATTTAAATTATATATGCACACAAATATATCCCATTAAAAAAATCAGCTGGGGTTAGATCCGGGCTGCGGGGAGACTGTATAATATCACCTCCGCGCGAGATCAGTTTGTTAGGTTCTTAAACCGATTTCTTTGCTCCATGGCCGCCCTGTTTGTTTTCCTGCCGATTTCGTCGAATTTTTTAAACCATGATTTAATTAAATTAACACTTGGGCAATGATAAATACTCTGTAATTGGTGATGCGAACGAAATAGGCGGCGTGCATATTTTTTTTGTTAAACAGAATAGAATCATTGTTGAACAAAAAATAACAAAATCATTGTTTTTGTAAAAATGTTTTACCCAGAAAACGAATTGCTCTCCCGTAAAGGATCCATTGTGACTACATTTCCAAGAAGTGAGGAGCCACGCATAAGTGACCCCGTTCTTCTCCCCCGTTCGGAATCCCCGCTAGCACTATTACAAAAGTGCAAATGTTTATGGCCCACCCGATAGAATACATTAGCTTTTAAATCCAAAATGAAAAATAATTATAATGATGGTGGGTTGCATCTAACCCAGCAATACATTTTGTTTTAAATCGATTTTCAAAGGCAAAAAAACCACTTTGTTTTCATTTAAAACGAGAGCAATGACATGAGTAACGAGTGATACATTGATTAGAGCTATTGCCTGTCAGTGATATAACATTACGAGTGTTTTGCGTTTTCATTTCAATTGTTAAAAATAACTTATTTGAACTTCGTCCAATTTGCATCACGAATTAATTGAAAACATTATTTACTTGCTAATCGATTACACAGAAGTGAATTGGCATTCCAAATATTAATTATATTATACTTTGTAATTAAAATGGTTTATGAACACCACGGTCAGATATGATCACTGTACGTCTTTATATAATAGTACCAATGTATACGTATAACGAACGAGTAATGGAATAAATGTTTGTCTTGTAACCTTGTTTTTTAGTGGAATTTTTGGTATAATTACAAATGAGGAACGTAAAGTCTACCCCCGTAATTTATTTTTACTCTCAATCGGTATAATAAAGGTACAATAAATCCCACAACATTTCAATACTGCCAAATACTATTGAAGTTACCTCCCAATACTACTGAATTACTGCCGACGTATCTATTTGTAATGAAAAAACATCGTCTATTAAACTATCAATGCCAAAAATAATATCTGCGAAGTTTGTTAATGTGGATTTTTGTTAGTTAAATATAATGTCAGTTTTATTTTGAAACAGCTTATGAATCGAAACCCATTTTCCCAAAGGCCTTGCATTATTATTTTCTTCCTATGTCCCTCTCCTTCCTTGAAAGGCCATACTTACTTACTAAAAAAAGAAGAAGGTGATGCATACCTACTTGGTACACATACACAAATTGCACAAAATCGAAAATTACCCACATTAATTCAGTTGAAAAATCGTCGTAAATTCGTTCACATCTCGCTCTTGAAATTCTCGCTTTAAAAATCGTAAAATACTAACTAATGCAAAAATGACCGAAAACAGTAACCACCCTTTATGCTATCGTCGTGGAAGATCAACCACCACCAAGACTGGAAGATCACAGCATATGAACCCAGCAAAGGTAGGGGCTTTTCCTTTCAAATTGCCATTTCCTGTGATTTGACTTTAAAAAACGCCGTCAACTGTTTTGTCTCTAACAAATAAAGATTAACAGTCCATCCCCTCTCGTGTTACGATATTTTTCGTTGATAATGTCAATAAAAAGTTATAAAAAAGCGATACTTAAGACGTTTTTATCATGTTTCGCGCATTTTGCGGTTGCTTCATTCCTTTCCCATACCCATAATTCATGGTTCAGTTCGCGTCTCGGTTCGCAAATGTATGCCTTACGAAAGGCGCAAACATTCTAACCTAATAATATATTTGATTGATAAATAAATAATATCAATTAAGTATGTAATTAATATTTTATTAAATCTGGCAGGGATGTGCCAGATTTGACCCATCACCGCAAGGGTAGGGTTAAGGATGAAGTATGAATAAGCGAACAAGAACAGGTATAAAAATACAAGTGCTGTGATGAGACCGAGACGTGTTTTCTTTGTACAGTCAACAAAGAATAAGTTACTTACACAAAGAAATAAGTCTATATTATTTCCTGCCAACTTTAATCTAAATGGAAACATATAATAATATTTCTGCTACGGCAAGGAAAATACTGATAGTTGGGGATCATAAACTTATTATTATTATAGTTTACTCATTTAGTTGTCAAGCAATGAAAAATAACTCAAGGTCCCTGTTATCTGTAAACAGTAAACACACAGCTATTGTAATTAAATAATATGATAGTTGGGGATCATAAACTTATTATTATTATAGTTTACTCATTTAGTTGTCAAGCAATGAAAAATAACTCAAGGTCCCTGTTATCTGTAAACAGTAAACACACAGCTATTGTAATTAAATAATATATTACGTTCTGGCTTTAAAAAACACGAGAATTTTTTTATTCACTGCACGAAATTTTAATTTTGTGTTAAATGTAATATATACAGGAGTTAAATAATAGGTAGGTGCTTGTGCATTCACAAAATACTAATTTATCATCGAAAGGCAAACAATGATTATAAAAATGTACCTAGTAGATATAAAAAAAAAACTTACATGATTACATTACACATCTGCCCTGATTCCCTGATGCTTGACACTGTATGACTGTCGGTAACGCTGTGATTGGCTAAAGAAGGAGGTAGCGCAACACGACATAATACCCCAAAAATAAATCACGATAATACTTCAATATCTTGGTAACATAAGAAGTGACAAGTACAAAAAAAAATTATAATCCAGGGTGGAGAACGCAGTAGGTATAGAAAACTTCAGAAATTCATTCAATAATTGTATCATTGTGAATGATACAATTATTACAGTTCGGCGTCGCTGTTCCGGGCTGCAGCCTAAAAGGGTGAATTATGTTTATTTATTTTTGGGATGTTATGCCGTGTTGCGTACCTCATTCTTTAGCCAACGTTTCAACAGATGTGACATCTGCCCCGAAAATGGAAGTCTAAAATCATATCTGCAAGGGTGAAGATTGCTTCGGTGAAAATCAACCTCCGATAAGAATAAGAAAGAGTAAGAAAGGAGTAAGAAATAATGAGAAATAATAAAAAGAATAAGAAAAAAAAAAGAAATAATAAAAATAAAAAGGTACCTACCTATTTGGCCATCGAATACTTGGTCGAAGTATTCGGCACAACTATTATTTTTATGTAGAAAGAAATATATTCAATACTATACGATTTGATCGGAGAAAATTATTTTTTTTGTGTTTACAGAAAAAAAAATCGTTAATTATTTTCGCTTAGTTTTGCTTCGTGAAAGCGACCGAATGTCGCAGTCACGGGAGCCAAGAATACGAATCCACAAAACTCTTCGTGATTCCGAGAATCATATTGAGTCAACCTAATGGAACATTTTCATTATTTAGGGCTAGGCAACAACATGATTGCATTTATATGGCCTTTTTAATACTGGCAATGATTAAAGAGTGCTCAGTAAAACTTTGATGGATGCTCCAAGGTTTAAAAGTAACTAAAGGTGTAAAAATCTAATTGGATTGGTGTGTTGACCTATCTATCTCACTTCTAGGAATAAGCAGCGAGAGAGAATAGGCCACTTACATGGATTTCATAACGACTTGGAAAAAATCCTGTGGATAGATTTTTATACTAAGATTACGAAAATGTTGGTAAAATTTTTTAGAAATGTATAGTTTTTCTTATTTTTAAATAAATAAATCCATTATTTGAGCTCGTGACGTCACTACATGAAAATGTCCCGTCTCCGATTATGTTCCCTTAATTTTGTAAAATTCCACTCTGATTATTTTTTTTATGTGGCAACACTTTGATTTCCGGCGAATTTTTGAATTTGCGTTTAACGTTCACTAGATTTATTGTTTGTTCTATGCGAACTTATCCTTTGGTTTGAGTTTTTGATAAAGATGTTACGAAGAGAACCCCGTACAATTTATTGCTATTCGTGTGGAAAACGTTCTTTTTTTTAAATGATTTTCGGCTATGTAATTATCGTTTTTTCGCACACATAAAATTATGTCCCGTAATTCCGGTTTATAAAAAATGGTCTGATTTTTCGGATTGAAATTTTCAAAAAATCGCCAGGGTTTCAAAAATACGATTAAAAAAAAAAAAAACGGAATGTCTTAGAATGTTTGCCTTAACCGGATTTTTTTTTTAAATGTGATGCAAGTGGCCTATTGGGAAACTTTTAGAATAAAATACGTATGTAGGTGACCGGACAACCCTGAATTCTGAATGAACAAAACTCAACACCTCCTTTGTAAAGTCATTAAAATTTATGATATAAATTATATTAAAAACATTGGTTAAATAGGTTATGTCAGAGGTCCCAAAGTGGGTGCCGCGGACAGAGGTCAGGGGTGCCGCGAGGCGCCATTGATGTCTCTACTAAAAATCAAAATTGACACTAGAGAATTGTGCTTTTGGGGGTGACACTCGGTCCCGAGGCTACCACAGATAGACATTATATGACAGGGGTGCCGTGAGAAAATTCAAATTTTCTAAGGGTGCCGCGACTTGGAAAAGTTTGGGAACCCCTGGGTTAGGTTATGGGTTATTTTTTTATTTTTTCATAGCTTTTAATGTTTTTTCAAAGAAGTGTTTGGAGCATTTAAAAAATAAACAAATTGGGTTTCTTATGTGATTTAGATTCACCAATTTCCCGCTGGTACTACGAGTTTTCTGACATCATGTATACTTATCGTATACATGGTGAGCAACAAAAATGGGCAAAGTCAAAATCCCTGTCCGTTAGCAAACTAAGATTGAAGTCTTTTGCACAGACACAAACTCACAGCTTCGAAAGTCAGGATTTTTTTAACGTTAGGTACATGAAACAAATACAAGTAAAATAAAAATATGCTGACTTGCGAAACTACGCCTGCATCAATGCAAAAAACTGTCATGATTTCAAAGTAAGTAAAGTGCAATGCGAAATGAAAATATCTAGTGTTTATATAAATTGCCATAGATACATAACATACACAGTATAATATACAAGGTGGGGCAAAAGTAATCATCCGATGTTTTTTTGCTGTAATTTTTTTGTTTAATGAAAAACTTTGTTTCTGCTTGAGAAATTTGTTTATTTAATCCATTAGAATTTATTCCATTAAGTCGAAAACATGATATCCTACTCTCAAGCCATCCTGAATCTCAATGAAGAGGTGGACGATTTTTCATCGAAAATTATCATGAGCGATGAAGCTCATTTCCATCTTAGCGGTTATGTAAATAAACAAAATAATCATTTCTGAAGCACCGAAAATCCGTTTGTCAGCCACGAAGAGCCATTACATCCGCACAAAGTTACCGCGAGGTGTGCTGTTTAGGCTGGAGGAGTCATCAAGCATTTTTTTTATAACGCCGCGGGCGAAACGACGACTGTGGACGGCGCGCACTATAGAGCCATGATTACCGATTTTTTTCTTCCTCAATTGGAAGAATTGGGACTGGAGGAAAATGTGGTTCCAACAGGACGGTGCAAGAGCGCACACTGCTCGAGCCACAACCGATATTTTAAAGGAAGCATTTCCGGATCGCTTAATCTTTCGTTTTGGCGATTTGCACTGGCCGGCCAGATCACCCGATTTAACAGTTCCAGACTTCTTTTTATGGGGTTTTTTGATGTCGCGGGTTTACGTCAACAAGCCTCAGACTCTTTGAAGCCCTTAAGGAGAATATTCGCAAGGAATGCGAGAACCTGTCGCCCGAAGTTCTGACAAGAATGATGGAAAATGCCATAAAACGGGCCGTATGGTCATCAACTCTGGCGGCGGCCACTTGGCCGATATCATTTTCTCGACTTGATGGAATAAATTCTAATGGATAAAATAAACAAATTTCACACGCAGAACCAAAGTTTTTCATTAAAAAAAAGTTACAGCAAAAGAACATCGGATGATTACCTTTTACCCACCTTGTACATACGTAAACACAATCCCTGGGGTTAAACCAAATAATTTCTCCAAACTCCTTTCGGTAAATCTATCTTTGGACAAAGACTTTTTAAATACTTAGCTGCAAACTATACAATAGACTACCAGCTACCATTAAACAAATAGAAACAATGACTAAATTCAAACACGAAATAAATAATTTTATTGCAAATATAGGACGTCCCACTGATGCAAACATCTGTAGTAATACAAATCAATCACATGTAATTATATCTGTGAATATCAGTTTACATACAACCTAACCTAGAAAAAATTATAATCTTGTCACACCTAACTTCGGGGGGGGTAGTAAGGGGTGGAGAGGGGGGGGTGGAGTGGGTGGAGAGGGGTAGTAGTGGGGGGTAAGGGAGTGGGGAGGGGGGGGGGAGCCCGGGGGCAAGAGCCAAAGTATTATATTTCCTATCTTTTTTGTTTTTATTGGAAGATTATTGTATCAACCACAAAGAAAAAAAGTTAAAATTTTAACCATAGTATTTATGTATACTTACATGTTTGGATGCATTTATGTACCTCCTACGTCCTAGCTTTTTTGTTTTTATTGGAAGATTATTCTATCAAAGCTAGAGCGCTAAGATTGAAAAAGTTGACGTTATTGACGTAGTTGTAGCTGAAAATGTTTTTTTTTTCAAAATTCAACTTTTTCCATGATTCTTTTCCATTATTTCATCTTCAGGATTCTTTCAGTCAAGGGATGCGCCGCATCCACATACTGAAAGATCTTCTTACAAAGAATTGAAATTAAAAAAAAAAAAAAAATTTCAGCTACAACAGCATCAGTAATGTCGTATTTTTCAATTTTAGCACTCTAGGAAAAACTCACGGACCGCCATTGGTACGTATGTCCCAGTGAAACAGGCATCCTAAATACACCTGTAATCAAACTTTATATGATAAATAAACAAATAAAAATATATAAGTACTCAATATCACCATAATTTGCTACGTGCACTATAAGAAAATGAAAAACAAATTTTATATAAAAATAAAATTTAAGTTGATGTTTTCAAATAACTGATCGCGAAAACTTTACAGAGATAAGTAGGCCACTGGTTAACAATCCCTGCTCTAATTGGATAGGTAGGAACCACTACGCAAGAAGATAAAGTTGGCAATATAATTACTCCTCCAAGAAAAATATCATTTAGTCGTTTGGCACATTGAGTGGATAATGGCTTCCTTTATCCATCAACGAGTTAATTGCATACGATATCATACTAATGGCATGCGTTTATCTGGTATTGCTCGCTGCAATTCATCGCAATAATACACTTACATTATTTTTATCGTTGAGTGATATTGCACCTTTGCGGAAATTTATCTAATTTATCGACACATTCAAATAATGATATAATAATATTTCTGTCAATGAGTCGAGTTATAATAATAAACGTACATATTATATATGCTGATACTTTAGATTAATTAGGTAATAAATTTGCTATTTAATTAAAATAAAAAAAATAAAAATTATTTATTTGAATTAAATAAGGCCGTTATAAGTCTGTGGGGTGTGATGTTGATCCTAAAGTGAAAAACGTTTGCCCGTACAAACTTATTCTCCTATTTCTTCTCTGAATTTTAATACTAGTGCACAATTTTTTAATGTAATGTAGATATCGACCACTGGCATGTCTCCACGTTTTGATTTTTATGATAAGTTGCTTCTTACAGGCTTTAGGACCCTACAAAAATCCATTAAATTGCATAGTTTGAACGCCATCAATAGACGTTCAGTATACAAATTTGACAATGCATTTAAAAAAAATCAAAACGTACATACATAGAATAATTTCTTCTTATACAAATTATGAAAAAATCTTTAAAATCGGTCCAGTTTTGGAGGAGAAAGTAGGGAAATAGAAAATCTCGATTTTGACGATCTGGCTATCTACAGCATTCGAATTATGATCGTAATGAATGTGTCTCGAGACTCCTCAGGTTGAAATGGGCTGGGCATGTACAGAGAAAGCCGGACACACGCGTCCCAAAAAGAATTTTGACTGGACAGAGAAAAGTGGAAAGAAAAAAGTGGGAAGACCAAGACTGAGGTGGGAAGACGAGGAAAGAGGGGATGCAGCACAGCTTCTCCAGGTACCAAACTGGAAGTCAGCCGCTGAGGACAGGAGAAGCTGGAGACGAATGTTGCAGGAGGCCAAAGCTCGATATGGGCTGTAGCGCCATTGAAGAAGAATATGTTTCGTATTACGTCACGAGACACAATTGCACACGTTTTACCTAAGTTCACTTTTAAAACTTATAACTTCGTCATTTTTGGAGATTTGGTCTGATTTTACTGTCGTTAAATATAATATCTCTTTAAATCAACACATATAAGCAGTTAAATCAAGATATTGAAAGAGGTAAAGATGTAACGCTGACTTTAATGGTTAGTGCCCATGGCCTGTCCGTACTAAAATAGATTTATCTGGTAATGACTTATTATTAATATTCAGTATGACATAACCATATAATAAAATGTGAATATGTATCAGTGTATCACAACTAATTAGAGTGAATAGAATTAGTATCCAGTAATTATTTAAAATCACACCCGGCCAGTTTATAATTAAAATACAATAACTTTATCTCATATTTGATAAGATACAATGTTACAGTGATAATAATACATTGTTTAAATATTAACTCGATATCGATAAGCTGGCTAAAAATTTAATTGACAATTTCAGGGTCAGTAAGTTTGTACTATTTATAAGATTATAAGTTACATTTGCAAGTTCTGCACTATACTCCCACTAACACATTGTACAAAAAACAAATATATGTTTTCATTTACTTTAAACCTACACAGAAAGCCCTGAGGAAAATAATTTCACTCGTGGCCTTCGTCATCTTTGGGGATGCTGTATGGAGAGCCGTTTTAGGGAAACCAAGGAGATTAAGTTCTGGGAAGGAAAAGGTAGGGCCTGTTAGAATCTAGGAATCTAGGGTCAGTGTGTCCAGGAATGACGGACGCATGAATACTTCCCTCCCGAGGCGGGGCAAGACGATAGGTCGAAAGAGATCAGCTGGAGAGGTAAAAGGTCTCACCAAACTAAGCAGCTGGTAGGCAGGCACATCCGAAGCCAAGACCCGAACACACCTCACACCACAAACCACTTGGGGTGACCTATCGCAGAGGCAGACCTATCCAATAAATGATTCCCGGGGCGGCGGCATGTAAGATTAAAATAATATAAGTATGTTAAACAACAACAATAACAACGAGAGAAAATAAAATTCGGATAAAGTAAAGTCAATTGAAGTCAAGTAAAAACAAGAACTCGAGAAATTTTATAAAGTTCAAGGGTTATCGCGAAAATCCGGATTTTCCGCTGCAATAACTGTTGACAGAAATAATTTGTTGACGTTAATTTTAACTTAAAGGAGAATCTTGAAATATAAAATTTTATTATTTTCATAAAACAAATTCGAGTTAGTTATACCATTTATAACTCAAGAACGGCTGGACCGATCTTTATGATCTTTGATTTGTTGGATTTGTCTCCGCTCCGAATAGCGAAATAGCATCGGAAAAATTCACGAAAAAAAATTATGAAAAAATTCTTTTCCTCATACATTTTGTATGGAACGAATTCTCATCTTTTGAAAGAGCTGCAGCAATATTGTGATAAATATAATATTGAATAGTGAATTAATTCTAAAAATTCATAAACGTCAAATATGTCAATGCGCTGATTGTTTAGCTTTTTTCTTCTACATATAAATGCTGCCCCTCTTTCTTATACACTAAATATCGACAGTACAAAATGAGACAAACGGTTAACGTATGTCCGCACCCCTCCAAAGGAAAAATACAATAATTATAATAAATCTCCCTCACACGTATAAAGAAAATGAAAACCAATTCCCGTAGGTAAGATGAAAAGTAAGAAAATCACAAAAAATATGAATCCGTACCCAACGCCATCTCTGATATTGACAAAAACAAAACACGGGCAGTTGCGCATCGATAATTGCTTCATTGTGTAATTTTTGTAAACTAAAAAAACTGAATTCAATTCAGCTAATAAGTTAACACAATAATTATTGATTCCGAGGCGGTACGAAGTTCGTCGGGTCAGCTAGTATATAATATGGCACTTAGTTTTATTTTCTTTTTTCTATACCTAGAATATAGACATGCACTCAAGAGCACGCATTCGAATTTTAAATCATATATAATTTTCCAGAAAAATTCAGATTGATTTTGTTTACTAGGATAGCGCCAACGCGTTTTATTTGAGAACAAAACCGGTTTCATAGAACTGTCTATACAGGTTTCACAAAAGCCGAGGAAACTCGTAATCCTCGTTTACCGAGTTGACCACCATTACATTATAATATAAACTAGCAACAGCCGTTTATTGCAACCTTCACACTTTTAATTATTTATTTTTACATTATTTCATAACAAATAACGTGTTAGAATATCTCCGCTTCTTTACACAAGACCACACAGAACAGACCAACTCCAAACGGTTCTCACCTTCACCTTCACCAACCCCTTTGAGAGTGCAAACTCGGCCATCCTGACAATTTTTTTTTACTTAAGCTCCACACAGGAGGCCCTGAGGAAAATTCCCTCAGGGTGTCATCTTTGGGGATGCTGTGTGGAGGGGTTTTTTACGGAAAGGAAGGAGAGGAGAGTTCTGGGAAGGAAAAGGGTTTAAGGGGTCGGTAGGAATCTGGGGTTCAGTGTATCCTGGTCATCCGCCTCCAAGACCTAGACAAACCTCATCCCACGAACCCGGGTACCCCTGCTAAATCACCAAACGTAGCGAATCACTTGGGGTGGGAGGAATATCCATCCCCGCCTCCCAAATTGAATTATTACTATTGAAACCCGTTATTACTTTTGATTGTTCCTGAAGTCCGGGGAAGACCCAAAACGCATTAAACACACTTAATTACTTCGACAATGGTAATCCATAAATCCTCCATTAAAATAGACTATGCGCGACGGGGCTAAACTTAATGGTTATTGGTACCCAATACTTGATGGCTGCACCATAACTAAACTCCGAAAACCACATTAATGTTCGTTCGTTAATCATATTGAAATACCGCCCCAAGAGAGTTGAAGTGATCAAAAAATACAAACAAAATAAATACACATTTTAAATATAGATTTTAAATAATTTATCGCTCGTCTGAATTCTTCACACATCAGTTGCAACTTTGAAAATGACAATTAAAATATTTTTTTATTAAAATATTATATTACATTCATATATGTATGTAAATACTTTTTCCTTTATCGTGATTTACTTTTGGGGTATTATACCGATTTGCGCTGCCTCCTGCAAACGTTTCGGATATCTAAAGAAAGAGGTAGAAACGTAATACGGCATAATATCCCAAAAATAAATCACGATAATAGGTACTTTGGCCATAAAAATTAACTAAATTTCAATATGGGAAATGATTTCGCTAGGTATGGTGACTTAGCAGGGGTGTCCGGGTTCGTGCGTTGAGGTGTGTTCGAGTCGTGGCAGCAGATGCGTCTGCCCACTTGCTGCGTGGCGGGCCAGATCGAGAGTGACTGGTTGAGGGAAGCATTTTGACTTCTCAAGCGGGACTCTCAACACATCGCCTTGCACTGCAATCGGATGGATGGATTCATACGTCTGTCACTCCTAGACACTGACCCTCATATTCCTACCCACCCCTTATACCTTTTTCCTTCCCAGAACTGCCTCTCCTTCCTTTCATTAAAAGACCCTCCACACAGCATCCCCTAAGATGACATAGGCCCCAAGAGAAATAATTCTCCTCAGGGTCACCTGTACTGAGCTAAAGTAAAAAAAAAAAAACTTTTTCGAATTCTTCACACAATCAGTTCCAAAAATTCAAAACAAAGCCGAGTTCATTGAACCAGAGTAACAATCACTCACAGACAGACTCACAGCTTAAATGAGTGTGTTTGATGAAAATGATTCACCTACTCGAGCAGTATTTGCAAAAGGCGAATTGAATCATTAATCCAACTGTCTGATTTACCTCCGTTATTTAGTTAATGATTTTACAAAAAAGTATGTGATTCACAGATTTGCAAAGGTGAGTTGAATCATTTCTCTATCACTCCTTGGATTTTCCTCTTAGAATCATGATTTTGAATATTTTACAATACGTGATTCACCTCGTGCAAATTTTAAACAAGGTCATTCAATTCACCTGTGTGATTTGGATCTTGGTTTTACAATTTCCTCTTATGTTTTCAAGGTTTGTCACTCACTCTACGTTAAAGATTTATAATATACTAGTATCTATATATATACTATACTATATATATATACTAGAAGCACTTTTGGAAACATTTGTTTTTTTTTGTTTTTTGCGTCTGGTGCGTACACAAATAAATCAGAAGGTTTTCCGACGCGTGAACAGGCCACAAACAGCTGTCCGTGTGAGAAGCATCGATTTTTACAAATTTACCCCCCGCTATCCCATACCGCTACTATGTCTCCTTTGCAATCCCTCCCTGTGCCCTTCTCACGTCCTCCACTCACGTATCTCCGTCACCTCTCCCCTGCGTGTTCTTCTGCGTTCCTCTTGCACCTTCCCCGCTCCCCCCTCCACTCTTTCGTTTCCCTCCCCCTCCCACCTTCCCTCCCTGCCGCTAAACTGTATTAAATAATAGACGGCCTCCGTGGTCCGGGGGTAAGACTCTCGACTCACAATCCGAAGGTCGGGGGTTTGAAACCGGCGTGCGTTATGTAGCAATTAATTAATTAAAAATAATATATAGTATATTTGCGGCACGTTCCAGAGTGGAAGATATTCTCAGTGTCGCCTTGGTGTAGGACCACCATTCAGAATTTGCTTGAAACGTTGCTTGAAATGGCCTTAATGTTTGGTGACCAGATATGAATAGCCAGGTACTCCCTCATCTTCCTCTCCCCCATCTCTTTCCCCTCCCCACTACCACCAGCCATACAAAATACGCCAATAAGGGACGCCACAGTCTCACTGGCTCCAGACGGGAGCAGTAGGAGTCTTATGTGGTATTCATATAAAAAATAATAAAAAAAATACACACATTTTTCAAAATACTCGTGCGCCACCTATTCTAAAAGTTTTATACAAATTTCATAACGCCAGAGCTCACCATTATATAAAGAAGCCTTTGCGGGCGTGCGCACAACAAATCACCAAAGTTTCATCGCAATCGGATGAATGATATAGGAACGCATACGGGACAAGCAAAGAAACATTCATTAATTCATTTCATAAAGATTACTAGCAGATCCGGCCACACTTTGCTGTGGCTAACGAAACACGGCGCCACCCCATTACCCAACCTTTATAACCTACGCCATCAGTTAAATCAAATCCACACCGCCCGTTTGGCAGCCCGCTGCCGCTTGGCCAGATATATTTTATATATTACAACCAATTTACACAAAACTTTGACAAATTACATACCTAAAAACCTTCCTCGTGAATCACTCTACTATTGGTGAAAACCGCATGAAAATCCGTTGCGTAGTGTAAAAGATCTAAACGCACATACAGTGGGAGCGACTTCATTTTATACTATGTAAAGATTTATGCTTCGAATACCTTCCTATCATGTTCGCTTACTTTATAATTTTGCTCGCGTATTTAATCACATAGTTGTCAGTTATCATGCGGATACGACTACATAAGACAATGCATGCGAATTATTAAAATAAGCACTTGCAAAACACAAGGCCTTTTTACAATTAATGCAAGCAAACATTGTAAATAAATTGACGCTACACGTGCATCTGCTACGATTACAAACGTGCCCACTTGTAGTAAATACAATATTGGCTCACCCATGTGCCAAAATCTCATGCCAATTCGGAGTACCCTGAACTTGACAATGTGACTACACATTAAAATATAAAAGCGTGACATTGTGGGAGATGGACGTCTATTTCGGTTTGAATGGAGTATGAAAAAACCCACGTCTATGTGAGTTGAAACAAAGACAATTTGCTGACATTTGGCAGCCTCCGTAGTCTGGTATATGTGCCTGTATCTAGGAGTCCTAGACGAATACATTATCCTTGAACGACAAGGTTAGAAGTTCGAATAACGTTGTCTGTTTACAAATGAAGTTAATGTATTAGCGAGTTCCCGGCATGCGTTGCAATACCACTTAAGGCGCCGTATCTCCGCTCAAAAAGAAGAAGATGGAGAGATATGTAATTATCACGAATGTTGGAGACAGTGTGCTAAAAATTGTGAAAATTTTTAATAAAACACGACTCGTTTAAAATAGACCAAAATTATCTTGGGGGCTGTCTAAAACAGCATTAAAAGAAACAATGTGAATTTTTTCATACATATAACTTATAAAATAACTGAAATAGACGTGAAAATAATAATTTTCGGAGCATACTTTGCGATTTTTTTCTAACAAGGGAATTTCATATGTTATGTAATTTGCGTTTCGGCGTGGGGAATGTATAGATATTATCTTAAAAAATAACATATATATTTTTAAGAGCTTAAACACTTCAAATGTTTAAGGGGGATATGTAAGAAATCGGTAGAAATTCGGGTAGCGGCGGCTTAATAAGAGAAATTGTTACTACCTGCATGTCCTTTCCCATTCGTCCCGTTCCCCTTCTTCCACCCCTTTCCCTCCAACGTCCCCTTCCCCTCATACGTCCCCCCTCCATCTTCTCGCCTTCCCTCACCCCTCTCCCGCTCCCCGTTACATATGTTCCGTCCTGGTACATTCAGTTTTTAAACAGCTCGCGTGCCTTCTATCACAAATTTTTTATACAAATTTTCATTTTTCATATATTACAAACATAAATTTTTGTATATTACAAGAACAATCAATCAAATTTGGTACCTAACTAAGTACCTATTAAAAATACCTATAATTCTTTAATAGATTCTAAGTACCTATTCGATTTTGGATAGTATCATATTGTCACATAATATCAAGTAAATTAATTTATTTAATTAAAGCGTTTATTCCGAAATTTTATTGGTTTGCAAAATGTCATTCTCAAACTGTGACATTTTAGACGGTTTCGTAAGAGTTATTGTAATGATTAAAAAACTTATCAAATGTATTTTCATGTGGTTGTAATAATGCAGAAACCATCGCGAGGGTGGAAAGAAGGTATTTGGTTTCAAACATTTCCTACACGTAATATATCAATACATAAACAACATACATAGGTACATGCAAGCAAGCAAACATACATTCGTTTTTATGTGTGTAGATAAATTATGTATAAACTATTTCAAATTGGTAATAATTATTGTTAACGTGTCATTAAGTATAAATCAACAATGTGGGCTCCAATTATGATGTTCATTCACACATCACAAAAATATATCAATTTAAATTCCTAAGATAAATGCACAACACCTAGACATTCCAACGTAATGCAGCCATTGCGATTAGCTGTTATTTTTTTTTTCATTTTAATATAAAGAAAATTAGTTACATTTATACATTTATATTTTACAAAATATTATAATTGGTAATTTATGCGTTTTTAGAAAAGATGAGTCTTGTGCTTGCTGATAAGGGAGCTACGACTCTTTGAAGTGTTTTGATAAATTAAATTTGCTAAATTGTTTAATTTTATCAATTTGGGAGCCGGAAATGGGTACCTCTGCCATAGATCACCCCAAGTGATTCGCTACGTTTGGTGACTTAGCAGGGGTGCCCCGGTTCATATCGTGAGGTTATTTTCGGGAAGTAAAAGCTAGTTTATTTGGCGATACTAACACATAATAGATAGTCCGAATTCTCGACAAAGCAGTTACAATTTTGAAAATGGGAATTCAAATAATATTCTGTTAAAAATATAACAGGTAGGTATTTTATAGCTTGTCTGAATTCTTCAAACAATCAGTTCCAATTTTAAAAATTGGCATTCAAATTCAAATGAAATTTGAGTTCAAAGAACTAAATATTGGGATCTATAACTAGGCCAACTAAAAATTTCTACAATATTAATATTTTTATTTCAGTAATGACGTATTGCCCATTTCGCTAGGTGTGAAACGCCTGTGTTGAGATGGCAATTTACGGAATGGTTGTTATCTAGGTTTTTCTTTACATATAATTATGAAAATGACCGTTAAAAAAATAAAATCCAGTTGATAAAATGAAAGTTAATAAAAAAATACATATACAATTCAAATATGAATGTAGAAGATTAAGTGAAAATAATTTTGAAGCAATTAATTAAATTTGTTTGCAAATGTATTAAACTGTTATATTTTGCATTTGTTAGAAGTCAACTTGAATACAATTCTCCCGTCTGGATTCTACATTATAATATTCATGAAGGTACAAGTTATTGAAAGAGTACAAAATAAATTCTTACGTTTTATAAATTTTAAAATGGGTATTCCTGCGATTATGTTGAACTACAACACTCTTTTAAATGATATGAATATGCTTAAATTGTCAGATAGAAGCACGGACGTACAAATTGTATATCTATGGATAGAAGGATTTTCTTCGACTTACTATTTTTATAGAAAATATTAAATGATGTAGTTGATAGTTTAAAATTGCTTGCATTAAGAATTATTGTATAAAGAATTGCATACAATTGGAATTTCTTACCCGCTAAGCTACTGCAAGTAGCTTGTCAGCAGTGATAAATAATCTTTCGGATTCCACTAAGTACCTAATACTAGAAGTCGGGATATATTTCAATGTAATTCTGTGACTAACTACCATATGAATTCCTCTTTGCCCAGAATACTAATGGAGGGAAATAATGAAATGTATATCAATTCAGTGAACGACTTTAATTTCTCACTAAACAAATACAAAATGTTGTTGCTGAAGCAGTTCAGTTAATACGTATAATTTTTAGCATCCATATATAAAAGCCCCTAAAAGGGGTGTGAATAAATAAATTTCATACGGGAGAGACTTACTCACGGCACAGACAAGTGAATTTATAGTATGTGATGACTGATAATATAATTTTTGAATGCGTACAGCAATGAGTCGAATCACATCTTAAACGTCAAGGTCAGTGTTTACAATACAATGAAGATACCAAACATTAGGAAAAAAATATGTATTTTTTCATTTGGACGTTGAACTGTTTGAATTTGTATTTTAAATTTAACATTACGAAAATAGCTTGGCAGCTGTCACGTTCCTGCCTACTAAACAATATTCATATTTTGATGTCAGTTTCGTGTTTTCTCGGCACGCTGGTCTTTTCTTTGTTTGTCAACTTTAAGTTGATTAGTTTTGTCTTAAACCATTTTTTAATTTTTTTTTTAAATTATCGTTTTTTACTTTGTTGATTTAGAGCATATATTCTTAACCTTTTATTGCCCACCGCCCACTTTGAGAATATTTTTATTTCTAGCGCCCCCTAACGAGAAGGAGGGGGCGTAATGGGATAGGGAAGATATTTTCGTGGGTGGATGGTGGATGGCTCCTAATGGAATGGGGAAAGATAGGATGGGGCATGATGGGTTTCTCTGGATCTCCTACCGCCCCCTGAAAGTCTGAAACGCCCCCAATTTTCTCTTGGTCTTCTACCGCCCCCCTAAAGGTCTGAAACGCCCGCAAGGGGGCATATCGCCCACGTTGAGAATCTAAGATTTAGAAGTTCTAAACACAATTCATAGGTTATCAACATGGATTGCATTGTTGAAACATGAAAAAGAAGATGATACTGTAATATATCGATGAAAATAATTTCCGTCAAGGCCATGCCATCTTTGGGGATGCTGTGTAGGGGTCTTTATAAGGAAAGGAAACAGAGGAAGTTCTGGGAATGAAAAGGTATGAAGGGTGAGTAGAATCTAGGGGTCAGTATGTTCGGGAGTGACGGACATTCGTTCTATTCCTAACCAGCCGCAGAGGTCATAAGGTCTCCCCAAATCATATTTCGTGTCTGTCCACCACGCAGCTTGTGGGCAGGCACATCCACCACCAAGACCTGAACACGCCCATGCACTAAGTCACCAAACATAGCAAACTACTTGGGGAGATCCACGGCAGAGGTGTTGATTATCCAATAAAAGGTTCGCGGGGCGGCGGTACACATATCCGCCTCCCAAATTGTAGGTAATAAGGAACAGTTTATTCGTTATTTATAAAACTAAACGTGACAAAATGAAAAATGGTCGGGAAAATAGGTAGGTACATTTAAACCGGGACAATTCCGAGCAAAACGGGTAGAGCCTAGTTATTGGATAACGGATGTCTTGGATCCTGAAGGATTGATTGAGAGCAAAAATAGAATAAGACGGAACGACATTCATCGAAAGGGGCTTTAAGAATGTAAGGAAGGTAAGGTTTTAAAGATGTAAAAGTTGTACTGTTTGATGAAGTGCCATGTTCACTACTTCTTACTATTATCCGGAATGGAAGATTAGATGCCTACTGCAATTTGCAATGATATCAAGCAAGATCATGTGTTTAAAATGTTGACCTGCCAGCGGCCGAGAATTCTAATTTCGTCGAAAGATGTTCTTACGATCGTACAGGGCGGTTCCAATGAGAAAGATTAGTTATTCTCCGTACCAGCTTTTTAAAATAATGATGATAAAACTGTTAAAATAATGTACTTTTTGTAATTATTTTTTTGATCATAAGTATTTATAATTTTTCAATAATGTCTAAGCAAAATAAAATTGTAAAAAAAATCTTAAATATAAGTATTAGTTTGTAAAACCGTAAATAAATACACAAACTGAAGTACTTACGAGTATTTTCGTCACAAAACACGTGCACGGATCTTTTTTTAATGTTTTTATCTAAACTAAAATTAAAATTCTGAAAAATAGCTTTCTTAGATAATTTATTGATTTGTTTATTGATAAATTGTTTGAAATTATGATTTTTTTAGCTTTACGAATCGAAATTGATACGAACGGAAACCGAAGCACCGCCTGGGCAATTGTAGGCAACTGATAAGATACGGCGCCGAATCAGCTGTTCGACGTCTGCCATTTTGCAACTCCGAACTAAGTTCGGAGTTGGAAGGTTGGCTTTGGTGTGGAAGTACCATAAGACGAATATAACTAAAGATAAGAGGAATATAACTAAAGGTGAGAGGAATATAACTAAAGGTAAGAGGAATATAACTAAAGGTAAAACGAATGTATCCGAAGGTAAGACAGCTATAATAAGAAACCTGCTCATAATACACCAATCATCAGTCAAATACATTTCCGAAGTACTCTTGTCACAAAGTTCCTTTGTGACTCACAAAGGAACATTATCAACACACAGAAGAAAAGCAAAAAAATCACGTTTTAATCTCTTTGTCATAATCAGTAGTCAGATCAAACACCACTCAGCATTTCTCCGAAAATTTAAATAAAAATAAGGCAATAAAATTTTATGATAAATGTCTTACTAATAACAAAGGAATTAAAAATCATTTAGTGAGACGTTCACCCCAAGGCAAGGGCGTGAGGAGTATTTATATTGTTTATATTTTAATTACAGAGAAGTTCCTTCGTGTTTGCGCTCATAGTCATATATAAGTCAGTGTTGATACATATATATAAACTTGTACGTTAAACGCTGTAAATTAAGAGATCAACTTGTCATTTCGTGGTAAAAATTGCCATGCTAAACAAACCACCAGTAAAGAGCTAGACGAGGAAGTCATTATTATGATAATGAGAATTATATCTATAACTAGCAGACCCGGCGAACTTCGTACCGGCTCAAAATCAATAACTGTTATGTTAACTTATTAGCAGAATTAAATTCAGTTTTTAATTAAGTTTACAAAAATTGCACAATGAAGCAATTATCGATGCGCAACTGTCCGTGTTTTGTTTTTGGCAGTATCAGAAATGGTGTTGTGTACGGATTTATAATTTTAGTGATTTTCTTACTTTTCCACTTACTTACTGGAATTGCGTTTCATTTTCTTTATACGTGTGAAGGATATTTATTATAATTATTATATTTTTCGTTTGGAAGGGTGCAGACATACGTTCACCGTTTGTCCCATTTTCGACTGTTGACATTAAGTGTGTAAGAAAGAGCGGCAGCATTATATGTTTAAGAACTAAAGCAAAACAATCAGCGCATTGACATTTGACGTTTTTGAATTTTTGGAATTCACTCACTACTCAATATTATACTTATCACAATATTCCTGCAGCTCTTTCAAAAGATGAAAATTCGTTCCATACAAAATGTATGAGGAAAAGAATTTTCTTTATATTTTTTTTCGTGAATTTTTTCCGATGTTTTAATAGCTATTCTGCTTTCAGGACGGAGACAAATCCAACAAATCAAAGATCATAAAAATTGGTCCAGCCGTTCTCGAGTTATAATTGGTGTAACTAAACCGACTTTGTTTTATATATTAAGATATTGCATACATATAATATTTATTTAGGTTCCTACTTAGGCGGCACGATACTCTAATATCACATTTTAATTAATTTCGACGAATTCGTCGCTACAATAGATACCTTTTGTGTTCAAACCGTTACGCAGGGATGTAAGTTATTAAGAACCTTACCTTACCATTAAAATATTTGACATAAAACGGTTTGAAAATTTTATAAAACTATAATTTAGCAGTTAGCACAAGTTTTATTTTTCTAGACAGCAAAATGATATGTACATTTTTCACTCCAAATATGCACAGGAATCGCTGGTTAAAATTCCTCGAGTACATCCTGTTAATACAGGGTGTTAAGGGACGTACTTTACTTATTTACCAGTAATTCCTGACATTATTTGGAATAAAAAATTAAAAAGAAATTTTGGTCTCCGGTAACTTTATCAGTTTTTTTTTCAACTTAAATCATAAAAATCAGTATGTATTGGACAATTAGGGTTGGATTAAAGGGGTTGCGCGGTTACTCAGCTGAGTGATCAGTGACAACATGCGGAAGAAAAAAAAAGTTTGATTTTATGAAACAAATATTTCTAAAAAAGTACTCCACAAAGAGATTTCTTTCTACAATAAATAAAATAAGCACTTGCATTTGGCTTTCGACGAATAAACAAAGAACAACTTTCGAAGTCTCGCGGGTTCAGTATAAAAATACCAAACCGCTCATGGTTCTTCTAGAACAGTGGTTCCCAACCGGTGGTTCGCGAGATCTAAAATGTGGTCCACGAAACATTTATTCATTTACTACAAAAACCCAATCGAAAGTTATCCAAAAGCTAATTCGTAACCCTTTTGGTATGAATGATGGAGAGGTAGCTGAAGAAGTCCAAGTAGAGCACATTGAATTGCAAAATGATAGTAATTGCAAGGACGTGTTTAATTATGGCGATTAACAGCTTATCATTATTGTACCATGTGGTCCCTCTGAGAACAAATAAATTTCATAGTGGTCCCTGATCAAAAAAAGGTTGGGAGTCACTGTTCTAGAAGATACGTCGGTTGAATCGAGCAATTTCATTAAAATAACATAATCAAACTTCATATTTAAGCATGTTCAAACGTTGACGGTAATTGAACTGCCAACCCAAGGTCAATGATTAAAATCACTACCCTAATGATTTAATATCTCTTTCTAATCGGTCATCCACCTTTGACAAGACATTTGGCCTATGTACATAATCGGTCCATGAATTAAATTATATAAGCAAATATTTTATTTTTCGTATCGTAATTTGTGCTACATAATAATAACATACGTTCGTGTTATAAATAATCTTTGGTACCATTTTATGAAGGATATATGAATCATTAACATTTACATACATTCTATCTTTATTCAATGTACAAAGTTTATTGTCAATTTAACCTCGATTTTCTTATAAAATAATAAATATATATTGGCGCAGTTTGAGCGATACTTAAAATTGTATCATAAAATAATTTTAAAGGTGGTATATTTTGAAATCCCCGTGGAACGCCAGAAATTGATCGCATATTAAAATAATTATTTCAATATAAAAAATAATATTAATTTACTAAGTGATACCTACGTAGTAATTAGAAAATAGATTTTAGTAGGTATCGTTACGTTTCAAGGATGTCGTATGGTTAATTAAGAGAAGAATGACAAAGGACCAAAATAAAATCACCGGCTCCAAATGCGTTATTTCAACAATAAACCTAGCAGAAAATATATGTATGTGTCCCAATAAAACCTTCGAAAGGTGAGCTCTGGCGTCATGAAATATCGTCATAGCTTTTTATTTCATAAATTCTGAGATAACCGTAATTATTTTCAGCTCGCAAAATTAATCACAATACTCTATATATATTTGCCTTAATTATGTATATTGCATGTTTCCATTAGTTTATTTTTTTGCATTAGCTCCACACAGAAGGCCCTGAGGTAAATAATCCCCCTCAGGGCCTATGTCATCTTTGGAGATGCTGCGTGGAGGACCTTTTTAGGAAAAGGAAGGAGAGGAAGTTCTATGAAGAAAAAGGGTATGAGGGTTGGGTAGGAATCTGGGGGCAGAGTGTTCAGGAGTGACGGACGTTTGAAACCATCCCTCTCACTGCGGCGCAAGGCGATGTTCCAAAAGAGTTCTTCCTGAGGTCACAAGGTCTCCCTCAACCAGTCTCTCCCGATCTGGCCTACCACGCAGCTGGTGGGCAGACACATCCGAGGCCAAGACCTGGACAAACCTCAACCCCATGAACCCGGACACCCCTGCTAAGTCACCAAACGTAGCTAACCACTTGGGTTGACCTATGACTGAGGTGTTGGTTATCCAATAAATGGTTCCCGGGGAAAAAATAACCCGCCTTCCAAAATAATCTCTTATCGCTATAATGCTGCAGCTCTTTCTTATATTAAATAACGGTGAGACATCCAAAATACACGTGACTGTTTCCTCCAAAGTACTACTTTTTTGAGACAGGAAATGCGTTTTATTTTCTTTATACGTGTGAGGGAGATGTATAAAAATTATTGTATTTTTCCTTTGGGGGTTGCAGACATACATACGTTCACCGTTTGTCTCATTTTCGACTGTTGACATTTACTGCGTAAGAAAAAGCGGCAACTGTATATGTTTAATAACAGAAGTAAAACCATTAGTGCATCGACATTTGACGTTTTTGTATTTTTGGAATTCACACACACCTCAATATTCTCTACTTTCAAAATTATCGTCTCGGCAAGTAGTATTGATAGGGGTCTACTGAGACATGGTGAGATGCAAGAAAATGATGACTTTTTCCTTTGGAGGGAACAGACCTACGAACATTGTGTATCTCATATTTTGAACGGGCTGCAGCAATATTGTGATAAGGAACGTTCGTTTATTGCCTTTTTTATGCCGTCATGATACCGTTGCCATGAATCGACATGGTAAATACAAAAGCGTCCATTTAGTAACTGGTAACGTACTACAATAAAGTAAAATAATATCCAAAAGTATTGGATCCTTTGTCAATACAATCATTAGCATTTCCGGATTTGCGTTTTTTTTTATAAAGGTTAACAAACAAAAGGATTTTCACGAAATTGTGTTACGAATAATATGTTTTAAGTTTTGATCTCATCATTCAGACTGTCACTTATATCGATATTATGCTTCCGTTGTGGATCTAAGTCTAAAGTTCTGTCAGGAACAATACATCCACAGAATAATGCATATAATCTGTGGCCAGGCCGCAAAATGACTCAATGCGTCAATCATATCGGGGAGATAATGCTTCAGTCAACAAAACAATAATGTGGTCACAAAGTGCAACTCCCTTTTACCACAAAGTCCCACAAACATTACTATTCCAGAAATTTTGACAGATAGCACTATCATTAATAGAGTACACTGAGAACTAAACCACAATTCCAAATAAAACTAAAATGAACACTCTAGCAATATACTATAGCGGTATCCCAACTCTACAAAGACTCCGAAATCCCCCTATTAAATAAAACACATCTTAAGTCTCGCGGACAAATTCTATGCGGTAATTCCCACCCATGACAACGCATCTATAAACTGCATCGTCAGGTACGACGAAAACGTACATACCATACATAAAAAAATAAAAATAAAACCCATCTTCCGTAAAGACTAACCTTGCCATATTGCAGCCATATCCCCTAATCCCCTCACAAATAAATTTTAACAAATTACAAAATAAACAATTTTTATCAACAACCATATTTTATAAACTCATGACGTAAGAGAAAGGGGTATTTTTGGCCCAGAGCTCTGTATGCCAATATGAATATCAAAAGTCACTGTAGCTATAATAATTCGGCGAAGGAAATTTCTAGGTTAAAGCAATGTTTTCCAAACAATACGTAGTTAAATAATGCTCTATGCATAATTGGTAGATTCCAGATAGATTGTGGGAAGAGAAAACTAGTCATAAATAAATGAGTCATTTGTAAAATTAGATGAACAAATTACTATTTTTTGTATTTCTTGGGCATTAACTATGTAACTCTATGCTAATTTATTAAAATAGTTTTAAGTTTGCTCGTGAATGACACGGATGTGTCGAAACCGGTCGCAGAAAATTTAAAATTTAAGTAAAAAATGTACATTGAAAATTAAAACTCTTAAAAACAAAACAAGTAACTAAACATTATAATAGATTGTCGGAACTCTCAAAAGTCAGTTACAACAGGTTTATGGAAGAATCAAAAGAACTAATTGTATGACCTACAGATATCATCGTTAATGAAACCGAGCTGGAGCAAGTCAACAACAACAAACAATATCCATAAAACAAAGCTGAGGTGGAGTGCTTTTAGACGCAAAAACATCATGATCTTAAAAAACGACGGATTTTCACAGATCACGACCTCGAGAAGAAATATCATTTTTAGGCGATACTGCGAATTAATACAATTTCAATAATACTAAATGAACAAAATACAAAAAATTTTAATCATACTTATAGCAGGTATTTACTTCCATACTACCTACATGGATACTAGACACGAAACACGCGACACTTATGCAAAATAGGTTTATTATTGAAAAAATGCAACGTAGGATAGAAAGATGCACGCTAGGCATCACATGAAGGGAGGTGAAATGAAGAATGAACAATAAACATCGATCAGAATGAACGAATGAAGAGAACAAAAGGATAGAAAATAAAAAAGAAGCATTAAATACGTCAAATAAGTTAATGGCGATGTGTAGTACGAATCACTCCGAGGACAGATAACCGATGGAAACATCTCGTCATTCAGTGTCCCTCAAAAAGAATTAATGATTAAGTTAGACGAAAATATGTATATTTTAATATTCCCTGGATAGGCCTTGCGTAAGTGGTGTTAGGGTGCCTCGATGTCGGCTTCTAAACTAACACCAGGGCCCAAACACGTCCCTGACTAGCTCTCAGCGGGACTATGGTACTCTCTATTCAGGGGGGTGGGCAGCTCAAGGCTAGGGAACTTCTCTCCATCCTCCGGTGACCCACGGGATCCTCACTGGTCAACAATCCTCCCGCCGTAGCAGAATAATAACAATGTTAAATCATTTAGACATGTATTGTAAACTCAAACACATACATAGGTTTCTACAGTACAATTCAATTACAAGAAATGCAAATTACACAAACCTAGCTAAAGTGTTTAACTCTCTCTGACTCTCTCTCAAAACGAAACTCTCCGAGTCGTGATTTCCGCGGGGGCCCTACATTTCACTGAATTACGGACAACATTTAAGGAGGAAATCAAGATACAGCTTACATGTAGGTTGGCAGGAACCTCGTCTCATGTGGCAGCTTCATCAGGCACTTTCGTAGTCTAAATAGACCGAACTATAGTGGCAAAAGACTGATTCTACTCAAAAGTATTTCAATAATACATCGCGGCCCCATTGAATTGGGTCCGCCGGCTACAAGTGAGCCGCAAGCGTGCGTTCTCAAAGGCGCTCAGATCTCTTCTGTCGCGAGCGCAGCGGGAATGCCGAGTGGCAGGGCACGGGGGAGAGGCAAGGAGAAACAGGATACGGGGCGGGGAGAGGCGGCGGCCGAACTGCGGGCTCGCTGCGTCTTGTGCTCTCGTATTTACTCGCTTCAGGGGCGTATCGTAACACTTCCCCCCGCGCTTGGAAAAAAAGCGACGTGGCAATGGAGCTGTAGGAAAAAAAATCCTCTTAAACTTTCATTGGGGTTTTTGAGAGATTCGTTGCTTGAGAGATGCCTAGCTAGAACATGCAATTTATGTTATAGTTTAGGTCACAATGTTTGTAGGGAATGGGTGAGGGGTACATACAATGTTTGGAAAAGAACAGTTTTGGTGAAAGTACATGGTGTGAAACAACATACAAGATTATGCAATTGAAAGATGACAATACATGGTTATGCAATTGAACAAAATAACAATACATGGTTATGCAATTGAAAAATAACAATACATGGTTATGCAATTGAAAAATAACAATTCATATTTGTACAATCGAAGAACAAAAAAACAAGAACAAAAATGCCTGTGTGATTCTAAAGTTTCATTGGTCTGGGAGCTAAGTTTGCGAAGCGTGGATTTGTTTGGTTTCGGAGAATTTCGAAGAGGAGGACGTGGTTTCACAGATTCTAAGGATTAAATTATCACTGTAATCAGACCCCTTTGAGATAACACTCAAAAGTACACTTGGGCCTTAGAAAACACTTGGTTTTGTCGAAGACGTCGAAGTTCATGAAGTGGAGACTGTGGTTGCTGTGCCGCGACTATGGTTACAGAGGTCATTGAAGAGGAGAATCCAGTGTCTGCAGACATGCCAGTACGAATCCTAAAGTGTTATTAAGGTAAACACGGATCGTATATAATGGTTATTGAAGCATAATGTAGCTCAACATAACTTGTATTGGTACGCATTCAGCGAATACTGGAAGTCAAGGTAATGATGGTTTACACATGACGATATATGCGTCACTGCATGACAGCGCAAGAGACGACATGGTTGGCATCGATAGCAAGAGTAAGAACAAACCTAGGAGCTAGCGTGCCCAAAAGGTGGTTCAGAGTGTCATAATGTATAATGGGACAACTCAACTTGCTGTGGCACGACAAAACAACATACATATGAGCGGTATGGTCTGTGCTTTCAGGAACAAATGCGTAGAAAAATGGCAGCAGGAGGGACCTAGTAACCACAGCGCGTGCTGTCAGGAAGTGGAGCTCAGCTTGGCTGTTGGTGATGACATCCGCCTGGGCTTCTTTTTAATCCGGGAGAAATTATTATTAGAGCAAAATTCTTGAAGTTTACCTGCCTAGGGACCAATGAAGAAAAGGTTTGGAGAGAAACAAAATGTGTCCAGATAATGAAATAAACGAAGTTTTAACCACCGACCCAGAGAGTGACGAAGAGAGAGTTTTCTAACTAAATTGTGATTACATGAACATTTTCCTTTACCAGGATGACTTGGCGTTTGCCGAGTGACAATATGTCTTGGTTAAAAAACAACCGGCCTTCCATGGCCTATGTTAACATAAAGGTGGTAACATTTTTGTAGAATTTCAACGAACAAGACAAAGAAGTCGTGAATGAGTCACGGTAAAAGCAGAGAAACCAATTCATGAATAAAGGTTGTCAAAAGGAGACAGACGGTACGCCAAGTGCATATCGTACATATCCAACATTCATGAATGTGTTTCGTGAAATTGAGAAAAAGAACAAAAGGTGAGACATATGCAGAGAGTGAGGGAGAAAGCCTGCTGATAATTGGTTAATTTACCAATTCGCACTCCCGGTGAGGGCGAATTATGGTTAACAACAGATTTTCCTCTTCATAACATATACCTGAGAACATGATGGTGAGGAGAAAGGAAAGGAAAAGGAAAGGAGTTGAGTGACGAAACTTGCTAGAGACTGGACTAATTTCCACTTCAAACTCCATGTGAGAATGAAACATGATCAACCAGCAGATTTCCTGACTCTTTACAATTGTTAAAAGGATGAGGAGAAATTTGAATACACATTAACAAAGAGACTAATCTTTTGCGTGTATTGGGCAAAAGATTAGGGGTCATTTTAAAAACTCCTGCGTGATTGTGAGAAAAGACAGACCCTTGCTCCAATTTCACAAACCTGGGGGTTTTCTTATCCGTTCCCCAGACAACGAGTTGGGTGGTTTTGTGCTCAATCGATTAACTCCCACAGCACTATGCCCCATAGTTAGCAGTGAAGCTACAAACTAGTCCTTTTGGGATAGTAGATATTCCTGGGCTTCTTTCCTTTTTGCAAACAAGTAAAAAAAAAGGAGGTCCACGGGCATTGGCGTTGAATGACAACAAAGGGTTGTGGACTACATTTCGTAGATCGCACACAAAAGGTTTGATATTATTTCGTTCGCACGACTCATGGTAAGTGTTTTAACGTCTCCACGTATAGTGTATAAGAACATGTAAGTACATACAAGATAAAACTCAATTATAGACAGAAGTCAAGAGTTTATACAATGCCTCTTAAAGAAGATGGCAAGGCCGATATTATGTCGTTCGCACGAATCACGGTAAGTATTGTTATTACGTCTCTACGTCTCGTGTACAAGGGTTGTACACAATTATACATACAAGTGGTACTCATGACAAATGAATGACACACGACCAAAATACAAAAGCGGTACTCATGACAAATGAATGACACACGACCAAAATACAAAAGCGGTACTCATGACAAATGAATGACACACGACCAAAATACAAAAGCGGTACTCATGACAAATGAATGACACACGACCAAAATACAAAAGCGGTACTCATGACAAATGAATGACACACGACCAAAATAGATTGTACAGAAAGGGTGGTACTCATGACAAATATGTCACACGACCAACTCAATAACATTTAGCTATGAGCAAAAGTGATTATGACGAACTTCTCGTATCGTGGCAGGTATTTTAAGGATCCCTCCTATAACGGTGGGTGTTCTAAGGATCTCTCCTATGACGGTGGATGTTCTAAGGATCTCTCCTATAATGTAACAGGGTTACGTTTAAATACAACACAATAAACGTTAATGATGCTTGATTTTAACACATTTTATAAAGATTCGTTAGATTAACTAACTCCGTAGCCCAAGAGCGTACGACAGAGAAGATAGACAATTTGATGCTACTTCATGTGTTACAAAATACAAGGGTGATGGCAGAGTATAATTCTACTTACACCAAGTATTTAAAACAAAGACAGACCTATAATGGTTTTACATACTGTCTGTTGTGGCAACCTGCAGTGAGGAAGACCAAAGAAAAGGGACCAATTACGGTTTTACATACCCTTTGTGCAGTTACAAACATACCAGGTTATGTGCAATTTGGGTTGCAAATACTTGGTTAAATGAACACCTAAAAGTTGTGAATTCCAAAATCAGGATGACCATAAGGTTTTATTAACCTGTCTCGTAGGGTTGAAACGTGTCATATAAGACATACGTAACGTACAAGCAAAAAAACAAAATAACAAAAAGGTGGCTTTGTTATAACAACCAAAGACCGGATGATTCGGTTTTACGTACTTTAGTTGAAACGAGCCAAATTGATTTATATACAGGGTTATAAAGATCAATCATTGGTTTTATAAATACAAGTTCCAAAATGGACGTGTCGATATCAAATTTTGGTACAAGAGCATGAATTTGGGTAGGACGCCATCAATTTTTAATTTAAGAGGAAAAAATTGAAAAAAACTTATATACACGAGGGGCGACTATGTAAGTAACCACTGTTTGATTTTCATGCTAGAGATACCTCGGAAGGTTTTACAACTCATGATGAACAAGATAAAAGGAAAAATTGTAAAAATAGTTAACTGGTTCTGAGTCGGAATTTAACACTTTGGAATTTACAAAACCCGACTTCTAGAACGACACGCCGATGGGCAATTGTCAACTACTTTACATGAACAAAATAAACAGGTGAGAAAGTTCCTTTCCACACGACAAAAATGCAACAAAAAAATAAATAAAAAAATTACAAAATTACATGACAAAGCAGGGTATGACATGGCATGAACATTGCGTAGTGTACGTGTTGAGACAATAAATGGACTCGCGACTTCCCAAACATTGAAACTCGAAAAGTGTCTCCGTTCCAAAGTGATCAGTTTTAGAACAGGTGAGAAAAAATAAAAGAAAAAAATTGCCGTGAGGGAAAGAAAAAACAGTGCAAAAACAACATTTGAAAGTGACTTCAAGGAGAGTACGCATTAATTTACAAAATAATTTACAACTTGTTTCATTTACGAAACGATGGGCATGTGATTAACACAATACACGCCTGACGTAGTAAGACTCTGTAAGCTTACAAAAAAAATGTGATACATACTGGATCATTTTACGTTTGCTGAGATAGTGGGGGCAGTTTTACTTGACTCCTCACTTCCAGACTTTACAATGTCCTTAATGTGGTAATTACCAATGTGCTTTCCAGATGAGTCAGACAAGGAGTACACTAGGTCTGATATTTTCCTTAGGACTTTGGCCTTCACGAAACGTGGTGCCAGCTTAGCAGAGAAATACATGGCTCCTTGGGAAAGTGTGTTGTTCTTTCTCCAAACTATGTCTCCTGTATTGAAGGTGACATGTTTTCTACGTAAGTTATATCTGTCCGCACTCTTTTGGTAAGCCAGGAGCAAAGCATCAGTGACTTCACTGTAAATGGCCGACAGTTCTTCCAAGCGATGGGCATAGTCTGCGGTAGGGTTGCTTGTGGTGGCGGATGACGTAGGAAAGTTTGTGTCCCTATGTAGAGAACCATGGACGACTTGTTCCATACCGTGTTTTAAGAAGAAAGGTGTGTAACCAGTGGCCAGGTTAACAGTGTTGTTCATAGCGGCCTGAATTTTATCTAGGTTTTTACACCAAGTGCGTTGGTCTTTATCAACTAGAATAGCTAGAGCTGTGTTGATTGTTTGGTTGTAACGTTCGACAGTGTTGTTTTGGGGAGTGTACAAGGTGTTATAATAAATGTCCTTGATTCCGTATTTGGCAAGAAATTCTTTGAATTCCTGGGCAATAAACTGTTTTCCGTTATCAACAATTACGGTTCTGGGTGTTCCGTAAGGTATAAAAATGTGTTTTTCCAGAAGTTTGATGATGGCGGACGCGTTGGATCTTTTTAAAGGGAAGATCCAACAGAATTTGGTGAAAACATCCACTACACTAAGTATGTGCATGTGTCCGGCATAACTTCGAGGAAAAGGTCCGACGAGGTCCATTGACAATGACTGTAGGGGTCTGTCGGCGCGTTTGGGGTTACCCATTAGGCCGGCAGGTGCTGCCGTGCTATGTTTATAAGCTTTACAAGTTTCACATTTAGAGATGTAATTGCGAATTTGTTTGAAAAGACCAGGCCAGTAATACTTCAAGGAAATCTTTTTATACGTCTTGAAAGTTCCTGGGTGTATAGAGTCGGGAGCACTATGATTGTCAATTATTATTTGTTCTCTTCCTTCGAGGGGAACGACAAGTTTCCAAGAGTAATCTTCGAGGATGGATAGTGGTGCCTTGCAATTACGGTATAGTTGTCCTTCTTTTATGATAAAATTAGGAAACTTTTGTTGATTATTTTTACAACCTTCGAAGATTTTCAAGTACCATTCATCTTTTGTGGGTGGAGGGGGGGCAATTGTGTCAACATTTAATGAAGCCAATTCAATTCTTGAAAGAGCGTCAGGAACAATATTGTCCGCGCCTTTACGGTGTACAACATCAAAATTGAATTGAGACAAACGGGAGGCCCAACGAGCGAGTCTACCGGAGGGATTACTTAAAGAGATCAACCATTTCAAACTACTATGGTCTGTGACTACAGTAAATTTGCTACCGTCTATGTAACCGCGGAAATGGTGAACAGAATCCAATACAGCCAATAACTCCTTTTCGGTAATTCCGTAGTTTTTCTCGTGTTTATTTAGTGTACGGGAAAAATACGCTACAGGGTGTTCGCCATCTGGGAATTCTTGAGTTAGGACTCCACCGATTCCTACGTTGGAGGCATCCATGTGGAGGGTAAAAGAGAGTGCAAAATCCGGGCAATTCAGAACGGGGGCTTTTTGAAGGGCATTTTTTAAAGTTGTAAACGCTTCTTCAGTTTCAGCAGACCATCGGAAGTTGCTGACACCTTTACGGGTGCCGGTAATTTTATTTAAGGGGGCTGCAATTGTGGAAAAGTCTTTGATGAATCTTCTGTAGTAACCTGCAAGTCCAAGGAAACCTTTGACTTCCTTCGCGTTTTTGGGTCGGGGAAAATTTGCCATGGCTTCCACCTTAGCGGGATCTGTTCTTAGACCTTTTTCGTCGACAATGAATCCCAAATAACGTAAACGGGACTTACAGAATTCAGACTTCTTCAAGTTGATGGTTAAACCAGCGAACTTGAGTTGTTGAAAAACCTTTTCCAACATTAATAGGTGTTTTTCAAAGGTGTCGCTGACGATGATGAGGTCGTCAAGGTAACAAAACAGGCTGTTATCGACTTCAGGACCGAAGAGTTTGTCCATCAGTCTTTGTAATTCGGCGGGGCTGTTCTTTAGACCAAAGGGTAATCTTTTAAAATGGAACATTCCCCTACCAGGTACAACGAAAGCAGTTTTTTCACACGATTCTGCGTCCAAAGGTATTTGCCAAAAAGCTTTGCTTAGGTCAACAGAGGAGATGAACTTGGCGTTGCGCAGTTTGTCTAAGGTCGCGTGGACGTAAGGTAAGGGGTATGCGTCAGCTTCCGTACAAGAATTTAAACGTCTACTGTCGAGACAGAAACGTGCGGAGCCATCTTTTTTAGAAACCAAAAGAGTTGGGTTGGTCCATGCACTTCTGCTGGGAACCACCACACCCATTTTTAACATTTCATCAAGTTCTTTTTCCAAAAGTTTAAGCTTTTGGGGGGCTAAGTTGTAATAACGTTGCTTTATGGGTGGGCCATTGGTTTTAATGTGGTGTTCTACCAAATTTGTCAAACCCAATCCACATTTTTCGAAAGATATTGATTCGAATTTATTGACCATTTCCTTTAGTTGGAGAGCTTGGTCCGTGCTTAAATTTTCGTGAGGTATTATTGTGCGGATCTCACTAATTTGAGCAGCAGTGGAGGTTTCGCCAAGAGTATTAAATACTTGGGGAGCAACGTTAAAAGCCTTCCAGAAGTCAACGCCAAGGATGAAATTCTGGGATATAGAGGGCACTATTAGAAAATTGATTGTAATTATTTTATTGTTACAATTAATTGGCAGTGCAAGGGTACCGATGACCGGCTGGGAAACATTATCCGCAGTCGTCAGGTATGTTGTTTGTGGCGAAATTTTAAAATCACTGTTAACAAAAGGCAGGTGAGCATTGTTGCCAAGACAGCTGACAGATGCACCGCTATCAAGTAATCCGGAAAAGGGCACATTGTTAACAGAGAAAAGAGCATAGGGTCTCCCATCTTTAGCTTGTTTGCAACAAACCGAGGAAACATTTAAGGTCTGGTTAAAATACTTAATGTGTGATAACCAATCAGTCCATTCTTTAGACCTTGGTTCAGAATGGGTACCTGAGAGGTTATTATTTAGTTTTTTGGCCTCTTCATGTAGAAATTTGGTGGGGGCTTGGAGAAATCCACCTGAGGTCTGACATCGCTTGGGTTTTGTAACCTTTCTGCATTGTGCCTTGATTTCTTGAAAATGTTGCGCAGTTCGTCGCGTGGAGGAGAGCGGTCCCTAGAGTGGTGTCTCTTGGAGGTTCGGGGTTCCTTGGATTCCAGAAGTCTTGCTTGCTTGAAACAAGTAGCGGCCAGGTGGCCTACTTTTTTGCAAAAGGAGCACACTTTTTTGTTGTCGAATTCTGGCTTTAAACCAGACGAACGGCTTGGCACAACCACATTATTCGACACATTCTTTATGTTTTTCCTATCCTGGTACGATTCCAGGAGGAGGCAGACTTCGTTTAGCTGGGCCAGGGATGCAATTTTCTGTGAGGTGATGATGTTCTCGTATTTGCTTAAAAGGCCATCAGTTATGACTGGTAATAGTTCAGCTTCCGGAACAGGATGTGAAAGCTTGATGTTGATGGATTCAGCCCTTTCTATGAATGTAGCCACAGGTTCATCTACTAGTTGTTTAATAGATAGTAGAGATAGTTTGATCCGGTGCTGGGCCTCCTTTTTTCCAAAGCTAGAGATTAGGGCAGCTCTGAGTTTATTCCAATCTTTGCATTTAGTCTTTTGGATGCGGTGCCACGGAATTAATTCTGGGGAGATGAGTTCTATAAAGTTTCTCCGTAGAATCTCGAATGGGATGTTTTTGATTGTAGCCGTTTCTTCAATACGGTCAATGAAATCCAGCACATCGGAGACGCCATTATATTTGACTTTCCAAGAGGATAAATCGTAAGTTTTATCTTGTGTCAAGATGGGTGCGACGTCCTGTTTTATCATTACATGCGGCGTAGGTTCTTTGTCAAGATTATCCAAAACTTGCGTAGCCGAACATGAATTATTTTCGTTGGAGGGGGCGAGATTTATTCTCCTAATGTACTTTTTGTTGAATAAAAGTGCATATGCCTTCAATGTAGATTTAGATTTGCTTGATGGCGAGAGTCCTCTATCCCTTAAAGCAGCTTGTAAGTGGGCTTTGGATAAACTATGCACATTGGGAATGGTACCCAAGTTGGATGGTGTAATAGCTTGCTTGTCCTCCATTGTGAGTTTCCTGGGTGGTGAGGAGAAGAAAAAAAATTGGCCAGGGGTTTCCTTTAGAAAGCGCAAAAATTAATTTTTGTGAGGCACTTTTCACTTGGTGATCACTGTTGGCACTTCCAAATGTGTTTTGTATACATGACACCAGAATTCTTGTCAAGGAGAGGCAGACGAGAAAAAATTTTGCGTGGAAAGACCTTAGTGGTAAAGGTTTTTGTATTTCACTGACCACTTTTGAGAAAACTGTGAAATTCACAAGTATTTATTTATTTTAGAAAAATTTTGCCAGGACTGACCTTTAGAAAACAGGTTTTTTATTTTCACAAAACACTTTGCACTGAGAAAGGCACTAAAGTTCACAAAAGGCACATTTCTGGCAAATAAAGGACAAACTTCCGGATGAAAATGACTGAATATGGGGTTTATTGCATCCAACCATATTAAAATTATTTTATTTATTCATGGAATCAGTCATTGGCTTTATTATTATTCCACTTTTCACTTATGTAAGGGAAAAAACACAATTCACTTTCACTTATGCTGAAAAAAAACAGTACCTATAATGTACAATGGGGAAAGAAAGTCATTATTTTGTCCATTTGGAGAAACATTAAATTGTACTAATTTGACAGACACAAGTGGGCCGATTGGTATATTGTGCAGAAATAATAAAAATACGTAAGTCCGAAATTTTCATTAAGGAATTCGCAAAATAACTGGGGTTCCAGAATCAATGATTTCCGTTGGTATCCCGGTTCAGTCATAAAAAACGGTTTGGATTTAAAACGCAGCCTAGCAACGGTCGGTTAGGATATCGGCGGGAACAAGGCATTTGCGCGCACAATCCGGAATATCGCGTGAAACAAAGGCCGTTGGATTTGGCGCGGATTGCTGTTGCTACGCGCTCGCTGTTTGGTGACGCGTGCGCAATCAGATTCGCGGCGTTTCGGGTACTCAAAATGGCCGTTGTTTCAACTTGCGATGCAATTTATAATTCCAGTCAGATCCGTTATGGATCTAATTTACATATTGGTTTCTGTGGTTTTTTCACAGGATTCACTGTAGAATAACAAGGCATAATTAATGTTTACAAAATAGTTGTTATGCGGGAAGGATTTCGACAAAGGAAGGTCCCGCAAAGCGACCGGGATAGAGAAAAAAAATTCCAGGCTCCACGTTGATGCGCCAATTGTTAGGGTGCCTCGATGTCGGCTTCTAAACTAACACCAGGGCCCAAACACGTCCCTGACTAGCTCTCAGCGGGACTATGGTACTCTCTATTCAGGGGGGTGGGCAGCTCAAGGCTAGGGAACTTCTCTCCATCCTCCGGTGACCCACGGGATCCTCACTGGTCAACAATCCTCCCGCCGTAGCAGAATAATAACAATGTTAAATCATTTAGACATGTATTGTAAACTCAAACACATACATAGGTTTCTACAGTACAATTCAATTACAAGAAATGCAAATTACACAAACCTAGCTAAAGTGTTTAACTCTCTCTGACTCTCTCTCAAAACGAAACTCTCCGAGTCGTGATTTCCGCGGGGGCCCTACATTTCACTGAATTACGGACAACATTTAAGGAGGAAATCAAGATACAGCTTACATGTAGGTTGGCAGGAACCTCGTCTCATGTGGCAGCTTCATCAGGCACTTTCGTAGTCTAAATAGACCGAACTATAGTGGCAAAAGACTGATTCTACTCAAAAGTATTTCAATAATACATCGCGGCCCCATTGAAGTGGGTCCGCCGGCTACAAGTGAGCCGCAAGCGTGCGTTCTCAAAGGCGCTCAGATCTCTTCTGTCGCGAGCGCAGCGGGAATGCCGAGTGGCAGGGCACGGGGGAGAGGCAAGGAGAAACAGGATACGGGGCGGGGAGAGGCGGCGGCCGAACTGCGGGCTCGCTGCGTCTTGTGCTCTCGTATTTACTCGCTTCAGGGGCGTATCGTAACAGTGGATATACGTGTAACTGCGGTAAGAATACTGATAAATATATAAACATGCGGCAAGGTAAAGCACTGACCACTCTGATCAGAGGATAACAAACCGAGTTTTGGATCCAACAAAGTGGCAGTGATGATTGATGACGCTTAATTAATGACTGACGAAAGTGGATGAAACAAAATTAAAAATAAACCATAAATTCGAGAATCTAATAGAAAATTTGACTGGCAAAGTGAAAATAATGCCAGATGACAAGTCAGCAAAAATCGTGCCCAAGTGGGTGCCCCAATGGAAGCAACCCAGAGGCAGGCTGAGGGAGAGAGAAGAAGTGGACTTATTGCGTGGAAGAGGATGGGAAGGACTGAGAATTGGACAATGAACGAGTAGGGATCTAGTCCTACCCTGGAAAGTAGCTTCACGATGATGTTGATATAAATTAATAATAAGCAACATTTAAAGATCAAAACGGTTCAACATTGTCGAAAGGAAGTTGAATCGCATCTCTTTGTTTTGTTTGTCCTCTTGTGCAAAACATCCGTGTTTCTGTTTATATTAAACATCGACTTAATGTAAAGTGACCACCCGTGATATTATACAGATTGCTATCAATTAAACATTAATGAAAGACGCAAAATAGTGTCAGTTGTATTGTGTGTTTATAAACAAAAGATCCTGAGCTTGCAGTTTTTGCAAACAAACCAAACGCAACATTAGTCACGTATGATAAAGTCCAAGAACAAATATTACAATAATTTATCAAAGTGCAAAATCATTCACCAGCATTGATTTATTGTGGCTTATTGTGCATTTTTGACCTCGAACTTGTTTTCTTCAAGACCCTAACAAAGCAATAGTTTCTAGTGGTACCTTGAAAAACCAATAACAGGAGGGAATGCTGTTCTGTCTGTATATAAATGGAAGATGCTATGAAGAACTAGCATTATTCATCCCTTTAGGAGACAGTACCAAAGCGTAACCAATACGGATCGTTCTTCTCTAGGCTCCCTCGAGTCTCGCCGAGAGTTTAGAGCAGTCTTTCTCAAAGTGGGCGATAACGAGCCCTTGTGGGCGCTGGAGGTTTTTAGAGGGACAAAGAAAATTAGGGGCGTTAAGGAAATCTAGATTTGTGGACAAATTCTATCTATAAAAAAGCGACGGAATCTATACACGACACAACTTGAGAAACGATTTACTAATCTAATGCTTGGAATCTCATATATCTTAGTCCATGGTTAAGTTAACTAAATAAAATAGTAATTATGTAATTTGCGATCACGGCGATCCCATCCCAACCCGAAATTTTGAGATGTGACTTTAACTTGGTAGAAGGATTTTAGGCTTGAATGTTTGGAGACCTTACTCTAAGAGAGACCCACCTACATATATGAAAAACAAGAGTCGCTTGCGCATGCACTAGTCTCATTTCGGTTTTTGAAGTGAAAACTTCTTTAGCACCGTTGTGATTTGAAGCTCGGAGTAACGGAAGCTAGCGACGCTAAAAATAGTCAATCACATACATTTATAGTCTATAGGATTTAGCCTGAGAGAGAATGAGATAGCAATAAAATATGTATTTATTTCACGGGTACTCGGTTCCAATATAATAGTTTTCTGAAGGTTTCACTTCTACCGCGTGTGAATTGCAAACTGATTATTTTTTATTTACTGAATCTGGCATCTCCGGAAGTTGACCAAAATGGCGTTTTGATCTGTCAATCTGGGTATATTAGGTCAATGGTCAAACTCGAGGTCGTGAATTACATGAAATATGTGTATGGACGGCCAGCAGTTCGCTATTTTATATTAATATTTGTTTTTATGATATGCAACAGACGGTAATGTAAATGAGTAAGTTAAAAAATATGGGGGCACTCGATTTTTTTTTTAAACTCAAAATGGGCGGTGGTCGAAATAAGTTCGAGAACCTACGGTGTTGAGTGCAGAAGAGGCGTATAAAATATATAATATGTTCAACTACATAATATAACTATTAGCCCATCTTCCAATTGTATGCAAAGAAGGTCAACACCTTTCACGCGTGCACTAGCCCAAATAGTAAGGTCAGAATTGATCCAACCTCGATTAAGACATTGATTAAGGTCGAAATGTCCTTGACACACTATGCATTTAGTAAACCACTGTTCTCTGTGAGCTGGTCAAATGTTAATTAAAGATAATTTAAAGTAAATTTCGTTATTTCGGTTTATAAATGCATAATTATTATTTAACTGTTGTTAATTTATTCGATGCGGTCATTGTGTTATGTGTTGACTACATTATCGTCGTGCGTAATGTGTCAATACGTACTGAATAGCTAATACATACTAGAAAAATACTTGTTGGTTCTGGCCCATCCAGCACGCGTTGTCTCTTTTAAACTTGCTATATTCGCTGCAATTCTCCACGCCAATATGCCATATGTGATAATGGATTGACATAGTGCAAACAATATGATTCTGAGGATTGTCCTCGGAAAAATGTTTATAATTGACTTTATGAGATGCATGACTCGTTTCAGTTTATTTGTGATATAAGTTATGTGGTCAGTCCAGAGTATATCGCCTTTGAATTTCGTAATGAAACACAGTTTTTTAATGGAAATTTAAGGCCCAATTTGTCAAACTTTTGGATCACGAATCACAATACAAACCCACATCGTATTGCTATATTCGTTGTACTTCCCCAAGCCAGTATGCCATATGTGATAATGGATTGACAAAGTGCAAAAAATATGATCCTGAGGATTGTTCTTGATTGCGTGTATTTAATTGACTTCAAATACGCTCTTCCCAACGCAACTCTCCGACCAACAGGCGAATCGAGCGTTACTAAACAAATCACTTAGCTGATCGTAGACTCAGATTGACCGATCGAAAAGTTGAGAACAACGACCGTAGGAATACCATATAAAGTGCATCTACCACGAAATGAAAATGCACTATAAAAATGTGTAACTCCTTTTCTATGTATGTATGCACATATCGAACAATAATTATTTGGATTTTTGCGCCCGAAGCCGGATGAACTATGGCATACACCAGAGATTCCCATTTTTTTTCGGCTACGGAACCCTAAATGATGAACCTTCTTTTGGGGGATCCCCATCCCCAATAAATAAAGTTAATAGCAATTGAGAACGCGAGGGCGTAGCTATAGCACTCAAATGGGGATGGTACCCCCCGGAGGAGAAGAAGGGAGGGATGGTGATTTTATAAAAATGTGTAGTTACCCATAAGTACTTACAGATATTTAAAAAAAGCATAAGATTGCGAATACGGCACATTAGGTCCTAATTAATCTCGGAGTCTGTGTAGCTATGGCATCCCCTACTGGGAAAGTGATGAGAGTCAAAGGATTGGAAAATTGTAATTTTTTTAATAATCTCAAAATTAGGTTTGATTTTGCTAATGCTTGTGCTGATTACACATGTCGTGGATTGGTACCGATAAATAAAGTAATGGGCGTCAGCTGCCTGGTTTCTGCAACACGCCCACGTCTTAACTCACGGAACTTTGACCCTACAACGAAACCCTAGGGTTCTGCAGAATACTTTTTAGGAACCGCTGCCACAAATGTTTTGAGGAATTTTGTGAGGCTGGCAGGTTGCCGTATGGAAAGAGAAGGGCAAGAGTAAGATAGGAAGTAGATGGCAATTCTGAACTTCACAAAAACATAACCAAAGCTATTTGAATCCTGCATCATTTCAATTCTGAATAGAGTTCGCATCAGCACGTCACTGATGGTATTTTTCACTAAACGATGAGGTACTATTAAATTATAAATTTCAAATAACAGCTTGAATTACCATAAACTAACATTGGCCTGTCCAAGGTTATCAAGTCAAAGTTGCAGAGGACTCAGGACTGGCTAACATTGATCCAAGTGATGCAACTCCTTGCGATTTCCTTGAAAGTGTTAATAAATAAATAACACAAGATGACTACAACCGTTGCTCAAACAGGGAAATCAGAAAAAGCTGAACAATGAACATTAGCAAATAATGCAATGAAGAGGAATGAAACATACTTTTTCTGTGTTTACTGACGGTCTCTGTGGACGAAGGGTAAGGCTCTCTTCAAGCAAGCCAGAGGTCGCAAGTTCAAATATCGGCGTGCGCATGCAAATTTTATTTACTTAATTAATTTTTGTTATTTGCGGCACGTTCCAGAGTGGAAGATACTCTCAGAACTGCCCTGGTGTAAGATCACCATTCAGAATTGAAACGCTGCTTGAAATGGCTTTGGCCATGTTTGGTGACCAGATCTGAATAGCCCGACACGTTCCCACCTTCCTGTTCCCCATCTCCCACCCCTTCCCACTACTTTCAACCTCGCAACATATCACAAATGGAGATACCTTGGTCTCACTGGCTCCAGGCAGTTGGGACTCTTCTGCGGTGTTAAAATAAAAATAAATCGGAATATCTGAACGTGCCTGAAAACTTCAGCCATAGTCATCGCTACGACCTTTCGTAGATACCACATGGCAGAACATATGTTCTAGCACAGCATAGCATGACAAGAGGAATGATGCCATTGAATGAAATTTCTGAAACAGTGGATATATTTAATTCCTCTTTAATTAAAATAGACGTATTTGTATAATTATTATCGTCGGAAAAGTTAAGAGTGTCAGAATGAGAAAGTAAGTATTGTACTTTAACTGGGTGGATAATCTGTCGAGTTACGCACAAGAGTCCCAATTACTACCACAATACATTTTCATTTCAAATAAGGAATTATACAATTTGTCCAAAGAAAGGTTACTGCCTCTGTCACGGTAAGAAGAACCATATTAATTGTTGATTATAAGTCGATTTGTAACAAACTCCACGTACGAAAACGGTTTTGCGTAAGGCGCGGCGTCAGAGTTATACTCGTAGTCGGATTCTTAAATTTATACCTTAAACGTTACCGTAATAATAAAGTCAGATCCCGATTTAACCGTTCCTTGGTACCTTAGTAGGAACCACGATCGAGCAAACTCTCGCGGGACAAAAGGGTGTTATTCAACACGACCACCATCTTGAACCGAAACCGGAAAGTAACAAACAAATTTACAGAAAGATAAAATGCAAACCGGTCAAGTTTTATACATAATATAATATATAATATCAATACATTCTATAAAAAAAATTAGACATTGTATTTGAATCTTTAGGTACCTTATCCAGGAAGGGCCAAACTGCAGTCAGCACCACACTGAAGCCGAGGGACATGAGAAACATGGTGAAATAGATGACCCTGACGGACCTCCATCTGCGGCGCTTCTCGTCAGGAGTCTCCAGCCCATCGTCCTCCTCCAGCACCGGTTCCTTCGTCTCCACCGCCTTCCAGCGCATCTTCTTTATCCAGTCCATATTCGCTGGCTATTAACTGCAACAACAACAAAAAATATATTAGAAAAATTGACAATTAAAACACAGAGATTCTGAAAGAAAAGAATTAATAAAAATAATAGGACAAAGATAAAGTTAAATATAAGATAAGAAGTGCCTTCCATGCAAATTTGAATGAAAACAAAATGTTCCATTTAGCATTTAGTCATCGACCAGAGATGAGATCGAGATGTCACTGTAATAGCAACAGTTTGCTATTGACCAAATTTTTCGGCCACCGGGTCTCCAAACACAACTGTGTTTACGAAATTCAAATGGGATGGACATTTACAATGTCAGGCGAGTTGTCAAATCCTTTGAGTTCACTCCAATTCACTTGCAAACTTTGTCATTTTTACAATATTGCAACAATGCAAAAACAAATATCGTAATCGAATTATAAAGTTATAACTGAATCACGTATTTTGACACATTTTCAAAGATATTGAATCAAAGAGGACACTGATATAAAAATAATGCCGTAGAGCAACAAAAACGGGGATTTACTCAGTTAGTATGTGTATTTATTTACATTACAAAACGAATAGAAATTGATGATATATTTACATGGCAGTGGCGGTCCGTGAGTTTTCAGTGAGCTTAAGTGCTAAGATTGAAAAATTCGACTTATAGCTGAAAAAAATTTTTTTTTTCAAATCTAAATTCTTTGTATGAATATCTGAAAGAATCCTTAAAATCTTCCTGTAAAATTTAAAAAATAAATAAAAGTCATTTTCGGCTACAACATCAGTAGTATTTTCTTAGAACTCCACTAGCTCACTGAAAACTCACCGACCGCCACTGATACATGGAGATTAAGGTATCTAATCCAAGAAGATTAATATAATCTAGGAAAATAAACACATTATTATTAAATTTGCCATAAACAATGGCAAACGTAGAAAGATAAACATGATAAAATAAAACAATATCATAAATTGTGCAGTCATTCACCACAATAAAGCTTTATAAAACAGCGTGATCCTTGACTAAAAGGTCCAAAGACATGTGACTTTTTACAGAGAATATTATAGATTTATCTACATAAATAGGATCCTAACCTAAGGGGGCACATAAAAAAAAGGAAAGTTAAAAAATATTTATTTGAAGCGAGAGTTTCGCCCACACAGAGAGACCGAATTCACGCATTAAGAGGGAAAATAGGTATTTCACCAAACGGTTGCTCGTATTCCCCCGAATACTGAACGAAAATCCATTATCGAAATGTGGGCGTCTGCATTTGCAACGACCACTTCACAGCCGCAGAACGCAGAACAAGACACTGTAACGCTGTCCGAAAAGTTGGCTAAATAAGGAGGTAGCGCAATACGGTATAACACCCCAAAAATATAATAAAGTGGTTCAAAACAAAGCAACTTTTCATTTAACTGAATATTTGTGTTCAAGACCATACTAAAGGTCCCCATAAGGACGTCAACAACAGAAATTTTTAAACAGTTTGATGTTCAAAGCATACAGAAAATCTATGCCAAAAACATTCTAGTACATCACCTCAAAAATGATTCAGAGGCTGACACCTCAGATGCTCATAAAACCAGTGCCAAACAAACAGACATACTTAATATACCAAAGTGTAACTCTTTGTTTGGACAAAGAAGATCTGAATTTTTAGCAGTAAAGTTATATAACAAACTCCAACTTAGTATCAAACGACATTAAATGTTGGCTGAAGGAACTATCGGAAAATGAACTTACTAGTATACTTAAAACATCGTCGTAGAAATTTCTGGAAAACCTTATCCAAACCATGAAGTTAAACCATAGAAGTCGCTGAAAACTTATCCAAAGCATAGTCCCCCTCAGCACAGGATCTCCTAGTGAGGAGGACTACGAATATTTTTTCTATTTTGTATATATACCTAACATGTTTCATATAAAAAAAAACGTAGTAAAAAGATGGGGGAAGTTTAAGGTATTCCTCTCTAAGTCACACTGGGCAACGCCACTGAATAGAACAAAACAAACACAATCATTTTCTTAGATAATTTTAAGAACAAGTTTCTTCAAATGTATAAGACTAGCACAAACATTATTATTGATTCATTCAGGTTATCTCCGCCTTAAGAGAAGAGGGGGACAGTCATATAATAATTAAACAGTCTACTTGTCTGTCTTTAGTTATCACCACAAAGTACATATTTGCTTATAAACATTCCATTAGCTATGTAAATGTAAGTATCTATATTTTTAACATCTCTCTGTACGTCTTACAACATAAATTACAACACTTTCGATAAGTTATCTAAAATTTGATTCATTTCTACTAGTTAAAATAATAACATACTAGAACTAGGAATTTATTTAAAGTGATACTTAAAAGAGTTCAAAATCTATTCCTTCACGGATAGCGAGAGTTTAATTATTTATTTATTTATATCTCCCGATCCGGCCTGGTGCAGCTGGTGGCTGCCGCCGAGACCCGGACAAACCTCAACCCATGAACCCGGGCACCCCCGCTTAGTCACCAAACGTAGCGAACCACTTGGGATGACCTATGGCAGAGGTGTTGGTTATCCAATAAATAATCCATACAGGCAACCCAAATTAATACTGCTAAAAATAAAACACGGACAGTTGCGCATCGATAATAATTATTATTGCTTCATTGTGTAATTTTTAACTGAATTTAATTCAGCTAATAAGTTAACACAACAGTTATTGATTCTGACGTGGTACGAAGTTTGCCGGGTCAGCTAATTATAAATATAATAAAACAAATTTTTAACTTATTTCCACTTTAATTTATTTGACCATTTATAATCTATTTTACCCGAACAGTCAAGTTTCATATTTTTTTATTATTAATTTTGAACTAGCTTATGCCCGTTGCAAATGCAACTAACGGGTTAAAACTAACTTGACTTACTAACTAACAGAAAAAAAATCATAGAAAACGGGTAGGTACCTACGGTTAAACATACAAATATATATAAAGCCGCCCACAGGGCCTAGCAGCAAAAATCTGCTATACGTTAGTATATAGACACCATTGTAGGCATGCACACATCAAATCCCCAAAGTTTCATCGCAATCGGATGAACGGTTTAGCAATGCGTAATTTCATGATGCCAGAGCTCATTTTTGTATATAGAAACCGTCGTGGGCATGCACACATCAAATCCTCAAATTTTCATCGCAATCGAATGAATGGTTTAGCAACGCTTAGCGGTTAAACATACAACTATGTATAAAGCCGTCCGCAGGACCTAGCAGCAAAAACCTGCTATACGTTAGTATATAAACACCATTGTAGAAATGCACAAATCCCCAAAGTTTCATCACAATCGGATAAACGGTTTAGCAATGCGTAATTTCGTGTTGCCAGAGCTCACTATTGTATACAGGAACCAGGAATCCCCCCCCTTTCTCACCAGCGTCTTCTTCCCCTTTCCACTCCGCCTCCCTCACCTTCCCTCACCCCACTTCACTCCTAGGCTTCTCCGTATCGTAAACCCTCTCCCGAGTTCCCCTCCCCCCTCCCAGGCTCCCCTCCCCCCCCCTTCCTGTTTCCACCCCCCCCCCACCTGCCGCATTGCATACACTAATTCCCGGTACATTTAGTTTTCAAACAGCTCGCGCGCCACCTATAATTTTTTTTTTACAAATTTCGCAATGCCAGAACTCACCAGTAATTTTATACAAACCTTGTACTAACAATAACGAACACAACAAAAAAAGAATTTTTCAAATTGTTGCAGTCCTTCGGAAGTTATGAGCGTACGTACATTTTCATACAAATTTTATAATGCCAGAACTCACCAGTAGTTTCACTGCTTAAAATAAAGCGCTATATGAATTTAATACTTTTAAAAAATATTCGGTTCAACTTCGAGTAATTTCATTGTAAAATTAGAAAACTAATACGTATGCAATATAGTTGGATGATATCTAGTTGTTATGTGCAAATGGGTACCTACCTAAATTCCGAGTGCAAAAAGAGTGTGTAAAAAAAACACATATGTATTTACGCTGGGTTGTTTAACAAAATTAAAAATTCTTCAATTTTTCAAGTCAATTTTAACGTTCTGTAAAAGTTCGGTTCGAATTCTATTCAAGTTCTGTAATTATTTCAGTTTTATGATGCAACTGGCATTTACTGATAAAAAAAATAGAGCTTACACAGAACGTGAAAATGAACTTAAAAAAATTGTTAAATTATTCAGTATCGGTGAAACAACATTACCTTAGTAAATTAAATTGCATTAAAACCTAAATAATTGTCCAACTACCCATTCCGGTAGGTACCGCCGCTTTTCCTTACAAAATTCCGGCAATGGTTTTGCTTTTTTATCATATTTGCAATACTACCGAGATAAGTAGGTACTTTGTACTGGCCGGTAAAAATCTACCTTTCAGAAGTGAATCTATGGACACGTATTTTCTTGTTTTTTTGGGAAAATTTTATAGGTTTTTCGGCGACCCTGAACTTTTTTACATGGGACAGACACCTCATATTGGTATCAAAAGATGCCGAATGTTTTCGGGTAACGAATTTTTCAAAAACATCCAAGCCGGAATCGTTTTTCCGGCCGCAATGCCGTTTCCCGAAAAACAACAACCCAAACCGCTGAGAGATCCGTTTTGTTTTGACATGTAAGAATCCTGACCTAACTCAACATTCGTAGCAATTTCTTTTGCATTGAAACTAATGGCCAAAATGACATCTTTTTTTTGAAGTACACCTGTCAGCAGGAAATATAACTGAGCCGAATTGAGTACTTTTTTTTGAGGTTCCAGTTTTTGCCGCTGATTTGCTTCAGTTTTCCGTGAATAAATCGCTAGCAAAAATGTAGGCAAACAAAATGCTTAATTTTTCCGTAGTTTTCTCAAGTACTGAAAAGTGTGCTTTCGTACCCAAAAAAGACTTTTTTCTTTCCCTTTTTGAGCCTACGCGTACGTCGCGCCGTTTCAACGGGTGAACCTGACGGCGGGAAATAGAACTAAGGCCGAATTTCTCCGTCGGTGGAAGATTTAATTGTAGTTTTCGCCGTTTGGGTGCACTGCTAACCGTGCATCGGTGTTTTGTATGAAAAATTTTCCGTAATCGGGACACGATTTGGGCACGCTACCCTAAGTCGGATAATGGTCTCTGTGGTCTTTGAAACTCGAGGAGCGGAGAGGTCATTTTCGGATCCATCAAAAGTCTTAAAATGCATTTATCCGAAAGTGAACCTTGAGGATGGTGAAACGTAAGGGGCGGTACTGTCGTTTTTCGCGTCAAGGAAAAAAGTGAGTTTTTTAAAAACCAGACATTAATATATATACTAGCTTATGCCCATTGCAAATGCAACTAACGGGTTAAAACTAACTTGACTTACTAACTAACAGAAAAAAAAAATCAAAGTAAGCGGGTAGGTACCTACGGTTAAACATACAAATATATATAAAGCCGCCCACAGGGCCTAGCAGCAAAAATCTGCTATACGTTAGTATATAAACACCATTGTAGAAATGCACACATCAAATCCCCAAAGTTTCATCACAATCGGATGAACGGCTTAGCAATGCGTAATTTCGTGTTGCCAGAGCTCACTATTGTATCCAGGAACCAGGAATCCCCCCCCCCCCTTCCTCACCAGCATCCTCTTCCCCTTTGCACTCCGCCTCCCTCACCTTCCCTCACCCCACTTCACTCCTAGGCTTCTCCGTATCGTAAACCCCCTCCCGAGTTCCCCTCCCCCCTCTTAGGCTCCCCTCCCCCTTCCTGTTTCCACCCCCCCCCCACCTGCCGCATTACATATACTAATTCCCGGTACATTTAGTTTTCAAACAGCTCGCGCGCCACCTATTTTTTTTTTTACAAATTTCGTAATGCCAGAACTCACCAGTAATTTTATACAAACCTTGTACTAACAATAACGAATACAACAAAAAAAGAATTTTTCAAATTGTTGGAGTCCTTCGGAAGTTATGAGCGTACGTACATTTTCATACAAATTTTATAATGCCAGAACTCACCTGTAGTTTTACTGCTTAAAATAAAGCGCTATATGAATTTAATACTTTTAAAAAAATATTCCGTTCAACTTCGAGTAATTTAATTGTAAAATTAGAAAACGAATAGGTATGCAATATAGTTGGATGATATCGAGTTTTTATATGCAGATGGGTACCTACCTAAATTCCGAGTGCAAAAAGAGTGAGTAAGAAAACACATATTTAGGCTGGGTTGTTTAACAAAATTAAAAATTCTTCAATTTTTCAAGTCAATTTTAACGTTCTGTAAAAGTTCGGTTGGAATTCTATTCAAGTTCTGTAATTATTTCAGTTTTATGATGCAACTGGCATTTACTGATAAAAAAACAGAACTTACACAGAAAGTGAAAATGAACTTTAAAAAATTGTTAAATTATTCAGTATCGTGGAAACAACATTACCTTAGTAAATTAAATTGCATCAAAAACCTAAATAATTGTTAAACTACCCATTCCGGTAGGTACCGGCGCATCTCCTTACGAAATTCCGGCAATGGTTTTGCTTTTTTCATTATATTTGCAATACTACCGAGATAAGTAGGTACCTACCCTGAATTAATAACATAATTTGTACTGGCCGGTAAATATCCACCCTACTGAAGTGAATCTATGGACACGTATTTTCTTGTTTTTTTGGGAAAATTTTATAGGTTTTTCGGCGACCCTGAACTTTTTTACATGGGACGGACACTTTGTATCGTTATCAAAAGTTGCCTTATATTGCCGGGTACCGAATTTTTCAAAAACATCTAACCGGGGATCGTTTTTTCGGCTGCAATGCCATTTTCCAAAAAACAACAACCCAAACCGCTGAGAGATCCGTTTTGTTTTGACATCTCGGATAACTGATAACTGACCTGTCTCAACATTCTCTCTAGTATTTTCCATTGCATTGAAACTAAGGCCTAATTTGTGGTTGTTTTTTTTAATGCGAACCTGTTGGCGGGAACTATAACTGAGCCGAATTGGTTGATTTAATGAGAAGTTCCAGTTTTCGCCGTTAATTCGTATGAGAGAATAAATCGCTAGCGACGTTAATTTTGTCTACAAAAAAACTCTATTTCCGCGATTGAATTTCACCTCCTCAGTAAACGGTCTCTCAGAAACAATTGCTAGTGCCAAACGAATTCAAAGGATTGTGAACTTTAAATTGTTCCGAAATACCGAGCGCCGAGGTCCATTCTGGCTTGAGATGATCGACACATTTTTTGGCTGAATTTTCCATACAAATTTCCCATACATTTTACCGGACACGGGTATTTGAGGGAGAGTGAACCTTAGAGTGGGTGAAATTCAAACAGCCCGGAGGTCGTTTTGGCGTGCAATGGCCGTCTTAAAGTTCTTCACCCGAATGTGAACCTTGAGGTTGGTGAAACTTAAGGGGAGGTGCGGTCGATTTTCCCGTCAAGAAATAAGTGAGTTTTTGAAAAAACCAGACATTAATATATATACTAGCTTATGCCTATTGCAAATGCAATAAACGGGTTAAAACTAACTTGACTTACTTACTAACAGAATTTTTTTTTATTTAATAGTAAGCGGGTAGGTACCTACGGTTAAACATACAAATATATATAAAGCCACCCACAGGGCCTAGCAGCAAAAACCTGCCATTCGTTAGTCTATAGACACCATTGTTGGCATGCACACATCAAATCTCCAAAGTTTCATCGCAATCGGATGAACGGTTTAGCAATGCGTAATTTCGTGATGCCAGAGCTCACTTTTGTATACAGAAACCGTCGTGGGCATGCATACATCAAATCTACAAATTTTCATCGCAATCGGATGAATGGTTTAGCAACGCTTAGTGGTTAAACACACAACTATGTATAAAGCAACCCGCAGGACCTAGCAGCAAAAAGCTGCCACACTACATACACTAATTCCCGGTACATTTAGTTTTCAAACAGCTCGTGCGCCACCTATTAAATTTTTTTATACAAATTTCGTGAAGCCAGAACTCACCAGTAGTTGTATACAAACCTTGTATTAACAATAACGAACACAACAAAAAAAGAATTTTTCAATTTGTTGCAGTCCTTCCGAAGTTATGAGCGTACGTACATTTTCATAAAAATTTTATAATGCCAGAACTCACCAGTAGTTTTACTGCTTAAAAAAAGCGCTATACGAATTTAATACTTAAAAAAAATATCCCGTTCAACTTCGAGTAATTTCTGTAAAAGTTCGGTTCGAATTCTATTCAAGTTCTATAGATATTTTTGTATTATGATGCAACTGGCATTTACTGATAAAAAAAATAGAGCTTACACAGAACGTGAAAATGAACTTAAAAAAATTGTTAAATTATTCAGTATCGGTGAAACAACATTACCTTAGTAAATTAAATTGCATTAAAACCTAAATAATTGTCCAACTACCCATTCCGGTAGGTACCGCCGCTTTTCCTTACAAAATTCCGGCAATGGTTTTGCTTTTTTATCATATTTGCAATACTACCGAGATAAGTAGGTACTTTGTACTGGCCGGTAAAAATCTACCTTTCAGAAGTGAATCTATGGACACGTATTTTCTTGTTTTTTTGGGAAAATTTTATAGGTTTTTCGGCGACCCTGAACTTTTTTACATGGGACAGACACCTCATATTGGTATCAAAAGATGCCGAATGTTTTCGGGTAACGAATTTTTCAAAAACATCCAAGCCGGAATCGTTTTTCCGGCCGCAATGCCGTTTCCCGAAAAACAACAACCCAAACCGCTGAGAGATCCGTTTTGTTTTGACATGTAAGAATCCTGACCTAACTCAACATTCGTAGCAATTTCTTTTGCATTGAAACTAATGGCCAAAATGACATCTTTTTTTTGAAGTACACCTGTCAGCAGGAAATATAACTGAGCCGAATTGAGTACTTTTTTTTGAGGTTCCAGTTTTTGCCGCTGATTTGCTTCAGTTTTCCGTGAATAAATCGCTAGCAAAAATGTAGGCAAACAAAATGCTTAATTTTTCCGTAGTTTTCTCAAGTACTGAAAAGTGTGCTTTCGTACCCAAAAAAGACTTTTTTCTTTCCCTTTTTGAGCCTACGCGTACGTCGCGCCGTTTCAACGGGTGAACCTGACGGCGGGAAATAGAACTAAGGCCGAATTTCTCCGTCGGTGGAAGATTTAATTGTAGTTTTCGCCGTTTGGGTGCACTGCTAACCGTGCATCGGTGTTTTGTATGAAAAATTTTCCGTAATCGGGACACGATTTGGGCACGCTACCCTAAGTCGGATAATGGTCTCTGTGGTCTTTGAAACTCGAGGAGCGGAGAGGTCATTTTCGGATCCATCAAAAGTCTTAAAATGCATTTATCCGAAAGTGAACCTTGAGGATGGTGAAACGTAAGGGGCGGTACTGTCGTTTTTCGCGTCAAGGAAAAAAGTGAGTTTTTTAAAAACCAGACATTAATATATATACTAGCTTATGCCCATTGCAAATGCAACTAACGGGTTAAAACTAACTTGACTTACTAACTAACAGAAAAAAAAAATCAAAGTAAGCGGGTAGGTACCTACGGTTAAACATACAAATATATATAAAGCCGCCCACAGGGCCTAGCAGCAAAAATCTGCTATACGTTAGTATATAAACACCATTGTAGAAATGCACACATCAAATCCCCAAAGTTTCATCACAATCGGATGAACGGCTTAGCAATGCGTAATTTCGTGTTGCCAGAGCTCACTATTGTATCCAGGAACCAGGAATCCCCCCCCCCCTTCCTCACCAGCATCCTCTTCCCCTTTGCACTCCGCCTCCCTCACCTTCCCTCACCCCACTTCACTCCTAGGCTTCTCCGTATCGTAAACCCCCTCCCGAGTTCCCCTCCCCCCTCTTAGGCTCCCCTCCCCCTTCCTGTTTCCACCCCCCCCCCCACCTGCCGCATTACATATACTAATTCCCGGTACATTTAGTTTTCAAACAGCTCGCGCGCCACCTATTTTTTTTTTTACAAATTTCGTAATGCCAGAACTCACCAGTAATTTTATACAAACCTTGTACTAACAATAACGAATACAACAAAAAAAGAATTTTTCAAATTGTTGGAGTCCTTCGGAAGTTATGAGCGTACGTACATTTTCATACAAATTTTATAATGCCAGAACTCACCTGTAGTTTTACTGCTTAAAATAAAGCGCTATATGAATTTAATACTTTTAAAAAAATATTCCGTTCAACTTCGAGTAATTTAATTGTAAAATTAGAAAACGAATAGGTATGCAATATAGTTGGATGATATCGAGTTTTTATATGCAGATGGGTACCTACCTAAATTCCGAGTGCAAAAAGAGTGAGTAAGAAAACACATATTTAGGCTGGGTTGTTTAACAAAATTAAAAATTCTTCAATTTTTCAAGTCAATTTTAACGTTCTGTAAAAGTTCGGTTGGAATTCTATTCAAGTTCTGTAATTATTTCAGTTTTATGATGCAACTGGCATTTACTGATAAAAAAACAGAACTTACACAGAAAGTGAAAATGAACTTTAAAAAATTGTTAAATTATTCAGTATCGTGGAAACAACATTACCTTAGTAAATTAAATTGCATCAAAAACCTAAATAATTGTTAAACTACCCATTCCGGTAGGTACCGGCGCATCTCCTTACGAAATTCCGGCAATGGTTTTGCTTTTTTCATTATATTTGCAATACTACCGAGATAAGTAGGTACCTACCCTGAATTAATAACATAATTTGTACTGGCCGGTAAATATCCACCCTACTGAAGTGAATCTATGGACACGTATTTTCTTGTTTTTTTTGGAAAATTTTATAGGTTTTTCGGCGACCCTGAATTTTTTTACATGGAACGGTCACGAAATTTTGGTGTTAAAAGTTGCCTTATATTGCCAAGTACCGAATTTTTCAAAAACATCTAACCGGGGATCGTTTTTTCGGCTGCAATGCCGTTTCCCGAAAAACAACAACCCAAACCGCTGAGAGATCCGTTTTGTTTTGACATCTCGGATAACTGATAACTGACCTGTCTCAACATTCTCTCTAGTATTTTCCATTGCATTGAAACTAAGGCCTAATTTGTGGTTTTTTTTTTTATGCGAACCTGTCGGCGGGAACTATAACTGAGCCGAATTGGTTGATTTAATGAGTAGTTCCAGTTTTCGCCGCAAATTTATATAATTTTCGCTCTTAAAATGTGTCAGTTCAATTTTATGTGAGTTTCCTGTCTAGTCTATTTTTTTTGTGAAAATCGTGAAGCTAGCGTATTTATTTAAATTCAGACGAAGCTGCCATTTCGAACGGATGAAAATAGAACTACAACAGTATTCGATAGACATTTGATTTTTTCTAATGTGAATAATCCATACTTGTATTCCGCACCGCTAGAAGTCTCCCGTAAAGTTTTGGCAAACATATTGATAACGATGAAAAATGTTTCCCCTATCAAAAAAAAAACAACTGCTAGTGGCTGGAAAATAATCGACTCTTCGAAGGATTGTGAACTTTGAAGCGTTCCAAAATAGCGAGCGCTAATGTCCATTCTCGCGTGTCAGCCGTCGGGACAATTTTCTTCGAACAAAATTGAACCTTGAGGTGTGCAAAACTCGAGGATCGGAGAGGTCGTTTTGGCGTGCCAGCGGCATTTTTGCGTCGCCAAGCCAAAGTGAACCTTGAGGTTGGTGAAACGCGAGGGGAGGTGCGGTCGATTTTCCCGTCAAGCGAAAAGTGAGTTTTTTGAAAAACCAAACAATACTATATAACTAGCTTATGCCTGTTGCAAATGCAACTAACGGGTTAAAACTAACTTGACTTACTAACTAACAGAAAAAAAATTCATAGTAAGCGGGTAGGTACCTACGGTTAAACATACAAATATATATAAAGCCGCCCACAGGGCCTAGCAGCAAAAATCTGCTATTCGTTAGTATATAGACACCATTGTAGGCATGCACACATCAAATCCCCAAAGTTTCATCACAATCGGATGAACGGTTGAGCAATGCGTAATTTCGTGTTGCCAGAGCTCACTATTGTATACAGGAACCATAGCAGTCATGCGCACATCAAATTCCCAATGTTTCATCGCAATCGGATGAATGGTTTAGCAACGCATAGCGGACATACATACAGCCAAACATTTTTTTGATTTTTATATATATAGAAGATAGCTGGTACCCGGCATGCGTTGCGATACCATTTAATAAAGAAAATGTTTCTACCTGCGTGTCCTTTCTCATTTATTCCGATACCCTTCCCCCCCCCCCTTCCTCGCCAGCGTCCTCTCCCCCTTTCCACTCCGCCTCCCTCACCTTCCCTCACCCCACTTCACTCCTAGGCTTCTCCGTATCGTAAACCCCCTCCCGAGTTCCCCTCCCCCCTCCGGGGTCCCCCTCCTCCCCTTCCTGTTTCCACCCCCCCCCACCTGCCGCATTACATACACTACTTCCCGGTACATTTATTTTTCAAACAGCTCGCGCGCCACCTATAATTTTTTTTTTTACAAATTTCGTAATGCCAGAACTCAACAGTAATTTTATACGAACCTTGTACTAACAATAATGAACACAACAAAAAAAGAATTTTTCAATTTGTTGCAGTCCTTCGGAAGTTATGAGCGTACGTACATTTTCATACAAATTTTATAATGCCAGAACTCACCAGTAGTTTTACTGCTTAAAATAAAGCGCTATATGAATTTAATACTTTTAAAAAAATATTCCGTTCAACTTCGAGTAATTTCATTGTAAAATTAGAAAACTAATACGTATGCAATATAGTTGGATGATATCGAGTTTTTATGTGCAGATGGGTACCTACCTAAATTCCGAGTGCAAAAAATGTGAGTAAAACAACACATATTTAGGCTGAGTTGTTTAACAAAATTAAAAATTCTTCAATTTTTCAAGTCAATTTTAACGTTCTGTAAAAGTTCGGTTCGAATTCTATTCAAGTTCTATAGATATTTTTGTTAATGATACAACTGGCATTTACTGATAAAAAAATAGAACTTACACAGAACGTTAAAATGAACTTAAAAAAATTGTTAAATTATTCAGTATCGGTGAAACAACATTACCTTAGTAAATTAAATTGCATCAAAAACCTAAATAATTGTCCAACTACCCATTCCGGCAGGTACCGGCGCATTTCCTTACAAAATTCCGGCAATGTTTTTGCTTTTCTCATCGTATTTGCAATACTACCGAGATGAGTAGGTACCTACCCTGAATTAATAACATTTCAATGTACTGGCCGGTAAATATCCACCCTACTGAAGTGAATCTATGGACACCAATTTTCTTGTTTTTTTTGGAAAATTTTATAGGTTTTTCGGCGACCCTGAACTTTTTTACATGGGATGGACACTTTATATCGTTATCAAAAGTTGTCTTATATTGCCGGGTACCGAATTTTTCAAAAACATCTAACCGGGGATCGTTTTTTCGGCTGCAATGCCATTTTCCAAAAAACAACAACCCAAACCGCTGAGAGATCCGTTTTGTTTTGACATTTCAGTATCTTGAATTAAATCAATATTCCTAGCTCTTTCTTTTGCATTGAAACTGAAGCCTGTTTTGAAATATTTTTTTGAGACCTGACACCTGTCGGCGGGAACTATAACTGAGCCGAATTGGTTGATTTAATGAGAAGTTCCAGTTTTCGCCGTTAATTCGTATGAGAGAATAAATCGCTAGCGACGTTTTTTTGTCTACAAAAAAACTCTATTTCCGCGATTGAATTTCACCTCCTCAGTAAACGGTCTCTCAGAAACAAAAGCTAGTGTCAAACAAATTCAAAGGATTGTGAACTTTAAATTGTTCCGAAATACCGAGCGCCGAGGTCCATTCTCGCTTGAGAAGACTGGCACATTTTTTGGCTGAATTTTTCCCATACAAAGGGTGTGCCGCGGGCCTTTGAGGGAGAGTGAACCTCGAAGTGTGCGAAATAAGAACAGGCTAGAGGTCTTTTTGGCGTGCCAGCGGCATTTTTGCGTCGCCAAGCCGATGTGAACCTTGAGGTTGGTGAAACGTAAGGGGCAGTGCGGTCGTTTTTCGCATCAAGCAAAAAGTGAGTTTTTCAAAAACTGAGCATTAATATATAGTATATAGTTTAATTGATATCAATTTGTACCGCCGCTCAGGGAACCATTTATAGGATAATCAACACCTCTGCCATAGGTCACACCAAGTGGTTCGCTACGTTTGGTGACTTAGTAAGGGTGTCCGGGTTCATGAAGTGAGGTTTTTTCCGGGTCTTGGCAGCGGATTCCTCTGCCCATAAGCTGCTTGGCAGGCCGGATCGGGAGAATGGTTGAGGGAGTCCCTTTGTCTTCTCTCGGAACATCGCCTTGCCCCGCAGTGAGAGGGATCGATTCATACGTCCGTCACTCCTGGACACACTGACCCCAGATTCCTACCCACCCCGCATATCCTTTTCCTTCCCAGAACTTCCGCTCCTTCCTTTCCTAAAAAGACCCTCCACACAGCATCCCCAAAGTTGACATAGGCCCTGAGGGGAATTATTTTCCTCAGGGCTTCCTGAATGGAGCAGCTAATGTAAAAAAAGAATAAGACATTTTAGAACTTGTTTAGAAGCAGTAGAATTATAGCATCATCATCTCGAACCTTTGGAATAACATGGTTCCATCTATCGCTGTAATGCCATGCGATAATGGCATCTATAATAAGCTAGTTTAGAGTTCATTATCGCATGACGTTACCGAAACAGATGGAACCTTGTTATTCCAAAGGGTCCATCTGGTGAATGTTGAGAGTCAGGAGGGAGTCGGAGAAAAAGAGAAGAGAAAGGGAAGTTTAAAAGTAGCTAGTCATGTACATCAGATCACTAAACACGGCTAAAGCCATTTCAAGCAACGCCTAGGTTTCGATTCTGAATGGTGGTATATCTTCACCTGGGTGATAATGTGAGCATTTGCAAAAATATTTAGGTACCTGCCTACCTATAAAACGTGTATTAACTATTTACACGCACAAACACGTTCTGCCATACGATACGGTACGATACGATTGTACCACCCCAGCCACCAGGAGCACTCCTGTCCCGGTGAGACCGGTACACCAGGGGGCACTGATTTGTTAGGGGTGGAACACATGCTCTAGGGATGGGAAGGAGGTTAGAGTTTAATCGACCGGTATACATGGCAACCTAATAAGCCAATATTGGAATTTAGGATGGGCAGGAATAAAGGAACGGTTTGAGCGTTATTTTTTTTTTCTTTTCTTTATGTCTTCCATTTTCTTGCCTCTTCTTGGCTCTTCTTGGCTCTTCTTGCCTCTTCTTGGATCTTCTCGTCTTCTCTTCACTCTTCTCGGCTCTTCTTGGCTCTGCTTGGCCCTTCTCGTGTCTTAATGTCTCTCCTTGCTTCTTCTTGTTTCTTCATCTCTCACCTGGAATATTCCCGTCTCTTCTCTTCTTGGCTCTTCTTGCCTCTTTTTGTCTCGTCTTCCCTCTTCTTCTGTATTATTGTTTATTATTGTTTCTTCATTCTTCTTCTTGGATGTTCTCGTCTCTTCTTTTGTCTTCTTGTCTCTGCTTGTCTTTTCTTGACTCTGCTTGTCTCTTCTTGTGTCTTCGTGTCTCTTCTTGTCTCTTCGTGTCTCTTCTTGGATCTTCTCATCAATTCTTGTCTGTTTTCGGTTCTTTTTGCTACTTCTTTTCTCGTATTGACTATTTTTGGCCCTTCTTAACTCATCTTTGTCCTTATTGCAACTTCCTTCAAATTTTCACGCCTAGTTGTATCGGTTATTCCTTCATTTTCTGGTATCTTAGTGTTTCTTCTTGTTCCTTCTAATCTCTTCTTGTTTCTTCTAATCTCTTCTGACCCCCTTCTCGCCTCTTCTTGGGCACGATTAAAGATTTTGGATGGGAGTTGGTTACGTGTTTTTGCTTCTACTTCTTGGTTCCTCTGTCTGCAACTTGCTTCTTATCACTTCTTTTCGCTTCTTCGTAGCTTTTCTTGGCTCTCTCAGTCATTGCTTTTGTCTTATTGGTTCTAACAGTTTTCTTATCATATCATCGTGTGGCGGCATTTCTTGTCACTTCTTGCTTCTTCTAGCCCTTTCCGACTTCTCTTGGCATTTCTTGACTCCTTTTGTTTCTTTTTGCATCTTCTGTCTTCCCCTTTATTATTAGAATCAAAAGAGAACAAATGTCACTCCTTCGAAATAATTAAATTGAATTAATTTAAAAACCGAGTAAATTAGCAATTATAATTTTTTTTGAGATAAAAGCTTTAAGGTGTAATTGAAAAGAACCTCCTTCGGACCCTTGACTGAAACCAAAAACCTAAAAAACAAAATCTTGTAACCTATTGAGACAAAGAAAAATTACAAATCTCAATGCATGTGGAAAGGAAAGAATTATTTTCGGCAAACTGTGAACTGCATTTGAAAGGTGCAAGTACGTCGAGTTGTTTTGTTGTGGAAACCCAAACCATTAACTGCTTTAAGTGTAGGTACGGCTCATTTAACCATGACTAGACACATCATCGAAGTAACAAAACTTGTATCTTCGATTCGTAAATAAACAAAATCCGATAAATCTGAAAGAAATACATTTGAATTAGTTAGACTAAAAGTGTGTTATCAAAATAGATTAAAGAAACTTATCTCTGTTTGGAGTGCCGTCTCAGGATATTCTGCTATATGTTTGTTTAGTCTGTCACAGTAAATCATTTCACACCATAATCGATATGCCTTCGTCCCTCGGTTTATCTCGAACACGCTAGGCTTTGTGTGGTTTTGCCAACCACCAAATATATTTAGAATGCATTTTGAAATATATTTTTGAAAAACTAAACATAACTTTCCAACGGTAACAGGTAAAATTAAATCACGAAGTAAAACAAATTGTACTGATTATTACGCGTTTATGTACCACTTTTCGAAAAAATCGGTTCATGAAAACGAATGATAATTTAGAAAGAAAAGAGGACTTTTTACTTTTATCACGACATTGGTAAGTTCACTATCTATAAAAAAATTGATTTCGAAAAACCACCCTCACCTCCTTCCCTTCCCTTTTTTAATGTGAATATCGTTAATTAAGAATCCAAACTACTCCCTTCTGGAGCCAGTGGGACTATGGCATCCCTAAATTGGAGTATGTTGCGAGGTTGTGGGAAGGGTAATAAGATGGGGAAGAGGAAGGAAGAAAAGTACCTGGCTATTTAGATCTGATCTCCAAACACGGCTAAAGCCATTACAAGCAACGTTTGAATTCTGAATGGTGATCTTACACCAGGGCGATACTGAGAATATCTTCCACTTCCCTACACCTTTTGACACTTCTTGATGAAATTTTGCACACTTGACGTTCAAAATATGAGGAAAATTTCTGTGCACATTCGTCTAAAGCTCGAGCAATTCCCGGGACTTCAGCTAGCATATAAATAGAAATTAGTATTACTAAAGCAGACAAGTTGAGGGTCAATAATAATGACTAACGAACCCAAATTACACTTTAAATTATCACAATTCTATCTTATCAATAGATTCAACTGATATGACACAAAGTAGACTCAAGCGTAATAAATGGGATATCTCTGAAAGAATCTCAATTATTATTATTCAATCAGAAAATACTCTATAACTAGGTAACCACTTATTTAGAAATAGCAAATTTTAACGTCGCACGTCGCAATACACAGAAAAAATAATATTATTACCTACTTATTTAGTGGAAAATTGTTTTTGGTTGTAAATGTTAAAAAATCACAAAGCAACGCCAAGTTTGAAACTGGTTTAGTTAAGATTATAGGTGCTCGTATTTGTATAGGTTGGATCATTTTTTTCCTAGGTGGGTACTGGCTGTCTTCAATACGCCCACGCACTGTAATGTCTGAGAATGCATATTGCATAGTCAAGGATGCATTTATGGTATAAGAAAAGGCAAGCAGGTAATAGATACACTTACCTACACATATACAGGACGTAACAAAATGCGCCCGACGGATTTTAACCAGAGATTTCTGAGCTGGAGCTGAGTTTGGATTATTGCAACTAGATGGCAAAAAATGTTAACGAATACTATACCTATGTATCGTTTTTTTATATCACTGGTTAAACTTTAGATGCCGTAGGCCGTGAGGAAAATTATTTTCCTCGGGGTTTCCTGTGTAGAGCTCAGGTAAAAAAGGCTAGATAGCCCTTTCAGGTACGAGACTTTGTGGAGGGGCAGCAAATGCAATGCCATTTCAGCAGGCAGGGGTCAAAAGGAGCATTCCAAAGGCGTGTTGTCCTGTGCTGAACTGGGAGAGAGAACATCAACTTCGGCGGGGGAGCTTAAAAATTAGGCTGTTTGACCAATCTAATTGTTTATTTAGTAAATTGTTTTAATTTATATTTAATGATTTTTATTTTTTATTTATAGAGCTTCAAGATCAGGCTTAGACCTATCCTATTTCTATGTAGTACATCTATCCCCTAAGATTGACTTTTATATATTAGGTGCGTTGCTAATTCTGAAATATCTACACTATTTAGGCTCCTCAAGTGTTCAACAACCCTTGTTTGAACTTTTCAAACCGTTTAGCCTATGTAAAATGCTGAGCAAACGTTACATTTCAGCTTATAGATGCCAGAATAGCTAAAATTATCTTCTTTATCCTAAGAAATTATCAAAAGTTTACCTAGGTTATTTATTATTAGTGTAGAAAGCAGCTTTAATTTCTGAAGGAAATTTTTAAACATACGAGAATGAAAAACTATTTATGAATAAAAACTGCGATTTTTAGTTTCTCTGACGATGGGTCTACTATTATATTGTCATACTTCCTGGGGCCAGGGTGATACTGAAGCCACGTAGGGTCCAGTGTTATACTTCTGGTCTCCAGAAATATGTCCCTCCCGGGGGGGGACAAGTGTTAAGCAGGCCCCCCGGGGGCCATATGCCTCGGCTTGGAAGGCTCAGCTCAGGGTCGTAGGGCTCCTCCGAGGCTGTCGATGGTTGACTCCAATGAAACAAGGTTTGGGCACAATTCAAATGTATTCAATAATGCAAGGGTGAACAGTACAGGCAACCAGGTAAGCTGTTTAAGGCCTAGCATTAGAGAGAGTGAGGCACTAGAAATACTACGGAATTTAGGCTCGGAAAGACTATAAGAGGGTTAGAATCTCACGTGGCGTCGTACGGATGCAGGCAGCTTCCCTACGAAGTGGAGAGGTCTAGAGCAAAGCTCATAGACTGTGTGCAGGAACTGGGCGGCTCGGCGGGAGAGGGCGGCTTATCGGCGTCATGGTGGGCGGATTCGGTCAGCTTACCGAACCGGTGGGTGATAACGGTGAATTAAGTGGCTATCGGCAATGTAGGCGGATTAAAAGCCGGGCGCGTCTGGGCTGCCATGGTATTAAGTAGGCGGCAGTTGTGAATTACTCGGCTCGTCGGCACGTAGACGGATTAAAAGCCGGGCGCGTCTGGGCTGCCATGGTAGGCGGCAGTAGGATTATACAGGCGGCTGTGGTGATAGCGCCATACTTGGTTCGTAGGTGAAGACTTAATTAGCCGCGTCGAAGGGTGGCATACTGCCCGACAGTACGTAGTAGTGCGTACGACCGCTCGCGCCGTTGTCTGAAATATCTCTGTTGCTTTGGCGATCGGTGGCTGGATCTCTCTGCCCGTGATGAGCGAGACGGAAGACTCGAACGCGTGCCCTATAAGGTAATGTCTTCTGCCATTGGCTGGAATTCGCGCCGTGTGGCCATATATGGTAATGACTTCTGCCAGCCTGAGAGGGACAGCAATAATCATGCGAGAATGTACATGTACTGTGCACGTGACACACAGCTGCCTGCCGCTTGTATAGTCCGTTCGTACGATTTATGGGCAACTCATAACACTACCCTCCTCCCCCTGAAAAATGAAGGGAAAAGGCAGCGAGGCTGATGCAGGGGACCACGACCTTCCATACAGCATGTGATGCGATGGTTGCCACAATGTGAGGTACAGAGCTACCTCTTCACCAGGATTTAAACACTCCCTACCTAAGAGCCAACAAAATTTTAACTACCTGTGAGCCAAGCTAACAAAAACTAGCAATAAACTGAACAAAGGTTGCCAACTCTCTCAAGAAATTAAAAAAATGTGACGTACCTAGTGCGATACAAGACACGCTAACGAAGGTGCATGAAGAAATAAGGAAAACATGACCCTTAAGAGAAGGATTTCTACCATGTAAAAATCTTAAAATTAGACAAAAAATTTCCAACACTATTCCTGTTATGGAATATTGTACGCTGACCAATGTCATGAAATGATCGAAACCACTCATATTCGCGTCTTACAATGGAATTCTTAAAATTATACAACTTGTTTTTATACACTTTATTCCTGTTATGGAATATTGTACGCTGACCAATGTCATGAAATGATCGAAATCACTCATATTCGCGTCTTACAATGGAATTCTTTTTTTAAAATTATACAACTTTGTTTTTATATACTATGCTATTTTCACAATTCAATTCTAACCCAAATGTTAGTTTCCCGCACTCTCAGCTTGTCATGGTTTGTCTGGTTTGCATTTAATTATCAGGCATAAACGACCATCCTCTCATGTTCGCATATAATTGTAAGGTAATGCTACAAAACCTATCATGAATATTAATTTTCAGGCATAATATGAATCCTCTCATGTTTTCTCGACTCACCCTCGGTGACCCGTACAGCGCTGTACTTGGTATACTAGAAATATACCCTTGCCGCAACGACATAGACAACCGGATAGATCCCTTGGAATCCTCACGGTGAACTTGCGTTTGACGAAACCACATAGGACACCCTCTAGGTGTTCCCACCAAAATAACCAGACGAACCGTAATGACCATAAGTGCAATTACATTATTCTCTAATAAGAACAATACGACCCGAATGACATAACTTTATGACATTACCGAGCTAATTTACTCAACTGGGTGCATACTCTTAAATCTTCTTACTACGAGAAGTACTACTCCTTATTTGAATACAGTGATATAGCAAGTTACAAAACACCGTACAATTGCGTCCTGATATGGCAAGGACTTTACACGCTGGCTTACCATATTGATACCGAAGTAATCAATTACGTGTTTACAAAATATTTATATAGTAATTTAATTAATTACATTTATCATAATTAAAACACTTGAATATACATTTGTTTACCCACCAAAAACTCTATGTGTGTGAGTACAATTTTGTTAAATAACTTTCAATTCGAGTTTGTTTCAACTCAACTTAAACTCTCAGGGTTTGACTACGTAAGGAGAGAAGAAGGAAAAAAAAAATTAAAATAAATAACAACAACGCCACGTATTTTTACCAAAAAATATGAAAATTTAATACTACCGACAATGTTATTAGAAGAGGAAAAATTTTCCTTAATTGAGTAACGAATTTCTTCCTAACACCGGAATCATATATACTTTAATTGTTCGGAAATTCGCGTTTCCAACAATCTTCCTGCTCTAATTCTAAGGAGTTTAGCCATCCTATCACGCTTTGGATTATAGCTAACAGCCGAATGACACGTTAGGTCGATACCCAAGTTCCATCCTATCGGACTTGTAACAGCTCTATAATACCACACAACGAGTAACCGTTGTTATATGATCGCGGAAGAAGGTTAAAATTCGATACCACCACAACCTATGTGAACCGAATAGTGTTGTCTATTGGGCCTATTCTGATAACAAAAATGTGGTAATATAATTATTACATTGCCTTTTCATCGTGAATTCACTCCAACATACGCTAGAATTGAGACATACCCCGTTAAGGAGTGGGTAACTACCCGATTGTGAACGTTTTACCGCCCCAATTTCTCCTATATCGTAACGTGTGAGATGTCCAATACTATAACGATTTAACCTACATGTGAGAATAATTCGACAATGAAAGAGATTGAAAAAATCCGAAAAAAAAAGACAAAAAATAAAATTAAAATGATATTTCCATTTATACATGACCTTATATTTTATGTACACAAGGTTATTTACAACCATAAGGTTCCTAAGTTTCTTACTACTCAATGACCTACCCCAGTATGATGAGAGCTAGGCGCCTTTATACCTACCACTTGTACAAGAATTTTCTTATGCCGTCTCTTGCCAACGAAAAGAAAAGAATATGCTTGCATATTCTTTCATTGCATCTAAAATTAAGTACTTTTTAGAATGCAAATTGTTCCACGAAAATAGAAATTAGGTCTCTACTTCGGTCCCGGGCAGGATACTGAATACCTAACGCAGTTTTTTCTAATGAAAAACCTAGCCTAATTTAGGGTTCCTTGAACTACGCCCTCAATCAGTGTATCGTGTCGTGTTTCTTAGACGAATTTATATACTTATGTAACCATATTCATATATAAATTTAAAAAAAAAATTTTTTTTTTTTTTTTTTTAAAAAAAAACAACCTAAGTGGCTACGCACTAGGATGGAAAAGTAATAAATTATTACTACCAATAATAGTCATTACAATAAATGAACTAAATATCGCATCAGTAATTTCACTAGTGTAAGGTGAGTTACCTCTTTTTTTATAATAATAACAATAATAACACAAGTCTTCACGTGCAGACATACCGGCGTCCCGGATTGTCAATACTTGTGATGACGATCCATTAAGAAAGGAATTGTATACAACTCTAATAACAAAAGTTAAGTTATATGCGTTATAACCTCGTACTAACCACTAGGGTTCATGACGTCCTTGGGTTGTATATACAGGACAATACAATACATGTACCTCGTGAATAAATTTACAATTTTTTATTAAGGTCATCCAATGATGGACAATAATGCTGACTAAGTCATGTAATCAATGAAACTGATACATATTCGCATTTTACAACCTTATGTAGAGGACAATACAATACATGCACCTCGTGTTTAAATTTACTGTGTTATTATAATTTGTAACCAATTTCTTTTCCTACTGATGGACTAATTTCCATACTCTGTTCTGTTTTTCTGTTTTCCTCTCCGTGTAATTCTCAGGATACGCCTCCTATAGCGTCGGTCATATTATAAGGATACCTCCTATAGCGTTTGGCATATTATAAGGATCTCTCCTATAGCGTCGTATAATTATAAGGCTATACTATAATCCTCTCGTGTTTTCAAGAGATACGTTTGCAAACGTCTATCTCCGTGTGGCCACACCGTTACGTTCAGAGAACCGTAACCTTGCCTTAGTTCACCAACACAAATGAGAAATTTCCTTCCTCAAATGCCTGTGCTTCGGCAAAAAAACACATAAAAATAACACAATATCCAAAAAAACAGAACTTCATTAATTATTTTAAAATTTATGTTACTACAATTTCTATAAAATTTCTCTTTAAAGGTTACTTTATATTTAACAAGAATCGTTTCCAAATTTTAATAACACAGATTTTATAACACCGCAATACGATGCGTAATACACACTATATATGCTAATATACACGTAATAAGTATTCAATTCGTGTGTTTACCTTTAACATTACATGTTATAAGCTAGCAATTTATATACATATTTAAAAAAAATAAAATAAATTCGAATCATAATTGAATTGCTAACGACGTTGCTTCTTACTACAACTTCCAAAATTTAAAAATTTTAAATGTTTGACTGACTATTTGAAAATTCTTTTTTTAAAAAAAATTCCATGTCTATTATTTATTTACTTCTTAATTTAACAATATTATCCGATGATAACTTTTTTTACTAATAACTTTTCACTATACGTCTCAGTTTAATCTCAACTTTCCTGTTCATAACTTTTTTAACTTTTTGTTTACTTTACTATTATTATGTTTAAAAAAAATTCCATTGTATTTAACTATATAAGGGCGCCATGACATTTTTCTAAATTAGCTATGTCGAAACTATACGAATTTACAATTACCTAAAGCTTACTTGAGGGGTTAATTCTCTATTTTCAATTCTTTCCTATATCACCAATTCCTTTTTTTTTTTTTTGTTCAAGATTTCACATCTTAACAATCCCACTATTTGCCCTAATTCTGAGGAAGGCATTCCTATAACGGTTTGAAACCAGAATTGTATACGCGGGTACCTATGTATCCGTAGTACATTTCTTGAGTCTATTAACTCAATATCTAATATGATATAATTTCCTTACAACGATCACGTTGACATATTTATGAATACGAGAAAAAATGAAGAAGACAATTTCTTATAATTTTATAACCCTTTCCTTCATTACAAGTAAGACATTATTAATTGGATTCTATTCACTATTTATTTTGTTACTAAATGACAATCTCGATTTAACTGTAGTGGTTTACTTTTTAATTTTATGTTTTACTAATTTTCCACAGATGTTTTCAAAAAAAAAACTTATTTATCTTTTCTATCCTGAATTCCATTATACTGTTATTCATTCATGTAAATTTGTTGCCGAAATCATTCCTACATTCTTATGAAAAAAACTTAATTGAAGCTAAACATTTAAATGTTCTTTATTCTAGAGATTATTCTGTTAAATTTGACAAGGATTTCACTTTAAAAATTCTTCGTTATTTTTTATTTAAAACGATAATTTGAACATATGATGCTATTCACTTGTTTCTTTTGAAGTGTCTTTCCCAACGATAGTTTATTTTATTATCCGCATACTACTATTTAGAGTGGGATAGTCCCGATTAAAAAACAAAACATGTTCCAATACTGTCTCTATGGTAAATACCTATAGCATATACAAAATTTTATTATTAAACCTTCCTTAGATAACCATTCGAAAAAAAAAGTATCTAGTAACATATACCTTGTAGTTTGGAATTTATTCTTTAAATGATGTTCTACTGTTTTTCACTAATTTATTTAATTTACTACCACTTTAGTACGAAAGCAATTCAGATAGATTTTAAGAACTTAAACTAACAAAAAAAAACACTTAGCCAATTATATACATTGATATACACGTTGCCTTGTTTATATACATTTTATATACAAGTTTGTTTCCTTTCCCGAACGTTTATTACTTTAACAACATTGTGTTTTCTAATTTGTGTAATATGGAATATTAATTCAATGATGTACGATCTCTAACCGTGGGTTCATGACACTCATGATTTTCAAACGAAACAACATTAAACTTCTAAGAACTTTACTATTTTTAACCGATCTGTACCTAAACTTTTGTTTCTTAAAAAAAACTTTTGACTGAATTTGTTTATTCCTTTTTTCTTCTAAAATTTATGTTATTAATCTACATTTGTCCTGAACTGTTCATTAATCCAATACGCAGTTAGCTACTCTGCCCTAGACAATCAACAATCAAAATTACAATTCTAATTTATTATGATGCATCAACAATAAATCAAAACTTCTATGAAGAAAAATAACAATTGTGGCTTTAACTAATATTACAAGGGAAGCTTTCCATATTAACTTATTCTGTTTTGAAAATTAATAATTTGTTGCTTTTAAAATTTCTCTTTTATTTTTGTTACTTTAAAATTTCTCTTTTACAACGTTATGTAACGTCGTTTTCCATTTTGTGTTTTAAACTTCCTATTGAGAGAAACGAAAATTAACTTTATAACTTGTACTCATTATTTATTGAACTTTTCGTTTAACGTTTATTTTATAATTCAACTTCCGGGATTCGTTAAACTCAACACATTGTTTCCGTAAAGTTAAAAAAGCTCTTTTGGGAACTACGCCTCTATTTATCAACATTTTTCTTATTACCGACGCGTTTGCTTTCTCGAAATTTAATATTCTATCCATTATTGGTATGGTGGCCTCCATGATTATGCGTTATTATAATGAACAAAGCAAAAAAAAAATTTCGGACGATTATAGAAGACGAGAGCAGTTGCTGGCAGTCGTAATTATTTTTTTTTTTTTTTTTTTTTTTTTTTTTATTATTTTTTTTTTTCATTAATATGTTTTACATGTTGCTAAATGATAATTTTACATCTTAGGTTTTTTACTACTTTTCCATTTAAAGCATTTGCTTGTGTATGGAAAAGGAGTGTACATAAATGTGGTTATTACTTAGTACTTAAATAATTCATTTACATAAATATATGTGTGTTGTAATAGTATATAATAGTATATATTTAAAGCAAATAAAGGATATTATGGAAAACTAAGTATATATGTATATATTTAAATAAAAGAAAGAATATTTTGGAAAACTAAGGATATTTGTAGGATAATTAAGTGGCATTAGTTTTTTTCTTCAGAATATTTTTAAAATGTCTCTTGACAGAGAGCAGTAATTGGGTTTTATCATTAATGCTTCTGATTTCTTCTGGTAGGCGATTGAAAAAAGTTCTTCCCTGGTAAGTGTAATGGTGTTGTGCAAAAGACGTATTTAGTTTTGGGCATATAAAAACATGTTTAAGTCGCGTTCTGTTTTCGTTTAAAAATTGATATTTATCTTTTTCTTTTATAATTTGAATTAATGAATTTTTAATATATAAATCTTTAAATGTAGGTACTTGGAATTCATCAAATAGGCGTTCTGTTGGGTAGTCCAAGGATTTTTTTAATATAATTTTAATAATTGTTCTTTGTACAATTTCTATTGGAACAAGGTTACATTTATATGCGGATCCCCAACTAATAATAGCGTATTGTAAAGTGGATTGAACTAAGGCATAGTAGATTAAATATAGATTTTTTATTGACAAAAAATTTCTAATTCTTAAAAATATGTATATTAATTTTCTAATTTTGTTTACTACTTGACATATTTGTTCCTTCCATTTCAGATTTTTATCAATAATTACTCCTAGATATTTTATTTTATTTGTGGTTTTTAATATTGTACAGTTTGATTTGCAGTAGTTTTGGCTGTGAATTTTAGTATTTTCATGTATGAAAATGTTAAAATTTTTGGGAGCATCGTTTAAATGTATTGCAAATGGAATTACAAATGTCTTTTCACTATTTAGTGATAGTAAATTAGTGTCGAAAAAATTCTTAAGCGTGTTAATGTCTTCTATGGCCTTTAATTCTACATTTTCCCAAGTCTTTCCACTTATTATTAATACTGTATCGTCAGCGTATGATGTAATTTGACCATGTAAAGTTTGAAAAAAAATATCGTTTACATATATAGTAAATAGGATTGGTCCAAGCACTGTACCTTGGGGGATTCCAAAGCTTGAAAGCTCTTGATCGCTATTAACATGATTGATTTTTACCACTTGTGGGCGGTTTTTTAAGTAGTTGGTGATCCATTTAATCGCGTTGCCTTTTATGCCAATATTATTTAATTTTTTTAATAGCATCTCATGAGATATGCTATCGAATGCCTTTCTGAGGTCAATAAATATACCCGCACATTTTTTACCTTTATCTACTGTTTCGTAAATGTATGAAGTTACGTTAGCAATAGCATCTTGTGTGCTGAGTGATTTTATAAAACCAAACTGGTTTTTGTGTATTATTTTATTACTATCTAGGAAATTTACCAACTGTTTTTTTACTATTTTTTCAAAGATCTTTCCCATATTAGAAATTAGACAGATTGGGCGATAATTTGTTACTTGGCGTGGATCTCCAGATTTGTAAATAGGTGAGATTATTGTGTTTTTGTAGTTCATTGGAAATATCCCTTTTGTTAAACTTAAATTTATTAAATGAGTGATAGGTTTAATTAAGTAAGATTTCATAGATTTTAACATATGTGCCGTAATAGAATCAAAACCGGGAGACGAACCTCCTTTCATATTTTCTATTATTTTTAAGATTTCACATTCTGTTGTTGTTTCGAATGTTGAAAGTATATTACGTTTCTGTAAATTTTTATTTTTATGTTTTTCCGGGTCAGAAGGCTTATGAATATTTTTCGCAAGATTTTTTCCAACATTTGCAAAGAAGGAATTAAAAATGTTCGCACATTGTTTAGGTTGCATATTGGCATCTATAATTTTTTTATCGTGTTCAATGTACTTAATGTTTTGTGTTTTTTTTGTATTGTCTATGGCCAAATTTACTGTTTTCCACATTTGTTTATGGTTATTTTCTGAAGATAATATTTTATTTTTAAAAAACTCTTCTTTACTTTTTTTGATATAAGATGTTAATTTATTTTTATATTTTTTATAGAAAATATATGCTTTTTCATCGTGGGGATTTTTTAAAGTTGTTTTGTAAAGTTTTTCTTTGTTCCTGATAGATATTATAAGTCCTTTGGTAATCCAAGGCTTTAAACATCTTAATTTTGATTGTATGTGTGTTAATTCAGTTGTCGAATTTTTAATGTTTTAATTTTTAATCCTCCTATTACAGGGAAACGGATGTGGACTAGCACAATCCGACAGTAGTTACTACCTTTTATTGGAAACAACCACTGCTCTTCAAGGAAGAAATAATACAACTTACACAGCACCCAGGTGGAGATTTTAAAATAACGAGATTCATTACTCAATTAAAAAAAATTCCGCGCGAATGACGAACAACTCTGACTGCCGCGATAGAAACGTAATAGCGTGAGAATGCTACTGTAGTAAGCGATGTTTAAAATACCTAACACTCGAATAGCACTAGCCGACGGACTCGCGACGTTTGGAATAATTCACACAGAACTACCGTTGTTGATGGGAGCACAAATATAAAATATTTATAGCTAAGATTACATAATTATGTTTCTAGGGAGACAACAATCGACAAGACTTCGGCCCAGTTGGCGCGCCAGTGTCATACTTCCTGGGGCCAGGGTGATACTGAAGCCACGTAGGGTCCAGTGTTATACTTCTGGTCTCCAGAAATATGTCCCTCCCGGGGGGGGACAAGTGTTAAGCAGGCCCCCCGGGGGCCATATGCCTCGGCTTGGAAGGCTCAGCTCAGGGTCGTAGGGCTCCTCCGAGGCTGTCGATGGTTGACTCCAATGAAACAAGGTTTGGGCACAATTCAAATGTATTCAATAATGCAAGGGTGAACAGTACAGGCAACCAGGTAAGCTGTTTAAGGCCTAGCATTAGAGAGAGTGAGGCACTAGAAATACTACGGAATTTAGGCTCGGAAAGACTATAAGAGGGTTAGAATCTCACGTGGCGTCGTACGGATGCAGGCAGCTTCCCTACGAAGTGGAGAGGTCTAGAGCAAAGCTCATAGACTGTGTGCAGGAACTGGGCGGCTCGGCGGGAGAGGGCGGCTTATCGGCGTCATGGTGGGCGGATTCGGTCAGCTTACCGAACCGGTGGGTGATAACGGTGAATTAAGTGGCTATCGGCAATGTAGGCGGATTAAAAGCCGGGCGCGTCTGGGCTGCCATGGTATTAAGTAGGCGGCAGTTGTGAATTACTCGGCTCGTCGGCACGTAGGCGGATTAAAAGCCGGGCGCGTCTGGGCTGCCATGGTAGGCGGCAGTAGGATTATACAGGCGGCTGTGGTGATAGCGCCATACTTGGTTCGTAGGTGAAGACTTAATTAGCCGCGTCGAAGGGTGGCATACTGCCCGACAGTACGTAGTAGTGCGTACGACCGCTCGCGCCGTTGTCTGAAATATCTCTGTTGCTTTGGCGATCGGTGGCTGGATCTCTCTGCCCGTGATGAGCGAGACGGAAGACTCGAACGCGTGCCCTATAAGGTAATGTCTTCTGCCATTGGCTGGAATTCGCGCCGTGTGGCCATATATGGTAATGACTTCTGCCAGCCTGAGAGGGACAGCAATAATCATGCGAGAATGTACATGTACTGTGCACGTGACACACAGCTGCCTGCCGCTTGTATAGTCCGTTCGTACGATTTATGGGCAACTCATAACAATATGTATAGGATTTTATTAGTAGATATGAAATTTATGTTTTTGCGGGGATTCTATCAATTAAGGTAAGGGGGTATCCGTTATTTATTGCTTTCATTTATGTCAGACTGGAAATGTGTGTATTTATGTCACTTTGTGCTCCACAGTTTTTGTGTTAATTATTGTTATGCTTTGCATTATTTCGAGAAATGCAGTATATTTTAATTAAAATCGAAATTAGGTTGTGTACATTAAATATAAACAATTTTTCGACATTAGATTATGTACATTGAGGTAAATTGCCACCTGAATATCAGTATTTTACGTAGGACACCCGTGTTTTGGAGACAATGGCCAAGCCGCGCGAATTATTTTCTATTAACGATATTTCTGAAATCTATAGTAATGTCATCTATGGAGATGTGTACTACAACTTATCAGATATCGATGATGGAGATAATGACTATGTGCACGAAGACCGAATTGCGGAAAATAGAGATGTCAGTGCGAATACTTGAGAGAAAAAGGAACATATTGTTGAACCCATGCGATTCGACATGCTTGATCATTCATCCATGGCGTAAACGAGGAAGGAAAATTCAAAAAGATTTACTGTAAGGCGCATATACGTACGCAAAATGCAGGAAATGCCATACACATATGTATATCCTTCTATAAATATTAAAAAAACTTTCTTTTAATCTTTCTGTTAATTATTCCAGTAATGTAAAAAATGAATTTTCGTTTATTTTTATTTTTAACTTTACGAGTAAAACCTCAAATTGTAATATTTAATTAAATGAAGACAATGTTAGCGAAACTCAATAAAAAATCTGGAGACAAAAAATTCAGAAAAAGATATTGGCACCTCTGGGACTCGAACCCAGGACCTTCTGCTTTCATGGAACAGCTCTACCGACTGAGCTAAGGTGTCAATATCCAATTCGGTCACTTTGAAGATCAATATCTAGATCTTTGAAGGTCAATATACAATTCGGTCACTTTTAAACTGTATCGTACTTTGACTAAAAACTATCAACATTATCTTCATTATCTTAACGCAAATATTATTGGCTGCTATCTTTATATACGATTTCAATATTCCAACCCGAACTAAATGCTATCTAGAGTGTGTCTGGGTAATTTTTTATTAAACCTCAAATTCTAATATTTAATTAAATGAAGATAATATTAGCGAAACGGTTCTGGTTTCGAGTCCCAGAGGTGAAAATAGCTTTTTCTGATTTTTCTGTTTCCAGATTTTCGATTGAGTTTCGCTTATATTGTCTTCATTTAATTAAATGAATTTTCGTTTATTTTTGTAAGCCACAAAATACAAAACGTATCGAATCACTTGGGGTGACCTATAACCAGGGGCGTAGCTACCGCCGTATCAGCCGTATCAATGATACGGGGCCCCCAGGCTACAGGGGCCCCTAACGTGTGTAAGCAAAAATTAGTAAAATTTTATCCACAATATCACGTAATCTCGTGCTTCTCGAGTATTCACTTCAGAAATGACAAAAGTCAAAAAAAGCAAACTATTTTTTCCCAGGTTAAGCATGTGCCCAAAAGTTGGCAACATTCTACACCCTACATACCGGGATTCCCCCGTTTAAGTCATTCTCTTAAACGGGGGAATCCCGCAATAACCAATGTACAATGACAAACCACGAAGAGCAATATTTACGCATTTTATTTCATTCCGGTTCAAACGTTATTTATTAAACTGTAATACAATACAATCTTGTTCTTCTGATTATTTTTTGGTTAATTAGTTTGATTTGTAAAAAGAATGAGTGAAAGGAAAAGAGATTATCCCAGTGGAGCTATGAAAAGAAAAAGTAAACAGAAAAGGGAGGAGGTTATTTATTAATTAATTTAAACGCCATACATTTGGCTTTTACATTCAAGTGATACATGATACAATGGTTCACACGAGGATATCAGTATGTTAAAAATAACAGAAATAAAATAGTTAAGCAATATTTAAATAATATGCGAGGTTTATGTAAGACCTAACATAAAAAAATGTGAAGTATGTATGATAAAAGCTAGTATATACATAGGTAAGTATATGATACAAATATGTGTTACAACCATCGATCAATTAAGTCTACGTCAATTAAGTCTACGTCAAGTTACAACCAAACAAATAATGTGGGCATTAACATTATATTTGCGCAGAATAAAAATAATATGTAAAATAAAGGTGGCTTGTTAGCATTAGCAAGTAGAATCGAGCAAAGTCTGGTATATCATACATTCATACATTCGCGTTTATTTGCAAATCTAGGAGTCGATTATAAATAGAATAATTTTTTAGAGAGTTTAATGTTACCTTTAAAATTAACTTTGCTTAAAATGACTGGGCAGGTATAGTTAGCAAATTAGCTCTATGGTTTCAGGGCTGTCAGTTGGAGATTTGATAATAGTTATGAATTAAAAATAATAAATTTTATTAAAATAGTGCACTTATTAGCTATGACACTTGTGTCTGATGGTTAAGATATCTGAATTAAGTAGTTCTGAATCTCTAGTAAAATATGATAAAGAAGCCTTGCAGATAAATATTACCATGCCTATCATTGATTATTATGATTGAGGTATGTTATTATACTCTTCTTATAACTATATTCCGTGCAGTTGAACATACCTACTACTTCTGAGAAAGCATTGCCAACTGCATGCAATCTAGGTATAAGCGAATATCTAAATGACTCAGTCCTAATATTGTTGTTGCAATTAAAAAGAATTTTGGATCGAGTAGTTCCTGTAGGTATATGGAAGGTAATTAGACTTAATAAATTAGGGCTGTCTATAATACCATTAACAATTTTAAAAATAAAAGTCAAGTCGGAAACAAGTCTTCTATCCGAGAGTTTTATTAAGTTTAATTTTTTCATCAAGTGATTGTAATTTATTGATTATTGTTATAAAAAAAATGTCTTCATTTTTCAGTAATCAGCTTCTGTTAGTGATTTAGATTGCAATGGTAAGTACTACCTATTTATCTACCAGTAGTGAAGGGTGAATTTTGTTTTTTGAAAGAACAATGGCAACCTTCAATACATGAAAATACCTGATCACGTATTGTAAGGGCCCCAACTAATTTTGATACATGGCCCCTCGAAGGCACGCTACGCCACTGCCTTTAACAGAGGTGTTGGATATCCAATGATAGTATATAATAGCCAGTGTAAATAATATGCAATTATTTTAATTACTATTATAAATACAGGTAAGTACTCTATATTAATGTCTAAAATTATGAGACAAGTCGTGTCTGTTCAGTACTATTTTGATACATGTTTTCTTCTCAGTGAACAGAGAATAGTGTTCTAAAACAAATAGATAGATAGCAGACATGTTCATTATTTGAACACCAACCGCCAAGACAGCTTATCAGGAGTGATGGTGATTATAATGTAGATATACATATAACAAGTATAATAATTATGATGACACTTGGTTTATCGTTATCATAGCGACGTTACGAGCATTAAATTAAAATAAGACAAGACAAATAATTTCATTATTTTTGACAAAAATAATCATTTTCAACATTGATTTTGAAGATATTAAAACATAATGTCATCCCGACATCTAAAAACGTGCAATCGAACAGTATTATTAGGCCAGAGATTGTATGGTTGAGCTAAAAATGCAACTCTGATGCCGCGCCGTAAGCAAAATCATCTTCGTACTTGAAGTTTGTTAAAAAGCTACTTTTGTAATAGAACCGAATTCACGCAAGTAGCCAATAATTCCAAAGGATGACGCCACTTACGTTAACAGATTGCACGAGGACCTGCCGCTGGCAGGTACATTACGTTTATTATTTTATGTATATAGGTATATCGAGCCATGATCGCCAAAATATCGTAACCGACAAAAACAAAATTTTACAGGAGACGTTATTTTCTTCTCATTTTTTGAGTAATGTACCTATGGTACCCAAAAACGTAACGAAACACTTGGGGTGACCTATGGCAGAGGTATTGGTTATCCAATATTGGTTCCCGGGGCAGCGGCGGTACCCATACCCGCCTGCCAAATTGAATATTAAACTTGAGTTAACTGTTAGACTAAAAGGGACCGGGAGTCGCGAATTTCAAAATGTCAATTTTGGAATCCACCCACTATTTGTTAAGAAATAACTTCTACAGTGCCGCCATAAAATATCTACGAAATCTTCCACCTAATTTACATTTTTTTAATATGGTTCGATTATCAATAAATGTCGTGTAATAAGTAAAATAATCAATTTGGGAGGCGGGTATGCCTGGGTATTGCCGCCCCGGGAACCAATGTACCTCTGCCATGGGTCACCTCAAGTGGTTCACTACGTTTGGTGACAGGGGTGCCCGGGTTCATGGGGTGAGGTATTTCCAGGTCTTGACGGCGGAAGCTTCTACCCACTAGCTGCATGGCAGACCTGATTGGGAGAGAATAGTTGAGGGAGTCGCTTTGGCGTCTCCAGCTATACTCTCTCGAAATATCGCCTTGCACCGCAGTGGGAGGGATGGATTCATACGTCCGTCAAACCTGAGCACACTGATCCCCAGATTCCTACCCACCCCAATACCCTTTTAATTCTCAGAACTTCCTCTACTTCCTTTCCTAAAAAGACCCTCCACACAGCGTCCCCAAAGATGACATTGATGACGAATTATTTTTCCCAGAGCCTCCTGTTTGGAGCTAATGTAAAAAAAAGGTTAGTTCATCAAGAAGGCGCAGCGTGACTCAATCATCTAGTTTCACTGTGTCGCTTACGATGTTTTGCCTGAACTAAATTTTGAGAACAGTATAATATACGATAAAATGTAATGTCTATGATAGGGCCACAAAATCCATTTGGGGGTTGATTTTTGGTATTCTTAAATAATAATGCGGTGCGTCTAGCCTTTTAGAGCGCATACTGAGAAAAACTGTCGGTTACGATCTTTTGGCGATCATGGATCGATATGTTTCATAATGGTGTATATTTCACTTCTTTTGTGGTTAACTTTTGAACATAAAGCGGGGTGTATTCTCTTTCTAGTGCCGTTTATACCATACTAGCTCACCCGGCGAAGTTCGTACCGCCCCAGAATCAATAACTATTGAGTAAACTTATTAGCTGAATGAAATACAGTTTTTTTTATTAAAAAAAAGTTTTTGCGTTTCATTTTCTTTATACGTGTGAGGGAGATTTATTATTTGTATTTTTCCTTTGGAGGGGGCAGAGATACGTTTACCGTTTGTTCCATTTTCGACTGTTGACATTTAGTATGTAAGAAAGAGGGGTAGCATTATATGTTTAAGAAAAGCAAAATAATCAGCCCATTGACATTTGACGTTTTTGAATTTTTGGAATTCACTAAATACTATACTTATCACAAATCACAATACTCCTGCAGCTCTTTCAAAATATGAGAATTCGTTCCATACAAAATGTATGAGCAAAAGAATTTTCTTCATAAATTATTTTTTCGAGGATTTTTCAGATGTTTTAGCTATTCTGCTATTCGGGGCGGAGACAAAGTCAACAAATCAAATATTATAAAAATCGGTCTTCTTGAATTCTGAACACCGTTGGCAGTAAATTTCTTAGTTAGGTAATAGGATTTTCTACTTAGTAGAAATTATTTTTCATTCGTCTAGTGAATTTCAAATGAACGAACACTTACATTCACAAATAGTTTTATTTGGATAGAAAAATGAATAGGTAAATAAAATGTAATAAGTAAATGTTTGCACACATTCTAATAATCGCTGTTGTATACACAAAAACTCTACTATCAGGAAACTTTACCAAATCGGGCGAAGTCCATCAAAAAGCCGCAGGCAGGAAAATAAAATATTCCGCCACAGTCATAGTTTGTGGTACCACAAAGTGTGTGAGCCTCTGGGATCTAGTAAATGCAGGAAATTAATAGGTATCTTCTCTTCGACATTTATCGAAGAGGCTGACCTTAATTTAATGCTAAGACCTAAAGAAAATAACAAAACGGCCTTCTTTAAGTCTTATAACAAGTCAGTAGGAGATTTACATCGAAATATTCAAAAAAAGAACGAATGTAAATTCCGGGTTTAAAATCTGGCAACAAGAAAATGTAAACGTAAACAAGTATATTAGAGGTAGCCCCACGGTTGAATTTGGCAGCCACCTCTGGTTTGGAGCTCCAAAATACCTTTAAAAAACCCTTGACTCTGTGCAGAAACGGGCGGTCCGTTTGATAGATTCTCCCATCTTAACAGACGGATTGCAATCTTTAGAGCACAGGCGTCAGGTGGGAATGCTGTCCTTGTTCTACCGGTATTACAATGGAAAATGCCCCGAGGAACTAGCGTCGTTGATCCCCTCGGCACCGGTGCATAGTCGGGAAACACGCCAAACACGCGCCCAACATTTGTACACGGTTGACATTAGTCACATGAGAATGGGTCGTTTTTACGACTCGTTCTTGAGTTCAACAGCTCGGATGTGGAACGATTTACCGGCCTCGGTGTTTCCTCCCTCCTACAACATGGGTCTCTTCAAGACCCATGTTCACTCCTTCCTTTCCTCAAAAAGACCCTCCAAACAGCATCCCCAAAGATGACATAGGCCCTGAGGGAAATTATTTTACTCAGGGCCTCCTGTGTGGAGTTAATGAAAAAAAAAAAAAAGTAGGTATGTGGGCAATTACCACGCATTTTTGTAAAAGAAATAACAAAGAATAAAATCATAACCAAGATTATCAAAATAAATTATGATTATTTTCAAAATATATTTATTTTAAATATTTAATTATAATATTAAATGTATTCCTTATATTTCAATATCTTTGGTGCAATCCCACACACCCGTTAGGCATATAATCAACATATATTATAAAATAAAGTCCAAAAAAACGTGCGGCTCGCAAAAACTCGGAAACGAGTCCCGGTACGATCAAGGAAGTTATATAGTGTGGTAGATCTCTACCCCCCCCTAGGGAATAAGGGTATTTGTTTTTACCTAAAAGGCGTGCTTTTGAAGATATAAGGGCTGGAAGTTTCGCCTTCTTGAAATTTCTAGAACAGTCTTCCGGAAAGTTCTAGAAGGTTCCATAGAGCTCTAGAAAGTTCTGGAAGGAGTGGCGGAGTATGTCGTGGAATTTTCGGGTATAGGGAATCGGGAATAATATTGTGGAACATTCCAGAACACTCTCGAATTGTCCTGAGCGAACCCGGGTAACCCAGCTAGTTTGTAATAAAGTAAAATACTCCATATAAGATAATTTTATTTTAAATCTTAAAAAAATATATCGGAGGCAGTTTTAAACAAATTGCTAAATATTTTATTTTTACATTATAACCAAATAGGAGGCCCCGAGGAAAAAAATCTCTCAGGGTATGTCAACTTTGAAGATGCTGTGTTGAGGGTCTTTTTAGTAAAAGAAAGGAAAGGAAGTTTTGAAAAGGAAAAAGGCATGAGGGGTGGGTAGGAATCTGTGGTCAACATGTTCAGGAGTGACGAACGTGTGAATTAATTAATTAATTATTGTGTACTTAGAAATATAGTATTTTGTTCTAATATTACCCACGCTCAGGCAGTGCCTTAGTGGGTTTTCATTTCTTGTTTATACTATATGTTATTATGTTTTATGTTATAATATGCTATTATACATTATATGTACAAAGAAATGAGAATAAATAAAGTAAAAAAAAAAAATAATAATAAAAAAAAAAAATAAAAAATAAAAAAAAAATAAAAAAATCCCTCTCATCGATCTGCGGTGAAATCCAATGGTTGAGAGAGTCCGGCTGGAGAGGTCAAAAGGTTTCCCTCAATCATCTCTCCCAAACCGACCCACCACGCAGTAGATGGGCAAAAGCATCCACTGCCAAGACCTAGACAAATCTCACACCATGAACCCAGGCACCCTGCTAAGTCACCAAACGTAGCGAACCACATGGGGTGACCTACGGCAGGGATGTTGGTTATCCAATAAATGGTTCCTGGGGTGGCGGTACCCATACACGCCTCTCAAAGTCACAAAATGCTTTAGTTTTATCATTTTAAAATATAAAACTAGCGGTTAACCCACATAGAGAACCGCTTGTACCAAGGTATTAGGTGTAATCCTGGACACACTGATTAACAGATTCCTAGCCAGATGCCTTTTTCTTCACAATTACTACAATTACCCAAAGACGACACAGGCCCTAAGGGGAATAATTTTCTTCAGGATCTCTGGTGTGGAGCTAATGTAAAAAAAACATAGGTAACTAAGAAATTTCTTCTGATAAATCCCCCTACAACCTACATATTTCAGCCAGTATACCTAACCATATACTTTAGAATCTAATGCTATAAATTACCAAATCATTTCACATTTCATACTTTGCTCTGAAATTATTGATAAAAAAACACTAGTAATGAAAGAGTGCGGAACAATCATACTTGAACTACGTACTCAAATTTATAATCATTCTCGGTACGAAATAAATTTAAAGAACCGGCATTAAAAATAATTATTTAATAAGCATTCCGAAACGAAACTATTAGCATATCAGGAGAAAAGATTACTTCGGTTTGCTGTGGGCTCGTGGTTAATTATAGTATGCCGTCAGAGGTGAACGAACCCAACTAACCAGATCTATCCTCAGCTGAAATCAAATATAAGTAATAATATGGAGTTACTCGAACATAACAAGGAAAATAACAAACAGAAGTTTATCTATACTATATGTACATATATAAATGAATGTACCTACAGTTTGTCAAATAAGAGTACAAAAATAGAAGGGCGCCACTGTTGTTCAAATGGCAACACTAAAAATATAAATCATGGTGGAAATGGAAAGCTGTGTAACCTACATTTTTGTAAAAAATTAAAAAAGCATAAAAGTGACAAATATTTTTTTCATTGCATTACAGATCTCAAAATTAGAATTGCATTTAGGTACATTATAACTTTGCAATTTTGTTTTAACATAATGAAGAATAACGATATTGTTATAAAATATGAAACACAGTTTAGAAATTGCTAACATTTATTTAATACTAGCTTAAGTACCTAGCGTTTCCCAGGCTTTAGGTCTAGGTCTTGGTGACGAATGTGTTTGCCCCTCTACCGCGTGGCGGACCGGATCGGGAGAGTCTGGTCGAGGTAGACGTAACCTAGACCTCTCCAGCCGGACTCATTGACCCCCTATTCCTACTCGCTCTTTATACCTTTTTCCTTGCTAGTCCTCCCATTCCTTTCCCCAAAAACACCCTCCACACAGCATCCTCAAAGATGACACAGTCCCCTGAGGGATTTTTTCCTCAGGGCCTTCTATGTGGAGATAATGTAAAAATAAGACAAAGAAATAACATTACCTAGGTAGGTAGGTACCTACTATTGATTATTATTATTTTATCGTTGTATTCATTGTTAGTTGTTAGGTACCTACATATAAATATTTTCAAAAGTGGTTATGCAATGGCAACGGGGTGACTACCTGAATTTTTTTTCTGATCGTAATCGTAAAAAGCTAGAAAGAATCCATTTAAAAAAACGTCTTTTTCTACTATGTATATCAAATGCCGACTAGGTAAAAAAACACATTTTTAGAATCCAATCAGAATAAACCATCAATACTAATGTTGTTTTTAATAAATTCAACGCTATTTGTAAACGATATCACAATCACTTGCATAATATCAACGAGTTAGCAATAAACCCGATTGACAAATGTTTAAAAACCTGTTGATTTGAAATTAAATAGCGAATGACCTAGAAAATAATAAACTCTTACTTTCATTAGTAAACAAAGGAAATAAATACTCACTATTTTGTGTCTAACGGGCCGTCGACACCATGCTAATCTCTAGCACACAGATAATTTATATAAACCCCGAAATAAAGCGAACATTTTACATATATATCACTTGGCCTAAAGTCAAATTAGTATTTCGTAAGGCAAAGATAATAATGTGGAACTGTTTACACTTGACAGATGACAGATACGACGGAAGCTGCCGAACGTTCCCGAACACACACAACCGTTTAACAAAGCGGCCAATTGCCGACTGATTTGAAGTTGTTTTGTGTACCATGGTACATTTACATGCTTGCCAAGCCTACGCAAACCTCCACACGCTCCAAGCGTACGCAAATCTCGCCTGGCATTTGGAAGCCGTTTACACGCTTGTGACTGCGTCAGTGAGCTACCAACACCCGAGCATGGCGGACGCCGAATTTGTGTAGGCTATTGCGTTTGGTTTAACATACTTTTATTTGAAATACAAGCAAAGTATAAAAAAACAATATAATATTGTCTTGTATTATAAAAAAAAGTTATTCCAACAAAAATCATATGTTTTTTTATTGTAATAAATAATAAATCATCAATAAAAGATTATTTATTTATATTGACTTTTTAGGTAAATCCAATAAATTAAATTAGTGCATTCAAATTATGTTCTTATACATTTTAATAAGTCAGGCATGCCTCTTTCGTCATACATATGTCTCGTAATGTTAATTATCGATATACCGCATGGAGCAAAAACGGCGTGCATTCGCCGTCAGTTCTGAAATTACACTGAGCGTTTGCCGAAGCTTGCCGCTGGATCCGACCCCGACTGGATCGGCGGCAAGCTCTTGCAAGCTTACGCAAACCCTACGCAACCCTACGCAAGCCAAGGCAAACGACCTGTTTCCACGCTGGCGTTTGTGGAGGTTTGCGTAGGCTTGGCAAGCGTGGAAACGGCACATCAGCAGCTGATGTCCATACTTAGTATACTCACCCAAAACTAAAAAATCTTAAGCGCCTTACAAACACAAACGAATATGCGCTCACCTTTGTGACAAAAACACATTTTTTAACACAAAAGTAGTTTAAAAATCACGCAGTATATTCGTGGCAATGGAATCAATAAGATTTTGTTCAAAATATGATAAAAACATCGAGTTACAAAGTCGAGACTGAATGTATTTTTTAATGGTTTTAAATTCGTTCACAGCCATTGGAGGAGGTTTGTGACCATAAATAAACCAATCATTTTGTGACGCTTGGGATTTTTTGACAATTGGGATCGTTGTCGAACACGTTTTGTGACGTCACAATGTTTGAACACGGGCGCCGTTCGGCCGAGGGTGGGGCCAGAAGGCTTAGTCACTAATTTTCTTAAACCTCCGTTTAATGAAAGTTACGGGTTTAACTACGTCACATACCCGTATTTTGACACTTTGGTAGAGTCTATCCAATTCGTAAACGGAAACGCTAAACCTACAAACCAGCCCGTTTCGGTTACGGCGACGCCTCACAAAGTCCTTGCATTTTGACAATTTTGGAAGTCCGTAAGGTCCGTAACCCGAACTGTCAGTTGAAGTTTCTGGATTTACCAAACTAGTGCATTCGAGGTCCGGTTTACGGGTTACGGGTTACGGGTTTGATCTTTTTTTGATTGAAAAGGTAAGGTATAATACAATATAATAAGATATAATATGATTTATTTCGATTTAAACGATACCTCAACCGAATTGGTAAATACTAACCGCCGCAATTTTGGGCACCATGGAAATATCACTTCGTTTCAACAATTACTACAAAAATAGGTTATGTTCAAACTTCAATCGCGGCAAAGTGTTCATTTTATTGGAAATTTTATCTCGAATAAGAATAAAATTTGAATGCAAATTAAATAATATAAAAAATTACTACAATAGTATGTACCTAATGTTGCAATCTTATTCATAATTAGTGTATTTTTGTAGGTACATCAGCCACAATGCCAGGTTATCTCCGCCTGGAGTATATGAACAGAGTCATTCTCAGAGAAGAACTCAGAGAAGAAACAATTCGAAGAAGACAGTTAAGAGATCTATCGAATCCGATGAACATTCCCGCTTCACTCTTCATAGCAAATTATAGGCTGTCCCAGGACCTATTTACTATACTGTGTGAAGAGTTGAGGCCAATTCTTCCTGGACGTAGGCGAACTACAGGAGTGCCATTGGAACTTAAAGTGAATAGAAAATTATTTCTGGTTTATCACACTCTTGTTTTTCATTGCTTGTACTCATTAATTTATTTAGTTTCTTTCTGCCTATCTTCTAATATATTTTAATGTATTTGGTATGTACACATACTTAAAATATATTATATTTTTAAGGTTCTAACGACACTGTCGTTACTTGCGACAGGATCATATCAAAAAATTGTTGGAAACGATTTTCATTCAAGTCTTTCCCAAAAATCAGTCAGCCGACACATGAATGAAATTGTGTCGGCGTTAAACCAAATAATGAACCAACATATCCGATTCCCAGGAACTCGGGAGGAAAGAAATTCAGTAAAACAAGGGTAAGTTTTCATTTAAAATATTTTATTTTCACTTTTTTTTTAACATAAATACCGCACAAGAGTCCCAACTGCTCCCGTCTGGAGCCAGTGAGACTAAATGCTACTAAATAGTATCACAGTTTATATTATATAACGCAGCAAACATCACAGTTTCAGTTGTTCAATTACAACGCTGCTATTGATATTGTCTACTAAATATCTTTGGTTAATTTTAAAGAAAAACATTGTATTTATCTCCGGTAAAACTAAAATACAGTAGCATAATATCACAATTTTTATCATAGAATGCAGAAAACAATAGGGTTTCAGATGTTGAATTACAATTGTAACTATTTCAACATATTTTGTATTACAAGCTAAAAATAAACAATTAGTACACTGATGGAACTAATTAAGTCTAAAAATTTTAGTAAATTACTTTCGGTGTTAATTAGTTAAACATTATAATTATACATGATAAAAATAAAACTTGCATTCATTACGCTGATATTGAATACTGACTTATCTTTGGTTAATTTAAAAAAAAACATTATATTTATCTCAGATAAAACTAAATGCTACTAAATAGTATCACAATTTATATCATATAATGCAGGAAACATCACAGTTTCAGTTGTTCAAATACAACGCTGCTATTGATATTGTCTACTAAATATCTTTGGTTAATTTTAAAGAAAAACATTATATTTATCTCCGATAAAACTAAAATACAGTAGCATAATATCACAATTTTTATCATAGAATGCAGAAAACAATACGGTTTCAGATGTTCAATTACAATTGTAATTATTTCAACATATTTTCAATACAAGATAATGTATGAGACGATGTATGAATGTGAATGAGGCTAGGAGTGTGTGCCAAGAACGAGTTGTTTGTTGTTGTGTGGTTTTGCTAGGTTGTCCTGAAACAATAAAAAAAAACTAAATTTTAAAACCATATTAATAGGTACTATGTATAACTAACTACATCTGTTTTAATCATAAAAAATTTACATGTTTCAGATTTTATGAGAAATTCCAATTCCCAGGGATTATAGGTTGCATCGACGGATGCCATATATCTATAATCAAACCTAAAGTGCACGAAGAAGCTTTTTTCAACCGAAAAGGTTACCATTCGTTAAATGCTCTCATGGTAAATAAACATTTTGCTAAAAACATACATATTTAATTAACTTACATAATATATTATCATCACATAGCTATCACGTAATATTATCTTAATAATACATTGCAGATTTGTGACTCCAATCTTAAAATAATTGGTATATGTGCGAGATACGGAGGTGCATCACACGATGCCCATGTTTGGCGGATGATGGCTATAAAACCTCCACTGGAAGAAGCTAGAAATCGAGAAACTTTCTGGCTTTTGGGTAAACTTCTTTTATATTTAAAGTGATCAGTATACCTACAATGTTTTATTGTATTTGTTTAAATGTATGCGTGTGTTCCATATGTTTCAGGAGATTCAGCATTTCCATTAAGGCCGTGCATGATGACTCCTATTTTGAATGCGTTACCGGGATCACCAGAAGAAAATTATACCAAGATGCAATGCAGAGCGCGAAATTGCATTGAACGGTGTTTTGGGGTATTAAAAGCAAGATGGCGCTGTTTATTGAAGCATCGTGTTTTGCATTACACACCAAAAATGGCAGCAAAGATAACTAATGCGTGTGCTGTACTTCACAACATAGCTGTTGAAGCCCACATGCCAGAACCAGAAGATCTGATTATTGAAGATGATCCTGCAGAAGTGGTTAATATTATCAATCAACCCGAAGATCTGCTTACGCAAGGTCGGCTAACTCAACGAGAGCTTGTTCAAACTCTCAATCACCAAATTTAATCATCAACGCTCATCCATGCCACCGTCTTTCTAAAATCAACTACAATAATCAGATCCTCTGGTTCTGGCATTTGAGCTTCAATGGCCATATTGTGGATATAAATATACAATAAATCATAACTTACAAATACGTTTTAAAAACTCTTCGAATGTTTTCTCTAGCAAAGCCAACACATTTTGCTTAAACTGCCGGTCTTCTTCCCTCTGTGCGGCGGTTTGAATAAGAAGAGCGTGCAAGAGCTCATTATTCTGCTTGGCGAGCAGAAGCTTCTTTTCTCTCAAAAGAAGCTTCTGCTCGCCTTGAGTCACGAAGCGGTTGGCAGATTTTTTGTTAACTGAAAATGGAATACTCATATATGATTTTTTATAAATATATTTGTTAAATACGATTCTTATTCTTTTCATGGCATCATTTCCACACAACCTAAGATATTTCAGTGTAAATACATACATATTCCAGCTTGTGTTGTGGCCTTCTGCGTTGCCAGGGGAATCTCCACGTGCAACACCGGTTCTGGCGTTGCCGGGAGACTCTGCTGGGCCTTCCGCTTGGTGCCCGACGGCCCAGGCGTTGCCGGGGGAATCTTCACGTGCAACACCGGTTCTGGCGTTGCCGGGAGACTCTGCTGGGCCTTCCGCTTGGTGCCAGACGGCCCAGGCGTTGCCGGCGGAATCTCCACGGACAACACCCGTACTGGCGTTGCCGGGAGACTCTCCTCGTAAGCAAGCGTTGCAGGCGGAGTCTGCGACCGACAAACGATTTCTGTCTACAAAAACATTAGAAATTGCTTATAAGCTTTTCAGCACCCATATTAAAATATAATTGTGCATGAATATAAAAACAAACATACGTATGGAGACTCCCCTGCGTCTATTCCGTCAACCCCCTCTCTCCCCATTATGGAAAGGATGTTTTCATCCATTTGGGAGAGAGGTGGCAGTTTGTTCGGCCCCCCTCCCGTCTGGCACATCCCAGCTCGCAGCTTCGACGCCTTCTTCTTTGTGTTTGACTTGAGGTCCTTCCAAGTCTGAAACATTTGATAAATGGTCAAACTACTATTCAGACACCGGTAAAATAGATTATTTTGAGTAAGGTGTTTGTTTTAGGTTCAGTAATTTATTTATTTATTTCAAAAACATACGGCACAACATGTACCATTAACATAATTATATTTTTATATATATATATTATAATACAATAACAGAGAAAGTGTTATATACAATAACATATAAATGTAGAGTTAAATCTAAAAACAAAGGTAAAAAAAGGAGTTAAGGTAATAAGTAGTAAAGAAGTAAGATGTATAAAATGAAATTATAACATAAAGCATAAAATCTGAGGTATAATGTAAAAGTTTAAATACAGGAAATAAAAAAGTAAAATATAGTAAAATATTATGATAAGATGTACATACCTGCTCCCATTTCTCGCCAGTCTTGCGAGCCCCAAACCCAATGGCATTTAGCCTGTCGGCTAAACTATCCCAGTTTGCCCTACTTTGTAGGCGACCGTCCTTCCCGTTATGTATGCCTGATGCCATGGATGGTCTCTCCCTCACCCATGCCACCAAGCATTCAATCTGCTCAGGCGTTGCTCTTTTTGTCTACAAAGAAGAATAAATTTTATAAATGTTTTATATAACTAAGGTACTATGGCCATTCCAGCTAAATAAGATCTTTGTACACAAGAAAATCAATTGCATAAAGAACACAATGAGTTAATAAAAACTATATATTGGATAAGTTGTTTGAATTTTCTACCTATTGCAAGTATTTATTTAAGCATTTATTAAATACGCGCTATATTATTAATATGCTACGAGGACGGTGAAATCACATATTTCACATGGCATAAATGGTAAATGAATAATACTGACACATTCAAAAATACACAATACCTAACTGAGTTGTCATTAACTGAAAAGAAATCTACAAATAACAATTACGTACTCATAAATCAATCATTCAAGTGAATTTGAGGTTATAAAGTCTTTATAAACTAAATACTTTTTGGAAAGTTCGCGATATCTTACAAAATATGTTTAAAAACATAAACAAACAATATTTATATAACTTAAGTAACAACATAAGCAATCAAAATTCATATAACTTACGTTCATTGTAGATGATGTTCCAACGGACTTTACTTGTTTACTGTTGTTTACTCTCGATGATTTTTGACGTTTGTGGTTCAAACCAGTGTTGCCAACAGTTATACCAGCTATCCACCCAGTTTTAATTGAAAATCCAATAGGTTGGCAACACTGCCCAAAGACAATCTCCGGTTTAGCATAGAGTTGAAACTCCGACGCTCAGAATATACCAAACCCCAAACCCCGAATTACAGACTACCATTTTCTGTCAAGTGGGTTACGTTTCGCCAAACGGCCGGGTTTCAGGGTTTACGAAACGGAATTTTAGTGACTAAGCCTTCAGGGCATTATTAGATGATTTATTTACCTACTAGGTAGTTCGAAGTTGCACATAACATAATGGCATCCTAGATTGCATTAGCATTCTGTTTGTGTTTCTAAATTTGCTATCTTCTATGTTGTAAGAATGTTTTACAAATAATGCAACACGTTATTGTAACAGCTTGATAATAATAATAATATGTTTTATTCCTAGGTACCTACCCACTGGTTTTGTTTTTATAGCGCCATGTCTGTGAAACATCACTTCAAGGGCGCGCTATTGATAAATTTCATTTACATTTTTTACTCCAAATAATGTCAGGAATCACTGGTTAAAGTAAGTCAAGTACCTACGTCCCTTAACACCCTGTATATAAAGACATTTACATTATACCTATATTGCGCAGGTACTGTAAATGAGTTGATATGTACGAGATAAAAATTTGCTTACGAAAAAACTAAATTATGCACGCACAAAAAATAATCATTTATTTCCTGATAGCCAAAAAACGAAAATAAATTTAAAAATCAAATTTTTTTATAAATTGTAGCTATTCCGCATTTTTTTTTAATGCGGGTCAATCCGCATAAATTAAAAACATTGTTTTTTAGTACCTGCCTACTTATTTTTGTACAATGGTCAGCGTTCTGTTCTAAGGCTGAGTTGTTTGTGTTTTTTGTGCATTTGTCACATACATGCATAGGTAATAATAATTATTACTCATCGCATTAGCCCTGAGGATGAACGCCATGAGGCTATTCGAAACGTTGTCCCAAGAAGGTGAAAGAAGCCTAACATAACTCAACGTGGACCTAAAAAGATGCCTACCTACAACAATTTGAAAGGCGGGTATGGGTACCGCCGCCCCTGGAACTTAGCAAGGGTGACCGGGTTTATGGGGGTGAGGTGTGTCCCGCTCCTGGCTTTTTTCCTTCCCAGGACTTCATCTCATGTTTTTCCTCAAAACATCCTCCACTGCATCCCCAAAGATGACTTACGCCCTGAGGGGGTTTATTTTGCTGATAGCCTCTTGCATGCATGGAGCTAATGTTAAAAAAAATAGTATGAAGCACAAAAGCAATAAGTTTCGAACAGTGAGTAGTGGCGTCGTGAAATTGACATAGCGTATTGTATCACAAATTTTGGAACAACCCATTTTTTTTCACCCAGCTACGTAATTTCCATCGTGAGCTATGGAATTATGGAGAAAAAAATCATCTGTATTTAATAAATACTTCGCGTATTACAATGTTGCGAATGCGAATAGTCAACCTTACTAGAGGCTAGCTGAAATAGATCTGAATTGAAAATGGCTCCTCTGGTGTTCAAACTCCGAACTACACTACCTGCCATCTAGCGGCCTTTCGGAACAGTTCATGTCACTGCTCTCTATGTGACAAGCTCGGAAGCTTTTAGATATATCGGGATTGGTATATTTATGGTCACTTCTATTATTTATGGTCACTACAAACGTCAAAGTTTCGTTATGGATGTGTCAACTGCGAACCTTGAAAATTGATAGCAATTTGTTACCATATGTTCTCTTTTCGTGATTTCTTTGCTAAATACTAAATCAATATGTCTAACGATAAAAATATAAACGTTTGTTCATCCCTTCCTGGAGTGACTCTTCATTTACCACCGATTCCTGCAGAATTCATTGAAATAACCTACAAATGTTTTGAAAACGTGAGTTTGTTGCTAAATTTAATCCCATTCTCTATTTTTGTACACGTATTTGATGTATTAAAAGTTTTCTTATCGTTTTAGCAAGATAATGTTAATGTTGCAGTTGCAAAACCCACTTTACCTTTCGCTTCGAGTGAACTGAAGGATCTTCCAGTCAAGGATGCACGATTTCTAACATCAGGGGCTGATGTGAAAACTGTCCTAGAAATTTCCTTGGATAATAAGGTAATATATTATTTAAATCTATCCCTTTGTTAGAAAAGATAACATTTTTTTAAATGTGAATTCCGCACAAGAGTTCCAATTCCCCCATTTGGGATGTTGATAAAATCTTCGTACTCGTGCATTATTTAATAGTACACAACTGCTAACCCTATACAAATACCAAGTGCGCCCCACGGTCGAATTCGGCAGCCATCTCTGGACCGGAGCTCTAAAATACCTGAAAAATACCCTCGACTCTGTGCAGATACGGGCGGTCCGTTTGATAGATTCTCCCATATTAACGGACGGATTGCAATCTTTAGAGCACAAGTGTCTTCGTCTCGTGTCTTGTCTTCGCTTCTTCGACCCGTTCTTGTGTTCAACAGCTCGGCTGTGGAACAATTTGCCGACCTCTGTTTCCTCCTTACTACAACATGGGTCTCTTCATGACCAATGTTCATTCTTTCCTCTCCTCAAAGAGACCCTCCACACAGCATCTCAGATGACATAGGCCCTGAGGGAAGTTGTTTTCCTCAGGGCCTCCTGTGTGGGGTTAATGTAAAAAAAAAAATAACACTTCATTACAATATTTATAAAAGAAACAACTATTTATGCTGTGGGGGAAATGGTAAAAGATACATTAACGTCTCAAGTACCCAAAGTACCCGTAAAGAACAGTTTACAATGACTATATTCGAAGTCAACTTGCTTGTATGTTAGCGATCTGCAGTTGTTCTAGGAACGAAAAGAAGTTACTGAAAGTTATCGAAATAATTGTTCTCAATCGACCGTGCTAGGGCGCCTCGAATTCCAAAGGTTAAAGTTCCACCAATAACCAATGTTAAAAATTTACGATGACAATTACAGTCAATCTGTATATACAAAAATTATTTAAATAACTCAAACTACAAACATATTTTTTGCATGTTTTTCCTTCTTTCCTGAAGTAATTAGTTGTTTCTTGTTATAATTAAGTTGAAACCAAGTAATTATTACAATATTTTTGGTGTATTTAGAAGTAATCGGAGTACAGAAATTTTACCAAGTACTTTGTGAAGCAGAAGAAAGTTAATGTATTACAATAACTGTTTATCATTTTTAGGATGCCTTATTGGAATTTAATGCCGGTGACACCATCGGCGTACTGCCGCAGAATCCTGCTGACGAAATTAATTATATAATAAATCGTCTCTGCTTAGCAAATGATTTCCGTAAAGGGTATATAATCACACTGAAGGATGTTAGTGCAAAAAAGAAAGCAATTATCCCATCCCACGTACCTTTGAATAACACAATTGAATATGTTCTACAGAAATGTGTAGACATCAGGAGCGTCCTGAAGAAGGTAAGTTGATGAAAATTCTCTTCATTGCATAATAATATTTGACTTTTTAACAGTTATAACCGCTACGGCTTATTCTTCTGAGGTGTTTATATGCTGAAGGCCCTACGATAAAGAAGAATATGTAGTTTTAATTTATCATATTACTAGCGAGTACCCGGCATGCTTGCAATGCCACATAAAGAAAGAAATTGTTTCTCCCTGCATGTCCTTTCCCATGCCTCCCATCCCGGGATCCCGGCCGATTTTCGATCTCGAAAATACCGGGACTGCACTTTGGCTAATCTTGAGATTTTTGGGATTGCCACAATCAGGTCTAGTTTGCATCAATCCATTGCGCCTTGACTCTCTTGACTAGATTAGGACAAGAGCAAACCTTAAGCACAATAAAATAATTTCACAGATACAGCCCTAACATGTTTATCGTTGAACTTTACTGCTTCAATATTAGTTTTTTCACTCTCCTCTAAAATATATAATTTTTTTAATTAATATTTTCTAGTAAGTAAAACAATCCCGAAAAATTGGCATTCCTTTTCTTCACCCGCACCACCTACCCTTCTTAACTAAAATTCTGAGATAAATTGCATTGACTTCAAATCGGAATTTGTCCCAATTACGTAATCGTGTCCCAAATAACCGAAGTAAATTAGTATTAGTTTATATTAGAATAAGTTAACAATAATAATCTAAACGATAATATGAAAGAGAACAAGACACAGAAAAACAGAAAAAGACAATGGTCGCAACTGGGACTCGAACCCAGACCTCTCCGTCTAACCGGGAGGAGCGCGTTAACCAATTTCGCTATTGCCACCTTCTGTCAAGCCGTCATATTTGTCAATCTCATATTTTCAAATTTTAGAATCACATTCAACAATTATTATCAACTAATTATTTTTCTCCATATTACGGGCAACTACCCTTTTAATTGGAAACAATCATTCTAAGAATTGGTTTGTAACCTGGATAGCGTCTCGGATAGATATATCCGAATTTATTTATATGGAACAATTGACTTTTACGAAAGTCTAAATGAATATTCAATTTTTATAAGAAGATCTTTCTTTTTATACTTTTTTAAAGGTTATTCCCATCAGTGAAATATATCATATTAGAATAAGTTAACAATAATAATCTAAACGAAAATATGAAAGAGAACCAATTTGGCTTCAGAGAAAATTTAGGTACGCAAGATGCAATTGCAAAAATAACCTCTATAATATATAAAGCTCTTGACTCGGGAAATAAATGTTTAAGTATATTCATCGATCTAAGGAAAGCATTTGACAGTATAAGCCACAGGAAGCTAATCAAAAAATTAGAAAAAAATTTAAAAGAATCCAAGGAACAGTTAAAGAATGGTTTATAAGTTATCTTCATAAAAGACATCAACACGTAAAAATTAACAATATATTGAGTGAACCCACCTATTCTGAATTTGGAATTCCTCAAGGGACAGTTCTAGGTCCAATATTGTTTATCATTTACGTGAATGAAATGCTTACAGTACCAAAAATGGGAAAAATCATATCTTTCGCCGACGACACAGTTTTAATCATAGAAAAAAAAACTTGGGAAGAAGCATAAAATGCTTTAACGAACTCCCCAAAGAAATACAATCCGAAAGGAATTATGAAATTTTTAAACAAAAACTTAAAAGACATTTTACTATTTATTAGATTTAGGTATGTGTTACGATGTGCCAACTTATATTTCCATTCTGAACAAAAAAAATGTCAACTTATATTTTCTCTATGTATGAAAATTCACATTATGTTTATGTAAAAAAAAAATGATAACTTATATTTTCATTGTAAAAAAATTTTCCATTTTGCACAAAAAAAAAATAATTTCAAAATTATTATTCAACTTATTATTCATTGTATATATTTAAAAAAAGTAGTTCCACATACATCCAAATTGTAACAACTGTCAAGTATGTATAGTACTGTCAATCTGATAGTGCTCCCTCTCTGAACACGAGAATTTCTCAATTAGGGAGGTATTGTTACCACCAATATTGTATATTATATATATTTTGTTTAATTGTATATTATATGTATTGGTTAATAAAAAAATAAAATCTAAAAAACAAGACACAGAAAAACAGAAAAAGACAATGGTCGCAACTTTCTCATATTTTCAAACTTTAATTCTAAAATTTTAAAACAAATATGACGACTTTGACAGAAGGTGGCAATAGCGAAATTGGTTAACGCGCTCGTCCCGGTTAGACGGAGAGGTCTGGGTTCGAGTCCCAGTTGCGACCATTGTCTTTTTCTGTTTTTCTGTGTCTTGTTCTCTTTTATATTTTCGTTTAGATTATTATTGTTAACTTATTCTAATATGATATATTTCACTGATGGGAATAACCTTCAAAAAAGTATAAAAAGAATGTTCTTCCTATAAAAATTTAGTATTAGTGTCTTTATTTGGTTTCTGTTCCTTGGATTTTGTCCCAAATAACTGACAGTTCTGATAAACCAATGGAATTGACTGTTCTTGTAAAAACTTATTAGATCAGAAAATATAAATATGTTCATACTTATCTATTATTCTGACTCTTCGTGTGGTCCCCCTCAAATATTATTTGGTTAATTTAATCTTGCCTTGTTTTCCTAGAGTGAAAACTAACTAAAATGCAAGATAAGATGTAACACGGATTGCAAATATTGTATCTTTTTTCAAGACGACTAAACAAGTACACAAAGAGATACAATCTGTTTTTTTTTTTTAATTACAATGTATTCCATTGTACTATTATTCATCTAATGAAACAAATTGCTATGTTGTACATGTTAAAATTATATAAATCATCCCAATCGCAATTGATTAAAAAATTGTAATCTTCAATGTATGAATCATCCAAATGTTCATCTTTAACTTTATAATTTTGTTTGCATCTATTTACAGGTTTTTATAAGTGCACTAAGCATTTACACAGAAAATACTACAGAAAAGAGATGTTTAGAAGAAATCTCTAGTAGGGAAGGAGCCCAATTGTACACTGAACAAATATTAAATAAAAACACATCTATTTTGGATATACTGCGCTCTTTTCCTTCGTGCAAACCACCAGTCACTTTACTTCTTCAGCATCTTCCCAGGCTAATGCCAAGACCATATTCTATTTGTAACAGTCCTCTATGCAATAAGGACACCATCAAAATATGTTTCTCTGTAGCCCTGATCAAAGATTGTAAAAAAGGGATTGCAACAGGATGGCTGGAAGAAATTTCAAAGCGTATTCATTTAAATGGGAACAATCATAAAGATGCAATATTAGAAAATGGTTTGAATTGTGTCAAAGATGAAAAAATAACAGATCTGATTAATAATAAATTAAAAGATTTAAACATTAATAAAAGCTACTCCGAGAGTTATTTACATAAAAGTGAAAATAATTTAGTTTCTGCATATTTAAGAAAGTCTAATACGTTTTGTTTGCCGAAAGACCCAAGTATCCCAATTATAATGATTGGAATCGGCACTGGTGTTGCTCCGTTTATTGGATTTTTGGAAGAAAGGCAACACCTAAAGATGAGTGATGTAAAAATGAATTTTGGGGCAGCTTGGCTGTATTTTGGATGCAGATATTCAGACAGAGATTACATATTTAAAGACGAGCTGGAGGGTTTTGTGTCTGATGAAACATTGTCCAAGCTGGTTGTATCACATTCCAGAGAAGACAATTTCAAATTCAAATATGTTCAGGTGAGAATTTGTATTTATTTTAGTCTAATTTCTGAAAGCCAATATCGCAATTTCTCCATGGCTGATGGCTTCACATACTACTTCTCTTTGGGACTACTTTACTGATGACTGTCTTCTTGATGAAACTCTATGTTCAGCCCATTTCCCAATATATTGACTTAACAACAAACCAATAATTCAACAGTTCTGACAGACTATATCCCAATAGGCTAACAGTCGTACATATCAACATATCGTGGGCATACTGACAAAAATGTTAAGCTGGAAATTTGACTTTTTGTTGACTAAATAATGCAGTGTTATGAGATTATTTGTGCCTTATAAACTGGCAGAATAAGTGTGTTCAACTCTGTGGAGTCGTGTTAAATTTACATTTTCTATAATTTTAAAATTAAATTTAACATTGTCGAAAACTATATTGGAAATTTTGTATTGGAAAAAAATGATAACTCTATTTGCCTTTTGACTTATGGATGGATGGGCACTGGTATCTGTCGTTCTAGCAGAAAACTTTAACTTAATTTAATTGTTATTGACTGTAGACATTTCGTATGTCTAAGAATTCTATTAACGTCAAATAACATTTTTACTGTATGTTTTTTGCTTTTGTTTAATGTTTTGTTAAGTGCTTTGGGATATTTGGCCAATATTTTTCGAAGGAAGCAAATACCATTTTAATTTATTCCATTAACCTCTGCCGAAAATGTTTCCTTCCCCTGCCTACCCATCCTATAATAATTCTTTTCTATTTGTTTCTCTCTCTGTCACCATCAAGGTGTATTTTATTTTTTGTATCTCTTTCACTCATGTTTTATTATCTTATATATGTGTCTGTATGTAATTAGCTTCAGTTAATATAATAAGGCCTTACGAAGCTTTAGTTAAGCGAAACCTGGTTGGCTGATAATTATTAATTCAAATAAAAAGTTGGCTGTTAATTATTAATTCAAATGAAAAGTTGGATGTTAATTATTAATTATTAAAAAAAAAAAGTTAGCAGTTAATTATTAATTCAAATAAAAAGATAGCTGTTAATTATTAATTAAAATGAAAAGTGTGGTGTATTACACAGTGTGATTTTTAATTTAATATGAAACCTAATTTTTTTCGTAACAGTTGTAATGTAAAGAAAGTGAAGTGGTGAATTTGAAACAAATACCTGACAGACAAAAAGCATAAGTAACCAAGTTTTTTTGGTCAGAAAAAACTTTCAGCAAAATACGCCAATTTCTACCATTTTAGAAATAAACTTAAAAACTGATTATTCATAATTAAAATTCAAACAAAAATAAATAAAAAGTAATTCTTAATGGAACACACGCCATGATATTTTATTTTTTAAACAACTTCGAAAAGGAAGAGGTTCTCAATTCGACAATTTTATTTTTTATTTTTTTTATTTTTTTTTTTTATGTTTGTTACCTTAGAACTTTCGATTGGGTGAACCGATATTGATGATTATTTTTTTATTAGAAAGCTGGTGCTTCCCGTGTGGTCCCATTTTAATTTGGTCCAGTTCTGACAATGGGATCCATGAGAAAACCATATATGTCTTAAATTTGCAATAAGTGTGTGCGCGACAAATGGACGAATAACTCAATATTACGCCCACAGATTTCGATGGTTCTTTTTTTGAAGTAAAACTTCTTTACACACGCTCGTCACAAAAAACGACTTAAAAAAATGCACTAAAAAGTAAAAAAATAATTACGTACGATTGTTATTTTTGGAGTCGGTGTCAGCCAAGATCTCCACATCTCACCTATAACTATCTATATATGTAGTTACCTTGGCTGACACCGACTCCAAAAATAACAATCGTACGATATTTTTTTTTACTTTTTAGTGCATTTTTTGAAGTCGTTTTTTGTTTTGTTAAAACTTTTGTTTGTTTATCAACACAAACTGCAATTGAATTTGATAAAAATGTTTTAAGTTTGTACAAAACTATCAAAACAGCATTTTTTTGGGAATTATTATTTTTGTTACATTATTTCTTTAATAAATAAAAAAAATAAAAAAATTGGACGTACACCGACGATACCTAATGATGAACTAAAATTCCGATAGTCTAAATTACAACAGTCATTTTCAAAAATTTTGATTTCCAAAAAAAAAAAATTTTTTTTTTTTTCCTGATTTGTTTCACTTGAGTTATAATTTTTTGATAAATCTTTTTATTTAATTTCAGGATGCACTGATTTTGGATTCTAATAATCTCGTGAATATGATCTTCGAAGAAAACGCTATAGTTTATATATGTGGAGATATAAACAAAATAAGTAAAGATATCACTGGATGTTTGACAAATTGTTTTGTCAATGAAAAAAGCATCACAGTTGAAGAGGCTGATATTTTATTGAAAAATCTCAAGACTTCCAACCAACTTGTTCAAGATATATGGTCGTAAAGAAATATGTTTTATTCAATGTTCTAGTTAATTTTTGTACAATAAAGTATTATTATGTATGTAATTTAATTTGTATCAGTAGGTACAAACTTGAAAAATATATATTTATATGTTTTAAGGTTACGTTTTTACTCTTTACATAATAAGTAGCTTTTTGCCCGTTGCATGTAACTATGTAATTTTTTTAAAACACTAAAAGTTTTGACGTGTGGATGAAGCGAGGAGTGCGTGTTTAGTAGTTAAATATATGAAGAAAAAAACGATGTTTGAATGTGGATAAAGTGAGGAGTGTGCGCCTACAAAGGGCACAGTTAGTTGACTGCTCAATTTTGTATGAATAATAAAATTATTGAATATATAAAAGAAAAGAAAAAAAATGTATATATTAATATGAATTTAAAGGGTAGTTCAATGAGCAGTAAACAGATTTCTTCTGTATAGTCTGAATGACAATTCTTTTTCAAGACTTTTTTCAGAGGTCCTTTACAACAATAACCTAACTTTTCTTTGAAAACTAATTGCTGTAAGATGTTTGTACAGTTGTCTACAACAACGCCAGCTACACTCAAGTAAACGGAAACACAAGATAGTAGATTTGATTATGATTTTTTCTCTATAACTAATCCGTCACCCTCTGGTTTTTAATAGTGCCGGATTAGTGAGATTGTACTGTATTAATTTATCATTTTTTAATAAGCAACACACTTTTGATTTTACACATCGACATAATACAAAGATTTTACCTATTAACAGGCCCGGACTGGGACCATTTGGTACTGGTAAACCCGTCCTAATGATAACTACATATATGTATAATATATTTATTTTTTTATTATAAAGAAGTTTATTTGTACAAAATATAAACATAATTGATATTAGAATAATAATTACATGTATTTCAATAAACATTTCATCTTTCAAATTTTGTATCTGACCCACAGTCAGTGGCGTAGCTAGCATGGGTGGTACCCGGGGCGGATAGGGTGGAGGGCGGATAACGTGGTTGGTGTCACCCCCCCAGTCTGTCCTGGGGGGGAGGGGGGGGGTGGCTAGAGAATTGAAATCAGGGGGGTGTCACCTGGCCGAATGTCACCCCCCGACGGGTGGCACCCGGGGCGGTCCGCCCCCCCCTCGCTACGCCACTGCCCACAGTGACCTTCTTGACAATATCAAGGAGGATAAGGTGTTTCTACTTAAGTCGACAGAATAACACTTATTACCAAATATGGGAACACCTCAGCATTTTTTTTTCTTATTACTGAACTTATTATCCATGTAAACCATAGATTCTCAACCTTTTTTTGCCCACCGCCCACTTTGAGAATATTTTTTTTTTCCAGCGCCCCCAACTCGTGAACCCGAAACAATTGACAAAATCAGGGGGGGGGGGGGGGGGGGGGGGCATAGCGGGATATCACGACAAAGGGGGCGTAATGGGATACCACAACAGGGTTACGTTTTCCACAGCGGAGGGGGCATAATGGGATACCACGAATACCACGATGAGGTTTCATTTGCCACAACAGAGGGGGCGTAATGGAAAGGGAAAATATTTTTGTGGATGGATGGCCCCTAATGGGATGGGATGGGGCAAGATAGGATGGGGTGGGATCAGAGGCGGATTAAATGTTAAATTTTGAGAGCGCCCTAGGCAAGCACCTCGTCGGTGCCCCTCTAGCAACCATATATTTTTATTTTAACCAGTACTTATAATAACTAATGCTGCGCCACTTGGCTTATCTCTGCGGCGTGGGAATTTTGGTATAAAATGTGTAAATCTGAGTCTCTAGCGATCTTTTTTTTTTACAAACCAAGTTTCATCACAATCGGTTCAGTAGTTTTTTGCATGAAGAAGTAACATATATCTATACACACACATTCACACTTTAGCAGTCATAATATTAGTAGGGAAAATATAAATAAATCAATTTATAACCTAACATTTGATAAATAAAAAAAAAAAGTTATAAATTATTTATTTAAAAATTGTTATCTACTAATCACATTCAGTAACAAATGTTAAAAAAATCGGCGTCTACATTTTTGTTTTGCGAAGTGTAAAGTATTGCTAACGAATTTAATCTCTTATGTGTCTCATGGAAGAGCGAATATAATTTTTCATTCCCTTTAGACGGGAAAAACTCTGCTCACCACTGTAATTTCTGAATGCCGTCGATACATACATTCTTAAGGGTATGTAAATGTTTGGGTTAATTGTTTTAAATTCTTTATTTCTTAGAACCTGTAAAACAGTTTTGATTGTTCGGGGTAGTTCTCCATGTCGAGCTATCGTCGTTAACTAAGAACGTACAAAGATGGATACATTCATCAACAAAGTACTTTTCTAAATCAACAGAATACATCAATACAGACATACTATTGTTAGAACATATTTAAATATTGCCGCTCATCTGCCGCCAGAGGTACTGCTATCGCCTCTGGCGGCTAACAAGGAAACTACACCAGCTATGGCGGCCGGTAAAGAAGGGAACTACTAACGCTTCCTGGCTGGTGGCACTGGAGAAGAACGACCTACAACACGGACAGCGAACGGCTCCGGCTGGATTTACAAATGGCGGAACATAATCTTGCTGATTCTTGAATGTTATTATTGTCAATTAACGTGGAGACAATACATTTCATCATAAATATTAACTTAGCGTTGTATTATTGCTAACATCAGAAGTGGGATTCGTGAAAGCAAGTGTCCATTGGCTTTTGTTTCGTTCACCTGACAAAAACTCGTGTTTTGTATACAAACGAATGAATGAATGCGAATGAAGCAACGGGTGTGTGTCGAGAAAGAGTTGTTTCGTGGTCTTTCCTTTCTGCTCAGCATGGCGTGATGTAGTTCCGGTAGTTATCCAAGATAATACTTCAATTCAATTTTTACAATTCAAAAGAAACTATATTGTGTAAGTAGGTGCATACTTACTTACACAATTAATTTTATAATTTTTGTTAAAAAATTCTAGGTGCGCCTTTTGAAACCTTGCGTTACTAGGCACGGGCCTACTTCGCCTTAGGGATAATCCGCCACTGGGTGGGATGCGTTTCTCTGGGTCTCCTACCGCCCCCCTGAAAGTCTGAAACGCCCCCCGAATTTCTCTTGGTCTTCTACCGCCCCCCTGAGGTCTGAAACGCCCCCCAAGGGGGCGTTATCGCCCCCGTTGAGAACCTATGATGTAAACCAATGTAATAATCTGTAAATTGTATGTTCAAGAATAGAAATAAATAAATAATACATATATAAACCCACGGATTGTAAAATTTTCTGTTGCCAACTAAATCAAATGAGCTTTTTTAATCAGAGACGTGAGAGAAGATAGTTTGGAAGCAGTTTTTAAGAATTGATGATTTAAGAGTTCCGAAGTGGAGGCTCTCTCATCCACTTTCATATTGAGGCAACAGTCGAGGAAGTCCTTGAATGCAGGGCTGAGGGTGTCCCAGGATTCAAGCTCTGGCCGGCCAACTGAAGCTATTAATTTCATGGCATCTACCGACGTTTCGTTCGTGTACGGGGGTTCACCTTCAATCATTTCAATTGCCGTGATACCTAGAGACCACACGTCTGCCTTATATCCGTAATTGTCACTGGTCACAACTTCTGGAGCCATCCACTCCGTGGTTGCCATTTCGTAATCTTTTTCAAAGTTATTTAGTTTCACGGTTCCGTTCATTCCTAAGAGAAGCTGGTCAGATTTGAGGTTTTTATAGACAGATCCTTTGGAGTGTAAGTATTGTAATGCCTGTAGGATCTCCCTGCAAACGGCCGCTATGTTGTCCTCCTTCATGTCCAGTCCTTTCACCAAGTCTGCGAGAGATCCTCCGTCCAGTAACTCCATGACCAGCCATACTTCATTGGAGCTCATGTAGGCATCCAAGAAGGTCACTAGATTCTTGTGCCGAAATTCTTTTAGAATTTTAATTTCTTTTATTACCGAATCTACTTCTGATTGATTGGTTATTTCTATGTGTTTCACCGCAACTTTTGTGTTTTTCTTCAAGTCTTTGGCCATGAACACTTTACCTGGAAAAATATATTTTCATTAGTATTCATACGTCACACGGGCAAAGACACTTCAAGTATTACGCAATTAAACTATATAACCTCATGCCCACCATACTGAAACAACTACTAACTACAAATCCATATACAATTGTTCACAAAAAACACATCAAAGACCGGATCAAACAACAAGGTATTCAATTTACTCAAAAAATCATAACACATAACCAAAAACAAATATTAAAAAGAAATAGTAGGCAATTATAACTTTGTTTTAAGACAAAACATTAAAATCACAATATTATTCATTCCATTGGCGTGTGGTCCCTACCTATTTATCAAAACTATTATCTATCTTGTACATAAACTAGATGCTATGTATAACTGTATGTATAGATCCTAACTGCAACTAATCTTTTATTTTATGTATACGATACTGCCGCCATGGGTCGACCCACAGTCTCCTTCTTGACAATATCAAGGAGGATACGGTGTTTCTACTTTTGTCGTCAGAATTGCAATTATTCCAAAACATGGGAACACCTCAGCACAGGTTCGCCTAGTGAGGTGTTCACAAAATACTACTAGGTACTTACCTATATACAGTTACGGATCAGTAACATTTTTTTTTTTCCTTATTACTTAACTTAATATCTATATATACCAATGTAATTATCTGTAATATGTATGTAAATATGTTGAAGAATAGAAATAAATAAAAAAAATTAAGTTTTTTTTTTTTACATTAGCTCCAGGAGGCCCTGAGGAAAAAAATCCCTAAGGGCCTAGGTCATTGGAGGATGCTGTGTGGAGGAGGGTCTTTTTAGAGAAAGGAAAGATGAGGTTCTGGCAAGGAAAAAAGTTATGGTAGGGTGGGTAGGAATTCGGGGAGTTAGTGTGTCCAGGAGTGACAGATGTAAGATTCTATCCCTCCCACTGCGGTGCAAGGCGATGGGTTGAGTGAATCCGGCTGGAGAGGTCTAGCTTAGGTCTCCCTCAATTAGTCTCTCCCGATCTGGCCCATCACGCTGTAGGTGGGCAAACGCATTCGCCGCCAAGACCTAGACAAACCTCATCTTTTGAACCCGGGCACCAGAAGTCAAGTGAATATGAGCTTTGAATAATAAATTTTATTTATGAATCAATAAGTCACCAAATGTAGTGAACCACTTGTGGTGACCTATAGCAGGGGTGTTGGTTATTCAACAAACGGTTCCCGGGGCGAAGGTACCCATACCTGCCTCCCAAATTGAAAATTATACTGAAAATATAAATAAAAAAATAAAAAGCCTTTTATTTCTTGCAAATAGGTAAGTTACCGAGTTATAAAAAAAGTAAGAAAAAAATAATAATTAATGTTATTTACAATTTTGTAGAAAAATGTTACATAGATATCTTAAATTATTCATAAGCAAGAACCCCTCTCTCAGGCGAAGATGAAGGCCTCCTCTAAAGAATTTCATTTATCTCTCTCTTGAGCTATTTGCGGCCAGCAGGGGCCAGCTATTTTTATTATTTCATCTGCCCATCTCGTGTGAGGTCTGCCTTTATTATACAAATCACATCCTGCACTTTAGGGCCGTCTGTTTCAATAATAAATAAAGATAAACTCAGGTATTTGATTCAAGGGATCGTGCAATGATTTCCTCTACCTTCCCTGACTTGTACCGCAAATCAATCTTCCACAATATATAATTTCCTGACACACTTTTGTAATTATCTACGCATTCCCTTCTTAATATTGTGTATTACACCTTACACTCTTTCTCCATATTTGTAACATGGTCTTACATTTGATATGGTTTTCACGGTCAAAAGTATAATTGTGATTGATTTTTGGGGTTTTACGCCGTGTTGCGCTGTCTCCTTCTTTAGACAGATGTATGCCACACATCTTCCCCGATAATTCACTGTAACGGTGTCCGAAACGTTGTCTAAAGAAAGAGGTGGTGCAATTCGACATAGTACCCCAAAAATAATGTCATACTTTTTTTTTTAAATAATTGATTAAAGTTAGATTTTAGAAATATGTAAGCAGGCACATTCATAAATGTTTTAATATTATTCAATTCATTATCACATAGGTGATGTAAAATGATCCTTTATGACAAGAGACATCTTCGGAGATAACAACTTCTCAAATTTTTAAGACGATTGACATTAATATTTTTTGATAAAATCATTATCATATCAGTATACTGAAAATATGTGCCATAATATGAAACTAAATTAAAATAATTAGACCGATTGAGATTTATGTACAATTTTCGCCCAATACATAGATAAGTGGCTGGTACAAGGGCAACCCGTTACTCTGCATCTGGTAGTACTCGGGAAAAGTAATTCGTTGTTTTGACTCTCTGGACAATTTTTTTTTCCGGCATGGAATTTAAAAACAACTTACTGATATATTATTTTTGTGCTCTATTCTTATGATGTTTCATAATCTGGTTTAAAAAAATCAATAAATGGGCATTTTAAGATATTGCTGATTATTTTAACTTTTTGTACCTATTTGTAAAATTTTATTTTCTAATTCGGATTTCACAAAGATTTGACTCACAGATTTTTGATGATTTAAATTTTTTTTGTCCTTTTATATTGAATATGAAAGGCAAATTAATACCAGGTAAGTGCTAGGTACCAGGTACCTACTCCAATAATGATTACTAGCAGTTGAAAACCCGCTCCGCTGGTTTTTGCTGCTAGGCCCTATGGGCGGCTTTTAGTTCGGCTTCGCCCAGTTTGAGTGTAGGTTTAGCCAAAATCATTGCGCCGCCACTGGAAGGACTTACCAGACAACCTATCTACAATTGTTGTGTCTCACGCCGCGCAATATTGGGAAGCACATCGAAAGGCCCCGAGTTACCTGCCGTTGCATAGTTACGACCGCGGAAGGTTCGAGAGCCTTCTCCCTTTTGCCCGGGCACGCAACAATATTACTTAGCACTCCGGGAAGCTACTCACACGGTCGGCTATATAAGCGCAGCGACACAACGCTAGTCAGTCAGTTCCAGTCCACTCATGTACCAGTAACAGTTCACCAACACACACAGACAACAGTGCATCATGTGATAACGTTTCCAGTGCGGTAACCGGCCAGACTCTGGCGACTCACAGCCGACTATGCCGGTGCATCAATAACCTTCGAGGACGCAACATCTCGCAGCTAACATGGTCCATCGCACCATCAGCTCAAGAGACTCAATTGCCCATGACATGTCCGCGGCGGGCCTTCTTGTCACGTGCGCAGCAACTTCTCAGGCATATCGAAGCCCGTCACGCTTCGCTGCCACTGAGACTTCAATTCTCCTCACGAGGTTCACCGCAGCCCATCTCCGCGACTCACCGCGTCGAGCATTCATCCTGGACGACAAGGTCTTCTCCACCACCACGGTGCGGAACTACATGCTGGCGACATGCAGACCCGTGGTCTGCTCCACCACGCATCATCGACCTTCATCACTCATCACCTACATGCCTCATCAACATAGCTCTTGTCTGCACCCTGTTACTCTACACTAAATTTACCATCGCTACGTAGCAGCAATAAACGACTGACTCAATACATCAACTGACGCCTTTCATTTAATCGTCCCCCGTCTCTGCCGATCCGCGTCCGCTCCCTCACATCCTTAATAATCACATTACTAAACTGTATGAAAGTGGAATATTTTTTTGGTATTGACTAGTTGACATTTAACAACTGAAATCACAAATGTAAATGTTTTTTAAATATTTTTTTTTTTTACATGTGCTCCACAGAGGAGGTCCTGAGAAAAATAATTTCCCTCAGGGCCTATGTTATCTTTGGGGATGCTGTGTGAAGGTTTTTTTTAAGGAAAGGAAGGAGAGGAGAGTTCTGGGAAGGAAAAGGGCTTAAGGTGTGGGTAGGAATCTGGGGTTCAGTGTGTCCTGGTCATCCGCCTCCAAGACCTAGACAAACCTCACCCCATGAACCCGGGCACCCCTGCTAAATCACCAAACGTAGCGAACCACTTGGGGTGACCTATGGCAGAGGTGTTGGTTATCCAATGAAGGTTCCCGGGGCAGCAGTACCCATTCCAACCTCCCAAAATTCCAGTAAAAAGAAAATTACATTTTCACTCATTTAACTAGAAATAATTAAACACATATTTCAATACAGCGCTATTCTATTTCATTATTTTGTTTATCAAGAATAAATATTAATAATTTTTTTTTAAATTTACCCATCTTTTTTTTCGTTTTAATGTCGTTTGGGAGGCAATTACATAAGTTGCCCCCCTCGTAACCAATTATGGTGTTTAAATGTATGTTATTGTGTTGTCGTATGTCGTGTGTACTTGGAACGTTTTAATGAATTCTGTGTTTGTGTGTACAAGTTTATTGTTTATTTTGTATATAAGGAGATATGTACTGTATTCATATAGTTTTTTTAATGTTAATAGTTTTGTTTCAATATATAATTTTTTGTGGATGTTCTGGGATTGTAGTTAAATAGTTATTTGGTTACTTTGTTTTGTATTACCTGTAATTTATTTATGTATGTTTCACATGCGTTTCCCCAGATTTCAATGTAATAATTTAAATGTGAGTGTACGAGACTATAATATAAACAGATATGATAGCCGGCTAAACACGCTAATTAAGGGGATGATTTTGTCTTTATCCATTGGAGCAATCACGCAAAATCAATAAATTTGCCTCTATTGCTCGAAATTTCCCAGAAGCTCAATTTTAAAATTTTTTGCCAACATTAAAAAAATCGTACATTCGAATTTTAACATGAGACCGAAAGACTTATTATAGTGCTATACAGCCAATGAATTAACCTGTATTTTACAGTTTATTTAATATTTGTAGGAATTATAAAAAAAATATATATCATAAAGTTTATAACAGTGCGAATCCTGCGTATTTTTTACATTGAAACTGCCGTGATGGGTACTTATTTGAATCAACATAGAATATTTTCGATTTTTGTATGTTGTCTGGTATACTTGATAATGAAAGGTGTATATTTACGGGAAAAGGACTTAATTTTATCCGTAAACAGCTGAACAAAAATTGGACACGAAAAAATATTTAAAAAAATTATTTTTATCATCGTTCTAAAATAGTCTACAAAGTTGGGATTTGTGACATCTATGGGCATAATAGATAAAGCATTTAAATGGCTTCGTTTAAAAGTAAATGGCTGGCCATGGAAATGTTTTAAATAATTACAATAAATGTTTTATGTATGGTAGGAAAATAAGGTCCAATTTTCGACCGCTATCAATGGCAGAAAAATAAAAGTGGTCCATTTTTCGGCCATAATCGCTCCAGTGGTTAATACCTTGTATATTCTGTTAAAATGTCAAATCTAACATTCCCTATACTTCAATTATGTTAAATTACAGGCTTTTGCAGGGGCAGCTAACTCTTGGACATGGTCTAGTGTGGTTTTGTGATTCAGGTTTAAAAATAAGAAAGAAAGTCTATATTTACGATTATCATTTTCTCCAAGCTCTTTCAATTTTCGAAATCTGATGTTGGGGTCCTCTTCATTGCAGACAGTTCTTAATTCTGCATATTCATAGTTGATCTCAGAATTATCACCAATAACTGAATCATTGCCTATTTCAGCAGGTTGATTGTTGACCACCGAAGTAACCCTTATTGGTGGTGCAGGTTTATTGGTTTCTTTACTCTTTAAAATTGGAATCTCGGGGTGTTCCATTTTTATTGTTAATTCCTGCATCACAGCCAATAAGGCGGGGTCATTTGGCACCGAAAACGTTCTTCTTATTTCTGGCCGTCTTGATTCTTTAATGGTTATTCCACATTCCGTTGACTCTCTCATTGTAACCTCGGAGACGGAAGATGTATTGCGCTCTAAAGTTTCATAACTGTCTTTGTCTCTCATTGTAACTTCGGAAATGGAAGATATATTACCCTCTAAAGTTTCATCGTTTTCTTCGAAATCTGACATAAATTTCACTGTTTTTTTAGGTCGTAGTGAAATTATTTCTGCTTGAGAAGTTTCAGAAGTCGTTGTTTCATTTAAATCTTTTTCCCAGGTGTCTGGCATACCTTCCAGCACTCCTGTGGTGGCATTCATTGTAACACTCATTTCTTGTTTAAAGTCCTCCGGATCTCCAATGTCTTTCATCTTAAGCTTCTTCTTGTTGGACATTTTGAGCAAATTGCACACTCACCAAACTTAATAAAATCACTTGCTACTACACAACAATATTATAAATAAATGTTAAAACTTTGAGAGTATTATTTTTTTAAAGATTTCTTCTAGCTCCAAGGTAATTGTAATTTAAAATTCAACAGATTCTACTAGTTTTAAGATAATAATTATTAATCTTCAATATTCATTACATGCCTTAATCACAATTGATTAGATAGCATGCCTTATCTACTAAAACATGTAGATATAATTGCATAAAAAATTTCAAAAAATCCAAATGTACAGTTCACATGCGGTAGAAGTGAAACCTTCCGAAAATTAAAGTAGACAAGAGTGGGAGGGCTAAGAAGGGGGGAGTTGTGATTTGAAACTCGATGAAACGAAAAAGCGACACTAAAAATAGACAAAGACATACGTCTATGGATTTTGGCTGCGAGAGAATGAGATAAAATAATCGGTTTCTTCTTTGTGCGATGCTTTGTAGCCTCCCCACCATTGTCTACTTTAGTTTTATGAAGGTTTCACCTCTACCGTGTGTGAACTGTACACAATTTATTTTATTTTATATGAATTTTAATTTAATGATAGAGTATAGGTAGTTGACATTTTTTTACTCAGTGAATTATTGAAGGAACGGTGGAATTAAGTAAAACTAAAAAGCTCAATATCAATTAATATTTGGATCTGGTCAATAAAATGAAAAAAAAAAACACCTGAACAGTTTCAATAAATTTGGCCCAGTCTTTGGCCAATCAATTTTAGCCATAATTTTATGATATTTTATTATTTTCTTGTCAATAGCTGCATGAATACTATCTGCTTCTATGTTTGTGTGACCGGGCTCTAAGAATTTATGGTTTATGATAAGGCTCTGACTCATTTCGTGAGTTTCTAGAAAATATAGGATGATTTTTGTAAAATACCAACAGGACTCGGTTAGTATTGTAGTCAGTTGGTGTGGCATCTGAAGTAGTTTTGGGTAGGACACGATTTCAGAATGAGTTTGCATAAGCTACTCAAATACATATAATATTTATTATAAGCAATAATTATTAGTCTGAAATGCTGATCTACATTGAAAAAATCTCCCGAGAAAAGATATATGCCGCCGACGGGACTCGAACCCGCATCTTTCTGATTTCCGGTCAAATGCTCTGTCCACTGAGTTACGTCGGCTTATCTCCTGCCCGCCAAATAATTTAATATATACCTACTAGTATTTCATTCAATAATTACTGCTTATTACATTTTTCCACCTGCAAACAACCAACTTTATTTTTATATGAAAAGGCATTGTAAGTGCTAAATCTCCCACTAGGTGGCGTCGAGACAAATTATGTCTACATTTTTTGGTGAAATACTTTTAACTCGTCAAATATTAATTATTATTTTTTAATTGATATACTAATGTTTAAGACAAGATTTTTATGCATAGCACAAAGGGTAACAATTATTATAAGCAATACTTATTAGCCACAAACACTCGTCTACATTGAAAAAAATCTCATGAAATTTCCCCGAAAAATCTTGTCTTAAACATTGGTATATCAATTAAAAAATAATAATATATATAATATTATAATATCAAAGTGCGGTGTTGAGGTATGAATAATATTTTCGTATTCTGGAGGGAGAGGGGGGGGGGGGGGCATCAGCAAAAAGCAACTCATTAACAACATGAAAAATAGCAACAATGTCATAAATATATTAAATAAAATTGGTTTAAAGTGGGATCCTTGTGGGACACCACTGGTGATAATAGAGTGATGTGATAGGGCAGATTTATTTTTAACCCCTCAGAAGTAGGGCGTATTTTTTTTAAAGTCAAAATATTTCCACTTTGCAATAAAATCCAAATATTATATGGAATTTTTCTGATCATATCCGAACACTAAAAACTGTTTTTGAAAGGTGATGAAATATGTTTACAACTGTCAACATTAGAAATAAAAATAATATTTTTTTTAAATATAAAATTTTTAAATCACATATTAATAATTTTTTTAAATGGCTCACCTTATGTTTATTCTATCTAAAATGACTGACAACAAAAAAACGAAAAAACACACAGATTTTTATTAGCCAAACATATTATAAGCATTATTATCACCTTACGTTTTTGTCGTTTCATAAAAATATTATTAACCCTAGAAGGGTACGGTCAAATTGTAGGCGCTTATAGGTACCGATCAGTAAATTTTACTCACTTCAGAATTTTTACATTATTATCCGATTTATTTTGCAAAGTGTTTAATGAAAAAAATTGAAAGCCAGCATATAATATAAGTGTAATTTTTATTATAATATATATAAAAAAGCAAAAATAATACATTTTTATTGATTTTCGACGATTATGAATACATAAAAATTGTTTTTCAAGCACAGTTAGGGCACTTTTTTAGTGCATTTTCACCGCAAATAGCCAATCCACAATTACAATAAGTGGTGGTGTATCTACGTTTGGTATAATTACAAATATTACAATACTTTCTTGGCCCCTTTTGGTCTTCTCCGGCACTATAGACCTCTTGGCTTGCACATACAATATTTTGAATGGACTTTCTCAACGCCAGGCTCATGTTCATGTATAATATTTTCTTCGAAATCATTTAATTCTTTCGGTTCTGGTAGATATTCCGGATCTGCAACACTGTCGCAAGTATCCTCATCAAAGTCACAGAACTCCAACTCCAAATTGTCTTCTTCCTCAGATTTTATTTCAAGTAATGCATCCAAAATAATTTGTTCTGTTAGCCCGCGACCTGTCATTTATATGCTCTATAGTTTTCTTTACGGTTACCTAATAAAAAACAAAAACATAATTGTCATAATTCAGCACAAAATATATTTTTTAGACACGTAGTAAGCTACTGATAAGTAAATATGACTCACCCAAATTAGTACGTAAAGGGTATTGATGAGTAAATATGACTCACACAAATTAGTACATAAAGGGTACCGATAAGTAAATTTTACTCACTAACTTTTATTAAATTGTCCACAAGCGCAATAAATCAAACAACACCGTTCAATGCTTGCGGCAGCCGACTAATGACAGAGTGGGCGAAGCACTGCTTGTGGCTTGACTTTCAGTGTTGCCAACCTGCTGAATTACGAACAAATCTATTCCTTATGTGAGTAAATTTTACTCACAGTACCCTTCTAGGGTTAATAAAAAATTCTCAAAATGTCTTACATTTTTCTCAAAGTACTATCGGAAAATTTGGTTCCATAGAGGTGCGCATTTCATTTTGTCTACGGTTAAATTATAGATTTGAATATAAAGCATGGAGTTTTCTCTTTCTAACACCGTTTAGATCATATTTCTCACCATCACAGTAAGGGATTTATCTTAACAGACGGATTGCAATCTTTAGAGCACAGGCGTCAGGTGGGAATGCTGTCCTTGTTCTACCGGTATTACAATTGAAGATGCTCCGAGGAACTAGCGTCATTGGTGCCCTAGGCACCGGTGCATAGTCGGGAAACACGCCAAACACGCACCCAACATTTGTACACGGTTGACATTAGTCACATGAGAATGGGTCGTTCCTCCCTCCCTACAACATGGGTCTCTTCAAGACCCATGTTCACTCCTTTCTTTCCTCAAAAAGGCCCTCCACACAGCATCTTCAAAGATGACATAGGCCCTGAGGGAAATTATTTTCCTCAGGGCCTCCTGTGGAGTTAATGTAAAAAATAAAACGAGTGTGCTTTAGACCAGTGGTCTCCAATCTATGGGCCGCAGCCCGGTATTGGGCTGTGGACCAAATGGTACTGGGCCACGCAAGGGCTTGCTTTAAAATCAAAATACTTTTGAAAAAAAAAGTTTAAGCTGTTATTATCTTTGTTCTTATGTAAATTTAAAATTCAGATCAGAAGGTTATTAATGAATGTAAGAAAATTCTTTAATTGTCTGTTTGTTGCTATCTGACCAAATAACGAAGATATTTTCAACTATCTAATCCAAACAAAAAACATTAGATAATAAGGAAAGTCCACAGTCGAAAAGGAGTTGTGGGAACGGCGCGTGAACAGAGGCATTTTGGACATGTTTCAGACATTGGCGGGGATTTTAGGTGAGACTGAGCCAGAGCATTCATTCTCTCAGTTGGTGCAAGATCACCTGTTTTTACCTTTAAAAGAGTTTGAGCGCTACTTCCTAACCACAAAAGACCCACGAACTGGCAAAGTATGGATCCGGGACCCATTTGTCAATAAACCACGCGAATCCATGCCTGCGAAAGAAGAACTGCGATCAACTGCTGGATATTGCATAAGACGGCAGCCTTAAAACTATGTTCGAGACAACAACTCTGACGGTGTTCTGGATTAGATGGCGGAATACCCTGAGATTGCCACCACAGCACTAAAATCCCGATTACCATTTCCGACATTCTATTTGTGTAAAGCGGGGTTTTCTGCAGTGACAGTAACCAAAATAAAACAAAGAAATAAACTGGACATAAGCAAGACACTTCGTGTCACTATCTCCTATTACCCCCTGATGGAACCATCTCGGTTCAATGAAGCAAGCTCAGGGTTCTCATTGATTTAGCATTAAGTTAAAATATTAAATCTGTTTATATTTAATTGTAAGGGGTAACTGTCCTGCCACCTCGGAACAGGCTCAAACTAGTGAGGTGGTATATACCTTTTTTATGTATTTTGTATATATTGTCATATTATCTTGGTTAATAAATAGTTTAAAAAAAATAATTGTATATTATTTTGAAGGCATGTTTAAACAAGATTCAATTTAAATTATTAAATCAAAACACATAAAATTTTAACATCAAAATTTTTAAAGAAAATATATAAATAACTTGCAAGTTAATATATCTGCAAGATATCAGAATAACAATAAAATCCCGATATTAAACCCTAAGCATTCTCAAAAATCTCTATCTTTGAAAAACATACATTCAACCTTCCGTTGAACCTTAGAAATATAGAAAATACCCATGAATCCAAAAGATAATTGAAAAATTATTTGAAACCTCTGGAAATTTTTTTCATTGTTATTATATATTTTTTACTTCATTTTCCCACAAACCTTGTGTTTTCTCTACTATTATTTGTCACCACAACTTATGTAGGTAAGTACCACAATTGTAATTTTTATTACCTACTAGCTGGTACCCGGCATGCGTTGCTATGCCATTTAATAAAGAAAATGTTTCTACCTGCGCGTCCTTTCCAATTCATCCCGTTCACCTTCCTCTTCGCCTTCCTCTTCCTCTCTCGCATTCCGACTCCTCTTCCTCCACCGTCCCTCTCCTCACTCTACTCTCCCCCCTTCCCCATTACTACGATCCCCCCTCCCGAGTTCCCCTCCACCCTCCCGGGTTCCCCTCCCCCCCTCCTGCATTCCATACATTCAATCCCAATACATTAATTTTCAGCAATACATTAAACAGCTCCCCCCTTCCCCGTCCCACGAACCCCCCTCCCGAGTTCCCCTCCCCACTCCACTCCCCTTGACTTCTTGTTTTTGCACCATCACAGTGAGCCGATTACGCCTACTGGTTCAGTCCATGCTCAAAAAAAAAATTTAATATGCTTTGCCTTTTCTCGTCTGTAATTTCACTACAAACTTTACCACAGAGTTTGTGTTTGCATGTATAATTTTTCTTTTTTTTTCTGGTAATTCAGAACCATCTTTTCGCTCACATTTCTTACCACTTTGAATTAAAATGGACCTTTCCTTTTTTTATTGATGCGTTTCCTTTTTTTTTTGCTTTTTCGCCCACCTATCTATCTACATCGGTTTTCTTTTTTTCTGAAAGTCTCTTTTTAGTCGATCCTTCTTCAATATTCCCAACTACTGATTCGGAGCTTGATGAACCACTCCATGACGTGGAATCCCACCGAAAATCTAGGGCATCTTCATCGTCTGACAAAAGTTCATATGATTTTTTTGCTTTTTTAATTCTGAGGCTTTTGAGTGCCATTTTTTTTAGCAGAGCTCGTATTTGCTTTAGAGCATTCCTTTGGGCTCTTTTAGCTGACATGATTGTTCTTGTTCTTCCACTCCGTAAAAGTTGGTATCTTTAAAACCTTCATAGTGTCATTCATTAATAAATTGATGTTTCAACGGCAGTAGATTCTGCAATCGGTTCAAAATCAAAAACATCAGTGATCATTAATATTAGAGATTTCCGGTAATCTGGTAACTTCCGCATTTTGTTGAATTTCTGGAACAAAACTGTTGTGTATTTCAGCCCAGTAAAGTATTGATTCAAAACGATTTGGTAGTTCCAATTCTTCGTCTTGATTAAATGGCAGAAATGTCACAGTTTTGTTCAGCTCTTCTTGGAATCCCGTTACTGTGCTATATTTCAGGCTGGATATCCCGTAAGCCCTATATATCCTGTAAACCTATATATCCTGTAAAGCTGGATGTCCTGTAAACCCTATATTTCAGGCTGGAAATCCTGTAAGCAGTATTTTTTTAAAGTATTATTAAGTATTATTTGCCCGGATTGCATGTGTAAGGAAACACTTTCCTACCTGATAGTTGCATAAAAATAATATATTATTTATATAGGTATAAATGAAATTGAAGAAAATCTTCTAAATAAAAAAATAAAAACTATCAAACAGCTATTATAGATACTTGGTTCCACATGCTGGATATTATAATATATGTTAATCTTGGAACTTCTGACGACCAGACACACTCTTGACAGAACCAGTATTACTTTATGATAATATAATCAACGAGAATAAAAAAAAAACTTTAATGAAATTAAATGTAACTTGCCTGTACTAGGATTACATTAGTAGAGAAAATATAAAAATAACAAAAATAAAATTTATAACTAAAATTAAAAACATAATAGGTATAAAATAATTTAAAAAATCATATAAATTAAGAATTAAAGTTATGTGATAATTAGTGTTTGTAGGTACCTATATTACTTTAGTTAATATAACAAAAAACAATGCAATATAATATTTTATGTATATTTATTTTTACAAATCATTTTTTTTTTTAAACTTTATTTATTCCCATTTCTTTGTACATATAATGTATAATAGCAAATATTATACAGGGTGTCCGGGGGTAAAGTGCGTTAACTTCGGGAGGTGATTCTACATGATGGTAGAAGTAAAAAAGATTAACAACTTTTACCGAAATTTCAACATTTTTTATCCCATACAAAAAGACGTACCTACTAAAAATCCTTAGTGTGAGGTACGATCTTACTTGCTGAAAGCCTGCCGGGCGCGATTGTGGCAACGTTGCATGGTTCTACTTGGCCCGTATCGTAACAGCGGAAAATAATAAAGCTAGCGGCACACGTCGGTCTAATTTTATCTTTTTACCGAAAAAATTACCCTTAAAAGTTGGAATTTCGAAAAAAGTTATAAATCTTTTTTACTTATAATATCATGTAGAGTCACCTCCCGAAGTTAATGCACTTTACCCCCAGATACCCTGTATAATAACATAATATATAATAACAATTAGTATCAACAAGAAATGAAAACCCACTAAAGCACTGCCTGAGTGTGGGTAATATTAAAACAAAATACTATATTTCCAAGTACCCAAAGTATAAAATAGACTTTAAAAAAAACATATAAAATATAAAGTCAGTATAAAAAGTTAGTATTACATAGGTAGAATAAGTGAAAAAGGTTTTTTTCAGCTATTATACAAATAAAATTAAAATATGGAGAAAAGCATACTGATTTTTAATTTTTTTTTTTTAGTTATTATAAAAAAAAAAATAAACAGAAAACATATTGTACTACAGTTTAGCAAGTTACAGAAAGTGGGTTGTAGAAGGATGGATAAATTTATAGAAAAAGCGTTTCAATATCTACATTATTCAACCATAATTTTACCTCTTTTACATATTTTATCATTTTATTTATAGTACGTAGTAGTATGATTTTATAAATATACCCACTTACACATAATATTATAAATTGTATATTAGCCCATGTGATGTAGGAAGAACTTAATTATACATTATTAAACTTAATTTTGCTACTACCCACACTCGTGACAAACCTTATACAACCCGATACACAAATTTGTACCCTGTCAACAACGAACCGCACAGCAACGGACGTGCATTGTTTTTAGACGACTAAAGCGCCCGTGTTATAGTGCAACATTGTTAGTGATTTTTAATAAGACCTATTTGACTTAACAACCAATTTATTATTAAAATGTGTAGGGAAGAAATACTGATGTGAATTATATACTTTATTACCAGAGATGTGCTTTATTTCAAATAAATCCATTTCAAATGGAAATGCAAAATGCAAAATGGGTATTTTCCATTTTGCATTTTAAATGGTTTTCCTTTTCACCCATTTCCATTTTCATTTTAAATGCTTTTCTCAATGCATTTTCCATTTTAAATGCATTTTTGCAACATTCTTCCTACTATATTCACTCTGTCGGTCCGGTCCATTGGTCCTTAACCTCGATATGAGAAATATTTACGTCTGTCAAGTTGCTCCCTGGTAGGAGCCCTGCCAAGCAGACGCTGTAATATTAAATTTTTGATAGAAGTTACTTTTTTTTTACACTGGCAACATTAGTCCCGCGTAATTTTTTTGCGGTTTCTTAATCTGTCAAACTTTTAATTAAACTGTAGCTTGTTTCGACTTGTTTCTTTTTCGCGTCTTCATTTATTGTTAATTAATTAATATTATTATATTGAACTGTCTATGTATGCACGCTTCAAAGAAAATCAATATGCTAGAATATTGTAGAATGCTATGTTAGTTTATTCAGTACCAGTGGCGGTTTTCTCTTAAGTGCGTTTGTGCGGCGAACCCCTATTAAAAATATGATAAAATAAAATAAACTTTTATAATAATATTATAAACACTATTACAATATATAATATTATAAACACTATTATATATAATACTAGCTTTTGCCCGCGGCTTCGCACGCGCCACTGCCACCCCCCCCCCCCCCAATCTCACGCCCCAACTAACCCCCCCCCTCACCCTTCCCCAATAACCTGGACAATAAACGTATAATTTTATACAAATTTCATGATGCCAGAGCTCTAAGTTATAGCCTATAGCCTATTGTGATGTATGAGCTATATTACTGTAAAGTTTCATTAAAATCCATTCAGTATTTATTGCATGAAAGAGTAACAAACATCCATACATCCATACAAACTTTCGCCTTTATAATATTAGTAGGATTATAAACACTATAATATAATATAATAATATTATAAACCCTACTATATGTAGATAGCGCGCCATTAAACCTGGGCCACCGAAAAATATGTTATGATTCCCATTCTGTGCGCATCGAATCCCGCACCAAACGCTCCATACGAAAAAAATCCTACTAGTGCAAATAACACTGACGGTGACTAGGCCTTTCTATACGCAAAATTAATTCATCGCGGTGCTACGATCCAAACATTATCCGAACACGATGTCCGATGAGACGAGTGTCCCGATGCGCGATACTGAGATCCTGCGGGCGCTCTGACCGATGTTCTTTAAACCGTAGATTTTGACTTCTGTTTTAGTATTATTATTTTTTTAATAAGACTATATATCCCTCAGTTACATTTACGATGATTAGTACCTATAGAGATTAGAGAAGGAACTACTGATAATATCAAAACCTGATTTTAATACACGCATAATTGAAGTGTTTTCAAATGCAACAGTCGTCGCATGGTTTTTTTGTACATGTGAAAAAAATTGAATTATTTCTTGCCACTTTTATTTATGTTTTTTTTTTGTTTTTTCTTATGTTTTAAAATATCAATTATATATTCTACGCAATCATTCTTGTTGAAAGGACAATAATAATTAGCAACGTACATTGAGTGCTGCGAAAAACAAATTAATTCCTCCAAAATTTTTCTCATTATTTAATAATTGTGTTGAGTGTCAAGTGATTCGAAAACAATAGTATGTAGGTACCCCTCCCACTAACTTTATTAAAGTTGTGTGAGTGCCGCTATATTCGACGATTTGACAAAAGACAACAGTAAGTAAATTTTGATTAGATAATATCTTCTCTTGAATTTCTGAACCCTTTGTTAAAAAGACCACGAACCACCACTGTTCAGTACCTATTAGAATTTAAATACAATCGCCGGCCGATGATACAAGTGAAGACCAATATGAGGACAGTTTCGATCGAGTTTTCTGTTACAATCTATAGTCAAATAATGGGTGCGCAATAGAAAACCTCATATTATATTGTCTCACTGTCCTGTATTTCTTTATTGTTCACTGGTGAATGTCCCCTCATTTGAGAGTTACTACACAAATGATGATGGCCTAAGAAAAATTCCTTAAAAATGACACATGACAGATACTATTATATTCCACTCAAATTCAAGATTGTTTTACACAGTACGTATCAGTATCTATGATTTTTTTTATTCCACAAGTTGATGGCCATTATTAAATAATAAAGTTGTTTTAAAATTCAATAATTGTTTTAATAGAAGGTAAGAAGGCTGTTAGTTTTTACTCTCGGTTGACCTGAGAAACCATTTTGCATTTTCAATGCATTTTGAAAATAGGTATTTTGCATTTTGCATTTGAAATGCTTTTCTAAAAACCATTTTGCATTTTGCATTTTCAAATGGAAAAGTTTTGACCCATTTCCATTTTGCATTTCAAATGGTTTAGGGTACCCATTTTGCACATCTCTGTTTATTACGTTAGGGAACACGTGCTTAAGTAACTTCCATAGCCATTTCATGGTAAGGAAAAAAAGCTAATTCTACATTTTATCCTAATATATGGAAGGTAATAAAAGCTTAAAAAAACAATTTGGACAAAGTACTGGAAAGGAAGAGTGATGCAACCTTCCACCACACATAATCTAAGATGACTTAAGTCGCACTCATATAAAAGACAATATTTGCTGTCGTTTAAGTCGATGCAATTTCAAAAAAGTAGCTAATTTGTGGTGACTAAAGCGCCATAAAAGTGCTCGGATCGCAATGAAACTAGGACCAATCGACGCAGAAAAAAAACTAAGTTGGACTGCTATACAGGGTGTCCGGGGGTAAAGTGCATTAACTTCAGGAGGTGATTCTACATGATAGTACAAGTAAAAAAGATAAATAACTTTCAATTTTTACAAGAAAAACTTTCTTTTTATACTTTTTTGAAGGTTATTACCATCAGTGAAATATATCATATTAGAATAAGTTAACAATAATAATCTAAACGAAAATATGAAAGAGAACAAGACACAGAAAAAAGACAATGGTCGCAACTGGGACTCGAACCCAGACCTCTCCGTCTAACCGGGACGAGCGCGTTATTAGTCAGCAGTTTGAGCTGTAGATATTCGTCATCACTTTGGTTCTCATAGATATTAGTCTGATTTGTTCAGTTTTTGGAATTCCTGTAGATATTAGTAGACGCCTCCTTCTGTAGTAGGTACATTGTTAACGTCTAACTCTAGGTCTTGTTATTGTTTACAAATGGTTTCGATGGATACAGGCCAAATCACAATCAAGCAACGTTGCAACAATCACGCCCGGCAAGCTAACAGCAACTTTACCCGGTAAGTTTTACCTTACACTAAGGATTTTTAGTAGGTATGTCTTTTTGTATGGGAAAAAAAGTTGGAATTTCAGAAAAAGTTATTAATCTTTTTTACTCCTACCATAATGTAGAATCACCTCCCGAAGTTAATGCACTTTACCCCTGGACATATTATATTATATTATAACTCATATTCACCAGATGTGGTTTTTTCGTCACTCTTCCTTTCCAGCGTCCATATGAGCTTTTATAATCAGAGGCGTGAGAGAAGATAGTTTGGAAGCAGTTGTTAAGAATTGATGATTCAAGAGTTCCGAAGCGGAGGCTCTCTCATCCACTTTTACATTGAGGCAACAGTCGAGGAAGTCCTTGAATGTGGGGCTGAGGGTGTCCCAGGAATCCAGCTTTGGCCGGCCAACTGATGCTATTAATTTAAGGGTGTCTATAAATGTTTCATCCATGTACGGGGGTTCACCTTCAATCATTTCGATTGCCGTGATACCTAGAGACCACACATCTGCCTTATGTCCGTAATTGTCTCTGCTCACAACTTCAGGAGCCATCCACTGCGGGGTTCCAATTTCATAGTCTTTTTCAAAGTTATTTAGTTTCACGGTTCCGTTCATTCCTAAGAGAAGCTGGTCAGATTTGAGGTTTTTATAGACAGATCCTTTGGAGTGTAAGTATTGTAATGCCTGTAGGATCTCTCTGCAAACGGCTGCTATGTTGTCCTCCTTCATGAATAGCCCTTGTACCAAGTCTGCGAGAGATCCTCCGTCCAGTAACTCCATGACCAGCCATACTTCATTGGAGCTCATATAGGCATCCAAGAAGGTCACTAGATTCTTGTGCCGGAATTCTTTTAGAATTTTAATTTCTTTTATTACCGAATCTACTTCTGATTGATTGGTTATTTCTATGTGTTTCACTGCAACTTTTGTGTTTTTCTTCAAGTCTTTGGCCATAAACACTTTACCTGAAAAAATATATTTTCATTAGTATAATTAAAGTTTTTTGTTTTTCCACATGTGAGGCCCTGAGAAAAAAAATTCCCTCAGGGCCTATATCATTGGGGGTGCTGTTTGGAGGGTCTTTTTAGAGAAAGGAAGGAGAGGAGGTTCTGGCGAAGAAAAAAGTATGGTAGTGTGGGTAGGAATCTGGGGGTCAGTGTGTCCAGGAGTGACGGATGCAAGATTCCATCCCTCCCACTGCAGTGCAAGGCGATGTGTCGAGGGAATCCAGCTGGAGAAGTCTAGATTAGTTCTCCCTCAACCAGTCTCTCCCGATCTGGCCCATCACACAGTAAGTGGGCAAACGTATTCCCCACCAAGACCTAGAAAAACCTCAGCCCATGAACTCGAGCACCAATAGTGAATTGAATATTTGCTTTGAATAATTAATTCAATAATTCATCAAATGTAGCGAACCACTTGGGGTGAGCTATAGCAGGGGTGTTGGTCATCCAATAAATGGTTCCCAGGGCGGTGGTACCCGTACCTTCCTCCCAAATTGATTTTGTTAATAGAAAGGCACAATAAAATGTTTCCATGATATCTCAACAAAGTGGCATCTCGACACGCTTTTGAAAAATGATATAAAATTAAGAGTGACGAAAAAAAAACCCATAACCTAATCTTTCATGATTATGTCAATTTAGTCATTGATATATATACACCAATGAATTTAGTTATATATTCCTGTCACTGATTACATTGACTACTTATAAATATAGTACTTACCTCCTGTACAGTACCTACTTACTTTATAAATGCGTCTTACTAAGATTTTGTTTAAACTGTTACTACTAAAAGTGCATTCGCTCACATGGCAACTAAAAATAAACCAGTTCGCAACTCAAGTTGCTTTCCTGTGTATTTCAATGGTGGTCCGCATAAAATATAACCAAAATTTATCGGTAACAGCTGTTTTGCGCCAGTGTTGGACCCAGCCCAGGGGGAGGGGTAATGACCCCCATGATCCCCTTCTGGATCCACCGTTGGTTGCACGGTGTGATTTTGAAGTTTATACCAATTCTTCTAATGATAATGTTTCTAAGCTCGCCCAAAATTTCATTATGAAGTAAAATCAAAATATTTATTTTTTATTATTAAATATTGACCTTCTTTGTTTGCTCTGGTATAAAAAAAGTAACAAATACCTACTGTAATTTAAAAATTAATTCTCAGAATCGTCTAGACTTAAAATATAATTTATTAGTAAATATTCTAAAAATACACACACTAGAAGACAAAATAAATAAATAAATGTAAAATAAACAACTTAACATTTTTATTCAAAATACTTAACTCTAAATTCGACTGTTGCGAACTCATAAACTTACGAATACCGACAGTAACTACACAAAAAAATACACTATTCCACTGTAGCATTCATAAGCGGAACTACATTTCCCACTCTCCAATACAACGATTTCATACTATGGGAAATTTGTACTTAGGTGATGTTGAAATATCTAACATAAACTTGGCGAATTTTGTGGATCTTGTAAAAAACTTATTCCTAAACATGTATGTATTTTTGTAAACCTATGAAATCGCTGTATTTTTGTATTTTTATGACTTGTGTGCATTTTACACCTAATTTTATTTTTATTATTTTTTATTTGTTTAAAAATTATCCGTCATGAATTAATTGTACAACCAAACATGTAAAAGCCCTTTGGGCGTTAAATAAATGAATACATAGCGGAATCGCCCAAATACAATTACATATCTGATAAATTTACTGTCTTCCCCACTCCAAGCTTTTCCCGTTATTTATTTTATGTATTAATTTAAAAATAGTGCATAATGTACATTGTTTACATACTAGCAGTTAAAAACCCACTCCGCAGGTTTTTGCTGCTAGGCCCTGCGAGTGACCTTTACTTCGGCTTCGCCCAGATTGAGTGTTTGTGACCATTTTATATATCCGATAGGAGCTGGTTTCTAAAATAGCCAGTTCCTCAGATCTACTGTGATCGAGTGACAGCTAGACACCGTCGGTGACTCACCGAGACAAAGTAACAGTGAAAAAATAATCGGGAAACGCAATGACGTGTATGTAATTTATAACAACTTCGTCAAGTATTGCCGACAATCTTTCTGAATCCGGAAGGATCGAAGAATAAAAATCCGTAGCATTTATATCTAGGGGGGAATTAATCATCATGAGCTGTTAACGGAAGTAGTGACATCTCGTGACAAATTCTTAAATTTGATACCGAACTACAACAGTAGCTTTGTGTGAAACTCCACGTACACAGATGTTATTTGAGGTGCAGCCACGTCGACATGTACTCGTGGCTGGGTTCTGAAATTCAACCACACGCAGACGCTAACGTAATAATATACTACGATGTGCTAACTAATTGTAGTAGGTGTTTAAATTTATAAAATTAATATAATATATTGACATTAATTATATTAATTTTATTGAATTTAAATATAAAAATGCAAAAGTCAGTCATTTTAAATACATGTAGGATTACGAAAGATTTTTTAAATATTTATATTGAGGGATCAGTAGGATTTATCGGTCCAGTTAGGAGATCTACCGAGCCGAACCCTCTGATATGAAAATATCTGGAGTCGGTGAATTATTTTCCCATTTGGTCTCTGGTTGATTGACGTATTGTTCTTGTATTGTTCTGTATTTATTATACTTATATAGTGCACTTACATAGCGTGGATTGACTAGGTAAGCATTTGTGGAAAAGTGTGTGGAAGGGTTTAGTCTTTCCTGTGAGGAAGATTTAACCCGGAAATAAAATCTGAAGCACCTAATAAACAAATTATAATGTTTAATGTCGTGTCTCTCATGCATAATTAGGAAGCCTATAGTCATAAATTCAAGGTAATTATCAACCTCCTAAACAATTTCGATGTTTTCTTCTCGGACATATTGCAAATTTCTCGACGACTGAAAGCTCTTGAGGCGTTACTGGCAACAATGTGCTAGCGACTAGCACGGCGGGTTGCGAATGACTGATTGCGTCATCGTAGATAACCGGTCTTCGAGAATTAGAAATTAGTGCGAACCACCATTGAAATACACAGGAAACGACTTGAGTTACAAACTGGTTTCCTTTTAGTTTCCCCTGAGCGAATGCACTTAGACTGCCATAATACAAACATTTTTTTAAAAAGTTGTTAGATCCTGTATGAAGCTGTGGCTGGAAATTTTTTTTTGGAATTGACTAGTTGATATTTAACAACTGAAATCACAAATGTAAATTAGCATTCCCTATCCTTTAATTGTGTTAAATTACAGGCTGGTGCAGGGGCAGCTTACTCTTGGAAATGGTCTAGTGTGATTTTGTGATTCTGGTTTAAAAATAAGTAAGAAAGTCTATATTTACGGTTATCATTTTCTCCAAGCTCTTTCAATTTTCTAAATCTGATGTTGGGATCCTCTTTATTGCAGACGGTTCTTAATTCTGCATATTCATCGATGATCTCAGATTTATCGCCAATAACTGAACTATTGCCTAATTCAGCAGGATTTTTGTAGATCACTGAAACAATGCTCAAATTACCAAACTTATTTTCAATTACTGAAGCAGTATCTAATATAGCAGAGTCACGGTCAATCATTGAAGCAAACTCCGATTCCACAGGTTTATTGTTGTTCTCAGAAGCATTGCCTAATTCCGCAGGTTTATTTTTGATCTCAGAAGCATTGCCTAATTCGGCAGGTTTAATGGTTTCTTTACTCTTTAAAATTGGATTCTCGGGGTGTTCCATTTTTAGGGTTAATTCCTGCACCACGGCCAACATTTGAACTTTTGTGTCATTTGGCCTCGAAATCGTTCTTCTTATTTCTGGCGGTTCTGTTTCTTCAATGCTTATTCCATATTCCGTTGAGTCTCTCATTGTATCAACTTCTGAAATGTTAGATGTATTCCGCTCTAAATTTTCATAACTGTCTTTGTTTCTCATTGTGTTAACTTCGGAAATGTAAGATTTATTCCGCTCTAAATTTTCAAAACTGTCTTTGTTTCTCATTGTATTGACTTCAGAAATGTAAGATGTATTCCGCTCTAAAGTTTCATAACTGTCTTTGTTTCTCATATCAACTTCGGTTATGTAAGATGTATTACGCCCTAAAGCTTCAGAATTGTCTTTGTTTCTCATTGTATTAACTTCGGAAACGGAAGATGTACTATGCTCTAAAGTTTCATCATTGTCTTTGAAATCTGGCTTAAATTCCACTGTATCTGGTATTCCAGATCGTAGTGGAATTATTTCTGCTGTGGAGAAGTTTTTCAGCGAAGAAGTTTCAGAAATCGTTCTGCGTTCATTTAAATCTTTTTCCCAGGTGTCTGGCATACCTTCCAGCCTTCCTGTGATGGCATTCCTTGTAATACTAATTTCTTTTTTAAAGTCCTCCGGATCTCCAATGTCTTTCATCTTAAGCTTCTTATTGTTGGACATTTTGAGCAAATTGCACTCACCAAACTTAATAAAATTACTTGTCACTGCACACAATCTTAAAAATAAATTTTAAAACTTTAGAATTATTAAATAAAAATTTCTTCTAGCTTCAAGGTATAATTGTACCGTAAGATAATAATTATTAATCTTCATTACATACCTTAGTCATATTTGATTAGATAACATGCCTTATCTACCAACACATACATAATTGCACATAAAATAATATTTTATAGGAATATGTTAATATGCAGTTGTATTTTGGCAAAACAACAACTTAAAATTTAATCATGGATAAAATTATGATAATCCTAAGGTTCAATGTCAAAATTACCATTTTTTGTCAAACGCAGTTGAATTTTTAGATGCTACATTTAGTTTTTCTGAACAGTTTATTTTATTTTATATACATTTTCATTTAAAAATATAGTGTACAGTTGACATTGGACACACACACATATTCTACTCGGTGAATTATTGAAGGAACGGTGGAATTAAATAAAACTAAAAGTTCCAATGTCAATTCATATTTGAATCTGGTAAGGAAAATTAAAAAAAAAAGATGTTTATGTTATATTTTAAAGGAGCAATAAAAGTCGTACAATTTATACCCAAACAATTCGATACAAATGTATCACCTCAACCAGGAGTACTCATGTCTCGGTGCGACTGGTACACCAGGGGGCACTGTTTTGTTAGAAACATGTGCTCTGTGGACAGGAAGGGTGTTGAAGTTTAATTGATTGAAATATATACCCACATTTTTTTCTTCTTTTTTTAAAAAGAAAGACAAACATTCCCGGGCTACGAATAACCCAACAATGTTTGAAAATCTCCTACTACCACCACAGAAAGCCGAAAATATTGCTTGTGTTATGATGGAGGACTTAGCCAGACGAGGAATTGAACATGCGACGCCCGAGTGGGACCCAAGCGCTATGCCCACTCAACCACTGACCGGTCACATTGAACTTAATTATCCAATATTGAAAGTTAGGATGGGCAGGAATTAATTAATTCATTGAACGTTGGTTTCCATTTCGGGATTCCTTTTGTTTCCTGTTTCTTCTTGGGTTTTATTGCATTTAGCTTCTTCTTGTTTCTATCTGACTCTCCTAGTCCTTTTTTGCTTCATTTTGCCTTTTATTGTCTGGACATGGCCTCTTAGTAGTCCGTCTTCTTGCTTCTTATTGGCTCTCCTTGCCTATTCTAGTGTCTTCTTTTCTTTTACTGGTTTACTTCTCTGCTCTTCTTATTTATCTTCGAGTTTTTTATATTTCTTGGGCATTAACTATGTAAAAATTTCTAGATATTTTGTTTAGAAGAGTTTTAATATTCAAAACAAAATATCCTTGAGTTCTTTCAAAGCTCGGTTCTTGCGCTATTTCTACCACTTGATTTTTTTCTAGGAACTGTTCTAATAAGTTTGGTCTAATCTTTGGGCCAATCGATTTTATAAATTGTTTTATAATAGATTAATGGTGTAAGAAATTAGAAAAAAAATGTTATTATTATGTCACACTTTTCTACTCCTGTTTTACGGACAAATACCTAGTCCATTATTTATGTAAAATATACATTTTTTTTTATTATTTCATAAATGTTTACATGTTACAGTTTTTGCCATTTTTTTTTAACTACTGGGCTAATGCTTGTGTTGTGGTAGTCATACATGAAATATTATTTTATAGAAACAGATAGTAAAATATAAGAAGAGGAAAGAAGAAAAAAAAAACATAAATATTTAGGGATAAATAAAGCCAAAAACAAACATCAATACAAATAAAAATATAAAAATTAAAAGTAAACTGAAAAATAAAGAATATTTTTTTTTTTTAAAGAAGATTGAAATAAAAATAAAAATTGAAAGTATTATTCTTCTTGAAATAAAAATAGAAATAAAAATTGTTAAGTATTCTTCTGCATGAGAGTAGATGTTTGTAGTCACCTTTGAAATTCTTTCTACGATTAAGTCATTTTTTTATACATGTAATATGTATATAAAAAATATATTGTTTGTATTGTTTGAAAAAATGTCTACCCTTTTCAAACATCCAATGTTTTAAACGGACTTTAAAAAGATATTTAGAATTATTTGGCTTTATATTGGCACTCAAAGCATTATAATATTTTAGGAGCGATGAACCAGAATTGTCGTTGAGCGAATGAAGTTTTAGTTTTAGGGACCACGTAGCCCAGGTTTGTGCGGGTGTGTGCTTGATGTATGCCTATCTTAGTAAATAACGGTCGAATATCTAAGACCTTGATTTTAGCAAAGAGTTCATTTGAGAGATGGGTACGGGGGCGTAGCTACCGCCGTATCAGCCGTATCAATGATACGGGGCCCCCGGGCTACAGAGGCCCCTAACGTGTGTAAGTAAAAATTAATGAAATTTTATCCACAATGTCACTTAATTTCGTGCTTCCCGGGAAAAAACATATTAAAAAAACTTTCATACGTGCCTATAGAGTTTTCACTTCAGAAATGACAAAAGTGAAAAAAAAAGCAATCTCTTTTTTTTCCCGGGTTAAGCGTGCGCCCAAAATTTGGCAACATCGTTCATCGGTTATTACGGGATTCCCCCGTTTAAGTCATTCCTTAAACGGGGGAATCCCACAATAACCAATGTATAATGACAAACCACGGAGAGCGATATTTACGCGTTGTATTTCATTCCGGTTTAAACGTTATTTATTACATTGTAATACAGTCTTGTTCTTCTGATTATTAATTGGTTAATTAGTTTGATTTGTGAAAAGAATGAGTGAAAGGAAAAGAGATTATCCAAGTGGAGTTATGAAAAGAAAAAGTAAACAGAAAAGGGAGGAGGTTATAAAAAAATGCCCAAAATTTCTTCATTTTTTTAGCAATCAGCTTCTGTGAGTGATTTAGATTGCAATGGTAAGTACTACCTATTTATCTACCAGTAGCGAAGGGTGATTTTTGTTTTTTAAAAGAACAATTGCCACCTTCAAAATATGAAAATACCTGATCACGAGCAATAATAAGGGCCCCAACTAATTTTGATACAGGGCCCCCCCAAGGCACGCTACGCCACTGGATGGGTAGGTTGGCATTTAAATATAATTCTCAAAATGGTTTTTGAACTGTAATAATTGGATTGATAATGGATTCAGCACAACCACCCCATCCCACAATACCATATGTTGCTATGGATTGGAGAAGGGCAAAGTATTCGCTTCTTAGAGTCTGTAAATCTAAAATGGACCTAAGGGAGCAGAATACATATATGGCAGAGTTTACGGAGTTTTTTTTACTGTGTCACTGATATGGGCTTCTAAAAGTAAAAATATAAGTTAACTACAAGTCAAAGCTTGAAGATGGATTTAAAAGGCTTTAAAAATTACACATTGCATATCGACTGCCGAGAGTCATTTACGCTTATACCAAAAAATTCAATGCTTTGACTTGAGTTGACAAGTCTCCACATTCTGGTTAGAGGAGAATGATATCCATAATTAGTAGAATGTTGGTTGAGGAATAGCAATTCATTATTTCGGAGTCTAAGGGAAGGGATGTTGAACTGGATGAGTTGTAACAAAGCAGGTGTGTCAGTAATACTGTTGATAATTTTGAATATGCGTTGATATGCCAACGAGTTTTCGGTTTCTCCTTGACCGGATGGCTTTACTCCATTAAAACTCAGGCTGGTATGTATGTTTGTTTAAAGTGAATTTGTAGAATAATAACAATTTATTATGTACAACACCTCTTTTTTTATTTTTTATATGAATACCGCACAAGAGTCCCAACTGCTCCCGTCTGAAGCCAGTGAGACTATGGCATCCCCGATTGGGGAATGTTGTGAGACTGAGGGTAGTAGGGAGAGGAAGGAGATAGGGAAGAGGAAGGTGGGGAAGTACCTGGCTATTCAGATCTGGTCACCAAACACGGCTGATGCCATTTCAAGCAACGTTTCAATTCTGAATGGTGGTCTTACACCAGGGCGATACAGAGAGTATCTTCCACTCTGGAACGTGCCGCAAGTATACTATATATTATTTTAAATGAATAAATTGTGAAATAACACAAATTAATCAAATAAAATTTATTTGCCACGCCGGGATTCGATCCCACAACCTTCGGTGTGCGAGTCAAGCGCTTTACCGCTGCGCTAAGCCGGTCATCATAGGTCATAGGTCTCTGCCATAGGTCACCCCAAGTGGTTTTCTACATTTGGTGATTTAGCAGGGGTGCCTGGGTTCATGGAGTGAGGTTTGTCTAGGTCTTGGAGGCGGATGACCAGGACACACTGAACCCCAGGTTCCTACTCACCCCTTAAACCTTTTCCTTCCCAGAACTCTCCTCTCCTTCTTTTCCTTAAAAAACCCTTCACACAGCATCCCCAAAGAAGAGATAGGCCCTGAGGGAAATTATTTTCCTCAGGGCCTCCTGTGTGGAGCCCATGTAAAACAAAAAAAAACAGTGGCGGACTAAGCCCGACAAGGGCCTGGGGCGGCAAAGCTGAATGAGTCCCCCCCTCCCCCCCTAGTTTAACAAGTTGATGTAATTTTTCAACACACCGGCATCTGGTCCTGAGGGCCGTCCAAACGCCTCAATGTTCCCTTGATCAAATCCTAAACAAGGCGTTAAGGTACCAGGTACCAAGGTTAAGGTACAAAAAAATATTGTCATTTTTTAATTTCATAGACACTGGATTTTTGAGCACAGACAGACTTGGTGCATGCAAATCGGATGTATAGTTTTTTAAATATGTTTTCTCAACCAGGTTGAAAAACGCATTCAAAGTTTTGCTGAAAGATAATTCAACATACAAACTGTTTTAAACACACACACACAACCACGTTCACATAAAATGCTGTATCTCCGTCAATTTTTCGAATTTCTTTTTGGAAACATTTGGTGAGAGCATTCTTAACAAATGCTTTCAACTTAACTTTCAGAAAATGAAATAAAAAAATGGCAATTTTTTTTTTACAGTGTCCTGGTGCCTTAGCCTTGTTTAGGATGTGATAAAGGGAAACTTTGAGGCGTTTGGAAGCCCTCCGGGACCAGAGGCCGCCCCTTCCGCTCCCCCCCCCTCCCCGTTAGTCCACCACTGTACAACAAGTAATTAATATTAAAAACTATAACAATGTGCAGTTTGAGACTTTTGAAGGTAATTATAAATTTGGTGTTCATTAAATAATATATTTTATTATTATTAGTACATTTATTCACAATAATGATTGTTTACAGAAAATAAATGACTATACATTTTAATGCGATACATTTTAGCACGTTAACATGGGCGCAGTTTGGGAGGCGGGTATGGGTACCGCCGTCCCGGGAACCATTAATTGGATAACCAACATCTTTGCAATAGGTCACCTTAAGAGGTTCACTACATTTGGTGACTTTGCAAGGGTGCCCGGGTTCATGGGTTGAGGATTGTCTAGGTCTTGGCGGGAATGCGTCTGCCCACATATTGTGTGGCAGGCCGGATTAGAAGACTGGTTGACACAGACCTTTTTACCTCTCCAGCAGAACTCGCATGCCTTGCACCTTAGTGGAAGGAATGAATTAAACCGTCCGTCACTCCTCGATACACTGACCCCCAGATTCCTACCCACTCCTCTTCTTGCCTTTCCTTAAAAAAAAACCCTCCACACAGCTTCCCCAAATATAGCACAGGCCCTGAGGGAAAATATTTTCCTCCGGGCCTTCTGTGTGAAGCGAATGTACTAAGAAGGTGTATTCTTGGGGAAACTATTAAAATATAATTTTTCTGAATACAACTAGCTTTTCTGGGGAAACTATGTATGGTAGATTATATACTAATTTTATAAATATATAAACAAATTATCTGGTAAGAATGTACAATTTACAAAAAAAACATTTTGCAAAAAACAAGCAAGTTATTGTGAAAATAGAGTCAGTTGGCGCTCGGCGAAAATTTTGCATCGGCGGTTAAGAAGTTAATGCCTGAATCAGTGACTACACATGTGTGCTTGCAATTTGAGTCATCATTATGTTATATTTTGAATCTCTATAATCCTTTTCATTCATTTCACGGACTTTTTTGATAGCAGGCGTCAGGGTAGAGAGATCCATAGGATTCTCCAAGAAGGGATGCTGCAAGAGCTCTGTGGCAGACGATCTCTGACTCACTTCCACTTGCAGACAGCAGTCCAGGAAGTCTTGTAAAGCAAGAGAGAGGGTTTCCCAGCCGTCAATCACTGGCCGCTCTTCATTGGCTATGAGGTACAGGGTTTTTTCACGACTTTCTCCCAAGTGCGGGGGTTTGCCATTAATCAGTTCAACGGTCATGATACCTAGAGACCAAATATCCACCTTTTTTCCGTACTGCTTCCGAGTGACAACTTCTGGAGCCATCCAATACAAGGTCCCGGCCATGGTTTCTCTTGTTTCATCTCCTCTGATGTTGGCGCTGAAGCCAAAGTCTGTCACTTTAACGCTGCCGTCCATCCCGAGGAGAATGTTATCAGATTTGATATCCCGATGGATAATTCCTTTAGAGTGCAAGTACTCCAGAGCGCACAAAGTTTCCCTGCAGATGGCCGCTATCTGTCCTTCCTTCAAGACTACATCTAACACCACATCTGTCAGAGACCCTCCTTCAAGTAGCTCCATTACGATCCACAGGTGATAGTTGCTTAAGTAGGCACCCAAGAAATTAACTAGGTTTGTGTGTTGGATTTCTTTAAGTGTATTGATTTCATTTAACATGTATTTAATTCTTTGCTGCTTTCTTAAGTCTATATCCTTCACCGCCACCCTGGCATTAGTCTGCTTATCATTAGCGATGAAGACAGTAGCTGAAAAAATAAATGATTATCTTTAATCCATAAAGTCTATTTGTTCAGTTTTCCGAACAACTCATGAAGGTCTCATAGAAATCGTTGTGTCTCCCTTACTATCATAGTGAGAAATATGATTTAAACGGTATTAGAAAGAGAACACCACGCTTGATATTCAAATATAAAAATTAACCACAAATGAAGTAAAATTTAGAACTTTATGAAACAAAGTTTCGAATCGCAGTTTGAAATAAATATATAAAACTCTGGGATTTTTTTATTCATTATTTTTACATGAAATGACACAAAAGTGACGTGACGATAACATGTGTAATACAATTGTCAAATAAAAATGTTTATGTGTTTTTTTTTTTTTTTTTCGTTATCAGTAAGTAATTGTAGTCAGAAAAAAGTAACTTGAGCCGTTTTTTAGATTTTTTTTATGTTTGCATGCAAAATATTTATATTTCAAAAATTACATGTTTATTTATAATTATAAAATTTGAAAGCGTATTTCATCACCTTCCAAAACCGTTTTTAGTTTTCGGATATATACAAAAATATTTTATTGCGAAATGAAAATATTTTGACCCGCTCACAAAATGCGGTCGAGGCCTGAGTGATTAAATTAGCGGCCTTGAGTTTCAACGTGAACGCCATTGCAACGTTATTTGTTTTTAATGTTGTCTAAAGGTAAACGTTCAAAGGTCCGCATCGCACACATCGGACGGATTGCATCAAAAGGTCACAAACTACAAATATGTTAAATAAGTCAAATTCACAATTCTATGATCGATACAATGCGTTCTTAAGACATCAATTAATAATATGTAAAGAATAATAAATAAAATAAATGGTTTGATTCATCACAAGATCTATGTAAGTTCTAACATAAATTAACTTCATGTTTGCTGTTAATGTTATTCATAAAATGTTATTCTGAATTCTTCAATCAAAAAATGAGAAAGAAGTCCAATGTTGACATAAAATTAAATAAATGATAAACACTCCTTACCTGTACCTCCTGATCCAAGCACTGTCAATATCTCAAATATTTCGAGCGGGTCATCACTTTTGCAAATGCCTTTAATCTCTTCAAGTACCTCACCTTCACTCAGAGAAGCGTTATACCTTTCTTTCTCTCTTAAATTAAGGATCTCTGACTCTTCAGGCTTTTTTATTATACCCCCATCAGTACTGGACAAACTGCCGTAATAATTATTATTCTGGGACGATTCTTCAGGGAATTTCGTCACTTGTGTTAATCGTATTGTAGCATCTCGTGCATCCGTATATGCTCTACTGGACAATAACATAATTTCATCAATATTCCCGTTAATTCTATTTGGGTCATTCCTTATGTTAATTTGATCAATTTCCAACGATTCTTTTTCTATCATATCTTCGGTAATGAATAATTTAAAAGGTTTTGAGGTTTCTTGATCCTTGGCGTATTTAAAGTATTTGAAGGCTTGGACGGCAGCTTTGGGGTTTGCATTTTGTTCATCCAGCTCCAGCTTTTTGATCCAGGATTCCGGCAAACCCTCCAGTTCTCCAGTTCTGGTGTTCAAGACAACGCTTATATCTCTTTGTACAGTCAAAGGATCTCCAATTTCTTCCCTCTTTAGCTTATTAAAGGACACTTTGGGAACAATTTTCGGAACCTGGAAAAAACATAATCTCAACTTATTACTGATTTATCTTAACTGTTAGTATAAAGCAGAAAACTGATTTAATTAATTTATCCAGTGTTTTGCAGTTGACACTTCAAAGGATCATAGTTTGGAATAGAAAAAAAATTATACATTTTGTCTGTTGGTTGTTTATGTATTCCTATATTAAGCATAGGAAATGTTTGAAACTTTCAAAATACCTTCTTTCCACCCTTGCGAAGGTTTCTGGATTATTACAACCACATGACAAATACGTATGAAAAGTTTTTTAATCATTACAATAACTCTTACGAAACTGTCAACCATGTCACACTTTGAGGCTCACCTCCAGCTCTTTGCTCCAGGACTCTGGCAGACCCTCCAGCTTTCCAGTTTCGGGGTTAAAGACAACTTTGATATCTCTTTGCACATTCACAGGACCTCCAAATTCTTCCCTCTTTAGCTTATTAAAAGACATTTTGTGAATATTGTTCAGGTCCTGGAAAAATACATAATCTCAACTTATTACTGGTAACTATAAAGCAGAAAACTGAATTCATGAATTTGTATTCATGAATTAATTCCTTTGCAGATGACACTTCAAAGGATCATTGTTTGAAATAGAAAAAAAATGATACATTATCATGCTTGTAGCACTCGATAGGTGAGCACGGTGTTATGATAATTGCACCGTTTTTCTGACAATTTTTGTGACAAACTAATTACATATACATTAAGATTTGAAATATCAATTCACAGATGGACCCGTCGAACAATGTAGAGCTATCTAAAGTTTCGTTTCTGATAAGAGCTTTCCTAAAAGTCCGCAAGATGGCGGCAGGTTTGGTTCCCACTTAGTTCGCCAGAGGGCCGAGGTTAGCGGTTAGGTTAGTTCCCACAGAGGACAGTGGGAACCAGATCATTCATAGCCAGCTCCTAGTAAGGTCGACTAATCGTAGTCAATACTTGTGATACCAAAGAATCAATAAACCTCAGATTAAACAAAGAACTCTATTTCTTCCCTAAGAGAAATCTCCTTCCAAGACAATTTAGAGATATACTGATTCTGTGAACACAACAGAAATTAAAAGTCCGTTGAACTTAAATAATGTTACGCATTGCGAAGAAATATTTCACACCACTTACTTACCCATTCACCAACTATCGAAATTAGTGTGTTTAATTATTACAGAAACACACATTATTTTCATTAATAAGTCAGGTACGTCATAAATATGTCTGGCAATGTTAGAGTATCGTGAAAACAAGCTTACGGGTCCGAGTGGTTAAAGAATTCAATTCAATTCAATTATTTATTTTAAAAACATTACAAAATTGAAATTTCAAAGCGTTTTTAAAAGAGAAAAAATATTTTAGATAAGATAAGCCGATTGAAACTAACATCAACAGCTTGCCGTTTAAATTGTACTTCATTGATGTCAAACATGTCGATATTCGAAGTGACTCTATTTAACAAGACAACTCCCGACTGGCATGACTATTGGCAAAGTTAGTTCTGCAAGCCGAGGGATAAAACAGTCTATGCTGTTGGTGACGTAGATAACCATCGGGAACTTACACTAAGTGAGTTTTCGAACCATCCACGAATCAGTCTGAAGAAATGTTTTACAATGAGCACATCCCTTCTGACCCATAGATTAAAAGTAATGGAAAGCTTTAATACCTTGAAGATTCCAGTATCGTATTATCACAACCCTCGCACATGTAGGGCACCTCTTGAGAATTTAAAAAACTGCACCATTTATTAAGGAGAGAGATGAATAAAAATGTTATAAAGAATCTCACAGGCAACTAGAATCATTTAAAACAGCCAGGCTTTTGGTGACAATCATTGATAAATATTAAAAGATAAGTCATTGATTAGATAGTACCTACTTAGCCTGTGTGCAAATATCTTGGAAATGTATGGTTCCATGATAATTCAAGACATTGACAAATTAATCACGCTTAAAAAGTGATATTTTTCTTATTATTGTTTTTTTTTGTTATACGCAGTATTCACATTAATATATAATATGTATTAGAAAAAAAAATACAGGATATTTTTGATACACTAGTTGACTATTTTTCCAAATAATCGCCATTCCGTTCAATGCATGTGGTGAGCCGTGGCACAAGTTTCTTTATGCCCTTCTCGAAGAATTCTCCCGCCAACTCCTTCCCCAACTTCAGAATTACTTTCTGCACCTGCTCGTAGGTTTAACATTTATTTTCACCACATATGCCTTCAGGAAGGTGAAAAGATGATAATCTGAAGACGCCAAGTCAGAAGAATCAAAACATCCCAACCAAATGAGTCCAAGAGCATATTGGTGGCTAAGGCTGAGTTAGGACGGACATTTTCGTGAAACAAGCACACTTCTCGGGTCAGCATTCCCCTACTTTTTTTTTAATGCTCCTGTTGAGTTTTTTTTAGGGTATCACAATATTGTTGTGCTACCCGAAATGATACCTTTTCGGTCCCAAAACACTGAGGCCATGATTTTTTGATTTTTTTCAGATGGGGAATTGGAGTGACGCCACATTGACGACTGTTTTTTTTTCCCATATGTGTAATGAGTCACCCACAATCATCTCCAGTCACAATATAGCTCAGAAATCCTCACCTTTTTTTCTTGTAGGTGTTATTCCTTCCATGAATAAAAAGCGGATCACAGCACTTGGCGGGATTTTTTGCATCTTTCACGCAACTGAACACTACGTGAGTTTACGTACTACAATGTTCCTGCGCTGCTCGCTCTGGTCAGGAGACCCCTTCTACAACTCAGTGTTGCCAACCCACAAAAAACTAAAAACCACCGCCCGGTCACAGTACACTTAATTTCTGAACATGCTAAGTATATTCTATATCACGGGTGTGACAGGTGACAGGTGACAAGATGTGATTACTCGCTTACACTAAGACGAATACAGAATGCTGTATGAGAAGACCTACTGTCCTAGGTTGTCCTTCTTACACTTAATTGTTGCTACGTTCGCTATCTCACTTTCTCTAATGGTGCTAAAAATCTTTTGGAAACAATCGAAATAATTCTATTTTTTTATAATCAATATATGTATATTATAAAAGAAAGTGTGCATCCCGCTAAAACTCAGAAACGAGTTCCAGTACGATCAGGCGAGTTATATGGTGTGGTAGCCCTTTATTGCCCATCCATGAAGAAGGTTTCCGTTTTTACCTGAAGGGCATACTTTTGAAGATATAAGGGCTGGAAGTTTCGCCCTCTAAAAATTTCTAGAACAGTCCAGAACATTCAAGAGTATTCAAGATCATTCCACAACATTTCAGAACATTCTGGAATGTTCAGGAATAGGGAACATCATCGTGGTACATTCCAGAACACTCTCGAATGTTGTCCTGAGCGAAGCCGGGTACCCCAGCTAGTAATAAATAATTTGCCTCTATTTACAAATGAAATATTATTCATCGGCTTTTACTAGTGTTTGCCGTATAATAGTAGTAGAATCTTTGGTGAGTTGTTGTGAGCACGCCCGCGAAGGTTTCTTTATTTACTGGTGAGCTCTGGCATTATGAAATTTGTATAAAAAATTGCGATAGGTTGCACGCGAGCTGTTTGCAAACTGAATGTACCGGGGCTGAACGCGGGAGGTGGGTTCGCGGGACGGGGAAAGCGGGAGAGGGGAATGGGAAGAGCATGAGGAGAAGGGGACGCGGGAGAGGAAGGGGAAGCGGAAAGGGAACAGGACGAATGGGAAAGGACACACAAGTAGAAACATTTTCTTCTCGCTAGTTAAAAATAAAAGTTTTGCAAATTTATATCAAGAATGCCGAGTAAAAGATTTTGGTAATTTTTGTAAATATGTATTTATATTTATATCATTACATAGTGCAAAAATATATGTATATTACAAAACATAAAACTAGTGCTTAATGTTTAATTTACATTCTAATTTATTTTGGTAATTATTGTAGTATAAATACATTGCATTAAAAATGCTATAAAAAATACAGGTTTTCCAAAATTCTCAGGAATATTGTCACATGAATAATATTATATATTTATTGCAAGCGATGGCGTCTTAAAAACCTTGGATAACTAATTTGTATTCTCCGCACAAATGCAGTTTTTCGCTACAATGTCCAAATCGTGAATCACTTCTTAATATTACTAAATAGTAGTGCGTAAAACAGTTCATCATTAAATGAAGGCAATTTACAGTCAATTCATTTATCAATCATGATCGGAATGCAATCAATAGTATTTTTGGTTTGGTGAGCAAAATCATTAAAAACTTTTCATAACAATTGATTATTATACGATTTCATGGTTGGAAGACTTTAAAATCGAATACAATTGATAAATAAATAGAGGTTAACAGTGCATAATCGAGTTTCGATACCGACCCTGATAGCGCTGAGGCATGGAGTAGGCTTGAATGCCAGGATTAGTTTGGGAGACTTGTGCAAGTACTGCTGCCTCTGGAACCATTTTTTGGATAACCAACACTTCCGCCATAGGTAAACCCAAGTGGTTCGCTACCTTTAGTGACTTAGCGGGTTTGCATGGGGTGAGGTTTCTCTTCAGGTCAGGGTCTCCTCTTGGTTAGATACTATCTAATAGCCTATGTACCCATTTCTTGGAAATGTATGGTTCCATCACAACTCAGGACAGTGACAAATCAACACACTCTTGAAAAGTGATATTAAGGACGGGTTGTTTCACAAAAATTTAACTGTATTTTCTCCTCAGCATGCTCCAATAGGCCACTTGCATGGATTTCATAATGACTCGGAAAAAATCGTGTGGATAGATTTTTTTTACTAAGATTACGAAAATGTTAGTAAAAAATTTTAGAAAGGTATAGTTCTTTTTATTTTTAAATGAATAAATCCATTATTTGAGCTCGTGACGTCACTACATGAAAATGTACCGTCTCCGATTATGTTCCCTTAATTTTGTAAAATTCCACACTGATTAATTTTTTTTTATATGGTAACACTTTGATTTCCGGCGAATTTTTGAATTTGCGTTTAACGTTCACTAGGTTTATTGTTTGTTCTATACGAACTTATCCTTTGGTTTGATTTTTTGATAAAGATGGCGGTGTTTTTACAGATGTTACGAAGAGAACCCCATACAATTTATTGCTATTCGTGTGGAAAACGTTATTTTTTTTAAATGATTTTCGGTTATGTAATTATCGTTTTTTCACACCCATAAAATTATGTCCTGTCTTTCGTCTTTCTTTTTCACACCCATAAAATATTGTCCGGTCGTTTATAAAAAATGGTCTGATTTTTCAGATTGAAATTTTCAAAAAATTGCCAGGGTTTCAAAAATACAATTAAAAAAAAAAAAATTATATTTGCTTAAACCAGAGAATTTAAAAAAAAAAAACATGATGCAAGTGGCCTATTAATATGATACCCTTAAAAATGCCATCAAATTTCATTGTAGAAACCAACCTCATTAGTTTGGTCTTCACTGCGTGATGCAAGTGGCCTATTAATATGATACCCTTAAAAATGCCATCAAATTTCATTGTAGAAACCAACCTCATTAGTTTGGTCTTCACTGCGTGATGCAAGTGGCCTATTAATATGATACCCTTAAAAATGCCATCAAATTTCATTGTAGAAACCAACCTCATTAGGGGTCCAGAAGTGGAAAGCCATTTAAAAAAAATTTATTATGATACAATATCAAATTAAATATGATTATATTCATTTGAAGGAACCTCACGAATTTGAGAGTCAAATTCATCCACATACGTCAAATTACATCATAGCAAATTATTTCATGCGACAAGCGTAAAATATGCAAAATCAACCTACGTTTATCAAACCATCTCTTTCAGACGCATAATATTAGCATGCTCTCTCTCCCTCACGGCACTGACCCAAACTGTCTTCAGAATCAGAAATTTTTTTACTAAGCGACATAGTGCCATCTCGTTTTTTGTGTGGTGCGTAAAGAGACAGAAGATATGATATGGGGGCATTTCATAATTTGACCCAGCCAATCATAGTGCAAGTGAAAGAAAGCTTCCATTTAAGACGTTAGATGTCACTACTTGCCGCTGCCTGCTATCTCATGGTGCATTACAAATACATTAGAATAATAACAGTTGTTTTGATTTGTTTAATATTTCATAGTAATATTATGTTTTACTGTCATCTTATAATTTTGGGAGGTTTTTGACCATTTGACCTGAGGGAAGGATGGACTGGATTTCACCATTCGGATGAAAATTGAACTAAATACAAATGAAATCCCAAAGGAATGCAAAGACTTTCTAAGGACAATGTATAATAATGAAAAAGAGTTTTTTAGATGGTTGGGGCAATGAAGAAAGTAGCATATTGTCGCATTAATTCGTAGACTGCGTAGCTCCAAATTTTTGGAAAATATGTTTTTAATGCCATCTGATGTTAAAATTAGTCCCGCATCGACTAGTAAAACTCGCAAATTTAAAAAAAATATATCTTTTTAGATAAATACAAATTAGGAAACTACGTAACACCATGGAGCTATTTTTACTCGCGAATACTTCGAAACTCCTTAACTCCACATACTTTATTTTATTTACCATTTCAGGTCTTATTATTTAACTTCAAAATTATTCGTAGTATTAGTATTGTGCTGTTATGCCTTGTATACTAAGTACTATTATATTTATCCTGTTATTCTTACATACTGAGACTAAATATAAAAGTCAATTACGATGTTATTGAGTAATGTATAAAATAAATATTGCAGTTCTGTATTGTTGTTTTATTTTTTTAATGTAAAATTCCTATCTCCAAAGTTGGTAGTTGTTCATAAAACTGTTCGCAGAAAAGTACGTAGGTATCTTTGTAAAATACGTATGTCCATTCTCGGTTTTTATGTAAACTTCCTAACTCCGATTTGAAATAGAAAGCCTTCTTACAAAAGTTAAATGATTGAAAATACATTTCGAAATATATTACATGTTTGGAACATAAATAAAAACAATGACCCGTCTTTCATTTTCTGTAAAATTTGACATTTGGTGGTTACGCATTCTACGAAGTAATGCGACGATATGTACATGTATAGTATCAGTGTATTCCAGGATCACAGAATGATCGAATAGAGTGGGTAAGTGGGCAATATATCAAGAATCTGAACTATGTATGAAGTAAGGATAAGGGTACAATATGTTCCATCCTCAATGCCTACTCTCACAGAGAAACGGTGTTATATTACAATTAATTTAATTTGGTCCACTAATCTAATACTTGAACACTGTCAACTGAAAGTAATAACATTTTTCTTTATATGTAACATATGTACGAGATTAATGTGCATATCCCAAAACTAACCGTGTGTAATATCATAGAATAAAAAATAACAGAAGAAATGCCTTGAGGGTTTGTTTCGTGGTCCAAATATTTGCTTAATCGGGGCCTATATTTCCATACAAAACTGCGCTTTTGAAATTCAAATGCGATGGAGATCTACGATGTCACACAAGTGTAAGTGAGACGGAATGCTGGGCGGTTGGACAAAATTGAACATTTATTTCCAAGCAATTTTGTATGGAAGTCACTTCCAGCGTTATATTCTTTATTCTATATTATATATTTATTATTGCGTTATATTCTTTATTCTATGTTATATTCTTTATTCTATGATATTAATTAATTTTAGAAACAATGCATCACAGAAATCAATTATTACAAATAGACTTCTTTTACACTATACTATTTTGTGCTTAATTTTTGTACGTACAATATTATAAACATTATTTTATAAAATGCAGAAAATTTGGATGAAAACAATATAATATCTTGGATTGTCATGAAATTTCATATATTTATTTTTCAGGATAAAACAATGATATTTTTATGAAACGAGTCACAGAGTGACCTTGTTGTGCGGGGAAAAAAATGATAGTGATAAAAAATTGAGGAATGTGTTATTATGAATTTGATAATGATTAACATTATATTTAAATAGAAAAGAACTTAGGTAGTTCAACGATGAATACGTCTTGCATATAAATCTAAAGATTGGGGGTTCTATGCAATTACCAGTCAGATAAAATACTGTTGCTGATTTTTTTAAAACTATGTTCCTTAAAGCTGGGCTACGTTCGCAACAGCAAGATATATGCTAAAAAATACGTAATTTGGTCGATTTAGTGTTAGATTATTATCAATTTTGTTGAGCTAATACAGATTGCCGGTGGGAATATATGTTATTGTACATAATGTGTTAAGAATTGTACCAGTTTTTAAACACTGTGTTATTCGATGTTTTAGGCAAAAAAGTTGATCGGTTGATATTATGAAAGATCAACAAATCAGCACCTCAGAAGGCATATCAAATTTATTTTACATGGCCTAGTAAACCATTAGATGGTTCAGAACAAAACACAAGATGCTATTTAACCCCTTGTACGTGAACCAAACAGCAGTTGGGTTGTCCCGAGCAGACATCACAGTAGTTGTCTTGTATCAATGAAGAAGTGCTGTGTACAGGAGCGCCTAGCATCAAATCCGATACAAAACAGAAGCATGTAAGGTAGGCCTAAAATACATTTCTGTGATGAAAAAACATAAGACTGTTATGACAGAATTCTAACTGCAAAACCGTATATGTAGTACCGAGATACATTTCAAAGGAGACACATGAAAGGATTACATAATATGTAAGGTATAAAGTACATACTTAATACTAATTTAATATTTTGTGCAATGTTATAAATTTTACGCATGTACACACCTACTCAGGAAGCATATTAAATTTATCAAAGTACCTAACCAAATCTCTTTACAATATTTTAGGATAGTGTAATAAAATCAATGTGATTGTTAGTTAGTTAGAACCTTGTCATTTCAAGATCACATTTATTGCGCAACTCAGAGGTTCTATGTACAGTTACATATTGTCCAAAACCACATTGTAACTTAGTATCGCTTTGCTTAACAATTTTACAATAACAATTACATTAAGGCCAGGAGTCTAAAGGCTTTATAAAAAGTATAATTTAGCACCTAACTAATTCATTTTAAAATTTTTTTTGCAAATTATTATCAATAGATTTAAAAACTCAACATAATATGACTTTGTGGTTACTTCACCTGAATGTCAATGCTTATTGAACGACTGGAAAATAAGTAATAAGCAAAATGATCGCTAGTAATATTTTTTTGTCAGTTACGTTGAAATTACACAGCTACATAGCTCGAGATTAAAATGACATTGCGAGTTCAACATAGTTGGATAAAATATCTGTGCCATTTTCATGATGCTAGAACAGATTTCCTTATTTATCTTAAAGATTTACCTTTAGATCAGATTAAAAACGTAGGAAACAAAAATGGTGAAATTTAAAAGTAATCTTAATCATAATAAAAATAATTTTTATGTCAGTCCTCTATCAATATAATCTAGGCCGTATCAAGAAAGCTTCAATTAAGCGATGTATAAATATATAAATTCAGCGCAACGAAAGCACAATTTATATTGGGAAGCAAATTTTTTAAGCATTTCAAATCGAGTGGGTGACAAATATTTACAACAATAAAATTATTAGTTGATATCTTATCAGGCTTAGATAAGGATTGAAAGAGTCGAAATATAACACAATCAACCGACTAAAAAATAAGATAATAACAATTATCATTCCTATCGTAAAATGTACAACTATAAAAACATCAATTGGCACATTAGAATCAATCACAAACTCTCTCGCTGCTACCATAATTGACTCTGGTCAAGCACTTCTCTATTCTCTAAAATATGAAATACAACGTAATATGGTAATGCTTACAATACTTGTTAAAAATATGTCAGTGTCCCAACTGAAGTCTTCAAAGCGAAAAACGCAAGGGGTTTCGTACAATTCCACCCGGACAATGCAAAACCACTTCACCTGTCCAAAACACTTATCAATAATCAATCTCTCCAAAAATTTTATAAAAATCTCACCAAAACATTTATCAAAAATCTCTTCCAAAACATTTATTAAAAACTTCAATAACCTGTTCCAAAATATTTCAAACAGATACCTACTTTGACACGATAAAAAGTCACAAAATAACGCATTGCCTGAACAAGTACAGCAAATAGCTTTGGAATTTAAAGTACATTAAAATGTTAAAATACAGAGTCCGGCAGGTAAATGGACGAATTTGAAGCAACGATTCTTTGTTAAAACATAGTGCGAAGCACACGCATCCTATAACGGACTGCTAGACCGGGGATGTAAAACCTTTATATATAAATAAATGCCTAGACACTGACAGCGCCTCCAGGCAGATGCATCCTGGTCACAATAAACAATAAGCTGCAAGCCGTGAATATTGCAGTCGTTCAATTTTTTTGTGAAAAATTCTATTCTACAGCATATGCAATTGAAGCAACGGAAGATTATTTCAAGGAAATTGGTTTTTGATAGTAAGCATTGTTACACTTACAGTTGTCATTAACTAATATTTCTGACAGGCATGAAAGATGGTCGTTAGATCAGGACCTGCGTGTATCATGTTATATCGGAGTGTTTACGGATGAATGGAGATCAATTTCATGAAGTTATCTTCAAAACATAAATGGCAAATGTTAAATATTTCATAACCGTATACTTTAATTACATTTTTCACTGCCAGCATCTCTATATTTTTGCAAAACCATCAAGAGCCTCTTGATAGGTGACAGTGAGAATGTTTTGGACCTTTTTATAATGTTCACTGCAGTCAAATACCCTTATCTCGTATTTGTTTTATGGCTGTCATCTTATGAAATATGGACACGCGTTCATATTATCACCAACTCATTCCCTTAAGCTAAGTCAACACTACAACTTCGGAACGGGGGCCATGTCGTATTAGGACATATTCAAAACTATCTATTGCGTATACGTTCTTTAGAAGTAAAAAATCAATTACAAAAACTGGATTGAATCTTAAAATTCAAAAAGCACAATATCATGCGTCGTATAAAGTATAAAAGGCTGGCAAAGTCATTAACAATACTTATCAAAAGATAAAAGTTTGACGTTCATAACCATTTTCAAATATTAATAGGCATGCATCTCGATTGCATTTTTATCCTTCGAAATTCTTGTGTAATATTTTCTGGGCAGCCTTGATCAGAGGCGTGAGGGTACGAAGCTCCATGGGATTCGCCAGGAATGGATGCTTCAAGAGATCGGCGGCGGAAGATCTCTCAGAAACTTCTACTTGGAGACAGCAGTCGAGAAAATCTTGGAGTGCGGGGGACAGGGCTTCCCAGCGAGCTACCCTCGGTCTGCCTACGGCGGCAATCAGATACAAGGCACGTAAAGGTGTTTCTTTCATGTACGGAGGTTCGCCGTCGATCATTTCAATGGCCATGATGCCTAGAGACCACACGTCCACTTTCTTTCCATACTGTTTCCTCGTGACCACTTCTGGGGCCATCCAGTATGGCGTTCCGACCATGGTTTGTCGTTTCTCATCGCCGATGATGTTGGCGCAGAAACCGAAGTCTGTTACTTTAACGCTGCCGTCCATTCCGAGGAGGACGTTATCCGACTTGATGTCTCGATGGATGGTTCCTTTGGAATGTAAGAATTCTATAGCGAGTAGGGTCTCCTTGCACACGGCTGCGATCTGTCCCTCCTTCATGACAACTTCTGTGACCACGTCTGTGAGGGATCCTCCGTCTAGAAGTTCCATGATGACCCACAGGTGATCGTAGCTCATGTAGGCATCCAGGAAGTTGACCAGATTCTTGTGCTGGAACTCTTTCAACACATTGATCTCGTTTAGAATCAATTCCTTCCTTGGCTGTTTGGCTAAGTCTATGTCCTTTACTGCTACCCTGGTAAGTTTCTTCAAGTCATTGGCGATGAATACTGTTCCTGAAAAAATAAAATAAAAAGATTCAGCTAATTGCATTTTATAGTTCTATCAACAGCAATTTTGTGATTCTACATTATTTATTTAGTAGTTATTTAAAATCATGTCTGAAAATCTTCAGATAAGCGAGTCGTAGATATCAATAAGTGAATTATTTTGAGGTTATCAGGGCGGTACATATACGTACGTAATCAATTGATAAGAATACAGGAATTTAATACTTAATAATGTTTTATGGAATTCAAGACCATTTACAGTACCTAAGTTGCTAATAAAGGGAAATGTTTTTTTTTGAAACATGAATATTGGGGAGGGAGTGGTGGGTTAGAAAGGGAAAGAAAGAGGTTATAACATTAAAAGTATCTCTCTCAAAAAAACTTTTGGGTAAACATAGAAAGTAAAGCAGGTATGAAAATGACAGGAGTAGCATAAACGAAAGTTGTAAGAAAGTATGCAAATTCAGCATGGGCAATATAATTATCTATATAAAAAAGTATTTATGTCCTTATGTGTAATGTGCAATTAAAATTCAACTACTGTCTTAATTCCTTCTGAAATTGTTGATACATTTTATAGAAGGCGATGAGTATGGATGCAATATACGACCGGTTGTTAGAGATTATAAGCCTTTATGAGGAAAATAGTAAATATAAATATAATATCAAATTTGTTCAGCTTTCTGGAGAAAGAAAAAAGTGAAACAAAAATTACAAGTGTGCAGTTCACAAGCGGTAGAAGAGAAACCTTCAGAAAACTAAAGTAGACAAGAGTGGGGAGGCTACGAAGCACCATAAAAGAGGAGACCGATTATTTACGAAGCACCGCCGTTCTCACACAGGCTAAATCCTGTTGATGTATATGTTTGTCTCTTTTTAGTGTCGCTGTTTCGTTTCATGCTGAAGAAGTTTTTGCTTCAAAAAGGTTTAAATTAAAGTCCTCCGCCGCGTTTGTCTGTTCGCGATAAACTCAAAACTACTGAACGGATTTTCATGCGATTTTCTCTAATAGATAGGGTGATTCATGAGGAAGGTTTAGGTATATAATTTGTCAAGGATTTGTGTAAATTGGTTGAAAAATATAATAAGTATATAAAGGAGAATGTCTGTACGCGGTGGACGAACGCGCTGGCAAGCGCGCGGTGTCGATTTGATTTGTATGCAAATCTACAGTTTTATGCCGAGGTTGATGAAATTTTGCACATGTTACCTTCAAAATAAGAGGAAGGTCACTGTCTACATTAGATTTTGAAAACTCTGTGTAAAGTTCAGGCATCGTCGGGGACTTCAGCTAGTTGAAGATAATATTAACAAATATCAATGCAACATGAAACTTAAAAAGATGCACAAAATAAAAAGGTAAGGATGAAAACTGTGAATCAAACCCAGATCCTCTGTCGTACCAAGATAATACATTCCCAATTTGTGGTTTGCGGAGTTAAAAAGTGGGGAAACACAATTTTTTAAAAAGTTAACATTATACAGAGTGTTAAGGGACGTACTTGACTAACATTAACCAGTGATTCCTAACATTATTTGGAGAAAAAATTGTAAGTAAAATTTTGGTCTCCAGTGACATTTTTGATTTTTTTTTTCTACAAAAACATTTAAAAATTGGCATGTGTTGAACAGTTGGAGGCGGGGTTAGGGGTTGTTCGGTTACTCGGCTGAGTGACTAGTGATGACATGCGAAAGAATTTTTTTTGGATTGATTTTGAAGAAAAACATATTGAAAAAAAAAAAAAATTATCAAAAAAGTCACCGGAGACCAAAATAACATTTACATTTTTTACTCCAAATAATGTCAGGAATCACTGGTTAAAGTAAGTCAAATAAGTCCCTTAACACCCTGTATATAGATACCTATGCAAAAATATACATAGAAAAAAAAAAGGAACAACAAACCTACGTCAAATTATAATAGACCGTCAACTGAGAATTCGCCATACTAAATTAATCAAAATCGCCGTACTCTGCAGGTACCTACTACTGCGTACTATTACAAATAATTACAAAACTTGGGTCACTAGCAGTGGCGGCTGGTGTTCATAAAAATAGGTGGTGCACTAAAATGATAATAATAATGGTCTTTATTTCAAGATGTGGGAAGGTGAGTGCAATCCCGCACATCCCATAGAGATATCCCATAAATCTTAAACCTACCTACTCTAATTAAAATAAATTCAATTATGAAAAAATCCTACCTATTCGTAAATTAGGTCGATCCTCCATTATCTCTGGGTGCATGCAACACATTTGAGTCTAAATTAATTGTATTTCTTAAGATAGATTAAATTCTTTTAAAGTTTAACAACATCGTTCAATCTAAACAGACGTCATAAGGATTGTGAGGAACAACTCACTGAAAAAGCATTCCATATTCCATTATTGTAAAAGAGTTCCAGTAAAATAAATATTGATCCATCAGCATTTTTAAAGTCGCAGCGATTGTAAATTCAAATTCAATAACAGTTGATTCCTATCCACAAAATTGTATGTAGATACTTATTGGCACGAAAATCGAGTTAAAAAAATGTTCAGTTTATCACACATCCGAAAGTCTTCCTGACGCTCCGAAACTCCAATGAAATATATACTGTCATAATTCATAACAAATAATGTCCGCAATGTTTATGTTGTTATGCTGTCGTTGGTCGATGCAGAGTGAAACATAGCATGAAAAAGAGTTGATATTAAAATAAAGACACGATATGGATAATAATATGATACAAGCGTGTCCCCTTTTAACATGCTTCAGAACGAACCATTCCTTTTGATGTGGTGGAAATTTTTGGATCGCCGACCGCGATTTCGTAAAATTTGCAAAGCATTCAACCTACCTACGATTTTGGCTCATTATAGAATTATGGAAGAACTCCTGTGATCGCTTTGCAAAACTAACCACCACTCTGAATATAGGCACACAACAATCTGCTTTGTTACGCGCGCAGTCCAGTAGGCACCTATATTACGTATGCATTATAACAGAGTGTATATTGTGAACTGTGATGAGGCGTGTCAGAAATAAGTATGTTTTTGGCGCTCGGGAATTTTTAGATTTAAATTAATAGATACATTTTGGGAGTGCGGCGCTCCTCCGCACCTTAGAGCTGGCCGCCACTGGTTACTAGAGCGCTAGAGCTAATTGTAAATGATCGGTTCTACTTCAGAAGAGTTTATTTTTTTAGGCACGCCTCATAGTAAACCATTTCGAAACCATGTGACTTTCCCTTTCCCCTCTGTCTAGGGGTCGTCCATTAATCACGTGAGGCTAGAAAGGGGAGGGGGGGGGGGGTCGGAAAAAAATCACGAAATATCACAAGGGGGGGAGGGGATATAATGAGATATCACGTGTATTTGTTGAACACACGATTTCTAAACCAAATGCCAGTCAAAAACGACCTGCAACCTTAAAGTCTCTCTGGAAATTTTTATCACGATGCATAATTTTCCAAAATTTAATCAGATTATACCTGTATTTAAAGATAATATTCTGAAAATTTCAATATACTCTGTACTAAAAAATACACGTGATTTTGGGTAGGGGGGGGGGGGGGGGGAAATTCCAAAACCTCACCACATATCACCAGTATAATTAATTATATTGTACCGCTTGGAGTAATAGCTCGGCACGGTGAGCAGAAATCCACGTGTGACCGGCCGCCTTGCACGATGAGTTTGATATAATAAGTTACGTAATATAAAGTCCTAGTGAAAAACGAAAATATTCATGAATAATATTTAAATTGAAGTAACTCAACCATATTTTATCATACTGATGAGGATCAAAATACTTCAGGTTTGCTATAAAATAATAATGACATTTTTACAAGAAAATTTTCAAATGGAAGAATGTTAATGGCTCTTCCGGAATGTAAAAACAAAATTACGGGCAGATGAAATGCCGAATGGTTGAGTTAAAATGCTACGTTAAGTCAATTATAATCTTAACCCTTAAGTGGAAGGTTCGCGCGGAAGGTTTCAGCCCGTCTCATATAAATCTTAAATTTGGATTTGAGATCACAATACCCAACCAAACTGAAAAATTATTTTAGTAATCAAAATGTATATCAAATATCTAGTACTCATATGAGCTACTTTATTTATTTTTGCTTAAAATTATAAGATAGAGGCCAGTGAAGATTTCAGTGTTTCATGATTTTGGAGATAATTATTTGTGAGTAAATGAATAAAGTTAAAAAAAAACTTTACTATATTTATTTTAAAAATAAAACATTGTTAAAAATGAAATTTTTGGGGTAAGTAGTAATTTTAATATACAAAACGACAAACTTTTGTTCCTACATAAATAGGTAATTGTATTTTTAATTTACATGCATAAAAATGATTTTTTTTATTTTATAATTCATCATAATTTTATGATAAATGAGGTGTGTAGATGCAAAGGCAGCAATCTCCCACTTTTGTGTTTTTGAGAAAAAGGCAAAAAACTTGTACATATTAAATGGGATTTCACAGAACGCTGAAAAAATTACATTAAATAGCAGTTTGATATCATAGATTATTTGCATCATCCGATTTTGTTTAATGCACGCCTATAAAAAGATAAATAACTTTTTAATCCGGAGATTGCTGCTTTTGCTACCAAGTGTTGGAGATTGCTGCTTTTGCTTCATACAACATTGGAGATTGCTGTGTTTGCTACAAACCTTCCCAAAAAACCGCCATCTTTGTTTTGTGTTGACTGGCTTCAAGGAATACTTTATAACTCAATAAGGGGTAATTTGCAAAAAAAACTTTTTGAAGATATTATTGAATATTTTTTTTTCTAGAAAACAGGTGTTATTATGCGTGGAGCAAAAAATATGAGAAAAGATGATATATAATATTCTGAATAATTAAAATTCAGAAAGTGAAGCAAAAATATGAGAAAAAAAAGAATAGAAACTGAGGAAAATAAAAACTAGCCTGAAAAACTATTTTAATAATATTGTGTCAAAATACATATTTTTAATTTTTTTATATGAATAATGCACAAAAAGAGTCACTAACTGCTCCCGTCTGGAGCCAGTGAGACTATGGCATCCCCAATTGGGGTATGTTGTGAGGCTGAAGCTAGTGGAGAGGGGAAGGAGATGGGGGAAGGAAGATAGGGAAGTACCTGGCTATTGGTCACCAAACACGGGTAAAGTCATTTGAAGCAACGTTTAAATTCTGAATGGTGGTCTTACACCAGGGCGATAGTGAGGGTATCTTCTAGGCTTGAGCGTGCCGCAAATATTTAGGGAGGCGGGAATGAGTACCGCCGCCCTGGAAACCTTTATTGGATAACCAACACCTCTGTCATGGGTCACCCCAAGTGGTTCGCTACGTTTGGTGATTTAGCAGGTTCATGGGGTGAGATTTGTCCTAAGTCGTGGAGGCCGAAGACCAAGACATATGAACCCCAGATTCCTACCCACCGCTTAAACCCTTTTCCTTCCCAGAACTCCCTTTTCTTCATTTCCTTAAAAAAAACCCTCCACACACCATCTCCAAAGATGATATAGGCTCTGAGGAAAAGGCCTCCTGTGTGGAGCTCATATAAAAAATATATACACACTACATATTATTAAAAAGTGAATTTAATTATTTAAATACCACAAATTAATCAAATAAAATTTATTTACGCACGCCGGGTTCGAACCCGCGACCTTCAGATTGTAAGTGTTACCTCGGGACAATGGAGGCCGTTAAAACATCAAACATGGCATGAAGAAAATATGTCAAATTGTCTGATTTTTAATGAAATAGCTACTAAAATACATTATTTTCCATTTCCGGAAACAAAAATACTTACTTCTCATTATGATATAACTGATACTAGGTATTTTTGAAATAAAAAGTGCAAAAGTGAAAAATAAATAGATTATCTTAAATATTTTTGTGAGTTATAATGCTTTCCTCCAAGCCAAAATGAAATGTGACAGCTACATTTCTTGATATTTTTGTAACATTTCGTTTGCAATTTTCAGACTTAATAATAGGTTTGCGGGCGTCTTTTTATAATGCTGGGGTCGGGTGACAATCCACCTTTAATAATTATCGTAAATATTTATTCCAAACACACTTTTACATACTTCAAAACATCAAAAACTCACATAGAAAAATCAGCACAAAATGATACTTTAGTATGGAGCGGCCATCTTGTCACGTGACACTTCCTATGAATTTGATTGGCTGAAATGGAGAATGCTATGTTTGCTTTGAAAAGAACGTGGAGATTGCTGCCTTTGCTTTTAATACGTATTTTCAAACTCGGATTTTGATGGGAATAAGTTGAGTTTGTAACTAACCAATGAACTTATTAGATGCACAATTTTAATTTCTATGGAACTGCATTCATAACTTTTTTTTCGATATTTTGGAGATTGCTGCCTTTGCATCTGCACACCTCAAATAAAGTAAAATTATTTTATTTGTGTTTTTCATTTACTCACAAATAATTGCCAAAGTTGCCTCCAAAATCATGAATCAAAATCTTCAATAAACTATATCATCTTATAATTTAAAGCAAAAATAAATAAAGTAGCTCACATCCATACTAGATATTTAATACCTTTTGATTACAAATTTTTTTTTTCAAATTGGTTAAGTATTGTGATCTCAAATCCAAATTTAAGATTTGTATGAAACGGGCTGAAATGGGCCGCATAAACGTTCCACTTAAGCACATGGATTTTATTGGGAAGCGGAAATATTTTGATTCTCTGACAAAATATCGTCGAGACCTTAGTGGTTAACCCACATTTTCCGGAATTCTGCTATACCTTTTCATTCTTTGATTTACATTATTAGTAAATTTGTTGAGTCTGCTAATATTTCAATATTACTAATTTTCTAAACTTAGTGTGTGTGTTAAAAAAAAATCGTTAAATCATCAATCCTTCATTACATCACAGGGGTTGTCCATTAATCATGTGATGTTTTTTAGCAAATTTTTAACCCCCCCCCCTGGTGATTATGTGGTGAGGTTCTGGACATCCCCCCCCCCCTACCCAAAATAACGTGTATTTTTTTAGTACAAAGTATATTGAAATTTTCAGAATATTATCTTTAAATACAGGTATAATCTGATTAAATTTTGGAAAATTATGCATCGTGATAAAAAATTTCCAGAGAGACATTAAGGTCGTTTTTGACTGGCATTTGGTTTAGAAATCGTATGTTCAACGAAAAATAAATGCACGTGATATCTCATTATTTCCCCCCCCCCCTTGTGATATTTTGTGATTCCCCCCCCCCCCCTTTCGAGCCTCACGTGATTAATGGACGACCCTCAGATACTTTGCTATTTATTTTTCAGGGCTATCAAAATAGCTTTACACATATTTTTCTTTTACCTAAGCATAATAAGCCTTATTTACTCCACATTTTCTATTGCTACTAGCGAATATCATATGCAGTGTAATATATTTTTTAAATTATAATAAATTAATACTAATTTCTATAATGCGTTTGTAACTCTGGTTCAGTGAACTCTAGAATTCAGATTTGCTTTTATTTAAACTAAAATTAAAAAATTCTGAAACATAGGTTTCCCAGATAAATAATTTATTGATTTATTTTACTGCATGATTATATGATTTGAAATGTGTGTTGTATAATACAAAATTTTGTTTGAAAATTTAACAAATCTGCCAACGACCTACGGTAAAATCTTATTGTACTAAAATAAACATATTTTATCAAAATTTAAAACATAGCTTTACTGGATAAAAGAACAGTCAATTTATAAGTAATTTTTTGTGGAAAAGAGTCAATACTTCTAAAATTTGATTTGAAAATGACATATTTCCGGTTTTGTCTGGTAATTCCCTCTTAACCACTCCGATACGTAAGCGGATATATACGGTAATATAACGATATCAGTCAAGTACAATAAGCGTATTTTCACGTCAACGCGTGTGTTTCCATAGAAATCGTTATAACTCCGTTATCGTTCTAGTGACATCCCTACCTAAAAAAAAAAGTAGAAGGTCGATAATAAATCAAGCTACACATCCCCATTCAAGTTTTCCATAGAAATACATAAAAAGAACTATTCTTTCAGATACATGGTAGACCAAAAAATCGCCTACCCGCCGTTAGAAATTGTTATTTATTCTTGTATGAAATGATAAAAAAGTGAGGTGTCCAAATTGTTCATTATACATTTATACGATAGAATAAATATTGTTTTTTTACATAATCCATGATTTTAGTACCGTTTTCACATAAAAACATCACGTGAGTAATTTTTACATTTCTTTATGTTTGCATTCTAAACTTTAATATTTATAAAAGTTAATATTTATTTGTAATATAACAATTTGAAAGCTTATTTTTTCATAACCTTTCAAAGACAGTTTTTAGTATTCGGCTACGTTCATAAATTTTTAATTCACAGAGCTTTAATTGTGAAGCAGAAATAACACAAAGTTTTTGTAAAACTGACAATTCGTTTAAGATGTAGAAAGTGAATATTTGCGATAGATCGGAGTGGTTAAGATGGTGGCCATGTTGGATAATACCTGTTTATCCCGCCAAAGTTCACTTGATCAAGGTTCCTACTACAAGCTATCCAATCGCAATAATCCATAAAATTGTACCTACTGGCATTAAGGGTGATTCTACATCTTTTGCGACAGCGTAACGCGTGTTAAATCGGACGTATATGACATACTTTTTCTTAAATGCAGTATTCCGTATCGCGCTAAAGAGCCAAATACTGCGCTTTTGTTAAGACATTAACTCTTAAAAGTAGTTTAAATTACCCTAATGCCAGGTTTTTTTTTTTTACAATAACACCACACAGGAAGCCCTGGCGAAAAAATTTTCCTCAGGGCCTATGTCATCTGAGATGCTGTGTGGAGGGTCTTTTTGAGGAGAGGAAGGAATGAACATTGGTCTTGAAGAGACCCATGTTGTAGGAAGGAGGAAACACAGAGGCCGGCAAATCGTTCCACAGCCGAGCTGTTGAACACAAGAACGAGTCGAAGAAACGACCCGTTCTCATGTGACAAATGTCAGCCGTGTACATATGTTGGGCATGCGTTTGGCGTGTTTCCCAACTATGCAGTTTAATTTAGGTAAGTAATTAGTCCATTTAACACATGACAAGCAAGCCATTGAAAGCCATAGAAAATCACAGAAATTTGACAGCTGAGAACACACGACAGATGCCTTCTGATATCTGACAGATTTTGCCTTTTTGTCTTAATTGTCTCACATTGAAAATATAACACAAAAGATACAGAATGACCCTTCTGAAGAAAGTTTGAAAAAATAATTTTAAATTTTGAACTGAGATGATGACTTTCTAAATAATTTTGAACTTGAGAGATGATTTTCTGTTGACAAATTGTACAATTCCTTATTTGAAATATAAAAAAAATAATATGTAAGTAAAATATTTATGGTTTATAATTAAGTTTGCAGGTGTTTAAGTAGGTACCTACTTACAAATCTTATGATTATAGAGGAAATTTTGGCTTTGAAACACACTTTTTTTGGATGCACACTCTTCTACTATACGCAGAACTACTCGTTAAGAATATTTTATATATTATGATTAAGCGATTGAATCACACGTGCATTGCAAGTGTTCTAGTGCCATAAGGTGAAATTATATCATTATTGCTGTTGACATTGACATACAAAGCTCAAATTCTAACCTCATATTCTGCTCACATACGAATAGACATAGCGTGCAAAGTACCTATTTTAATTAACCTCAGCTACTCATATTTTAATCACTGTTTACCAGATTTATATCTGAAAGTATCATCTTTTATGAGCAGCACGTGATAGAGATCAATTATTGTAGTCTTTCAAAACTTAACAAGTTTCTATACAAGCCTGAAGTTTTCTAACCAAACAGTTCTTAGGTGTACCTGATTGTAACTGATTCACATACAAAAGGATATTGTCAATAAAATACTTTTAACCTCTCAGACTAATTTGTAAGCTTTTCGGAACAACTCAAATAGGTCTCATATAAATCGTTGTCTCCCTACTATCATGGTTATAAACATGATCTAAACGGAGTTAGAATGAAAAAAACACTAAAATTTATATTCAAATCTAAAGGATAATCAAAAAATAATTAAAATGTACACCTTTATGAAAACAAAGATTCCGACCGCAATATGAAAAAAAATTAAAATTTGGGAATTTTTTATTGAAAGAAAATTATGTTCTTATACATTTTCCAAGGGGCGAGTGGGAGAGGAAAACTAGTAAATATTTACCTAAGCGTCTTACTTTTCAGGCATAGATTATGGAAATAATGCTTCGTTTTAACTTAATTAGGTACCACAAGAAAAAACTAATTACGTGGGGGAGATAGTAAAATACACATTAAAGTTCCATTTTTTTCAATCAAAGTTCAAAACCTTCCATAAAAAGTGATCTTGCGCCACCATTTTTAATTTTGTAAATGAAGTGACTATTGCGAAAGGTTTCGTTCCAATCTAAGTATGCACTAATTATTTAAATAATCCAAACTAAGGACCTATTTCTTCCCCCGGCGTAAATAGTTGTTTCTTGTAGTAATTATTACTTAAGTTGAAATGAAGTGTTATGTCCTTAATTTGCGCCTAAAAGTGTAGCGGTTATATAAATATTTACTGAAAAAAACTATTAATAAAACAGCATTGTTTACCTGAAGCTCCTGCACCGAGGTCCTTCACCCTCTCGAACCTTGTATGAGGGTCCTCTTTATTACATATAGTTCTTAACTCCGCGTAGATCTCACTGTCACTCAAGGAGGCATTGTATATCTCTTTCTTCCTAAGGATAGGACTCTCTTCCGACTCTACGCCAATAAGCGTCAAGTCCTCCACCACAGCGGACATGTCGACCTGCGTCGTGGGCTTCGGAGGAGCCATCCTGAGGGGCCCCATGGCGGGCATGGTCTGCCGTGAGGTCAGCCCCGGCATTTCGGGGATAATTACATCTTCCTCGCTGCTTTGCCCTATGGATATATCAGAATCCTGACTCTTGTGAGCATTCTTTTTGTCTAAGAGCTTCTCAATCTCCAACGATTCTTCAGTTATCACATCTTCAGTTACGAAAGGCTTGAATGGTTCTATGGGCTCCTTCTTTTTGATGGAGTAGTTGTAGAATTTGACAGCTTGATAAGCGGCGTTAGGGTTTTCGTCCTGCTCGGCCTGGGTGATCTGCGTGTTCATAAGCCTCAGCCAGGAGTTGGGCAGACCCTCCAGCGTGCCCGTGATTGAGTTCTTGCTAACATGAACATGTTGTTGGACGTTCGTGGGCAGTCCAATTTCCGTAGCGCGTTCATCTTTGTGCGACTTCTTCGAGAACAGCTTGCTGAGGCTGTGCGTAATCCCGTTTAGACTCATTTTCGGGTTTATCACGCGCACATTACTAGTAGAATGTCACCGGAATACGTAACACATAATGCACGTGGTGGAGAACGGTTTATAATAAAGGAATCACTAAACTCGAACTGTTTATCAATAAGGAGTGGTCACAAATCTCTTCCAGCCGCTGGGTTCGCTGGGCTGTCAGGCAACTGCTGAAGATTTTCACTGATATGAGATAGGACAGGCGACTGCATAATCACAAGTAAAAAATATCACGCCAAAGTGTTAATAGATGGCACTAATCAAGTAGCGAAAAGGTTCGAGGTTTAGCTATAAAAACGAAATTACAAAATACTTTTTATTATTTTCAAAAATCTAAAAAAATAATTCGATGATAAACAACGATTTTACAATATTTTTAGATGGATTAAGTCCTCTCGATCCGTCGTCAACTGCGATATAAAATAATGTGTTTGAACTGGTGAAACATCGTTGGTGTGACTCATGAAATAATGTGACTCATTTTCCAGCCTCTGAGTTTCATGAAAGCGATTCCTCGGATTCATTGATGAATGTATAATGCAAGTACATGTGGAGGAATGAACGTAAACTACACATCCGAATAATTTACGGTTCATTATTGTTATTAATAACAATAACACTGTAAACTGCGATAACGCGATATATCCGGTTTTTAATGTAACAATTTATTAGTCAAGTGAAAAATTAATGCACGTAACACTAATCTAATTAGGTACTAAGTACTTACTTACATTATAATAAAATATTAATTTTGTCATTATGGTACTAGGTAAGTACTTACGACTTACACCTTTCTTGTTTGTGACGTGATTTCAATACTGTTCAATACGGTCGAGGTCAAAGATCGGGGGCATCAGGAATTCAGTTGACAAAATGACAAAACTGTTCGGTTTGCGTGCTTTGAACCGATCTTCTTCATACACTGCACAAGTGCGGTTATGGCCAATGACCATCACATAAATATACCAATCCCCTATATATTGACCGTAAAATCAGGCAAATCATGATGCGCCTTAGGCACTTCACGATCTGCCGCCAGGCACTTCACGATATGGCTGGGCGCATTATGATGTGCCTGATTTTACGATCGGCCGCTTACATATGCATGGTGTCTGGAAACTAGTGATGTAAGCGGAGGAACCGGTGAATCTGTCACATTTGGAGCCGGTTCCGATTTCGGCTTTTGTTTTCGAGTAAATCGAGCCCGAGGTTGGAATTCTTTGGATCAAATTTAAAAAAATCGTTCCGCTAGGGGGCTACTATAAGCAAAAATGCGTCGAAGTTAGTTGCCGAAAAAAAAACAATTACGAAAAAAATACAAAATCTAAAAAAATATGTATGTTTTTTTTATATTATCTGTGTGATGTAGATTGTAGAACACCATGTAAATATATGTTATTGTAGGCAGGTACCTAGGTACTGAAAGTACATTCCTACCTAATGGCTTTTCTAAAAAAATGTCTTACCCTCCACAAAGCATTCCCAAAGATCTAACGTTTAAGAAAGTAACAATATAATGTGCCCAAAATATTTAACATATTATCAAGTAATATAAAAAATTGCCATTCTACAAATAGATTGAGATACATGCTGAAAATATGGTTACCAAATTTTTTTATTTTTTTTTTTTTATTACATTAGTTACATTTATACAGCAAAATTACATAATAATAATAATATTTCAAATAACTGTAGATATTAAAATGTGTACAAGTGTTATTATGTCTTGTACGTTATTAGTTCCTAGCTAGGCAGATTGCCTGTTCTAAGGAACCAAATGCTGGTGAAAAATGCCAAAAATGTCTTCTGTAAAAAAAAAGAAAAAACAAAATATTGTTTTTTTTTTTTTTTTTGTAGATTAAATATACATATACTAAGTTTAAATATACTATACTAAGTTTTTACTGATTGTGCCATTAATAGTTAGCCATGTGTAATTTTAAGTTTTAAATGACATTATTTAATAATTTTTCAGACTCAATCCTACCTAAGTCTATCAACCATTTAGTTATTATTGTACCGATGCATGCCATTAGTCTGTGTGTTAATTGTGACAATCTGTATAGTTATAGTAATAATTAATAATTTGGTATAGTTATTGTAATAATTATTGTGGTTATATGCAAGTACTGCAAAAGCAGTGACAGTGAACGCAACCGTTCTGCGATGTAAAAGACAATTGACAATCAGTCAGGCAGGTCAGGCAGCATCAGGCAGTTAGAATACAAGCTACTTCGGCAAGATGTCAAATATTAAACTCGGAGATTTATTAAGGTGTTTTAATGGCGAGGGCGACGTTATTCAGTGGATAACAAAAGTCGAGTTGGTTTTAAAAATTAAAGAAGTAAAGGATGTGTGCGCGATCATCCCGATGTTTCTGGAGGGACCTGCATTTGCTGTCTACAATGAGCTGAGTGCAGAGGATAAGGGCAATGGTGACGCCATCTAAAATGCGTTGATTTGTGCCTTCGCAACAAGCCCGTTTCTGGCCTATGAGGAGTTCGTGAGGCGCACATGGCGTGATGAGCCGGTCGACGTCTATATGACGGACCTGAGGAGGCTGGCAAGGCTAGCGGGTGTGACGTCGGATGCTCTCCTCATGAAAGCTTTCATACTGGGTCTGCCTTCAGCGGTATCACGTGAATCGCGCGCGCAGCCAAAAGTAGAGACAATGCCGCTGTCAAAAATCATGGAGCGTGCTAGAGCTCTGATGGCAGAGCTCGTGGATCAGCCTGTCGTGGCGGTGGCTCAGGGCCGACAGAAATATGTCGCAACATTTCCAAATGCAAGACGGCGTTGTTTTAAATATGGTGGGCCACACATGGTCAAATTCTGTTGTGAGCAGCTGAAAAGTGTCTGTTGGAACTGTGGAAAAGATGGTCACTTGGCCAGGCACTGTGAGAAGGGAAACGGAAGCTGGAGAACTGGTGCGCCGGCAGCTCTTCTGAATCAGGACTAAAGGCGCTACCAATAATCCAAGTTGCAGTAAATGGAAAGCAGGTGCGTGCACTCGTTGACTCAGGGTGTTCTCGTACAGTAGTGATGAGTGGGCTGTGTAGTGTACAAGGTCCTGGTTGTGATGTGATTGCTGTTGATGGCAGTCGTGTATTTTGTGAGGGGCGAGGTGTCGCCAAGATAGTAGTGCATGGTGTGTCGCTACTGGTAGACTGTGTGGTGGTGAAAAAACTATTAAGTGCAGTCAATGTTATTCTGGGCATGGACGTTATCGAAGAACTGGGTGGTGTTACAATAATGCGCGATAGGGTAGAGTTCGTAAGAAGCAGACTAGACGAGTACAGTGCGAATTGTGTCGAGTCTGGTGAAACCTCGGCAGACAGAATATCTGTTGAGAACAAGGACTTTAAAGCTACATTCAACGGAAGAAACTGGTGCGTGAGTTGGGTGTGGAGAGGTTCTCCTGCTGAATTAGAAAACACTGTAGAGTGCTATAGAAGCACTAAGTTACCAGAAGCGGAGGCAACTTTTGAAGAAGAGATTCAAAAGTGGATCTCCGATGGCTGGCTCAGGCCATGGAAGGGAAGCTCCGGTGGTATACTTCCTTTAATGGCTGTGATCCAAAAGAACAAGGGAAAAGTACGTCCTGTATTGGACTATCGTGAACTCAACGAGAGTGTTCAGTGCCATACTGGTGAGGATGTAGCAGTGTGTGATGAGACACTTCGGAAGTGGAGGAAGCTACGTGAACCTCTAAAGTTGCTTGATCTCCAATCAGCATATTTACAAGTGCACATTGAGGAAAAACTTTGGAAGTACCAACTCATCAAGTATAAAGGCAAAACATACTGCTTGACAAGATTAGGTTTTGAGTTAAAGTGTGGTCCCAAAATCATGACACGGATTGTAAACGAGGTGCTCTCGCTTGACGAAAGGGTGCGACGGGGCACAGATAGCTACATCGATGACATTATAGTGAATGAAAACATAATATCAGCTGAAGAGGTTGCGGCACACTTGCATACTTATGGTCTCGTAACTAAGCCTCCCGAGAAGCTGGAGGGCGCAAGAGTGCTCGGATTGCGTATTGAAATGATAAGGTCGGACGTCTTATGTTCAGAAGAGGCAATGACATTCCCATAATGCAAGAAGGATCGCACCTGAGTAGAAGGGAATTATTTTCGATCTGTGGCAAGCTGACTGGGCACTATCCTGTGTGTGGATGGTTAAGGACAGCCTGCAGCTTCATGAAGACAGAGTGTCAAGGCCAGGTATGGGATGATTACGTTGGCGACAGGGCCCAACAAATGGCTGAAGAGCTTCTGGTGAGAGTGAGAATTGACGATCCTGTAAAAGGGGAGTGGCTGGTGCCTGAATCATTAGGTGATGCCAGAGTTTATTGTGATGCAAGTAATCTGGCCCTTGGAGTTACCTTGGAAATTGAGGGAAGAACTGTTGAAGACGCCGCATGGCTGCGTAAGACAACCGATGTAGCGCATATTAACATAGCGGAGCTAGATGCTGTTCTGAAGGGATTAAACCTAGCTCTCAAGTGGAATCTTCAAGTTGCGGAAATAATTACAGATTCGGCAACGGTTTACGGCTTTGATCCACACTTGCCGGGAGTAGTCGTGTAAAAGTTTCTGGCATGTCAGAGATGCTCGTCAAGCGGCGTCTGGGATTGGTGAAGGAGATTGTAGAAGAATTTGATCTCACATTGTCGATCACCCTTGTAGAGTCTTGTAAAAATAAAGCCGATGTAGGTACTTACTAGGGTCTGCAAGGCCTGGGTAAAGAGTAGCCATGACAGGAAACGTCACGAAAGAGACTTACAATCTTCAGAGTATGAAGAGAGGTTGGAGATACTTGAAAAAGAAACTGGAGAGCAAACATGTGCTTTAAGCGTAGAAGCTTTACATGCTCAGCATCATTTTGGAGTAGAGCGAACGCTTCATCTTGCCCGGCTGGTTGATCCCGAGGTGAGAAGAGAGGACGTCGATAAATGCGTACGTAACTGCATACAATGCAGGAAAATTGACCCACCGCCGTCAACCCATGAAGCGGGTAACCTCAATGTTGCAACAAATTGGAGTCGCTTGGCAGTTGATGTCACTCATTTCGGTAGGAAATGTTTCTTCACACTCATCGATTGCGGGCCAAGTAGATTTGCCGTGTGGCGGGAAATCGAATCAGAGAACGCAGTTTCGATTGTCAAAAATCTGGAAGAAGTGTTTCGGGAAAGAGGCCCGCCCAGTGAAGTTCTCATGGACAATAGTACTGCGTTTCGTTCCTATAGTGTTGCAGATATGTGTAAGAGATGGAATGTACGTCAAAGATTTCGCGCGGCATACCGTCCAGCAGGAAATGGTATAGTTGAACGACATCATCGAACAATAAAGAGAACTGCAGCCAGAAGCCCTTCTGCGCAAGTGAATATAGAAGAGGAAGTATCGACTGAGTTTGAAGTGGGCGATGTCGTTGCGGTCAAACCAGTAGACAAAAGATGCACATCACGCTGGAGGCAAGGAAGGGTGACAGGACTTAATTCAGTCAACAATATCATAGTTGATGGTGTACCAAGACATGTGCTTGACCTGCGGAAGATGCCTGACAGAGAATGAACTGAGTCTGAAGAGAGATGCGAGGAATTTGCCGCAAGTCCCACCGTAAATCTTTTCGATGTGTTTGAAGAGGACAGTGAAGAAGAAGGAGAGACCAGTACAGAAGGACGACCCACTAGGGCGCGAAGACCTCCGGGCTGGTTAAGTCAATTTGTACAGTGATGACGACATCAGGAGGGCGTGTGGTGATATGCAAGTACTGCAAAAGCAGTGACAGTGAACGCAACCGTTCTGCGATGTAAAAGACAATTGACAATCAGTCAGGCAGTTAGAATACAATTATAGTGTAATTAAATTGTAATTGAAGATTAAATCCTGATGACAAACTGCTTAGTTGTGGTTTAACGAAAAAAAAAAACAATAAACAATCATTAATAAATAAAAATAAAAAACTGAAGACCAGATTATAAAAAAATAGGTTTAATTTTTTCCTGACGAAGGAAGGGTTTTTCTTTTTTGTAAATTGTTGACAGTATTTTTAATATACATTTTTAAGTTATTTGCGTCTCTTTTTTACGGTTGTCATTCATACATATAGGTAAATCATTTCAGAGAGGACGCCTTTGAATGAAGGTATTTGTGCACGCCGATAGATAGTATCGAAAGTTTAAAAAATAGTTTGGAACACTCGCCCGCAGTCCCCCCTTACCCCACCAATTCCCAAAGTTGCATATCAACGCGTATCAATTGTGCTTAAATTCGACAATGTTTTTTTAAAGACTTTTTGTTAAATTCTTTGGCTTCCTAATAAAAACTAAATAATTATTAAATTAAATATTTTTTTATTTATCCAGTACCTACGCAATTCTGCAAGCAAGGGTCTCTTTAGAACAGTGGTCGGGGAACCGGGGTAAATTACCCCAAATTGGGTAAAAATGTTTTTTTGGGTAATAAGGAAAACTTGTTAGTATTTTTACAAACTCAATCAATTCAGGTATGTGCGTGAGAAGAAAGAGACGCGCGAACTGAAAGGGAAACCTGAAAATCTGAGTTTTTGTTTGATCCAATTTGAGAATTTTATTTTGTTTGTCTATTGTCTATTACATACTTACTATTTTCATGTAACTTTTATTTTTATTTTCCGTGTTAATTAATTCAAAAAATATTTTTTATTTAAATATACATTGATTGTCGTCTTTTCAAAATGGGGGGAAGGGGTAATATCGACTTTCGCAAAAATATTTTGGGGTAATAGTTAAAAAAAGTTCCCCGACCGCTGCTTTAGAACGATTTTGATTTATAAGACCTGCATTATTCCAATTCCAATTACATCAGTTCCAATTTTGAATATGTCACCCTCGTAGGTAGGTACCTACTACAAGTAAATTATCAAAAATACTATTTTTGGTTGTAAATCCGTCTGTCTGTCGGTAACTCCAGTCCAATGAACTCTAGAACTGGGATTTGCTTTGAATTTAAGAGTCATTTTCAAAATTGAAACTGATTGTTCAGACAAGCGATAAAGTATTTATGTTTGGTATTTATCTAGAATCATGAAATTATTATACTTTTATTCATTTGACCGGTCAGTGGCTGAGTTGGCATCGCGTTTTAGTTCAACACAATCGGTTCGATTCCTCGGTTGGTTACCGCTTTCTGTGGTTAAAGTAGGAGATTTTCAAATATTGCCAGGCTATTCGTAACCCGGGAATGTTTGTCTTTCTTTAATAAGTAAAATTTTAAAAATTTTTAAGCAACCCCCGAATCGATTACCTTAAAACGCCTGAACAGATTTTCATGAATTGTAGCTAAGAATCATCTCGATAACGTCAGCTTTCAAACAAAAAAAAACCCGAATCATAATCGGTCCATTCGTTTAGGAGCTACGTTGCCACAGACAGACACACATATACACAGACAGACAATAACACCGCTGCTTGCGTCGGGTGTTAAAAAATAATTCTATATTTTAAGTGAGTATTTCTCTTGTTTAAATTTTTGACAGATGCCACGGTTTTTACTAGACAGTGGATCTAGCAAAAAGCAAAACAGATGTAAAGGCTATTGTTAAGTGGGATGGTCCGATGCTCTGTGGGGAACCCGCTTGCACAGCGCGGGTGTATACTGTGCGCCCTAAAGTTAAAGCTTAGACTTTCAATACTTAGGATTTCAATACTTCGTTTGTATGGAAACACTATGATATGAAACAAACAAGTCTTGAGCCGTATCTCGTAAAAAGGTCTCATGAAAATTCAACAACAACTAATCTAATAAAATGAAGACAATATTAGCGAAACTCAATCGAAAATCTGGAGACATTGGCACCTCTGGGACTTGAACCCAGGACCTTCGGCTTTCATGGCCACAGCTCTACCAACTGAAAAAAGTGTGTAATAAACTGACCGTCTAATGCTAAACTAACCTAACCTAACTCTGAATAGTTTTTTTTTAAATATTGTTCCACACTGGAGGCCCCGAGGAAAATACTTTCCCTTAGGGCGTATGTCATCTTTGAAGATGCTGTGTAGGAAGGAAACACAGAGCCCGGCAAATAATTCCACAGTCCAGCTGTTGAACTCAAGAATTAGTCATAGAAGCGACCCGTTCTCGTATGAAAAATGTCAATTATGTTGGACGTGCGTTTGGCGTGTTTCCCGATTATGCACCGGTGCCGAAGGGACCAAAGACGCTAGTTCCTCGGAGCATCTTACATTGTAATACCGATAGAACAAGGACAGCATACCTACCTGAGACCCGTGTTTTAAAGATTGCAATCCGCTTAAGATGGGGGAAACCATCAAACGGACCGCCTGTTTCTGTGGAAATTTGGGGCTCTAGACCAGGGTTGGCTACCAAATTCAACAGTGGGGCATACTTGCGATTCGTACACAGTCAACAATTGTGTACTATTACAGTATCTGCAGGCCCTGTAGATGTACAGTACGTCCAGCTTCTGAGAGACTAAATTAACTCTGGCTTCAATGGAGCCCCCGTGCCTGAGGTCACTTAAAGTTACACCAAAGATATCGAATACACCAAGTTAGTAAATTATTGGTAAAAAATATTAATTTCACTCAGGATCGCCTTGCCATTGGCCTTTTTTTATAGTAGCAGACATGCTACATGAAGTAATTATTAAGAACTAAAATATGTTTTCTATAATAAATTAGAAACCTCCTGATTTTTATACACATAAGCATAATATACTGCACTGAGCCCGGAATTAGTGGACAACTATGGAAAATCTCCATTTGGGAGACTGAAAGAAGCGGTAGAGAGGTAGGACATAGTAACCTGGTCACTAAACACATCTAAATCCATTTCAAGCAATGTTTTGATTCTGAATGGCAATCTCAACCAGGGCGATACATAGACTCTCTGTGCAGCATGTGTACCTGCCTACTCACCTGCATTTTCCTTGAAAATTTTATTAAAAAGCCAGAACCAACCGTCATGTCTGTTAAATTCAATTACTAAAGAAAATGTTTACGAATATAATTGCAAGCAATAGCGGCCCTTATAGCGCATATCATAGATAGGAAAATTCTTTATTACAAGCGAATGACATGCGATATTTTACACCTTCAGTCGATAGTAGGTGTATGTACAAATCAAGAGACATTGTAATTGGTAGGCGACTTATGTTTCGAGAATTCGTTATTAACACCTGTTTAATAAAAACAGAATTATTTTTTAATTTTCCAATAAAAATAATGATGTTTGATTATATGTACTTTTATATTATATATAAAAATAAGTATGTAAATAGGCACACAGCAAATTATTGCTTTAAATTTAAAGAAAATAAAAAATGTGTATTAATGTCAATTTTTATGAAGGTACTTATAATATCTATCAAATTTATTTTTAAAAAATAATTTTTTTAAATTTGTGTAAATACCCCACAAGAGTCCCAGCTGCTCCCTTCTGGAGCCAGTGGGACTACGGCATCCCCAAGTGGGGTACATTGTGAGGCTGAAGGTAGGGGGAGGGGATGGAGATGTGGGGGAGTAAGGTGGGGAAGTACTTGGCTATTCAGATCTGGTCACCAAACACGGCTAAAGCCATTTCAAACAACGTTTCAATTCTGAATGGTGGTTTTACACCAGGGTGTTACTGAGAGTATCTTACACGCTGGAGCGCGCCGAAAACATACCACATATTATTTTTAATGAATTAATTGTGAAATGACACAATTAAATCAAATACAATTTATTTGCACACGCCGGGATTCGATCCCGCGACCTTCGGATTGCGAGTCAAGAGCTTACACGGCCACAATAACTTAACATATTTTGAAATATTTTTATTTATTTTTTTATTTGTTTCTTTACATGGTACCTAGGTCTAATGTTAACAATTCAGTTTATTCACTAGGTCAAGCCTGTATTGAGGTTAACCACTCTACCATTTAATAAAATAACACAAAAATAATTATAATAACACATTATTTGATAATGTGAATTACTGGGTCCTTTACCCGTGCTGAGGCCCTCCATTTTAGAATTTAATAAAATCCAATAATATACTTTTCATATTTATCGACATAAAATAAAGGATCGTCCATCAAACTGAGCTATCTTTGAGGTAAAATTTTCCTTGAAACGCTCAATCTCGGTGTTACCAAAGTGACTGAGCTTAGTTTATACTCCTCGGTTTACCTAAACCTACTACCTAGGCATAATTCAAAGCAACACGCGATGTTTTAACTTGAATAACTTAGTCGTGGCTTGGACTCAGTAACTTTGAGAAAAGGGGGGTAGAGGAAAAATAATAATGGATAATTTGAAGGCTTGCCAAAATAGCTAACCATGTTAATCAATCAAGGGTTTCAAATTGGTAGGCGAGTATGGGTACCGCCGCCCCGGGAACCATTTAATGGATAACCAATACCTCTGCCATAGGTCACCCCAAGTGGTTCGCTACGTTTGGTGACTTAGCAGAGGTGTCTGGGTTCATGGAGTGGGATTTGTCCAGATGTTGGCGGTGAATGCGTCTGCCCACTAGCTGCCTAGCAGGCCAGATCGGGATAGAACGGTTGGGGGAGTCCCTTTGACGTTGAACCCATACCCAGATTCCTACCCGCCCCTCATACCCCTTTCCTTTTCAGAACTTCCTTTCCTTTTTCCCTAAAAAGACCCTCCACACAGCATCCCCAAAGGTGACATAGGCCCTGAGGGGAACAATTTTTCTTCAGGGCCTCCTGTGTGGAATTAATGTAAAAAAAAACAACTACCAAATTGTACTGCAGCAAAACATCTAATAGAGTGTAAAGAAATGAAAACCAATCGCATACGTCGTATCATCATCAATCATAATCAAACAGTACCTATTAATAGCCTAGAGACGCAGCGCCTTTACGCAAAACCGTTTTCGTTTCCTTTTCCTCGCTTCCTTTTGACATTTTTTTATTAGTGATATCATTATATTAAGATTTGACTTATCGATACATTACGAACTATTGCAAATCAGTCTCAGCACATTACCGGCGGTAGACAGCGTTCACCGGGAGGTGGCTACTTGCTGCTTGGCTAGTCGCTACTCCCACAGATTGGCCTTTCGCGATCTGTCAATGCGTTCCGCAGCCATTGTACCGAGTAAAATTAGACTCTGATCTAAAACTCGATGTCCGCTCGAATCGCGGATCAGCGCCCAACAAATCCGCAGTCTCCCGAGTCCCCTCCGCGCGGTAAACGCGTTGTTTTCAATACCATCATTAGTTTTATTAATTTATTTAATCATTTAAGTTACCCCGTTCCCGCGCAAATCCTGTCCACAAGTTAAACTGACAGGAAAACTGCACGCTTTTGTTTTTCCGAATTGAATACCAGTGAAAAATTAAAGGTTTGCGACGTGTTCGGTTTTTGAAATCGATTATGAAAACGACGCGAGTTCGATGCTTCGATTTTGAAAAATAGTGTGCTTCGCGAAATAGCTATAATAAAAGAGACCGTATTTAATTGACTCTTTTTTGTGAAATTAAACTTGCGAGCCATTTTGCAAATATTTGGGCGTCGGAAAACAGTGGATTTACGGTGTTTATTTAAAAGGTTTGTTGCTTTCTTTTATTTATTATTTCAACTGTATAAGATCATCAAGTAGGAAGCGTTTTTCGCAATTTAAAAAACATTACAAGCGCAATTAAAAAAACTCAATTGGTTAATCATTTTGAAGTGGAACACAGCCAGGGGCGTATCGTTTTATTTGTGGCCAAAACTTTTGAAATATTTAGTCAAATTTGTGATTAAGGAAAGTTAAAGTGTTAAAGGAGTTTTATTTTTTAGCGTAAATTAATGAAAAATCGAAGGTGATCACGTAACGTCATCGTAAATGCATCACGTATCACGTCACCAGGAAAAACTAGTCACGTTTTCCTTACGGGTGGGTTTGAAGTAGGCTTGACGCCGTATCCCCAAATAGAAGAAGATGGTGAGATATGTAATTACGAATGTTGAATGGCTTTTAATATAAGCGCGCTAATATTAAAAGCCATTCACAATAATTAAGTGAAAATTGTTAAAATAGAGCAAAAATCTCATGGGAAATGACTTAAGTAGCATTTAAAGAAACACTTTGATTTTTTTTCAATTTCATTTTACCGTTTTGGCGTGGCAAATGTTTAGAAAATTATCTTCAAGAATAACGTATATTTTTTTAAGAACTTATATAAAAACTAAAAGTGGCAAGGAAAGTATGTTTAAGTTAGTAAAAATTCTGGTAGCCTAGGGGTATAAAAATATCGATATTATAATGTAAACGTAATATATAATGCACGAAATAATTTTGTTAAAAAAGAGTTTCTTTGTTATTTTCTAATTTCCAGAAAATTTTCATATATTTTTTTACTAGGTAATTGTATTTACCGAAAATCATTTAAAAACGCTTTTAATAGCACAAATATTGACTTTATGAAAACTATCAATTTTGTTACAAGATATTTGTATTCATAGTGTAGGGAGCCATGTACCGGTAATGTTCCGAGAACTTTCTCGGGTTTTCCAGGTAAAAATGATTTAAGTTGGTTTCTTAAGACCGTTTCAAAAAAAAAGATAACCCATTTTAGTTTTCCCATGGAAATAATTTGTGTAGATTTGTTCGTTGGTAATTATTTTGATACTGATCGACATGACACGGTGTCCGGAAACTCGTAGTACCTACAACACGGACGATGGTGAATCTACATCACATTTTCAATTTGGGAGGCGGCAATGGGTACCGTCGACCCGAGAATCATATATTGGATAACCAATATCTCTGCTATAGGTCACCCTAAGTGATTCACTACGTTTGGTGACTTGGTTGAGGTTTGTCGAGGATCTAGATCTTGGTAGCGGATGACCTGGATCCCTGAGTCCTACTTCCTACCCTTTCCTTCCCAGAACTTCCTTTCCTTAAAAAGACTCTCCACATAGCATCCCCAAAGATGATACAGGTCTTGAGAGAAATACTTTTTCTCAGTGCCTTCTATGTGGACACCGTTTTTATGCAAACCATTTTTTTAATTAAGTTTTCGTTTTCGAGTAAATCGAGTCCGAAATTAAAAACTTTTAAGGTCAAATTTGGGTAATCGGTACCTTTGGTGTTAATAATATCATCTATTCAAAGTCTTTAAAAACGCGTCGAAGAATAAGACCCGAATGAAAAAGTTGTTTTTAACTCTTTAGTTGCCGATAAAATTGTAAAAAAGTAAAAATAAAATCGTACTACGATTTCCGGACGCCTTGTATCTTAGGTACTTATTCGATAGGGGGCGTCACTGCTACAGAGAAAATGACTGATTCAACAAATCAAAATAGTTCGTTAGTTCTTTTTGCCGCCTTATGTGTTCATTCATGTTACACGTTATCTGTTCATACATGTTACTGTAACTCACATAATAATTCTCAATCACAAATTCCAAATTAAAAACCTGAAAGATACCGTGGTCGTTATTATTTTTAACATAACTTCGTAAAAGTAGGTAGACCGAAGGTCACAAAATATTGATTGGACATTTTATTATGTACTTAATGACCTTTCGACGTTTCTGCTGCAGTTTTCGTCCTACAACATAACTGCACACAGCATTTACTTGTTGGTAAATTGGTGTTATTTCATAATATTGTCATCACCTTCGGCTTACAAAATAGTGGTGGGTGTCAGTGTTGCCAGATGCATGATTTTTACCATGTTTGCATAGTTTTTTAGGTCATTATTTATAGTATTTACACCTCCATGGTTTTTTGAAAAAACGAAGTCCAACAAGACATGGTTTTATTACAGGTCACCAAAAATATGTACTTTTGAGTGAGTAATGTAGTTTTTCAACTTCAGTTCACTATGTATCCAAATAATTATAATATTTGTTAATAAATAATAATGTTAATAAATTAAGAAAATTAAACGAATATTATATAACGTGACTTTGATCAGGTTCCTTCACAACTACTGTAAAATGTAGAAAAAACTAATTATTGGAGTTGTGGGAGAATTTTTTCTACCCTCTTCTCAAAGATTTGAAAAAAATGTTTTAATTTTTCTTTTATTTTTCTTTATGGCTTTTCACCCCAAAGGAGTGTTCTAGTTAGTGTGAGGTGAATGCCTTTGTAAATAATGTTTGTAAGCTTTTTAAGTGTAATTTTGGGTTAATATCTATTTACAAATTTGGTATTAACAACAACAACCTGTCTACATTACAATATTATTACATATTTGATTTAAAATGGAGAACTACAAAATAAAAATTGAAAACAGTAAAATTTGTGTGGTGTTTTTGTTGTTAAAAACCATTATTGTTTCCTTTTATTGAAAGCAAAATTAATTATGAAGCATTATAGATAATATATTAAAGTAATGTTGTTTTATTACTTAAATTCTCAATAAAAAGCCTACAAAAAACATGATTTTTATGTTTTTTATCCTTTAAAATATGGTAAAACATGGTTTTTAAGTTTTTTTATACTCCAAAACATGTAAAACGTGGTTTTAATGTTTTTTTATCTTTCAAAACACGGTAAAACATGGTTTTTGTGTTTTTTTATCCTTCAAAGCATGGTAAAACGTGGTTTTTATGTTTTGTTATCCTTCAAAACATGGTAAAACATGGTTTTTGTGTTTATTTATCCTTTAAAAAATGGTAAAACGTGGATGTTTTTGAGACATTGCATCACTGGTGGGCGTAGACGCAGATTGGAGAATGACACGAAATTTCTCATTCCGTCCCTGACTCCAGCGGAGAGGACTCATTGGATGTTATACCTACACGTGTACATATTATAGATAGAACATTGTTCGTTATACACACGGGTGTCTCATACAGTGTCATCCCGGATGTTGCGCCCTCTGGACTAATCTAATATAGAAAGCAGTAAAGGGTGTCTGTTTGTGGCTTTGTGGCAAGAGAGGCGTGGATTTGATTTGTATCCAAATCTACAGTTTTATTCCGAGATTGATGAAACTTAGCACACTTAACCTTCACAACAGCAGAAAGGTCACTGTCTTGTTCAAGAGATTTCTAAAAATTACGACCATCCCCTTTTTCCACCCCTTAAAGCAGATTTTTTAAACTTCTTGATGAAATTTTGCACGTTTGAAGTTCAAAATAAGAAGAAAATTAAAATTGGGATTTCAGCAAGTATATATTTAAATTTAGCACATTCTCCTCAGACGAAACGAATTTTGAAAATTGTTGCTTGGTATAATTTATGATGGTGAATTTCCCTAATTTTAATTCGAGACGCACAATTAACGCCCGCGCTGTGAATTCCTCAGAATTTGTCGGATCATCTCGGAGAGCAGTTAGAGACCTATAATAAATTGTGAAATTCAACAATTTATTATCAAATGAAATTACCTTGCGGATTCCGAGATTTAAAGTGTAGTCGAAGATTTTCAGAAAAACAATCACATTTTATATTATGGTAATGTCTGCTAAAATACAATATAATGAGAATAGCATGGAAACTTAAAAGAACTGGAATTTAAATAATTAACAAATCATTACTAACGGTCGGCGAGATCGAATCCCGGCGTAGGCAAATACATTTTATTTGACTCATTTTGTTATTTCATGATTAATTTATTAAAAAATAATATATAATATATTTGCGGCACATTCCAGAGTTACTCTTAGTCCACCATTCAGAATTGAAACGTTGCTTGAAATGGCTTTAGCCGTGTTTGGTGACTAGATCTGAATAGTAAGGTACTTCCCTACCTTCCTCTTCCTCATATCCTTCCCTTCCCCACTACCTTCCGCCTCACAACATATCCCAATTGGGGATGCAATAGACTTGCTGGTTCTAGACGGGAGCAGCTGGGACTCTTGCGAGGTATTCATACATTAAAAAACTATACTGTGAAATAATATTCAACGACCTTTAGGTATTTCAGAACATCAAGATTTTTTTTTCGTTATTTATTTTTGTGTTGGGCTACCTCCTTCTTTAGCCAACGTTTCCGACATTTTTACAATGTCCACCATGCTACGTAATTACGGTTTTGAACCGCTTGATTACAGACTTAGTGGTTAATTAATAAAGAATAAGACCACCATGTTATATTTAAATACTTACGAATCTTCACCGCTAGCTCATTCGGTAGATTATCGTGTTTGCAGTCCGCTCGGGTACTTGATTCAGGACAATCATCGCTTCATTGGTAAAATTAATACAGGTAAGGTGTAATAAATTAAAAGATTGATTGTCGCTTTAAATATTGAAGAATTTATTTAGGCTTCGACGCTTCTAGGAAAAAGCTTTTGTTATCTCTTTGTGAATGGAAAGTTAATGATTTTAAACCAAAATAAAAGGAATGAATTGATAACATAATTAAATAAGGCTTACGTACGTTATCTCGCACGGGTTACATCTGCAGAGCTGGCTCCTCGTCCGAAATAAATCACTGAATTTATTTTAATCTCTAAACACAAAAAACTGTTGTGAGTTGTGATATTAAGGATCTCAGCCAACTATGAAGGTGGCGTGACCAACCCTTAGGGAGGCTAAAATAAGAAGGGCTTGGAAAGCGCCCGAAGCCTCTCGGCTCCGTTACTTACCCCCTCCCACCGAAATCTCGGCCAATCAAGGCAACGTCGGTGTGGCAAACATTACAAAAAATAATACTGAATTTAGTACCTAGCGCAAATCATCGTACAGGGGTTGGAAGTAAAGATTCAAGAAAGTACTTCATAACACATCCCCGAAAACACCAGCAAAAAACTGCCGTTGTAACGAAGGTTTTTTGACTTTAAACCCTTCAAAGAATTCCCACAATAAACTTTACAAAAAAAACATCATTCACATAGAGATTCAGCATTAAAAAACCTAGGCAAAAAGTTGTACAGTTTACATACATATTAAGTTATAAAGTTTACAGTCTACATGAAAATATCAAAAAACAGCAAAATCAACACGTCCAAGCGGCCTAGCAGGAACATCGTTAAACGCAGCTTTCAGGTAGTAATGTCCATCAGGGCATCCAGAGCAACAGTAACGATCTTCGGCAGCGGAGAACGACTCAAAGAGAAGCGTCAACATGAAAGCAAAAAATAACATAATTAGAAAAGTACAAACATTTAGGCATCGAGGCACATAGAGTAAACAAAATTATCTGAATGGTAAATCTATTTGCAACAAGAGATCAGAGCATAGGGGAACTCCACATCATATGTTTATCGTGATGTATGTATACGAAGAACATCAACCCCCGTTTAAAGGACAGGCAATGTATAAGTGTAGTCAGTATTCCACCTTTTAATGGTACAGATTACTGGTTTAAGACATATTAAAAACAAAACAGACAACAAAAAAATAAAAGTATTTCAGTGATCCACATTGTTTCCTATAATTCAGGACAACAATCAGCGCTTCCTATAATTCAGGACAACGCTCATACCTTCCTATAATTCAGGACAGCACTCATACCTTCCTATAATTCAGGACAACACTCATACCTTCCTATAATTCAGGACAACACTCGTACCTTCCTATAATTCAGGAAAACACTGGAAATGAATGAGTCCTTCTTACTTAAGGCCACCCAAAAATTTCCAGCCACACATTAATAATACCATAAGTTTTATCACAGTTCACTGCAAAATAATTGTCGTCGATGTATTGCGTTTTAAGGCAATATTTATAATTATTATACTCAGAGCATTAGGGGTATCTTTTTAATGCTGACAACAATAATAGTAATTCAGATTTTATTTAATGTTGGCTAGAAAATAGTGTTAGAATATATTACATAAGAATAATGAACTACGTCATGGGCGCCAGCTTATTTTTGTACCGAGAATAAGACAAACTCGAATCAAAATAACGAGGGTATCAATGACCCGCGTTACTCCCACCAGAGAACTGCAATATTCAGATTAAGTAATTGTTACTATAAAATACAATAAAAATATTGTATGATATAGCCGTATTATAAAATGTGAAGTGTGGTCATCGCATTCGGTTAATTACTCCGATGCGATTGTAGGGTGAATTGTATGTACACACTGTCTCAAAAGCGTCCTTTCAAAACAGTGCTGTGTTATAAGGGTGTGTGGATGTGTGTAGTGTAAATTTCATATCTTATTTTCATAATGCGTTGATTTGTCATGTTCTTACAAAACCACTTGATAAATCAATCGAAACACGATTCACGTCGCAAAACAAAAAAATTTCAAAATTATTTGGAGAATTTTCCACTTGGTATGGGCTAACATTTCTAATTGGATTCCATCTCGATCTTCTTATCAACTTATCAAATTCCTGTAAATAAGTTCGCTCCTTATCACCACCGGCGGGTGATTCCGAATAATCACATTAAAGTTAATTAATGCCTATTGATGTCGTATGCAATCAGTCTTCCCCGTTAGTTGAATAAATCCAGACACTTGGCCTATGCTGAGCTTTATGTATTAATCTAATCATTATAAATCGAATTAAACATCCGAACAATAAATCGAACCCACCTCCTTTGCTACAATATGATTAATTAATAAATACCGATTATATCAGTCTATTTAAAAAAAATCAGCCATTGTACTTCCGTTTTCATTGATTTCGTTTTCCTATCAATTTGGGTTGCGGGTATGGGTACCGCCGCCCCGGGAACTATTTATTCTATAACCAGCACCTCTGTTAATTCCTACATCTGTCACTCCTGGACACTGACCACGATATTCCTATCCGCCCCTCATATCTCTTTCCTCCTTCTCCTTCCTTTCCTTAAAAGGACCCTCCACTCAGCATCCCTTAAGATGACATAGGCACTAAGGGAAATTATTTTCCTCAGGGCCTCCTGTGTGAAGCTAAATTTCATCGTAAATAAGTCTCTACTCTTCGTTGGAAAGATCGGTGTGTTTCTCTAGACGTGGGCAAAATTGAATGATTGAATTAAATGAATAAATTCAATCTTGTAACACACTTGATCTGATTCTCATTTTCAAAAGGAATTAAATCTTTATTCCTTACTCTTGGCCTTGCATCCTACGATTTTTTAACTGCACCATATTTATTTTTATTTGTATTAATTTATTTTACAGTTAAATTATTTCATGTTATATTGAGGTAAGAAAATAATAATGTACTCTTTAAATATTGTAGTGTTTCGTAGGAATTTATTTAAATATTATTCTGCATATTTGTTGCGCGGATAGGTACAAGTATCTACACCTACTACAGGCGGCGCGCCGCGAAATTGTCTATCACGTGTAGTAAGTATCCCGCACCCCGCGCAGTAAATCCACACAACAAAACCCCGTCGGCCATAGAGTCACTAATGCAAGCGACATAACCGCCAACCGAATCAGCCAAGAGGCAAGGAGTCAAATAATTCTGAGATTCGAGTGTAGCGTGCCGGTCCCACTATTCATCATTGTCCTACAGGTCTACGCGGACCGTAGCGTTCAATTCTCAACTTCAATCAATGTTTCATTTTTATTCAAGGAATCAAAACATTTGTTTCTTGTTCATTTGTGACGTCGTTGTCCCAATTCCCATGTCCCACGTATCGAGTTGATTCGGCCGACAATTCAATTCCCATATGTTGTATCGAGGCTATGGTCCGCGGAATGCAATTTATTCAAGTCACAGCAAGACAAACAGCACATATTAGTCAGAAGTTCCTAATTTATTCCTTGATATGCCCGCAGAGAATCGGTTCGTCGTTAGTCCTCGCGCGCCAAGCCTCATATTAGGGCGAAACTTCTCACTTCGGACTCTGAACTTCTGCTAATAAAAAGCCGAAAGTTAATCCTATATTTTTCTCCCTCACACGTGCGTAAATTATGCAATGCGTTTAGCAACAAAACGATGTTTATGTATTATTGTTTTTTTAATGATATTGTCTATCTAGCCGATAGCCGTAAACAAAACAAACATCAGTCGCTGTCGTACCGTGATAAATGATAATCGAGTGATTTGTTCCTTTATTTTTGGAATAAATTGAATGACGCGTGTCGCTCAGACTTTTAATTAGTTTTATATTTGACGCATGGTTTTTACTTCACCATTGAGGTAGGTGCATTTAAAAATATATTTATTTATACTGGGTTTTACAGATGTTCGCACTTACGTGAGAACAATCCAGTTATAAAACTCAGTTATATATTTGAGTGGAGCTTATTCCAGGTGACCGGATCGGATATACGAAAGCGTGATAATAGTATATATATATTTTTTTATGTGAATACCGCACAAGTTCCAACTTCTCCCGTCTGGAGCTAATGAGACTATGGCATCCCCAATTGGGATATTTTGTGAGGCTGAAGGTAGTGGGAAGTTTAGATCACGTAAAGTGAAACAATTTTAAGTTTAATAAATAAAACAAAATTGGTGAAACTGTAGGGTGAACCATAAAAATTGTTTAATTTTAAGATTTAATTGCTAGCCTTTATAAATATATTTTTCTGATCAAAAAAATTTTTTTTTGCAAAATAATAATATTTTTGGTACCTACAATTTTTCAGAACGACAAAATTCACCCTATACGTAGTGAAAACTTCTTTAACACCGTTGTGATTTGAAACGCGATGAAACGAAAAATAAACACATTCATCTAAAGGATGTAATCTGCGATATAATGAGATCGTATCATCAATTTCCTCTTAGTGATTTTTTTATTTATTTTTTTTATTTTTTATTTTTTTATTTATTTATTTATTTATTTATTTTTTTTTTTTTTTTATTGAATTAAAGGAATGAATAAAAGGAATCAATTCAAAAGGCCGGGGGAATCAGACTGAATCGATTCAGTTCTAGGAATGAATCTGCCCATGTCTAGTTTGGAGATATGTAAATTCGCAAGGGATCGAACCCGCGACTGAATCTTAAAGTAAGTTGATTACATCGGTGTGCTTTGCATTATATATTATTTCAGATTCGAACTGGGAAATATTTATATCCTATAAAGAAGGCACTAAAAATGATATCATTGAACACTAAAAATGATATCTCACGGTTATATCACGAGGATTGAACTCGAATTTAGGACAGTTCTTTATTTCTGTCGTCATTTTAACTGGTAGGTATAACTCTCAAAAAGTAAATACTGTTTTGTCAATCAAACTTGGATCCACAAGGCTAATTTGAGCTACCTATAACTTTTCTAAGTATCAAACTTATCTTTTAATATCGTATGTAATACAATATCATTAAACACTAGTCAATAATATCGGACCAAGTACCTGCTTTCCCATATTTGAAATAAATGCTAATCCCAGAAAATAATAAAATGTGCATTTCTCCAATCCTAGCAGACAATAGAACTTTCTATTTACAAATGGACCCAAAATATCCATTAGCCATCTGCCGACGGGTCATAAAATAACTCTAAGCTTTATGGAGTTCTCCGAAAAATAAGGAATGTGTTATAAATATAAGACCTTTCTGGGGTGCCATAAAATTAACATTGGCAATGGGTTTTTCTGAAATGCCGAAAGCCGAATAATTACAAATAAACATAATATTTGTTTTTACTATTAATCTGGAAATATTATCTCGTTTAAAAAGATTTACATTTAGTTTGTCTTAAACTATATAAATAAATCCATAATATTCAGATTCTTTTATCATTTAGACTGAGTTCAAATCACGTCGATTCTAGCAGAAGTTCACATTATGTGGTCTCCGCATATGTCTAAAACCATTTCGAGGAAGGTTTCGATTCAGAATGCTGGTCTAACACCACTTTCATCGTGATGGGAGACACTGAACCTACAAAATACTTTAATAGTTTTATTTTTCAAAAGATTTAAATGCGCTGTGGTAACGTATTTAATTTACAACCGGCTTCCCGTATTTCTACCGATTTATCGAATTTTTTTTTCGCTCTTTAAAACATAGATTTTATTCTACATTTTTTTCACGCCGAAACGGCAATTATACCAAATTCTTTCGATAGAAAAAAAAAACGCAAGTAATGCTCGCGCATTTTCTAGTTATGGTGATTCTATAAATGCTATTAGACAATCCCCACGAGGTTTTCGCTCTAATTTAAACAATTCATGTTTTTATGAAACACCTTCACAATTTTCGCCTAAATATTATCGTTTTCTATATTGGCGCGCTGTCTCTAATATTCGAATTTAAAAATGGTCTCTTCTTCTTTTTGAGAGGACACACCGCGTCTTAAGTTTCAAATTTGGCGGTAAAACCAAAACGCGTGGGTGGACCAACGGTTTAAAATGGCGTTCTTTCGAAAGACGGCGTGCTTCCTAAACAGAGCCTGTCGATTTTGATTATTCAACGGTCAAAACACATGCTGGTTTAAGATAACGGCATTTGAAAAGACGCGCGAACTTTTTAAAATGCGAACACTTGAGATGCGTGATTTAAAATACCGGCGTTTGAAAAAACACGTGGGTCAAAATGGATGCTAGCGGTTTAAAATATCTCTTTAAAAAACGGCGTGTTTCTAAAACAAAACACGTGGATTCACAGTTCAATTAACAATTCACAATCACTTATTTACCTATATATTTAAAGGGAAAAAATAGTTATTATTTACATATGTATACATACATCACGAAAAAAATATGGAGTTATGAAAAAAATCAAGGGAGCGATAATTATCCCGAATCAAGTTGGCCTCACGTTGGAATGCGCCAGTGCTACGTAATTACGGTTTTGAACCGCTTGATTACAGACTTAGTGGTTAATTAATAAAGAATAAGACCACCATGTTATATTTAAATACTTACGAATCTTCACCGCTAGCTCATTCGGTAGATTATCGTGTTTGCAGTCCGCTCGGGTACTTGATTCAGGACAATCATCGCTTCATTGGTAAAATTAATACAGGTAAGGTGTAATAAATTAAAAGATTGATTGTCGCTTTAAATATTGAAGAATTTATTTAGGCTTCGACGCTTCTAGGAAAAAGCTTTTGTTATCTCTTTGTGAATGGAAAGTTAATGATTTTAAACCAAAATAAAAGGAATGAATTGATAACATAATTAAATAAGGCTTACGTACGTTATCTCGCACGGGTTACATCTGCAGAGCTGGCTCCTCGTCCGAAATAAATCACTGAATTTATTTTAATCTCTAAACACAAAAAACTGTTGTGAGTTGTGATATTAAGGATCTCAGCCAACTATGAAGGTGGCGTGACCAACCCTTAGGGAGGCTAAAATAAGAAGGGCTTGGAAAGCGCCCGAAGCCTCTCGGCTCCGTTACTTACCCCCTCCCACCGAAATCTCGGCCAATCAAGGCAACGTCGGTGTGGCAAACATTACAAAAAATAATACTGAATTTAGTACCTAGCGCAAATCATCGTACAGGGGTTGGAAGTAAAGATTCAAGAAAGTACTTCATAACAACCATCAGGGCATGATGGATACTGCAATGCTGTTTAAAGGCTAAAGAAGGAGGTAGCGCAAAAAGGCATAACACCTCAAAACTAAATAACGAAAATACTTTTGGCCGAGAAAATCTAAAATCATACCTTTCATAAAGATATTGATAAATTATAAATTTTTTACAGTTAATGAAAAATAAATTGAAGGTGTTGTATGTAGGGTTTGTTCAATTATTATTTTTTTTCAGTAATTAACAAAGTACCTAAAACATAAGTGAATATATAAAAAAGAAATTATATACATATTAATTATAAAACAAATTTAAGTAATGGGAACTCACTAAACGCACTGCATCGGTTTGGGTAGTACGAGTATAACAAAAAAATACTAACAAAATAAATATTAAACATTCTTTTAAAATAAAAAGTATAGGAAGACCGTATAAACATTTGAATCATTCAGCCATAATTTTAATTATTTTATGATTTTTTTATATTTTATTTGTCATTCGAGTTTGTTTTGGTAAAATATTAAACGTAAAAGGACCAAAAAAACTGTTGTGTTTTTTTTTACATTTTGTATTGGTTTGGGGATTGTAAAATACATTATAGTCTTTTTACTAAATCTATTTTTAATTTCTTCATATATAATTTTTGTTTTAAAATACATATTACGTTTTACGTTCTCACGAATCTGGTATAAGAGATTGCAACCTGCATGAAATAGAAATAAAAAAAAACTTACAATAGTAGGTAAGTGCTTGTATTAGACTTGAAGTCAAGCAAAGCCACCACTTGTAGGTTTTCTTTGAACAGTTCCAGTTCCCAGTAGGCCAGTTATTTCAGTAACAGAGATAAGATTTCCAATGCTAATTTTTTCATGGTATTAGATATTGTATACATTTTAGGTATTTAACTTCGTAGTTACATGTACATTTATGACGTACATTATATCGTTAGTATTTATACGTTCATGGCATTGAAAGCATAAACCGATTGAATTATATTCTGGGGGTTTCCGTGCGCCAGACGTAAGCTTAATTTTCGCCTGCTTCTGGCGAAATTGATAAATTTTTTTCAAATATCAACATTCTTTCTTGTACAGTTTATCAAAGTCATTGTTGTTTCTGGAAAGTTTTTTTCAAATCGGAATAAATCACCCTTCTAGGACTCATTTGTTCATTGGCCCAACGGTTCCCTGTAACCCTTATTGACATGTTCCCATGTTATGTTGACTGCCCACGTTCTTCCCCTCCCCCAAAATCACCCTTACCACTCAGTGGCGTAGTGGCACCCGAGACGGATAACGTGGTGTCACCCCCCCCTCTCACCCATGAAAGTTGATAAACGGAAATTTTAACTTTATAAAAAATTGGTGACACTCGGTCGGGTAGCACCCGGGGCGGTCACCCCCCCCCCCCTGACCCGTCCTCGCTACGCCACTGCTACCACCGCCCCCACCTAATAAAACTTAATAATTTCTGTACTTGAATGCATTTTAAGTAAATTTTAAGATTGCTAATGAATGACACAGATGTGTCGAAACCGGCAGTATAAAAATTTAAGTAACAAATATAACATGGAAAGTAAAAATTATATTATATGCCTAGTTGCTCGATTTGGTACTTTATAGTCGATGGACGCAGGAGTTCAAAAAAGGTCTAATTCGGAGAGAATAATTTTAAACAAAAAAATGAAGTTGTTAATATTTCTTCTATTTTCTAGGGAATGAATTTTCAGTGTATTTAGTAAGAATGTAGAGTATATGTGTTGAATATGTATGTGTCATCTGAAGTAAAAAAAAAGTAAAAAAAAATTGTGCTGTACATGTCTATATTTCTTACACGATATAATGTAGATTCACCAGTTTCACTCTTGTACTATGGAGCTTCCGGAAACCGTCCATAAAGAGCTAAATAAAAAACAGCTATTCATTGACATTCCCGGGTTCATGGGGTGAGGTTTGTCCGGATCTTGGCGGCGGATGTGTCTTCCCACCAGCTGTGTGGCAGGCCGGATCGGGAGACTCTTTTGAAAAACCCCTCTTGCAGGTGGGATGGATTTAAACGTCCGTCATAATTGGACCGACTGATCCCCAGATTCCTACCCACCCCTCATACCTTATCTTTCCCAGAACTTCCTCTCCTTCATTTCCTTTAAAAAACCCTCCACACAGTATGCCCAAAGATGAGGCTTGCCTGAGGGAAAATATTTTCCTCGAGGTCTCCTGTGTATCTCCTGGAGCTATTTGTTAAGTACTGAATTAATTGATACTTTAATTCATTATGAGGTGACAGTTATTTAAAAAAAAATAATGCCGTTTTTTTGTATGTTTTTTTTAGTTGCTATCTTATTTTGTTAGAGATCAAAAGATCGTATTGAAAGACGGTCAAAATTATTTTAACATGTGTTGTTTTGTAAATAAAAGACTCAAAAAGAAAAGAAAGTACTAGAAAAACCCCCTAACACTATTGTCAAAAAAAAACTCAAAATTTAAAAAAAACTTTGTACACCTACAAAACCCAAAGTTTATCTTCACGTCCACAAAAAGTTTTAATCACGGTGAGCATGAAAAAGATAGATTTCGAAAAAAAAAACTGCGTTGAAACCCAGATTTTTGTTATCATAATCTTTTTTAAGAAAAAAACAATATTGCGGTGTGACCTCAATATTATTCGAAACCATTGGTGTAAATATTTACCCGGGTGTGTCAGCAAATCTACTGTGGTATTTACATTTTGCTGGTTAATTAGCCTTACGCAGGCGTTAGGAGTTTACACAAACATTTTTAGATAAATTTCATTCAACAAATCCCCAAAACGAAATGATAACATTTAATGACATGAATTTATATTCACAGCCATGCATAACTTATTAATATTCATCACGGTATTTTTTAATTTATTAATATCCATTGTTCAAGTGATGTAATCGATTATTTAAATTCTAATTAAATCAAATTATTATGTATAATTATAGAACAATAGATACTGAGAGTAGTTGATACTGGCAGTATCGCTCTGGAGTAAGACCGTCGCAAAAATCGAAAAGTCAAATTGATATTAAACGTGTTTAGTGACTAGATATGAATAGTTAGATATTTCTTAATCTTCACTCCCTTCAGCCTCTTAACACATACCACACGGCTTTCACAGTCGAGGGGCAAACCTCTCGACTAGTGATCCGGAGATCACGGCTTCAAATCCGGCGTGCGCAAGTAAATTTTAATTGATTGATTTTTTTACACAATTAAAATAATATAAGGTATATTTATTTATTTATTTATTTATTTCAACGCCATAAAATGGCTTTTACAATCCGGTGATACATGATACATGATACACAGTGGTACACATGAGGGTAATTATAATGATAACAAAATAAGAATGTACATTAAACCAAGTACATATATACGTGTGACGTGAGATAACAACTAGTATTTAGTTATAGGATACAATTATGTATTACAACCTCCGAGATATCATACGTCAATGATTACAACCAAAAAAAAGAATATGAGCTCGTATAGAGAATACACATTTTATGCAGAATAAAAATAAGTAAATAAAGGTGACTTCTTAGAAAAATTGTTAACATCAAGTTTAGTTTAATATACTTTAATTCTATTTGAACATATCGTTGGATTCCAGGAATTGGCTAAAATGGAGTACATGATATTATTGTTACCTTCAGTTTGAAATGACTGCAGTTTGAAATGACTACAGGTACTGCTAATTAGTTTTGCTTTTCAGGGCTGTCAGTTACAGATGCAATAATAACTTTGTTTAAAAATAAAAATTTTGAAAAAAAATTATACATTTATTAGCTAACACTTAACTAGTCTGCTTGATAGTTAATATAAATGAAGTAAGTGCGTAGTTTGGAATCTATAGTAGAGTATGATATAGACGCCGTGCAGATGAACACTATTATACCTAACATTGATTATTGTGATTGAGGTATGATATTATAGCCTTCTTATAACTATATTCGGTGCAGTTGAACACATCTACTACTTCTGAGAAAGCATTGCCAACTGCATGCAATCTAGGTATAAGCTAGTATCTAAATGACTCAGTCCTGATATTTTTTGTTGCAATTAAAAAGAAATTTGGATCGAGTAGTTCTAGTAGGTATGTGGAAGGTAATTAGGTTTAATAAATCAGGACTGTCTATTATACCATTAACAATTTTAAAAATAAAAGTCAAGTCAAAAACAAGTCTTCTATTTGCGGGACGTTCCAGAGTGGAAGATACTCTCAGTATCGCTTTGATGTAAGACCATCATTGATGATTAAATGACCTTAGTCGTGTTTGGTGACTAGATCTTAATAGCCAGGTTCTTTAGCCCATCTTCCTTTTCCCCCATCTCCTTCCCCTCCCCACTACCTTATACCCAATTGGGGATGCCATAGTATCACTGGTTCCAGACGAGTATGTAACATTTGGGCATCATCCTGTCTTACCCACTGAAAAAAAAAAACAAAACAAAAATAAAAAAATTACTAGTTCATTGTATTGTGGCTTTGTTTTTGTAAAGCATCCTTATATTTCTGGAAAATATAATTTTTTCTAACAAATTAATATGTTTGATAATGCAACAACTGTTGTAACTCACAGTGGATTTGTGGATTATCTGCATACGTCAAAAGATAGTAGGTATCTACAAACTAATTATATTCATGAAGGGTGATCGATAACTAGGTAAGGATCAAATAATATGACGTAAAACAACATCGTATTATGGGTAAAAGCTGCGGTCATGATAAACAGCCGATACGAGCAATAATTAAAGCAAAATTAATTAAGTAAAACGATTCATCAAGAAAGTTTAAGTTAGATTACAAACAAATAAAAAAGTTAACATTTTACTTAATATGGATAAACTTAAATAGGTATATTGCATTTATTTTTAATAAAAAATGTTTTTCCATCACACGTCGTAGCTCATAGCTGAGTAGTCAGGAGATTAGCGCGTTTTTAGCCTGGCGTGTCACTTGATAAGCATTACTTCCCGTTCTAGCAGCACGGTAATACACGAAACACGGCGCGTATTTCTCAAACCGTGTGTGATTGTTTTTTTTTGGTTTTAATAGAAAAAATCATCATACAACAAAATGACATTTACAGTTTTTATTCCAAATGTGGTCAGAAATCGCTGGTTAAAATCCTTGGGGTGCGTGCACCCTTTTATATGTTTGCAAGATTCTTACCGAACAATGTTAAAAAGATTAGTGTCTTGGATAAATTTATCAATTTTTATTTAATGTGAGACATCTGGTGACTTTTCTGCAAGTCTAGGAAATTTTTTTTTAAACTTAATAGTAAAACCTCAAATTGATCAATTGAGTCGCCAACATTATCTTCAGTGATTCGGTATATGTTATCTTGTTATTGCATTTCAATTTGACTATCAGAAGAGTGAATAATAAAACCTGAAGTTTATTTCTCTTCACTTGGGCATTCATTTTGTGAGGCAGGCAACAAGTCGGTGTGAAATATGGCTGAAGCAATCAATGAAGGCGTATTTAAATCAGATACAGTTTCCAATCTGTCCTCTGCTCTTCTTGACTGAGTGTTCACTGTATTCAGTGCTCAGAGAAACACAATACCACGTCAACGACCTTTCTGCATAATTTTAATACAGTGTACAGCCGACAATTTTATTTATATAATATATTTTTTGCTGTTTAAGGTTTCTGGGGAAATTAGAAAGCATACTTTTGTAGTGACTATTTCGACTAAAAAATACAAGAATTGAATTGAAGAACGGAAACCTCATATATTGATATTTTTCTTTGGCTGCCATCTTCCATCGAATGTTGGCGATTATCAACATTCACATTATAGGCTTCGATTCGTATCAGTATCTACGTACCCTTAAAAATATTAATCATAACGTCATAACCAATTAACCACAGAGGCTGTCATCTGAATGATTAGTAGGATTTTTTCTATTTTGTTGCTCTTGTCAAAGATATTGGCGTTTTACAAATTTGTAATATCGTAGAATTTCGCGATTTGTAACTAGTAGGTTATTTAATTAAGGGGTTACTGTGGACTGGCTTAGGTAATCATTGCAAAACTTATCTTTATTTTATAGATACCTAGGTAGGCACTTGTGGCGATCGCATTGTATTAGATTACAGGGTGTGTAGTAGTTACTGACACGTACTATAATTTGAAAATCAATTTGGAAAACATCAATCATTTTCACCTGTGGGTAGGTTGTTGGGGAAATCAACAGTTTCGGTACAATGACGTTATATACTTTAGATGTGAGGTAGAAATCTCAAAGTGGGAAGCCAAAAGCAAGACAATTGCACTAGTCTCGATTTCTAGTAGGTACTTTAGTACTAAACTGTCACTCGTCGGTAAGGTCGTGTACCAGTAGGAAAATTGCATTTAAAATGTGCCAAAATGCCCTCCTATATGATGAGAAAATGTTTCCATGACACGGCAAACAGTTGTAAAAGTGAAAAAATAACATTTCATTTATATGTAGGTACACACAAATTAATTATTATTTATCGATTATTATAAGCAATAAAATTAATTTTCATGTTTCCCATCCGACAATTTTATGCGTCATTAGACGAAAACACACATTCTTTGATTGTCTTATGGTACGGCCACAATGAAGCCAACTTCCAACTTCAAACTTTCGGACGATTGTGTAGAAGGGTAGTTTGTGCGTTGGAAGTTCGAGTTGGAAGTTTGGCTTCGGTGTGAAAGAAGCATATCTTTTTAATCCATGAATAACTTTTGAATTAAGAAATTACTGAAAACCGCTGAAAACAAAATATTGTTGCTTAGTTGCCACATTATTTTGTGGGTATGTGAGACTATGGCGAGTCTATTTATATAACGTCATTGTTTCGGTAACCAACAAGCAGCCTAAGTAAAAACAATCAACAATTCGGTGTATTTTTTAACGAGCTATTTTTTTCATCATGCCACATTATTTTTTGGGTATGTGAGGCTATGGCGATTCTATTTCTATAACGTCATTGTTTCGGTAACCAACAAGCAGCCTAAGTAAAAACAATCAACAATTCGGTGTATTTTTTAACGCGCTATTTTTTTCATCATAATTTTTGATAAAATAAACATCTACATGATTCAATCAAGTGTTTAGGTTTAATTTAGAACACGCCTAGTTATTTTCTAAACAATACTACTAAAAACTCTTAAAAAGCACTTGCCGGAAAAAAAATATCGAAAAGCGACAGGTTTGTCTGCCGGGAGATCCGACGATTTGAAAATATTGGAACAAGGTTGCCCTGAAAAATGGACTCTTTGATTCATTGGCATATAGAGCTCCGGGCTAAAAATGCCCCTTTCTCTTTCATCGTCAGTTTATAATATATGGTAGTTGAAGTATCTGAAAAATGGATACTCTTCGGGATTACCAATATGAGGACGAGCGCGACGTATTCTCGACGCGACGTCTCGCCGTTTCCTTCTCGCATTCCCAGTACTCCATCCCGTGTTGGTTTGCGGAATTCCAGGGTCAAAGTGACAAAGTATGCGAGGCGAATCATCGCCGTGGAAAGAATACAACTGTGCAACGCGAGAGTTATGAGGAAGTTTGCCACGAAAATAGTCTTTCTGAACCTGTGTATGTATCGGCGACTCTCCGAGAGTTGAGGAGATCGGGACGTCAGACATGGATAAGAAATTCATATAACAATATCAAGTTCTTTTACGTGCGTGGGAAAGTGTATCAAACTGAAGAAGAAAAAATCTTATGGGACGTCCAACCAAAGGTGTAGGTGGCATTGAAAAGGCGTCTAACTGTAGACAATCTAAATATGTAATATGCAAAGCACCTGTTACCGTTTTAAATAGGTGGCATTGACCAAAGAGTCACTTGGCATCACTATTACAAACATATATGAAGTACACACGCGTTATATTTCATCCACTCCAATAAGAAAGTCATCAGCATCTCTTAGTCTGAATGTTGCATAGATACGAAGTAAACGAAGCATTTTAAATAGCTTCCTGATGTCCATTAGTAGAATGCTGTGCGGGATATTTTTATAAATTGTGCACTCATTGATGCATCCGGTAAGCGACAAGTAAATTGTCATTTTGATGAAATGCCGTCAAAGGACATACTGTAAACCATAACGCGTTCTTGGTAGTGGTGAATACATCAAATAATTAAGAAATTGTGCAATAAGTCAGAAATCTGAGCCACTGTTAAAACTGACAAAGCATTCCACGCAGTGGAATCTCAAAATGCATATCACATTCTCATAAGATATGTCTATCATTTTAATTCTTCTCTTGAAACTGTGTCCTAATTGAATAACCGCGACCTCTTCCATCTAGGTAGTTACAATTTGGTTTTGTTTAGGATTACCCTTCCATAGGTCACCCCAAGTGATTCGCTACGTTTGGTAGCACCCACAGGGGTGACCGGTTTCAAGGGGGGAGGTTTGTGTAGGTTTTGGCGGCGGATGCGTTTGGTACTACGTGGTGGGCCGGATTGGGAGAGACTGATTGAGGGAGACCTTTTGACATCTCCAGCAGCGGGAGGAATGGATTCATATGTCCGTCATTACTATGGACACACTGACCTCCCAATTCCTACACCAAGAAATTCCTTCCAAGAAATTCCTCTCCTCCCTTTCTCTAAAAAAAAACCCTCCATATAGCATCCCTAAGATAACACAGGCCACGAGAGAAATCTTTTTCCTCAAAGTCTTCTGTGTGGAGCTAATGTAATAAATGGTATTTTTTTCGATCGCCTAATTTTTAATTCGGACATATTTGTTATCCTATTTCTTGTGCAATGCGTTATTCCTCAGACAATTTCATCCGTCGCTGCAATTCGTCATGGTATTAGAACTATTTGATCGCCGATATCTTGAGAAGTTAAGAGAGGTGAAGCAAGCCGGTGGATTTTCATTTGGCGTAAAGAATATATACTCTTTGAAGATCTCGAATATAATATAGCAGAAATCTATTTTCTAATGCTTTTACAACAGCTCTTGAACGAAGAGATCTATCATTACGAAACTAGTACTTACCTACAGCTTTACTCTCTGAAACTTCTAAAACAATAAATCTATTTTTCGCCATAAACTCAATTTCATTATGAGGTATTTGGCTTTATCTCGCTAAAAACAAAACAATGCCACGTTGTTTGTCACATATTATTTATTTTGTTTCATAAGGTATTAAAAATGAATAAACTTTGGCAAAATCTATTAATACCTATTAAAAATGATGATAAGTAGGTACTATAAATAGTTAAAACAGGTAGGTACTATAGAGTACCTATTTATCGTTATGAAATTCTAACAATGCAAACATTTTTTGCTATCATAATCCTGAAGTTTCCCTCGTCATTGTGTCTCTGATTTATGGTGTTTCAAGGATTTCTACTGTTGTTTAAATGCCTGACATAGTAATAATAGGCCATAACTTTATCTTAGTGTTACTTTAGATTTAAGATACCTTCTGTGTTTTGTATTTCATCTGCTGGGTGATTGTTGACTATGTGAGTCAGCCATTGTGTCAGAGTGTCTGTAGGCAGGTGCCATGTGTTCGCAAGAATAAAATAAAATATCAAAATTTGGTACACGCCGTTATAAAAGTGGGAGTAAAGTGTGATTCAAAGTTTATTATAAAGACAAAGCGATCTTAGCAGACGGAATAATGAAAAGAAACATATTAGATACGTGATCAAAATACAGACGAATAGAATAGATTATAATAAAACAAATAAAAAACTTTATTCCACTTAATTTTATTGACCGTAACCGGTTTCAGCTCGTCAGAACCATCTTCAGACTGGTACAAATAATTCTTAGTCTACGGTTTATATACATAACATTTGGGGGAGGAGAGAGGGTGGTCTACAAGGATTTAGACTACCCCTCTCCCCTCCCCCAAATGTTATATATATATATAAACCGTAGACTAAGAATTATTTGTACCAGTCTGAAGATGGCTCTGACGAGCTGAAACCGGTTACGGTCAATAAAATTAAGTGGAATAAAGTTTTTCATTTGTTTTATTGTAATCTATTATAATGGAATTCCATCACGAATTGTCAGTTTCAAAAATAGAAATATTACAGACGAAGAGAATTATTATTTTGGAATAAATGAACGAGTGAAAAACACTCGATGAAACATATATTAGTCTGATATGTGCGGTGTTTCGGGAGAATTCAAATCTTTTCTATTTTGAGAGAATATGGGTTTTTGAAATATTTGCAGAAGCTTACGCCATCATACCGGATAACCAGCCAGACCGATTAATATTAAGCTTTTAAATTGGATCTGTTCTGCAACTTCATGTGAAAATACAAATTTAACCATTTAATCTTGCTTTTCTTTGCTGTTTTTTAATGCCCCCTCGTATCGAAGGTTGGCTATCATAAGGACAATATTCACTTACTAAATAGTCCTGTAGGTTGTAGCTCGAAACTGCTTGGTGATCTTCTTGATAAGTCTTCATCTTCCACATTATTCATCAATCTTCTATATGGTTAATAAATTGATTCACTTAGGTAAACAGTGATCATATATTTACGTGCCCGAAAACTTTGTCCGTAGTCGTCACCAGTCAACAAGACTTGTTCAACATGCCACACGGCAGAACAGATGTTCTACCACAGCATAGAATAACAAAAGGAATGGTTTTATCGAATTAAATTTCTAAAATAGTTAATATATTTAATCACTCCTTGCCAAATTTTAGAACGTAAAAAAAAGAAATTTTGTAGGTTGGTACTGTAAATGGATGATTTATCTGTCGTTCGATAATAAAATAATAAAAACAAATAAATAATTAACAAAGGTAGGTATTGTTTTATATTTTATTGTTTTCTTCAATTAATATCCTTAACATCTTTAAAATATTTGGCCAATCGATGGAGAATCTTATACATTCGTCTTTCTATCTTGGGTATTTATTTTATTTAGTTACTCTATTTTAATTTTTTACATTTATTTAGAAGATACATGTTAAACACATACAAATAGTTAAAGATTATATTTGTAGTCCTCCTCACTAGGAGATACTGTGCTGAGAGAGACTATGTTATGGATAAGTTTTCAGCGACTTCTATATGGTAAAACTTCATGGTTTGGGTAAGGTTTTCCCAGAAACTTCTACGACGATGTTTTAAATGTACTATAAGTTCATTTTCCGATAGTTCCTTATTGTCCTTAAGGCTCCGCAACCGGGCTCGAAAAGAAGAAGATGGAGAGATACGAAATAACGAATGTTAGAGGAGAGCGCTAATATTTACAGCGCCAAAATCGATGCCAAAATTGCGAAAATGTTTAATAAAACATGACTCGTTTAAAATAGAGCAAAAATCTCTTGGGGAGCATCTTAAATATCATTTAAAGAAACATTTTTAATTTTTTCACAAATTTAATTTATAAGATAATAGAAACAGACTTGTTTTAATAATTTTTGGAGCATAGTTTGCGATTTTTTTCTATCGAGGGAATTTCATATAATTAGCGTTTCGGCTTGGACAGCATCTAGACATTATCTTAAAAAATAACATATGGGAGATTTGTAAGAAATCGGTAGAAATTCGAGTTGCGGCCCCTTAAATTTTTTGTTTCAATTTATTTGATACTATGTGGGAGTTTGTTACATACCCTTAATACTGCTAAAAATTCAGAGCTTCTTTGTCCAAAGACAAAGGCTGGCGCTTTCGGGTGCATACAGAACAGTCGCTTCGGACGCTTTGCCAGTTTTGGCCGGCGTTTTGCCTATCGATCTTGAAATTAGGGAGGTGTTAACAAAGAAGCTTTTGAATTGTATACATTTTGATTCTATTACTTTTATTTTTGTGTGAATTATTTTTTTTTTTTTGCTTATTTTATTTCTTTTATCATTGTTTATTTTAGATTTCGCTAAGCTATGCTAGACGATGTTTTATCGAGATACCTATTTATTATTTTTCATCATTTTTGTGTTATATTCTTTGTTTTCCAGTTTCCTATTCCAAGGAACACTGTTGTGACCCAACTTACATACTCAACTTTGTTTTTTTTTTCCTTGCGTTTGTTTTGGTTTCTATGTTTTTTTTCTTCTTTTTAGTATCACAACCTCTACTTTGCTTCGCTCAGGAGGCTGAACTGAACTGCATCTATAATATATTTTGTTATGTTTCTTTTTCCCCTTCTGGGGGGTGCACTAGACCTCGTCCCTGCGTCAACAGGAGTCAGTCGACGACGGCACGGTGCCCTCTAAAATCATTTGCGCCACTCCCAGCAACATGTGCATGCCTGATGTTTGGGGGGGGCGACCTCGGCTCTCCTTCGCCTTGCCCCCGGCTACTCGACGCTGAATTCCTTAGGGTCATCGGGTATTTCCCCCCAATCTCCCATTTACTTTTCTTTGAGGCATCACCGAGGAACCGGCTAAGGGGCGCGGAAGCTGAGTGTGGTTCACGGCTAGACCGAACGTCATGCGCATTCTTGCTGGGACTGCCAATTGATTGGAGAGGACTCCCAACCGTTTGCCATGCTCGTATTACTTCTGTACTGTGTTTTTTTTTTCCCAAACAGGTGCTTGTAGGATACGCTGGATACAATCACCCAGCGCTTGCCACCTCGAGGACTTTCACCAACCTGTCCCATTGTCTTGTCTATATTTTGTAATACTAACACATATTGTATCTTGTATTTCCCGCTAAGCACTTGCATACTGCTTGCTAACAACGTATGCAGGGACATTGGAGGTCTAAATTCGTTCTAAACTAAATGTAGCTTCGTTCTTTCAAAAAAATTAGAGTCCTTGCGAGAGCCTTGAAGGAGTAACCATCTGTTACTTATACCAGGGCGGGTAAGTGGTGGATAATAACCTCCAATGTCCAAAGACAGAGTTATACTTTGGTATATTTTGTGCGTTTGTTTGGCTCTGGTTTTATGAGTATGTGAGGTGTTTGCCTCTTTGTATTTTTTACTAACTACAAAAAAGTACTCTTGGAGTACTAGGCCGTATGTTTCGTAAGTTTTCTTTTTCTCCCCTTCATGAGCCTTGCATAGTCCATTATCAGGGCAGATTTGTAGAGAAGAAAGAAAAGTTAATTTATGTCATGCTTTCGGAAGGGTTACCGTGTTGTAGCCGCGCATCACCTAAAGACGATTGAGAAACCTACAAATTTAATTATTTATTTTGTTTTTTTTTTTTTACATGGTACCTACATACTACATAGTTCTAATGTTTACAATTCAGTTTATAACCTCACTAGGTCAAGCCTGTGTTGAGGTTAACTACTCTACAATTTAGAGTAGAGTAAATATGTAGTGTGACCATAATGTTGAGATTTGATTTTTTTTTAAATACTTATATACATATTTATTTTTAAATAATTAAGATGAGTAATATATATGCACTTAATTTTGCAAGAGAAAGATGGAAGAAAAAAACAGTTAAGTTAATAACATGATATTAATTTAGAAAGGATAAAGTCGAGAAAAATAATTGGCAATCCTCGGCTAACACAAATAATTTAACAGTTTTTTTAAAAGTGCTTAAGGAATTAAATATGAGTGGAGCCTTATAAAAATAATTTCTTTGACCAAAAGAAGATTTAGTTTGAATTGCCATAAAGTTCAGACCAGAGCCATCTCTGTGCTGAATTTGCTGTGTTCTTTCTGAAATATCAATATTATTAAAAAATCTACAAAGCATTTGTATAATATACCTATAGCTGTTTAACATTCATGACATGACATGCTTTATAAAGTAAATGAGTTGTACCTATATCTATTTTTTTAACATAACTTTAAGAATCAGTTTTTGTGCAATATTATTATACAAATGCAGGTTATTAACCTCTAAAGTTAAACAAGGTAATAACTTGACCGTGACAATCTTAAAACATGATCTAATAGTGATGAAGTTCTAGTTGACATTTTCAGCTATAAAATAATTTGAGTATGGATAAGTGGAGATGACAAAGAGATGACGTAAAGGACCCGAATCGAGATGATCATGCGATCATATTTTTGGAGCGAATACAATTTTTGGATGTGTGACCTCAAATCAACTTAGGTGACTCTTAGCATGAAGCATTTACTAAATACACGGAGGTCTAAAACAAATTGAAATATTTGAGACGCAATGTGTTCATTTCTCTTTCTAAAGTTTTGTTCCGGACAGCATTTTTTTTAATACGGTTCACAAGAATCCTATCTGTTCGGAGACGGGGGGACTATATTACCTCCAATTTGGGTACCTGTGTTGCGATTCTGAGTGGAGTTGGAAGAGGGAAGAAAAGGGGTAAAGTACATAGTTGGCTGTTTAAATCTGGTCAACTAATTATCACGCCGTTTCCCCGTAGGGGTAGGCAGAGAGGACGGACCGCCAATATATCCCTCGGGCATCCCCGACTTCTTTTACCATTCAAATTTGCATAAAATATTCTCCTTACACTTCTTCGTTCATTCGCTCTACATTCCCTGATCAGTCGATGGTCCCTTACTTAATCTTGCTCATTAGGCTTACATCAGTCTTGTATTCTCTGCGGATCTCCACATTTTTCATACGGCCATTCATGGTTTTACTCCACCCATGCCTCAGAGATCTCATTTCAACAGCATTCAGTCTACTTTCTTCTTCCTTCCTCCGCTAGTACCAGCACTCCATTGTGCACCCTAACAGTGGACAGTGCAAGATTCATATTTTATATTAAAATTTTATGAAAACCAGGGTCTTACCAATAAACATGATTTAAAATTACACAACTGATTAATTAAATGTATGGCAAAACTTTTTTTTATCGGTTGTTTACAATAATTTAAAACACATTTATTAGTAAGGGGGTTGGGGTTTCTTCATTGGGTTAGAACATATACACAAAATTAATTCAATCAATTAAATAAAAACAGAATGAATTCGGATATCAAACTATTTAGCGACAATAAATTGATACCCACTTTTCGTATTTATATATTTATTTAAAAACGCATTAAAATTTTTTTTTTTTCTTAAATAATATGTTATTGAATTAACTTAAATCCTCTTATCGAAATGCCGAACAAAACTGTTGGTCAAAAACTTATATTAAAATCGATGATCTTTCTTTCCCGAGATTTATGGAATTGTGAAACAAAAATATCATTTTTCTAAAATTGTTCCGTCATCGCCGAACGTAAAAGCTAGAAGATTCGTTACATTTGTTGATTTTATATTAAAGTATGACAGCCACTCTACGTTTGGCACTTTGTCAAATATTCCACAGATTCATGCAACCGAATGTTATGAAAAAATTTCACCTAATTTTCAACGGGTCGGATCCAAGATACAAGTCGAGAAATTCGGTAAATTTAGAACAAAATCCTGTATGTAAACAGCCAAATTTTGACGCGGAGAAGATGTTTAGAAATATCTACTAATATATTTCAAAATATGTTCTCCGCGTTAATGTTTACGTGTGGTTCATAAAAAAGGAATCAATAGATATAGTTCACCCATTCCAAAACTTCTATCCTTAAAAAAATCAAAAATACTAATTTCGTTTTTTTTACATTAACTTCAGACAGGAGGCTCTGAGAAAAAAAAATAACTTCAGGGCCTATATCATCTTTGGGGATGCTGTGTGGAGGTTGCGTAACTCCGGTACAATGAACTCAAATTTTCTTTGAATTCAGCAATTAAGTATGTAGGTACCCACCTATCGTATTATAATATTTTCAGCAGACTTTTTAAAATTGAAACTAGTTTTTAAAGAACTGAGACTATCCCGTGATTTTTCGTTGATCTGCGTTAATATGTATATAAATGATGCATGTAGCAACGCATAATCTGTACGTTCTAAGGCTTGTAAATGTGATCTCCCACACAAATTTTCGAGCTTTTTGACATTTTTGAAGAGGTTCAGATATTATCTTTTAAAAATAGTTATGCCTATGTTTGCTTCAGATAAAAATCATTCTAGTTACTTAATTTGAAGAGGAGAATCGTATCATCAGCGAACCTTCCAATTTTAGCATCGATTGGTAGATTGCACAATTCATTTATATAAATTAAGAATAAAGTGGGACCCAAAACGCTTCCTTGAGGAACGCCAAAAATAATTATCAATTGATTGCTGAATAAGTTTTTAATTTTTGCAGTTTGTTTACTGTTCGACAGGTAACTTCAATACCTGTCAAGTTCATAACCATATATTTCAATGTTTGATAATTTGAAAGTTTATGTTATTTTTTTTTATTACAGAAAATAGGTTTTTTTCTTGTTTACATTACACCTGCAAAGCTACTGCAAGTAGCTTGTTGGCAAGAAAATAGTGTGGAAAAAAAGATAGTACAGTATAAGTCTTACAATAGAAGAAAAAATATTGAAATTTAATAAAATACGAGTACATAATAGAAACATAAATAAGTATAAAAAATATTAAGACAACGTCTAAAAAACATTAAAAATCCACGAGGAGTCAGGTAATACATAAAATCTGATTCCAATAGCCATGTTTTTAACAATAGTGCAAATTTAGGTGTCGAGCAACATTTTTTCAAATCATGTGGCAGCATATTAAATATAAGTGGTACAATGTATTCAAAAGTTCGCTGGCCATGTTTATTAGAAAATCTAGGTACTATCATACCTTCATTTTGTGTAAGCCTAGTATTGTGCACGTGATCCACCATTGTTTTGTATGGGCTATCTAGAATATGTTGCATACAGATTTTATGCCAAAAAAGAGCTCTAATAGGTAAAACATTTATGGATTTATACATTATTGTGATATTTTGAGGCTGGTCATAAACTGCTTTGCTGATGAGTAATTTGACCATGGCGTTTGGAATTGACTGTACATATTGGATTTTTGTGTTACATGAGTACCCCCAAGAAGTTATACCATATCTCACATTAGATTCAGCCAGGGACAAATAGATTAGTTTCATGGTTTTGATGGGCACATAATATTTAAGTTTATACAGTTTGCCTACAATAGTTCGAAGGCGCTTACATAGCTTAACAATATGGATATCCCATTTCATATTACAATCCACCGTCACCCCTCAGTAGACATATTCTTTTACTAGGTCAATACTTCTACAGGCGCAGGGCTGTATGCAGTCAAAGTTATGGGATACTATTGAAGGTGCTATTGTATATCTGGCATGAGGCGATCTTATGTGCATTAGATTTGTTTTTTGTGCATTTATGACTAAGCCAGAGTCGTGAGACCATTTTAGTAATGCTATGAAATCCTGCTGTAGCATATTCATGGCCGTGAGCAGATCCCTATGTGAGATGACAAGTGCTGTGTCATCCGCGTATACGTAGTATTTGATAAAAGAAAATACTTTATTCATAAGAGAGACAAATACTTTATATAGTGTTGGACCTAGGATAGAGCCCTGCGGCACACCAGTAGACAATGTTCCCACTTTACTCAATTTTCCATTTACTTTGATCTGAATATTACGATCACTTTTTCAAAAGTTTAAGAAAACGTCCTTGCATCCCTGTCGCCTCTAGAACTTTAAGTAATTTTGTAGGATCTATAGTATCAAAAGCTTTCGAATTATCTATGAACAAAACTAATATTTGTATTTTATCGTTTAGTTCGTTATTTATATAATTTGAAAAATCTTGAAGTAACAGTTCTGTGCTCTTCTTTTTTGAAAGTCATATTGGTGTGGAAGCTTAATGCAATCTTCTTCACAAAGTAATTCATTCCAATTGAAATTCCTAATGTTTGCATCGATTCTTTTTTGAGATAAAATTGAAACTTTAGTCGTTGTTAATTTCTTATTACTTTTGGGAAATGGAATATTTATCGCCGTATCAAACTGATCGGCTTAATTAATCTCGCATACACACGATGAAAGCATATCAGTGATTTTGTTGAAGTAAAACTTCTTTACGCACGCTCGACACTTGGGGGCAAAATGATTAATTCGTTATGAAACGTTACGAAAAAATATGAAACGTTACGAAAAAATGTGACACGCTAATCAATATGAGACGTTATCAATGTGAAACGCTAATCAATGATATGAGTTGAGTTGAGTTGAGTTGAATTGAGTTGAGTTGAGTTGAGTTGAGAGCTGAGAGCTGAGAGCTGAGAGCTGAGAGCTGATAGCTGAGAGCTGAGAGCTGAGAGCTGAGAGCTGAGAGCTGAGAGCTGAGAGCTGAGATCTGAGAGCTGAGAGCTTACAGCTGAGAGCTGAGAGTTGAGAGTTGAGTGTTGAGAGTTGAGAGTTGAGAGTTGAGAGTTGAGAGTTGAGAGTTGAGAGTTGAGAGTTGAGTTGAGTTGATGGGGATGTTGAGGGGATGGGGATATTTTTATTCCTGTTATTGTTATATTGTTAATGGACGGCATAAGTTAGTGAAGTTTTACTTTAGTCGTGTGGTCTAAAGCACAATCGTTTTTTTTCCACTATTGAATCTTATAAAAATATGATCAATGCACGAACGTGTTATTTTTCCTGCAATTACTGCTTCTCGCGTGACGTCATCGATACATTTAGTAAAATAGTTCATAGATAATAGAATAATCCGTATTAGAATCTACATGTTCTGAAACAAGCGCAAATATTTTTTAATAATATTCTTTGTAATTTTATTACAGCATCGACTGATATTAAAACTATGCATATTATAGCACATGGCTTAGTCGAATCCATTAGAAAAAAAGAAGAGTTATATCACCAGACAAAGAAATTTCCCTTAGATAAAAAAATATTTACATATTACATATTATTTAGTTACAATATCCCGAAAAAATTTATATTGTTTTTCATAAATCTAATTATTTGGTGAATTTTTCCAAATTTACATAAATTATCTTTTTTTTTAACGCTATCGAATATAGGAACAAATTAACCTCGTAACACCCGTTTTTAAATCAGGCAGCCCTGAAGAAATATCAAATTATCGACCTATATCTCTTGTCTCAAAGTGGCAAAAATTTTTGGAAAAATCGTAAAAAAGCAACTCATTTACTACATTGATAATAATAAAATACTTAGTCCTAGCCAATTTGGATTTAGAGAGAAACTAGGCACTCATGATGCCATTGCTGAACTAACCTCAACTATATACAATGCATTAGATAAAAAAAAACAAATGCCTTAACATTTTTATTGATTTACGCAAGGCTTTTGATAATATCTCCCATACAAAACTAATTAATAAATTAAATGATATCGGCATTATTGGTACGGTTAGATATTGGCTACAAAGCTATCTAACTCAAAGAAGTCAAAAAGTAAAATTAAATAACTCACTAAGTATGGGTGAAACTTTAGAATTTGGAATTCCCCAAGGGACTGTTATTGGACCAATTTAATTATAATATACGTTAACGAAATGTTTAAATTATCACTTAATGGTTAACTTATATATTTTGCTGACGACACTGCAATAATTATTGAAAAAAGACGTGGAACGATATTACCATTGCAGCCAATCAAGACATGAAGGTTATAAAAAAAATGGTTCGATAACAATTTATTATCACTCAACACAGAAAAAACTTATTATATTCCATTCTCTCTACAAGAAGATGTATCAAATAATATAATTAACATAACAATTCATTCCAAAAATTGTGCAAATGACGATGCATGTAATACGGACTGCGCTAAACTAAATCATAAATCTAATGTAAAATATCTTGGAATCTTAATGTTAAATGGAAAGATTATATCAATCCACTGTGGAAAGAATAAGAAAACTTATTTATATATTCTATAACATACGAAATATTTTAAACAAAAAAAAAAACTATAAAAATTGTCTATTGTGCATTAATTCAGTCCTTATTACAGTACGGCATTATTGGGTGGGGAGGGGCCTTTAAATCTTCCTTACAGCCCATAATTATAATTCCAAGAATAATTATAAAAATCATCCTTAGGAAACCATACGACTTCCCTACTCTAGAATTATTTCGGGAATTTAATGTACCATCAATCATAGAATTGTATAAGAGAAACGCCTTATATCAAATTTATAAAGAATATTTTATTAAAAAAATTCACCCCTCAGATAGCATAAGCAATAGATTTAAAACTAATGGCTTAATAGCCATCCCTGTGCTTAGAACAACCACGGCTCAGCATCACTATTTGTATTTAGGTGTAAGATGGTACAATATATTATTGTCCAAAAATAAAATTAATATAACGGGAACATTGAAATATGAACAATTTGACAAGCAAATTAAGTACCTGAAATTGGATAATGATATATTGTACCCTTAATTTAATTTACCCTTACTAAAACTGAAATATTTAATATTAAAAGTATATGTATATATATATACTGTTATTGTCCTTCTAAAACTATTTTTTCTAAATTATGCACCTTTGTCAAGTAATTGTATTTATTTCATAAGTTCTTTTATCATTGTTTAAACATCTCATTAAAACACTATTAATTTTTTTTGCATGTTAATACTCCTCCCATAAACACGAGCTCTTGAGCTCAATTTATGGAGTAGTAGTAATATAAAATGAATTATTGTATAAACTTGCGCATGTAATCATTTGTATAGTAAAAAAAATTCTTGAAATAAATATTAAGTTTTCATATTGGATAGTCAGTAGTGTGGGCCGCAACTGTATGGCGAAAAAAAAATTATCTTATTTCCTCGACCGCTAGTGATAAAAAGTTGTCTTAGGTCTTTAATGTTAATAAACAATAAAATTATCGTTTTTAGGTTCCGCGAAGCGATCGAAAAATGATTAAAAAATATTTTTGGCGAATTATTCCCAAGAAGTAAAGTAATGAAAGAGTTACAATTACAAAATTCACACTAACAATTTATTTACTATTAAAGAAGTTACAACATTAAAAATTATAGTCATAATTATTACATTAAACACGAAGAACTAAATGTGATCAATTTTTCCGGTTGAAAATCACGTTTTGTTGCGATTTTTGGCATATTTTTCCTTGAGTTCATGATTGTAGTAAAAATACCTTCCCTGTTCTTCTCGACACACTCTTTCGAAGATGTTTCGGTCAGAATCTTTACACAACGTTCTACAGTATGCGTAAGACAGGGGAACCTTTCAAAGTTGATGAAAATGGAGCTGACTTCTGAAGTTAGGCTAAGTTCTACTAATTCTTCTTCCGTTACATCTTCCAAAATGGGAGGATACGGATTGGGGTATCTTGCCAAGATATCGTATCAAAGTAGGATTGTGCCACAAAATTTAATGTAGGTACTTTAAATAGTCGGTTTTCTGTCCGAAATAACTCGCCTTAATTAATAAATGCCTTATACCAACTTCTTGATGGAAGGTGATTCATCGATTATTATCATTGAAAAATAGTAAATTTTCAGGATGAGCGAAGTAAGCGCTTCGCTGTATCACAGGATTAATTATTGCTTTTAATTCGCCCGGAAGATATCGAGAATATTTAATCATGTTAAAAATATGCTTTTTGCACGACCCATGTAGTTTTATATAAAACCACATAGGAACTTATGTCCTCATGATAAACGTGGTTAACATAACAACATTTTCTGATTGCGTTGCGCTTCCAATATATTGTCGTAGGATTCGACTCGCTGTAATGATAATAATCACTCCCGGGTTCTTCTGGCAATATCAGGATGACAACTGCTTTCAAAATATCAAGCCAATATTTTTGATCTGTGCTTAAATCTTGATGTTGAATACTCAACATCAACAAAAAAAGGTTGTACCGGTAAATTATGGCAATTATGAAGATTCGAACCTATGGGGCCAGAAAACCCACAGGGTCCAGTGGTTATACCATTCGACTTCGTAATCGAATGGCGTAGAAGCAGCTCGTTGCAATGAAAAGGGCAAATCAGCCACTGTGTTTTTTCCATTGTTTGAATCACACCACCAGTTGTTCTCGTATTAAAATTGGTGCCGTCACTTTAAATAGTAGAGTAAAATGTTTTGACCAGCAAAATATTCCATTATTATTGTTTTGGCTATGTTTACGGCAGTGCCTGAACTGGGCATAATATGCCTCAAGATATGAGAGCCGGTTCCACGATTACGTGTTCTTCAAGTAATGTGCTTTTATGGTAGGTATTTGTGTTTTTTTTATATTAGCTAAGGTTTTGTCCTTTGACCATCAAAAAATAATCCACTTACTTTATGCACATAACTTTGATGAGTACAGATCTGGTACGCAGAGGTTTGCCACGCAGTCTATTTTTGTCTATTACTTTATTATTATTATCCTGCGTGATTATGTTGAAATCATTCAAGACGTCAGAAGCGATTGCTGCTCCAGCTCGATCCGATATCCTGAACCTGTCACAGATCTTGGAGAGAACTGTACATAAAAGACGGAGAATTGCTGGTTGTTGGAAAGGCGGTGTTATTAATCTTAAGTAGCCGACTTCATTTTGCGACCGAAGAAGATGATTTTGAAGTTAAGGTGGAAGATAACGATACGCAATTATAGACAATGATACAAAGTGTCTACAAATTCTAAAGCTTTTTCTACTCACACCTGTTCATTTAATTTGGTAAGATCTTTTCATTTTCTCTTCATAGGCTTTTCCAATTGTTACGTAGTCGGTATATCAACATTGCCGATGAACTTTTTTCTCTCACCTCTTTGGTCTTCCAAAATCTTTTTTTCTTTAAAGGAATCATTAATTTATTGTCTATAAATTGCATTTATTGCTTTACATTTACAATAACAAATATCAAACAAGAGGGAGCTTGTGATTTTAAATGGAGAGACTCTTCTTTTCAAGGAAACTGTATTTTTCTACCTTTTTCTGACTTCAACAAGTTTATATACTTATTTTGATATGCCTTAATAATTTTTGTAATTCTTTCTTTAGAAATGGTTGGCAAAGAAGACTTTTCCCATATTTTAAAAATACTTTTAGTTACCAACACAACAATATCACGAAACGGAGAGTCCTTGGTCGACTAAGGAACGGCCAATATGGCGTGCTGCTCAAGCGAGGGCGGGTTTGGGGACTGCGGGCAGAAGTGCCTTAATGCCATATTATTACAAAAATAATAAATGGCAGTTATATACACCGAAGCCATAGACTTTATTTAACAAGATCTCATAAATGAACATCTTTATACTATTTCAGAATATTTTTTGCAAAGGCTGAAAAAATGGAAAAAATTCGATTTTTCTCAAACTTCAAAGGACCCGTGAAGCCTTAGGATATTTTTTGATTTTTTTTAAACTAAATTATTTTGATGTTTTAGATACAAAGACAACTTTCTATTACTAGCGCCGAAAAAAAAATCGGCCCAAGTTAATGGTTAGCGTATCCTGACATTTTAACATATCAATATTTACATCCCCAAAGATTAGTACATTTTAACAGTGATTTAAGGGAAGATTATCGAGTGTTGTAGAAAGTTCATTTATGAAAGCGAATTTTCTTAAGTTTGGTGGGCGGTAAATTGCAAGTAAGGTATGTTCATTATTATTTGGAAGTGTGATTATACCGAAAATATTTTCAAATACCTGAGTTTCCAATTGCTTTTGTGTGAAAACAAATGTATCTCTGATGTACACAGTAATACCCCCACCAGACCTGTGTTCGCGAAAATAGCTTACACTATTGTAACCTGGAATTTCGTACAAACTGGCATGTTCACTTTTAATAGAGGTTTCACAAAGCATAAGTGCATTTTTTTTTTCCAACAGTCGTGAAGGTACATATGTATTACAATCAGTTTTTAGAAATTGACCGAATATTAACTTGTACGCATATAGAACTTCCCACTTCACTGTTTTTTATCTACCATTTCTTCTGTCCACTGATCTAACCTATTTGTTCTCTTAAAGTCAACATCACTGTCTTCATCTATGTATTTAGACGCCATAGCTGATGAAGTGGAGAAGTCCCTCGAAAGCGCAGCTAGGTATGCTGGGGAGTTTTCCCTGTCTCCGGTAGGATGAGCGGCAGGCTTTCCAAATCTGGTGCAGGTGGCGCAGGTGCCTTCGCAGCAGCATTTGGGCAACTATCGCGAGCGTGACCATCCTGGCCACAGTGACCACATCTTGTTTGGTCCTTACAGAATTTAAAAGAGTGTCCAAGCATTTGGCACTTGAAGCACACTGTAAGGCCAATAAAAATCACGGACGTGGCACACTCTCCAGTATAACTTCGAAATTTTTTGAGATACGGACAAATTAATTTTACTGTTGTTTTTAACTCTTTAAACACTTGTAGTGTATCTGAAAGCTTCTGGCTTTTAGACTTAGACATAGATGGCAGTGCTAAGTGCTGTCCTTAGATTCCGCTAGATGGCAGGTAGTTTAGTACCTGTGGGAACCAACAGAGGGTGTAATGAGGTGCCACTACTGGCTTTCGACTCCAATTGTGATGAACCCTACCTAGCTGATTTACTTTTCTAAGCTTCTACCTCGTAGTTTAAATCTCGTAGCTCCTGTCTCGTAGCCACGCTCATAATTCTACCCTTATGTCCTACTGATCACACCACTAGGTATGATGGCCTGACTCAACCCTCCTTTCGGTTTATTTCTACCTCAGGCTCGTGATTTCTAAACCCCTATACCTTATAATCTAGCTAAACCTACCCTATCTTCTTAAATCCCTGCGATTTTCTCACAGTAATCAAGATTTAAGATTTTTGTTCACATTATTTCTATAATCTGCGTTGTGTAATTTTTTTGTTTTAGATTTTACATCTGTTTGCATACTTAATATGCACACATATGTAGAGAAGATAATGTATTACGTGTGGTAACCCATAGATTCTTTTAGAGAAAGGGTGAGAATTTTCCGATCAATTTATTTATTATTATTTTAGAATATTTAACCGAGTTTGATAAACTACCCCCGCCCTAAACCTTGTGTCTATTTGATTTCCATAGGAATTTAGTGTGTTTATTTAATTCTTCCTATCACCGCTGATACATCGATAACATAAACAACAGTTAATAAATTAAACATTTCAAGAAAGCAAACCTTACCTTAGGATGATCGAACTCGAAGGTCCAGTTTTCTCAATTGAAGTCCTTGTCTGCAACTTCTCCTAACATAATGTGTTTGTAGTCATAGTTAGTGCTTTTGGTTAGTATTCGCAACATTGTTGAAAGAGCAGGAATGGAGGGATATGGGGAGGGGATAATATGTTTGCTTAAAAAGTCGTTTAGAATTGAGTGAATTTAAACGTCAATGTCGCCTTCACATATTGACCGCAGATTTCATCTCAAGCTATAATTGATAAACTTGTCCCTGACGTTAAGTTTTGTTTTGTTTATTCGTTAATGAATTTAGGTGACTGGGTCAATGGATGGCCTTGAACTCAAATCGTAATTTTGGTACACTATCGAAGGTCATATAACCATACCCTAATCGTGCTAGTGAAAAGAAACGATAGGTATTTGTCTTACAAATACGCTAAGATACCAAAATTGATTTAGTGATGCGTTTCTATCTAATTATGTGTTAAGTATTTGTTTAGCAACATTTCATTCTGTATGGGAGGTGTGACATGCGAATGCTAATAAATTGGTTAATTATTTATTTACCCTTACTTGGCGTTACGTCCATCAGTGTCAGGATATCCACAGGAACCTGTAAAAGCTTAAATATTGTAAGGACTCACCAAGCTCTAATGTCTTAATTTCAGCTCCACCGGGTTACTATCATCGGCGAGAAACTTATTAGAGCATCCGATCTACCTGTGTAACTTATCGCACTTTTATTTCGACTTCCCACTTTTAACGATTTAATCCTACAAGATCCGGAACTCATCTCCTTCCTTTCTCCTTTGAATAGATCTCTGATGTAAAAAATTCTCACGTTTTCCTTTAATATCTGCCGTTATTATTGAAGAAGAACGATCCTATCTAATTAATCCCGACAACCCTCACCTTCCTCCCCTTTCCTTCCATATTTGATTCCAATCTAAAGAGGGGAATCGATTCTTAATAATCGTTCGCTCGAATATTATTTTATTATGTGGTATATGACTATACCTATTTACTCTTTAATAAATTAATTTATTAATTTGAATTTCCTTTAAATTTGTATTATTCCACTTTATAAAAATATTTAAGTTTTATTTATTTTTTTCTCAATTTAAATTATATATTTTTTTTCATAACAACTAAAGATTTTCTTTAAATTTGAATTATTCCACTTAAGGACAAAGCTAAAGTTTTATTTATGTTTCCAATTTGAACTAGAATCCCTTTGTAACGGATAACTAAATATTATTCGTCACTCAGATTACAACAAAACTGAAAGAACCCCTTCCACTTTATTTTATAACACTTTTGTTTAGCAGCAAATTAATCACTTGGATTATTCATTTAAACTTCGGCTAAGTATTTTCCAGATTTCGGATCAATTATTATTATTGCGTTGTCACCTAACGATAATTAATATCTCGTAATAAAATTTCCAACTTTCGACCTAAACGTAAATTTTTTATTTAATGAAACTTATTAGACTGTAATTTTCTTTATATAACCTCGGACTAAATAACTCTATTTTAACCTTCATAGAACAAATTTAAAGCAATTCAAACACACTATATTAAACTCCTCCCGCATTGAATTTGTAATTAATTAATTAATTATTAGATTTTATTGAATCGGAAATTATTACAAACACTGATTTTAGATTTATTATAAGATCATACACTCCGTTAAATTGCACGATTAACCCTATCCGGGCACTTCACTCCCTGTTTTATCAAAGTATAAAACTGATTGTAGACTCTATTTTACCACTGAGTTTTTTTTTATAAGTATAAACTGACTTTATTTTTCCACTGTATTTTTAAAGTATAAAAACTGATTCTAGACTCTATTAATTAATTACCAGGGTAATTCTCACGACGTGCGCGACGTTTTAATCAACCTTCCCAGTTGTCGAAGGACCCTGAATCATCCCAAACATGCTAATTTATACCCATCACAGCTCCAAAAGGGCATAATCGTATATTCCTTGACGAGGAATTATAATCTGTAATCACTCGAAATTTTTTGAAAACCCCATCTCGTTATTGTATGTTCCTACATAAGCTCTTTCGATTTTGCCTCTTCCTAAATCTCGGTTCGTCCCACAACTTTGTCTCGCTTTTCTAAGGTTTTTAGTCCCGGACTTAGTAAGCTGCCATCCAGTTTGCCCATTTTCCACATGTCTTCTGTCTTCATAATATGTTTTATAAACATGGTTTTAATCTTGTTTTTTTTTTCAATTTTGAACATTCCCATAAGTGATCTGCTAAAACTGTGTTTTAATTGGCATAAATATTAGGGAAAACGTAGATTCTTCGGTCTCCTAGTTTTAAACGCTAGTTGTCCTGTATAAATTTCCACGAAAATTATTTCTTTTCCCCTAGTCTACGTAAGCAATTATGTCTCAGAACCGTATTTCCATTATTTATGTGGCATATTCAACTTTTCCATTTTCCCACCTAATTTTCCTTCAAGTAACGGTGTTTTAACAACTATTCTTAAATGATTTTCCCTTCGTTGTTAATAAGGAATCATATCCTGGTTCCGTATCTACTCTACTTATAACGTTTTGAGTTTTTCCCATTTCCTTATCTGAGTTTTCCGGTTATGTCGGTTTTCCGTTCTCTCCCCCCACTCCTAACCCAATGATCCCTTATTGAAATTTGACGTTTGCCTTTTTGCCGTGATTCCATCTCCCGCTAAAACCCTTTTTTCCTTTTTTGATATATTATTTATGGTGTTTTCCGGCCCACTAACTATTCCTATCCTGGGATATCTGTCAAGTTAACTACTTCGATCAAATTCCGCCCAATTTTCCATCTCTCTCTTGTTCAAAATCCCATAAACTGCAAGCCCTGACGTGTGTATACATTACGATTTCTACATACTTGGCGATAAATCCATTTTAATGTGTTTATAATTAAATTTTACGGAAATTCTATAATCTAAATACTAGGTAAGAGCAATGTTAATTTTTATGACCCTTTTTAATGGATAATGGGCCTTAAATAAACAAAAGGCATGTTCGAATATTCCTTGTTTATATCAACAATATACATGTGGGGTCGACAACCTTTTTTTACATCAATTGCCTCAGCAATTTGTTCTATCGTCTATAGTATTTTCTCATAGCAAATGACGTAAAAACGATCCCTTCCTTTGAATTAATCTAACGTAATATAACTAGAATAACCATCCTATTTCAAATATATAACGATATCTATTTAAACTCGTCTGAAAACGCAAAATTAAGTCGAAATCTTATATTGTTCAATAAATACTTCCGTTTAAATGTCCGTTTTTTTTATTAGATTTTCTTTTCAAATCGTTTTCCCTGACCGTATTGCTTCATTTAAAAGTGACATTCCTAATTTCCATCGTTTTTCTTTCTTTTAAATATCAAACGTACGTTTTCCTCTGAATCTGGCCTCCTTTTGTTCTTCACGTTCTCGTTATGCAATTGAGTATCCCTACAGTAGCTTTTCCCACGTTTTCCAGGTCTTTTCTTTAATCTTCCGTTCATTATATTTCCTTGCTATTTTATTGCATCATTTTTTCAACATAATATGGATTTATTTGTTCGTTAACTGCGGTTGTCGATTCCTCTGTTGCACTCAATATTTACCTTTAAAATTAGGGTCATTGTACCAAATGCACCGAACGTGGGATTGTGTTTATCTTAAAGCGTATTGATCTCTCGGGTTGATGATGATTTTTACCCCATAAATCTCAGACTAATGGTCTAGTCCAAAGTCCATCTCTTTGTCTTGAAAAAAGGTAACCTCCCCCTTCTCTGATTGGTAGATCAATCTTAAGTGTTTATAATTGGATCCCTCTGTGTTCTATTTATCAAAACTTGACATTAATTTAATAATTATAGATCTCTGCAGTCTCCATGGCCCAATCAAACTTAATCAGCTAGATGTCGCTAGTGTGTTGATTTCGTTATAATTCTGAATTATTATTTATTCATTCGTAAGGTGGAAGCTACTATATTTTCGTATCCACTGCGATTCATCACAAGGGTCAAGCAGCTCTGGGTGAGTGTTCACTGGAACCCTCTGATTAGAATCCATTTAGCAAGCTTCTAGTTAAGTCGACTAACGAGGTCAATATTGTAATACCCGAAGTATATAATAAAACCATATAAACATCAAGAATCTATCATTCCAAAAAAGTAATCTCCATCCATAGGAGAATCTGTTAGTGTGTCTAAAATATCAGAACACCACATAATACTATTTCATAAAAATAAAATAAATAAATTAGGAGACAACCTCATTAGAAGCTGTCTATATGAACTTTTGAACATCTTTATAAGATGAGCCCACAGACGTTCATACTTGACCATGGGACGACAGATGAGCGATGTTTCCAACTTGGCGAGTGGTAATGGCGGATGGCGGGTGCTGATGGCTAGTTGCCAGAACAAATCAGGAAATTATTTACATTTAGTTACTTGGATAATATGCGTCAGCAGATAATTATACGTTTTATTAGATATTGGAACGAACGTGTTTATCTTTATTCATATATAATAAGTTTTTAACGCTGCTATAAGATATAAATTTTATAGCTTTCAACATTTGTGATTAATTTTATACATGAGCTATACCCCCGATGGCCTCTGTGGCTAAGTGATATTTAACTATCAAGTGTGTCCAGAGTGCTTTTCACACTATGTTATCTATATATATATATACAAATCAAAATATGTATTTATTTGAGAATGTATATGAGATGTCTATGCGTTGCTAAACCATTCATCCAATTGCGATGAAACTTTGGGGATGTACCATTAACCCAACTTATTTTTCATTTATTTTATTGTGTACTCTTCATATTTTTAATAATTATTAAAGGAGACCTAGGAGAGTTGTGACAATTTTTAATTTAAGGGACATATCTCGCTCAAGAAACATTCCACAGTTATGACCTACCTATGTGAATTAATGTATCACCATTTCTTCCCTTTCCAAAACAATTATCAAAATTAATTAAACTATTACAATTTCCGAGAAAATCAACAAAAAGAAAAGCCTCTCTCTCTTACCGGGGTAAGTTGTGACAGCTTTGCATTTGGACTATTTGAGTATTAAAAAATACCCGTGCCTTTATCAGTCTTTCGTGTATAGTTCCTTTATCATGTCTTTCGTGTACTAGGCATCCTGAAACAAACAAAATAGTCATCCAGCATGCAACATCACACCATAAGTCCAAATATTTTTTTTATCGAAAATGATTATTTTGAGACAAGCTATTATTGCGGACTGTACTTGCAAGATTTGACCTTAATATACTAATGCACAATCACACACACAGACAAGGCAAATTAATAAAAAAAGGGTGTAGAAATAACCCAGCAGCAAAATGAAGTCAAATAGGAGAGTTGCGACAGGCTGTCACAAATCTCCTAGGTGCTCAAAATTACGACTAGGTCCGAATAATGATTCATATTCTAAACACGATGCAAACGCAATAGATCAATGCAACTCTTTGAGACTTAAATAACCATACAACTTTTAAAAAAATAACACAACAACGCACATTTAATAAGACATGATGTAAATTCATTTAAAATTTTTATGAAAAACTTACTTTTCGCATTTTTTAGCACGCAGACGTCGTAATTACGCAACCGCTTCTCGTGTGCCATCGGCGGGTACCATGGTTTGGTATATTTATGGCGGGTACTAATGAGCGTAATACACGAGCCCGATTTTCAGCACGATTCCAATTAGAGACAAAAGTCAACATTTTTCGCTTTAAGCGATCGCTGTTTTCAACTCTATTTTCATACTTAAGATTTCAGTAGGCATCACAACAAACAGTATGGTTGATGTGTTGTTTGCAGTGATGACAATTGAAATCCTAGATATGAAAATAGAGGTGAAAATAGCGATCGCGCAAATCGAAAAATGTTGACTTATGTCTCTAATTGGAATCGGGCTGAAAATCGGACTCAAAATCGGCTAAACAAAATTACTACAGATCTAAAATAGATCAATCCAATAATAATCCAAAACTTATCTGGCAAATAATTAAAGAAATCACCTACACAGATCAAAACAAAACAAACCCATTGGAAGAAATCAACACAGATAACGGTACACTCTCGGTCAACAAAAACGTACATAAACTAATTAACTACACAAACAACTTTTTTGCAAACATAGGCTCGAATTTAGCAAACAAAATAACCAAACCTCAACACTTTAACCCGAACATAAACAAACACCCAAATCCACAAAGGATTAAATTTGCCCTAAAACCAATCACTAAACAAGAACTAACACTGATGTTATCTAAATTCAAATCAACATCCTCATCTGGTAGTGATGAAATCACAATGAAAACAATAAAATTCTTACAAGATGAAATTACCGAACCGATACTCTTTCTAATAAACAAATCTATCACAGAAAGCAGATTTCCGTCTCAACTCAAAATAGGGACTATTACACCAATCTTTAAATCAGGAAATCGTAAAGATATCAATAACTACAGACCAATCACAATTCTAAACACATTATCTAAAATCTTAGAAATAACAGTTAAAACTCAACTCGTCGACTACCTAGAATCAAATAAACTATTATCACCAAAACAATTTGGCTTCAGAAAAAATTTAGGAACATCCAACGCCATAGCCTTAGTAATTGAATATATTAAAAATTCTCTAGACTCTCATAAAAAATGCATTGGCATATTTCTCGACCTTTCTAAAGCGTTCGACACAATAAATCACTCACATCTTTTTGAAAAACTAGAGAACATAGGAATTACTGATAATGAACTAATATTTTTTAAAAGTTACATGGGAAATAGAAAGCAAACTGTGAAACTTAACAACATAACCAGTGAGTATATTGATGTCAAATTCGGGGTGCCTCAGGGAAGTATTCTGGGTCCGATTCTGTTCCTTATTTATATTAATGACCTATGCCACATAGAATGTGACGGAGAAATCATCAGTTTTGCGGATGATACTGTTCTCCTAATAAATGGGAAAAATTGGGCAGAAACATTTAAGAAAGCAGAAGACACACTTAAAAGAATTAAAAATTGGCTAGACTACCATTCACTTACACTTAATGCTAATAAAACCAAATTCATCACTTTCAAAATAAAAAATAAGAAAAACTCTGAAGAAAACCTGAACTTGAAAATTCATAGTCAGCATCACTTAAATGAGCATTGTAATTGTCCTTCATTAGAAAACGTTGACCATATAACTTATCTGGGTCTAAAAATTGACCAAAACTTAAAATGGACCGAACACATTACCTATTTAAATAATAAAATTAAAAAACTATGTTATTTTTTCAAAACTATCAGGAATGTCCTCATTAAAAAAGACTTAATCAAGATTTACATGGCTCTCTGCCAATCACTGTTAGAATACGGTATTATCGGATGGGGCAGTGCAAATAAAAACATACTAAATCCACTAATTAAAACTCAATAATCCATAATGAAAATTATACTGAAAGTTCCTGTAAGAACTAGCACTGATGAAATCTTCAACAATCTTAACATCATGTCAATTAAACAACTGTATTCTAAAACTATACTCATTTACATTCATAAGTACAAAACCCAAGAAATGACAACTTACACGTACATTAGAAACACTAGATCTCATGGTCAAAAACATATCCAACAAGTAACTACTAACACAACATTTGGGCAAAAAAGCTTCTTGTATTATGGTATTAAACTTTACAATAAAATACCACTCTCACTTAAAAACCTCAACAGTATAACATTTAAATCTCAAATAAAAAGCTGGATACTAAATATAGGGAGAACAGAAATAGAAAATATACTGATATCAAATACAGACTAAAACCGAATCTACTGAACTGAATTAAAAAAAAAAAATACAATTTTATTTAATTTTTAATTATTTAACAAAATACTACATGATACCTATATGTTTATAACAAATTCATATTAATTTCTTATAATTAAATTATAATATGTAAATGAAATCCTCAGCACGGGAAATCCCAGTGAGGATATCATTATCTTTAGATGTTTGTAAAGAAAGGAAAACAATAAATCATTATTATTATTATTATTATGTATTACGCGCGTCTCTAAAGCGACAAGCGATTGTTGTTGCCATCTCGCTAACTATTATAGGTAGGGAGAAATCGTCACAACTCTCCTCTGTCACAACTCTCCTAGGTCTCCCCTACTACATTCATGTATATAAGTTTTGGAATGCCATGACTGGTCAGTGACTGAGTTGGCATCCCTTTTGGGTCCCACCCAGGCGCCCCGTATTCGATTCCTCGGTTATCTAAGTGCTCCATCACGACACAAGCAACATTTTCCGCTTACTGTGGTGGTAGTAGGAGATTTTCACATATTGTCGAGTTATTCGTAACCTGGGAATGTTTGACTTTCTTTTTAAAAAAAAAAAGTTTTCAATGAAATAATAATAAAAAAGTGATTTAATTTTTCAATTACTCGGTTAAGAAAATAGAATCAGTATTATTTGATGTAGCTATATTTATGTTTCTAATTCCCATAAAATGCCTTTCCTTCTTCTTTTATCCTGTCTCTTCCACTTATCAAACTTTCAAGTAGGGTTGCCAAAGTTCCAATGGATTTGGGTAGAAGTGCTGATGTATGGAATCACAATTCCATTTTATGTTCCTTAATGCAAAGAATATGTTAATCAATTTTCTTACCCTTGTTGATGGGTTTTCTGTGTGGTGTTCCGTTTGAGATGGTTGTCTGCAGTAACATCTAGATATTTGATGTTTTCTACACATTCCAAATCTTCACAGTTGCAGCTTTGGAATGTGTAGAAAAGTGCATATTACGTATCTATTTTTTATTTTTTATATAACTCTATTTTTTCCACGCTTACGAAGCTTCTTTCGGATTTAGTTTTATTATAGTGGCTGATTAGTTCTTTAGAGTACGATTGAAAACACTTTAAACATTTTTGAAAACCTTTTATGCTAATGATTCTGATATTTTTTGTATGCCTCTACTGAAGTATAAAGCTGTACTAATTAAACAATTTAGCTGTACATATTTTAATAAGGTCACTGTATAACAGGTATTTTCTGTTTGTTTCTTCTTCAATGCTTTCACTAACTTTGTACTAATATGTATTATTCTTTTGGTTTATTTATAAGTAATCTTTTGGTTTATTTATGTATTATATATGTACTATTTTTCTTTGGTTTATTTGGAAGTAATCTTAAAATTTTACATTTCTTTCTTCTTTCTATATTGAAAAAAAAACATGTACGAAAAGGACACTGTGTCGTTAATTATAAATTATTAAATATTTTTTGCCTCAGTAAGAAAGATAAAGTTATTTGGCGATGATTTTTTGATTTGTGTCCCAATATAAATCAATCATCTGTAAATTAAATTTACGCCTATCAAAATTTTTCTGTCAATTTGACTGTCCTAGAACGGGAGAATCCTAGTTGGACAGTCAACGCTTCTTTGTATTCTTGTAACAAAATTGTTACAAGAATACAATCTGATGTATTCTTTGTAACAAAAACAAAACAAATAAAAAAATAAAAATAAATAAATAAAACAATACAATAACTTGAAAAATCTTCACTCTTATCTCCTCCTCCTACCTCATCGCAAAACTTTTACACCAATCGATTAATCAAAAAATGTCCTGAATATTACCGCCTATCAATTAGTAAAACATGAATCTAATTAAACCACTTCCTAGTCTAGATTTCATATTTATATACCTAAGTTTGTATTTATAAATATCTGCTTACAACACGAAACGGTTAAAAAACAAACGATAAATCCTTAACCTTTCTAACATCGCACGTAATTCCGGCTTTATTCAGTAGCGTAACGTGGCTGTGGGTGTTGTTTACACAAAAAATATAACATAACCCTGAAATTGTAAATAGTACCTGTCAATCATCATCAAGACTTTTAGCATTTGTGTTATGTCTAGACATGATGGAAAATCTGTAATTGTTTAAAGGTCAAGAATGATTCAGTTAGTTAGTTCCGGATTTGAGCCAAGTGGAATTGGCGTCCGGATCAGCTCGAACATTGGCGCCCTTTGTATATCTAAATATACAAAGGGCTTATCTAAATATACAATATCTAAATAATGCATTGATATGATTTATAACCTTTTTTGATTTGAGCAGTCGTTTTCGAGTACCTAAATGGAGTCCAAAGTTAGAATTTAATAAATCGATAAATTGGGAATTAATATCAACTGTTTAAAAACGTATTTTAAAAAGCATTGAAGAACTGGTTCCAAAAGATCCTTTAGTTTCCGAAGAAAATGGAAAAATATTTTAAAATTTATTATTTTTGCATTAGTTCCACTTAGGTGGCCCTTTGATGCTGTGGAAGGAGGGAGGGAGGGAAAGGAAGGAAATTAAGTTCTGGGGATGAAAAAGATATGAAGGGTGGGTAGGTATCTGGGGTTCAGTGTGTCCTGGAGTGACGGACGTATGAGTCTATCTCTCCCATTGCGGTGCAAGGCAACGTACCGAGAGAGTCCTGCTGGAGAGATCAAAAGATCTCCTTCAACCAGTCTTTCCCTATCCGGTCTTCCTTGCAGTTGGTGGTCAGACGCATCCGCTGCCAAGTTCCAGACAAACCTAACCCCGCAAACATCATAAACCTGTGCACCCCTGTTAAGTCACCAAACCTAGCGAACCACTTGGGGTGGCCTATGGCAGAAGTGTTGGTCATCCATCCGCCCCTCAAATGCTAGGATCTATAAAAATCTATTATTGACAGTGCATATACACACATAGAGAAGGCACTGAGGAGCTCATTAGTGCCGCCACCATAGACATATGAATTTTAATAGACCAGAACAGAAAGGTGAGGGGTAGAAACCAACTACAGCGGGACGAAGGGCAGGAAGATGGCTTTGGTGATATGTGATTCGTCAAAACTCAATCTGACAGTATATAGGCATCTCGCATTATAATATCACACTTTCGTTCTTAAAAGTAAACTCTGCTTTTGAATGAATATACCTTTTTACATAGGAGCGCGAATTGTTCGCCGCGTAATGAACACATTTGCGAAGTCCAAATATGCAAAGTAAGGTCGCCTGTAAGGTCGAGTTCAATATTTTGTTGCTGTATTAAGTTAAGACACTTTTATAAATGTTTCATAATTTACTTACCCCAGTAAACAGGGAAGGGCACACGTCATGTATCTCGAGTGACAGTGTATGTTACAAAAATGATCATATTATTATGTGATCTGAATTGGCTTAAAATAGTGTAAAATAATGCTTGCCTATGGAATGTAATACGACAATTTTGTTTATTCTCTTTTTCACTTCTATTTTTACACGTTTTCAAAACACACGCCACTATGTTTACCGTTTTATTTCGTAAAATGCACCGATGAGTGCTCGACGCTGGCTTGCAGAAGAATGATGACGTCACATTTTTTAGATTAACGCAAAGCCATACACTATCCCAGCCGGTTCCAATGGAATGGTTCCAATGGGAGGGGGAAATAATACGCTTTTATCGCTTAGGGCAGGTCTACTAATATTCATATGTCTATGGCCGCCACGCTAAATATTAACTATAAGTAATGGATTCTATATTCTATACTCTATAGCTTAGTGGTTTTGATATTTAATTTTGAGTGGGAAGGTTAAGGTTTCAATTTCAACGCAGTGCATAAAAGAAATACAACATTGGCTTTTTCTCATGGATGGACGCTGGGTTTTTGAACAGTGTTGTCTTCACAAGTTGTTGTATTCACACATTCAGGTTCTCCAACTCGTCTTGGAAGGAGATTACTTCTTTGGAATAATAGAGTTCTTTATGTTAATCTGAATAAATTAATACTTCGCGTATTACAAATGTTGTGACTGCGAGTAGTCAACCTAATTAAAAGCTATCTGAAATAGATCTGAATTATGTGAGCTCCTGCAAACTGCACCCTGGCCCTCGGCCCCCCTGGTGCACAAACTCCGAAATAAACTAACCGCCATCTTTCGGACTTTCGGGACAGCTCTTAGCACTGCCCTCTGTGTGACAAGCTCGGAAGCTTTTAGATATACAACAAACAGTAACTTACTAGATAGATTGCATGACAAGTATGGCACCCCTGCAACTCCCGCACGGAGCCTGATTGTACGAGTAGGTAGTAACGCTGAGGTAATTTTAGGTATTATTTTGACACTGACTTTCAACAAATAGTGAAAGAAAATCTCATTGAAGTCTTGGTTAGTGTAATGTTTGGTACTATATAAATTCAAACACTATTAGTTCTGTGGGGGTGCTTCTCAAATAACTTTACATTCTTGATAACAAACTGGTTTATTAAGAGTTTACATATTTACAATAATAATGCTACAAGTCACACGACCTGTCTATACTAGCGGCTAATTGAATCTGGGCGGTAGGCTGGCCAGAACTAGTCTCGACGGCCACCGCCTACTCCGGTACCCTTGTCGGCTATCGATAGAAGCACTTCCCCTACTGGCATCTGTCGGCATCACTTAGAAGCTCTTCTTATACATTATATTAAACACATGTGAATATTTGGTTAAAAATAGGCTTAATCTGTTATATTATGATGTTGTGTGGTAGGTAGGTACTTTAATGAAACCTCGGATCTTAAATTTGCATGCAATCGCCACCCACTCGTGCAAAAGCCACTCAATTATTGATAAATTGGCACATCAGATTAATCATTATGACTTTGCAATGATGAATAATTATTTGCAGCTTTAATTGGGTGTCATTTAAGTTATTATTATCTTGCTATGCAAACAAAATTCAGAGAAAAACGTAGGCATCAAAGGTGGTAAGCAAATTTGTGTGTATTATCTGTTTAATTTTAAAAAAAAATCAATAAAAGTGAGCTTTTAACAAAGTAGATTTATAGTGGAACAATTTATGTAAACAGTATTTTTTCCTTAGAGAAAGAAAATTAGCCCCTTTATTAGCGAAGCTGGTGGGAACAAAAGTTTTTAAACAGGGTGAAGGGACGTAGGTACTTGATTTACGTTGAGGCGCCGTATCCAAGAAGAAGATGGAGAGATATGTAATAATAATGTTGGAGAGAGCGCGCTAATATTTAAATCGATAAAATTGAAGCGGAAATTGTGAAAATGTTTAATAAAACATGTCTCGTTTAAAATAGAGAAAAAATCTCGCGGGGAACGTCTAAAAGAGCATTTAAAGAAACACTGTGAATTTTTTTATACATATAACTTTTAAAAGAAGTGAAATGAACGTGTTTGTAATAATTTTCGGAGCCTTAAAAACTTCAAATGTTTAAGGGAGATATGTAAGAAACGGTAGAAATTCGGGTAGCGGCAGCTTAACCAGAGATTATTGACATTATTAGGAGTAAAAAATATAGTGAAAATGTTGGTCTCCGGTGACTTTTTAGATGTCCTTTTTATAAATCATTCAAATCAATCTTTTTTCCACACGTCGCGCGTCGTCACTGGTTACTTATATGAGTAACCGCCAACCCTTCACCCCGCACCTAAATATCAAATACCTACTTATGCATTTATTTTTCAAAAAGAGAAGCCACGTTTTTTCTAAGGAAATATAATGTTATCATAAAAAGCGATGCACAGAAGGGAACAGAACATTAAAAAGACAAAGGATTTTACCAGAATATTTTATTATTTCTTACTTCCTTCACATTTTTAGAGTTATTTCAAAAACACAACATTTTATGGCATCATTTTACTTTTAACATCGAAGTGTAATATATAGCTTTTTACGAATTCAACATAATATTATTTGTGCGTAGGAGTTAGCCCAATATCGTAAGCAAAAATACCTTAGTCATTGGCAGCTTGGTGGGTGGAAGTCTCGAGGTTTTTAAGGTGTACAGTTTGAGGTTCGACCCACGGAAGTTAACAGTGGAATACAAGTCCATTGAGGAAGCCATTGTTAGAAAAATGAAACTGTAATATTATAACGCAACTCTCATGTAAATTGTTTAATTGAAGTTGAAAACTTTGATGTCCAGAATTAATCCATTTTAACTCGGCGTTTAATGACACACATATCTACCTGATTTAATAATAAACATGACTGTAAGTTTTTATGTCATGTTTTAAGCCTCGGCAACCCGAATTTCTAACGATTTCTTACATATCTCCCTCAAAAAATTGAATTTTTTAAGCTCTTAAAAAAATATATGTTATTTTTTAAGATAAATAATGTCTAGATGCTGCCCACGCCGAAACACAAAATATATGAAATTCCCTCGATAGAAAAAATCGTAAAGTATGCTCCAAAAATTATTAAAAACAAGTCTCTTTCTATTATCTTATAAATTATATTTGTGAAAAAAATCACAATGTTTCCTTAAATGATACTTAAGATGTTCCCCACGAGATTTTTGCTCTATTTTTAACAAGTCGTGTTTTATTAAACATTTTCGCAATTTTCGCATCGATTTTGTCACTGTACGTGTTGGCGCGCTCCTCTAACATTCGTAATTACTTATCTCTCCATCTTCTTCTTTTCGAGCCCGGTTGCGGAGCCTCAAGTTCAGAAAACACTCAGTTCATGTTGAAAAGACAGGACTGACATTTTGACACCAAGATTCTTAGATTTTTTTTCCTCTTTTTAAAACTTTATCTAAAATACTCGTATGTTAAATGTCTATCTTCTACGTGAGTTCGCAGATAATTATGCAAGAAAGTTCGATTTTTAATATTTTTAATTTATTTTTTAGAATATCGACGTTCCGTTTGTAATTCAAGAACAAGTTAGTTCTATTTTTAAAAAAAGCTTTTATTTTATTTTTAGAACAACAGGGTTCCATTTTCAAGGTAAATTTTACTGGCAACTTAGTTCTATATGCTCCAGTTAAAATATTTTTGGAGTAACATGGTTCTATTTGCATTGTACTCCGACTCAATCGCTTGGAACAGCAAGGTTCATGTGTCAGTTGAGTAAAACCAAGAAAATAAAATAAAAATTACATTTTTATGAAAAAGGGGATTTGCAGAACTTGATTTAGGTATAGTTTCATTAGTATTTAAATTATCTTTAAATTTAAGAACATTCTAAGCAAACAATATCCAAACAACAACATTTAAAAAATAAAAGAGTCAGATAGAACTCTATTGCTCTGATTTTAACTGCTTCAGAGCAACAAGCTTCTATCCGTGTTTTTTTTTCGCTTTGTTGTTTGGCTAAATTCCACTTATTTTTGTCATATAGTATAATGTTCTTAAAATATAAAGAAATTTAAATTTCAATGCATTCTTCATAATATGAATATATTATGTTCTATACTTTTGAATGTAGCTATAACTATATGGTTATCCATTATAGATAAATAAAACAATGTTACTTCTTTGAACCACTTATAGTTTATACGTTTGCTCTGAGGAAGTAACGGTTGTTCCGAAACCGGTCGGCTTTAAACAAATATACAAGTGGTTCAAACAAAGTAACATTGTTTCATTTATATATTATGTTCTCTTTTTAATAAATTTCAACCGTTAGTATTTTATTTGGTATTCAAACTTTTAACTAAAAATATAAAATTAATAAAGGTAGCCGACTTTAAAGGTAACACGAATTGTGTTTAATCCACATTTTTATCATAATGTTCATTTGTGTAATACAATCTTGGAGTATATAAAGAAATTTTGGATTAATCTATAATGTCCTTGAAACAATTGGTAGAGATAATACAAACATTGTAAAAACACGTATTTACAAGTAACTACATGACAAAATAGCCCACATTTTAGAATTGATGATAAGATACGTGAGATTTTATGTAAGGACCGACCAGTTCTGTTTATCCCGATATTAACCCATTGAAAGCGGACAACTTTTCGAAAAATATTTAAAAGCAACAAGTAAAAATTCATACAGCACTATTAGGAAACCAAACAATCAAACTAAGTCTAGATTATTTTCTGATGTTGCCGAGGAAACAAAACATTTGTGAAAATCGTCAAAATTTAAACCCATGATATAATTGTTGTGTATGTGAATATGTATTAAGTTTCACCGAAAGATTTCACGGTATCAATTTGCTCGTACCACATGTTTTAGTTAAGATGACCAAAGCGTTGAATTTTATGTTTCACGACAAAACAAAACACTGACAAAACGGAACATTTTAAAAAGTGATATTTTAAAACGATGAAAGGGGATGAAAAAAATTAATCTAAATAATCATCTTTCATGACTTTGCAAAAGCTTGGATCCACTCAGGAGGCCCTGAGGAAAGCAATTCCCTCAGGGCCTATGTCATCTTTGGGGATGCTGTGTGGCGTTTACTTTTTGGAAAGAAGGAGAGGAAGTTCTGGGAAGGAAAAAGGTAAGAAAGGTTGGTAGGAATCTGGGAGTCAATGTGTTCAGAAGTGACGGACGTATGAATCCATCCCTCCCACTGCGGTGGAAGGCGATGCAGAGTTCTGCAGGAGAGGTCAAAATGTTTCCCTCAACCAGTTAAGCAGGCAGGCGAATCCGCCGTCAAGACCCGGACAAATCACCCCATGAACCCGAGCACCCCTGCTAAATCTCCGTACTTAGCGAAGTACTTGGAATGACCAATGTTTTGTTACTATTCGATTATTAGGCATAGCGTATCGTAGTTTAAATGTTATTACTGCTTCTGACTGGTTTGTCGGCAAAATAAAACAAAAGTCATCAATCATATTAAGGTATATTGCGTTATTATCTAGACATTATAAAAATTGCTGATGATATGAAAGATAATTTATCTCTTTCAATGAACAAAGGAAATATTTTTTTATATCTTCTTATCAAGAAAGATTTAGTTTACCTTGATCTAAATTTGAGGCGATAATTGCAGTCTACAATGCAAAACAATCAATATTTGACAAGAACAATAAATAATGTATAAGTACTTTAAAAAACAACATCAAGCATTGTCAGCAGGAATATTTGGCAAAATCTGTAACAAGGTCAAAGAAATAATATTATTTTGAAAGGTGATAAAAAACGTTTTAACATAGATAGGTATAAAGCCACTTTCTAGAGTTATTATTATGTTTGTTTTTCGTGGTGTGTAGTGAGAGACCTAAATACTTGTGAGTAATTATCTCAAAAATATAAGAAGACCCACGAACAATTACGGAATAGTCTAATTTTATGTTAAAAATATTATGTTATAGGTACTTACCTATTTAACCGCTTGTCTAAATTTTTTACACAATTAGTTAAATTTTCAAAATGACACTTAAATTCAAAGCAAATTTGAGTTTATTGAACCAGATTTCATGCAAGAATAATCACGCTGGGATAACTAACGCACAACACAAACAATTTTTGATAATATTTTAATAATAGTATAATAATAATAAAAAGATGGGAAGTAATTAGAAACATTATTACAATAAATAAAGTAAAATATTTTAGGTGTTTTCGTTGACTCGAAAATAATTGCCTTAGATGTTACCTTTAAAATCACGAAGCAATAAAATATTTAATGGTCTTTATCTTTCAATATAAAGTAAAAAATAAATAAAGTAGCTAATATCCGTACTAGATATTTGATGTACCTTTTGATTACTAAAATAAATTTTCATTTTTTTATTTCTAGAATTTTGTTTTTACATTACAAATAATTACATATGCAAGGTTATACAACAATTTTTTTTTTATTCTAATACTCCAAAAGTTCAGCTCTAGGAGCTCGTGTTTATGGGAGGAGTATTTATTTACATGCAAAACATATGCTACCCTAAAAATAGTAACGTATGTTCTCAATCCACCTGTTTCAAAGTAAGAATGCACTAACAAACCGAAAGCTTCATAACTTCCTGAAACGACTAAAGTTAACTGAAATACTCGTATAGTGGATTTCCAAAGTGTAGTTAGTATTCGTATTTTTTTTTTTTAATTTTTCCAATGTAATTTTTTTTTTGTAGAAAGCATTTTTTTATTAGATAGGTATAATTTGTTTTCTTTTTTTTTTTTTTTTTTTGAATATAATTTTTATTTTGCTAGAAATTATAAGTAACCTCAGGGTCCTCCTGTGTGGACTTATGTAAAAAAAAAAAACCAAAACATCGTTCTTGATTTTTTATGTTAGCTCTACACAGGAGGCCCTAGGGAAAATAATTATCCTAATGCGATTCAGACCCCGATGTAAACCCAGTCTATCAAGTCAAACTATAATATTTAAATGAAATAAAGGCATTGATTTTTAAGGCTCTTCTTAACAAACACCTAACCAGTTAGTTTTCTGTTTCAGTGCCGAGAAACCAGCGTTTATTGAAATGTTATTTTTACTGCTTCATTTAAAAAAGACAATATGAGTGTCACAATTATTTTGCTACATTGTATGCTTTACATTACCTACCTCACTAGTTAATAACCTGTTAACCACCTGTTCTGAGATAATAATTAATAACAATCTTAGCTTATTGTATGCGACAATAATTAGCAGTACCTAATGGTTTGTATGTATTATCTAATTTTTATTTTAATTGCACCTACAAACGTAATTTTCTACAGTGTCTACTTTAATAATATCTTTCAGAGCCGGACAAATGTTCGAAATGCGCTCCCACAATAAGACAAAATTTTTGTAAGAGATGTTTTTTTCTTAGCGATCGACATACACTCATAACATAAAAATCATGCATAATGTAATGAAGATAATTCGCTAGCAGATATCTGTTGAACCGCGAGCGCTTATGTGTTGTATCGTCTCACTACGCTATCAAATATTTATTCCTATGGTACCAGAGGGGGGTCAGATGAATAAGGGAGCTGCCACGAAATGCCATTTCTTTGTATTGAATATGTCTATTTGACAGCTGTCATCCGCCCGTTTACGCAGCTCCGTAGTTAAAATGACCCCCTTTCCTGTTTACAGTGGAGAGGGGGTCGCATAACTTTTCGCATATCGCCTCAGGAGCGGTTACGGCGTAAGATCTGTATAGTCCATGGTTGATCTGTGCATAAACTGCTACTGCTTAGGTGTGACAGGTCTGATGGGATTGTATGGAGAGCGTTATTGGGCGTGCGATGATCTTTTACATCTTAAGCTTGTTACGCACGGCAAATATAATATTTATTTATTTTTTTTATTATTAAAAACATACAACGAAGTTGCACTCCCATGAGTTATCAAAACTCATTAAGGGATCGCCAATTGGTACTTTTGAGAAGTTAAACCCAACTCAACCCAATATGTAGACACAATTTATGAATAAAACATTTACAAAACATTTCACAGAAGCAACATACAGATACAAAACATATGAAGAATCACTTTACAAATATTTCACAAAAACATGTCTTATAACATTTTATGAATTTGTATAACTCATTGACTCATTTGATTTATGTACTTTGGGTTTCAAATAGTTAAAATAAAGTTTCCTCCATGATGGACTAATGAGATGGACTAAGAAATGCATAGATAAAACAAAATAAGGAAAATATAATATAAGGTACGGGCTCAAAAATATACAGACCTAATACAAGATGTTTACATACAAATACATGACGAGATTTAAGTAAGGTATAAACCGCGCCCATCATACTATAAGTTTAGTATTTGAAGATAATTAGGGCTATCAGAACAGAGTTTGTACCTACTTATGACTCGTTTTCCAAATAACATTTGAAAAAATATGTTTTCAATATATCATTTCGAGATTTGTTAGAGGCATATACCTGTCTCAAATTTTCAGGCAGTTTGTTATAGTTAGTGTAGGCAATGTATTCTAATGATTTCAGTCCGAACTTTGTTGAGTGTATTTTTGATATGTGTAGTTTGTTGTGTTGTCGTGTATTATATTGGTGAACGTCGTTGTTATAGTTCAGTTTTATATTTGTGTGGGTGTTGCACTGAATAATATTTAAAATGGTGTTTGTTATCTCAAAGCTAGGAACAATCTTAAATGGCAATACAAGTGCGTGACGGTAAATATCTTTAACAGGTGTATCCCAAGGCAAGCCAAAAATGTTACGTAGGGCTCTATTTTGGATTATTTGCACCTCTGATATCATTTTTTTGGTAGCAAAACCCCAGATACTCGAAAGGTATGCCAAGTGGGAGTGAATCATAGCATAGTACAAAGATCGCAGTATGGCTGTGGGAAGCAATCTACGTAGTCTGTACATTACACCGGTCACTGGAGCAATCTTTGATTTAACATGGTCAAAATGGTTTTTCCATGTAAGCCGTGAGTCAATTAAAAGTCCTAGATACTTCGCGACATCTGTTTGTTCCAGTTTGTTTATTCCCAGGGAAATGTTTAGGCGTTGTCCTCTCCTATTCCCGAATAGCACATAGTGAGTCTTTTTAATATTAAGGCTAAGTTTATTAATTCTCAGCCACTCGGCTAGATGAGCCAAATCCCTTTCCATGTCCTTTTCCATTTCGTTTAAATTAGTATTATGGTAGAATAATATTGTGTCATCAGCATAAAGTTGAAGTGTACCTTTCACTCCCCATTTTGCAATATCATTTATATAAATCAAAAATAATAATGGTCCGAGAATCGAGCCCTGTGGTACACCACATGTTATATTTCTATGATCACTTGATTCTTTTCCAATAACAACCGAACAGCACCTACCCGTAAGATAACTAGATAAAAGTTTTAGACTGTTGCCCACGATGCCCAGATATTCAAGTTTTTTCAATAGAATCTTATGGTCAACCGTATCAAATGCCTTTTTGAGGTCTATGAAAATGCCCGCTGCATATTTTCCTTGATCTAAGTGTTTTTGGAGAGTTAGTATAAAGTCAAAGGCAGCACATTTCGTGTTGGAGAATTTTCTGAACCCATATTGTTGAGGCGTAAGAATATTATTAGTTGCCAGATATTTTGTTAGTCTATTTTTAATTACATGTTCAAATACTTTGGAGAAGACTGAGAGTATTGATATTGGACGATAATTAGATGGATTTTTTTTGCAGTCTTCTTTGTAAATTGGAACGATTTTTGCTAGCTTTAATTGATCCGGAAACAGTCCACTCACTAAAGATTGATTAATTAGAATAACAAGATGATCCGCTAATTTTTCTTTACAGAATCTGAGTAAGTTAGTTGTCATACCATCGACTCCTGGAGATGCATTAGTTTTTAGTTTTGAGATAATTTTTAAAACTTCTAGTTTGTTTGTATTGGCCATGTAGAGGGACTGTAATGGCTTTGGTTCCATGTTTATTGTATTCATGTCATCTGAATAAGATGGGATACTCGCAGCTAAATTTTCACCAACCGATGTAAAGAAGTCATTAAACGCTGTACATATCTGCTTCGGGTCATTTATTACTATATTATTGATGGTAAGAGTTTCAATTTTATTTGTCGAGTTCTTTGGACTGTTAGTTATGATTGAATTTATTGTCTTCCAGGTTTGTCTTGGATTATGTATGTTTTCTGTAAAAATATATAAAATATGTATGAGCGTGTACAATATACATTACAATATAATATGTTCATGCTACACATTGTGTTGGATAGGACACGATATCAGGGTGAATCAGGTTTGTATGAGATACTCAAATACTGAAATGAGAAGTTGAGGTGAGGTGTGACAATATTTTCTATCCCGGTGGGGGGGAGGTTAGAGAATTTCATATTATTATAGCGAATTTGCTGTTTTCTACCGGTGAGAGTTCTATGGTTCTATTGTAACTGATATAATATAATTCTTATGCACGGCAATAGAACCAAAATAAATTGTTTTGATTGTAAAAATTTATTGACTTAATGTTTTTATTATTATTATTATTTTGTTTCGTAAATTATGAGAAAGAGGGAGACGTTACAACTGAGCTATATGCGGTTAGTCTTTATTGGAAGCCACATCAAGATAACAGTTTAAAAAACAACTGGCGTCTGTTTCCAACCAATATGATCGCCATTGTTGATCGTGATGATTATACAAAAGGATGACTAAAAATAAGATGATATCTCACCCAATCTTATCACAACATTGAAAACTTATCTAAAATAACTGAGAGATAACAAATGGCAAAATAATTTTTGCGAACTGAATTGATTGTATGATAATAATGATATGCAGAGTGTAACAGCACGGATATTAAGTTTTTTAACCAGCGATTCCTGAACATATTCGGAGAACACAGAGTAAATGTCATTTTTCTATTATTTTCGTTTTTTTCTATTAAAAACAAAAACATATAAATATTTTTCAATCACACATCGCAACTGATCACACTCCTACAAGTCGGGATAAGATCACGCGATACGCGCGCTGTTTCGTGTGTTACCGTGCTGCTAGAACAAGACGGAATGCTTATCACGTGACTCGTTAGGCCAAACGCGACTACTCAGCTGCGACGTGTTATGGAAATATATTTTTTATTGTAGCATTGTTAATTGAAAAAAATATATCATCGGAAAGCGAAATGACAAACTACAAGTTTTACATCGAATGTGCTCAGAAATCTCTGGTTGAAATCCATTGGGTACGTGCTGTTACACCCTGAATATGAATAATGTATACGAGTCATAATGAAGGGCGGGCAGGACTTCAAATTGAACATTTTTATATATATATATATATATATATGTAAATTTATTTCTTAAAATTTTGCAAATTCACTTTGTGGCACCATTTTATTAATTAAATTATTAAAACACTTTGTTTTTACCACAATAATCTTTATTTAAAAAGTCGACATGTTTCGAGAACGATGTTCTCTTCATCAGGACATTATATGTACTAAAACTAAATTATCAAGCATAGAAAGACAGGCGTGGGTGGAAAATGGAATTAGTTGGAGGGGGGGGGGGGGGGGGGGAAGAGGGGCGGAAAGAGGAGGAGCTTAGAAGATAGACAGGGGAGAGGGGGTTGTTTAGAAGATCATAGACAAAATTACAATGGAAATATGTTTAAAATAGGGTTATTCACAAAATTAATTTGGTTATTAATAATATTTAAATTTCTATTGACATTTTTCCTAATTTCTAATATTTCTAAAAGATCTAATTGAAAACCACTAACATGTGTGTAAAATTTTAAAACCAGTATTTATATCAAATGAATGGTTAAATTCAATTAGATGGTTAGCAAATTCCGAATAATTATTGCTATTTAGACATCTCAAGTGTTCCTTAATCCTCGTTTCAAAATTTCTGCAAGTTTTACCTACGTAAAAATGATTGCAATCATTACAATTCAATTGGTAAACTCCGGATTTTTTCATTTTTTGGTCTTTGTCCTTGTTATTTAAAATATAATTTTTCAATTTATTATTGGTATAAAAAGCTGGCTGTATTGTATTAGGGATTTTTTTCCCGATTAAATTGGAGGTTTGATGATTTACAAACAATATTTTTCTCCATTGTTTTTTGATATTATCACTAAGCAATGGGTAAATGTAGGACAAATGAAATTTTTTCTTATATTTTTTGTTCAATATATCGTCTATTAATTTGGGGTTATAACCATTTTACACAAACGTTAGGTTAGTGGTTTTCAATTAGATCTTTTAGAAATATTAGAAATTAGGAAAAATGTCAATAGAAATTTAAATATTATTAATAATCAAATTAATTTTGTGAATAACCCTATTTTAAACATATTTCCATTGTAATTTTGTCTATGATCTTCTAAACAACCCCCTCTCCCCTGTCTATCTTCTAAGCTCCTCCTCTTTCCGCCCCTCTTCCCCCTCCCCCCTCCAACTAATTCCATTTTCCACCCACGCCTGTCTTTCTATGCTTGATAATTTAGTTTTAGTACATATAATGTCCTGCTGAAGAGAACATCGTTCTCGAAACATGTCGACTTTTTAAATAAAGATTATTGTGGTAAAAACAAAGTGTTTTAATAATTTAATTAATATAAATTTATATTTCGTGTATATATGTATATAATATATAACCTTTACGAGGGTGTTACTACTCATGGGAAAAAATAATGTTTTGTAGTTCAATTCATGTTTTGTAACCAATTCATGTTTTGTAATCAAATCATGTTTTGAAGTTCAATTCATGTTTTGTAACCAATTCATGTTTTGTAATCAATTCATGTTTTGAAGTTCAATTCATGCTTTGTAACCAATTCATGTTTTGTAATCAATTCATGTTTTGTAGTTCAATTCATGTTTTGGTATTTCAATTCATGTTTTATAACCAACTCATGTTTTGTAATCAATTCATGTTTTGTAGTTCAACTCATGTTTTGTAGTTCAATTCATGTTTTGAAATCGATTCATGTTTTGTAGTTCAGCCCTGTTCATTATATTATTATTCAATCAAAGTCAGCAACTGACATTAGAGTAATAAAGAACAATATAACATTGTTATTACTTCACATATTATAATATAATTGGTATGCGATCAATCTCGTTGAGTGCCATTTTGGTATCCCTTTCACAATAACAGCCAAGACTTCAGAATCGGTACACCAGCGTTATTTATTATTTAATCATTCATTTTCGCGAAATCAACAGTTTAAATATTATCAGTTTGTACATGGCAGTTGGTACGTGGAGTATACGACCAAAATAAAATCAATTATGGATTACCTTTATGACTTTATCTCTAATAAGATAACATATACCGACACCGGATTCTTGGGGTGAGGTGCCACCAATTGCGTGGCAGGCCAGATCGGCAGAGACTGGTTGAGGAAGACCTTTAGACCTCTCCAGCAGGACTCTCGTAACATCGCTTTACCCGGAGTGGGGTGTCATTCGAACGTCCGTCAATCCTGGACACACTGACCCCCAGATTAATACCTACCCATCCCTCATATCTTTATCTTCTCACGACTTCTTCTCCTTTCTTTCCCTAAAGAGACCCTCCACACAGTATCCACAAAGACATAGGGGAATTATTTTCCTCAAAGCCTCCAGTGTGGGGCTAATGTAAAAAAAAAATATATATATATATATATAAATATTATAAAATTATGAAATTCATAAGAAAATTATAGAAAATCGAAATCGCTGATAAGTTAGAAAAATATTTATTTTATGGAGCTTATTCTGGTGGTAATTGAAGTGTCGTATTAAAAATTTCGCCAAAAAAATCATTTATTCGTCTATTTTTCATAACATAAAATTAAATTTATGTTAAAGTTTTAGGTCGTAGTTTCGGCATTACGTCAAACAGGTCGAATTTTGAAGTTTTATATATGTTTTTTCGGTAAAAATAATCCATATACCGTAACATAGGCCTTGAGTGAAAACTTTGGGTCTGTGTTTAACATATTGGATAGCTGTTTAAAGGTATATTCAAGAAGAGAAAGCTGTAAACCTGGGTCTTGCAGAGTAATGTGCGAGAGAGGAGGAGGAAAAATGAAAATCTTTACACATTCAATTGATTGAAAATGCTATCTAGAATTTTCCGAACAAACGATCCGTTCTAATATAGAGAATATCAAACAGGCAAAATGCTTTACACATGTTTAAAGTGTCTTCCGGCTATGTACCAGCACTGAAAAGATCAATGACGATTTTCTTTGGAACACCGGCTTTGCATTCGAATGTTAGGGAGGTAAAATAAATTATCGTGAAATTGATTCGCAAAGACTAATTAAAAATACATTAGAATATCCTGAATCTGTTCGAACTATCAAACCTATTTATAAATATTTACGATAATCTTTCAAAGGCGCCACTTTAATATTTCCTGAATTCAGGCCAATTATAAACGTGTGGAATCTGCCTACAAACTTCCTACGCCTTCTTGGAATGATTCAAACTTTAACAACACTAACACTTGGCAGTCGGCGAGGTGTTAGATCATGATGATCTTCAAACAATAATAATAATTACATGATGTCACAGTGTTCTAAAATTTAACGCTAATTTAATTAACCTTTTGGCCGTGATATTGCATTTTTACGAAAAAGATCATTGTTTTGCCTGATTTCTAGAGGATAGCGTATTGCGCCTTCCTCTCCCATTATAGAGCATTCAGCAAACAAACAGCCTTTAGGTTGCTCCGTATATAATAAGATAAAAAACTATGCCGACCACAGTCAAAGTTTTTGTTAGTAGTGAACTAAATACGAAAACGGAAAAAATTAAGAAATCAAGCTTTTTCGAACCAAATTCCTTCGCATTATTATGTTTATATCAATCACTCAGCCTGTGCCCTTTAATCAACTACATAGGTAACACCGTAAACATCAACTAAACATAAAAAAAAATCGTAAACATCAACTAAAACAAGAAAATAAATTCAAATACATACAAAACATATTGGTATGCGTGTTTAAAAGGTTTCAAAATTATTTCCACGAATAAAAGCTTTATTTAAATGCAGCGATTATTGTGGATTAGTCGCTTGTAATTTGCATTAGGACAACAATTATTTTGCATTGTGTGATCCATGATGAAATGTTATCTGCCCCCATCATTCTGATATCTGTTTTTGCAGTGAACAGTTCTTGTAAACGATAAATGGCAAAACTGCATTATTTCCGTTGTTTTAATGATTAAGATAGTCTAATAATTATGCGTTGAATACTTATATCTAATCTTTGCTTTTCTTTTTTTTCAGAATTTTCCGATAAAGATTTCCGACAAAATTATTATCGATTAAGGAGCAGACCAAATATTGCAAGCAGCACGAGCTCATCGAGAAGATAAGCGAAAGAAGCATACATTCGACCGAATGAAAGATTAACTGCTGTGTGACAGTTTAATTCGGAGAATCGAACGAGAACCGCGGACTTGGAGACCAATTAGAATTACGAAAACGAATTAAAATGGCGAGTGTCGATCAAAAGACCTCCAACGATAAAATAGAAATTGAAATAAACGATTCCAAGGAGTCGAAAGCTTCGTCGCCAGTACCGCCAAAGCGAAAAAATAAGGCGAAGGACGACGAAACAAACATACAAACAGAAGATTCCTTTAAAACAGAAGAACACTCTCTTATCGCATCAGATAATTCGAGAGTGGTCTTCGTCAACGAAGAAATAACCAAAAGTGAAGTTTTTATATCCAACATTAGTGATGCCAAAGAAATTATAACCAGTGTTCAAACCGTGACAGAAACCAGCGACACATCTAGCCCAAACACAACGCCAGATTGTCAAGTGATCGCTGGTAACACAAAGTCAAAAATAGCCAGTTTTCTTGAAAAGGCAAATGTGAATCCGGGAAGTGCCCAGTTAAAAATTGTTACGTGCAAAGTTAATGTAAATCCACAAACCAGCTCAAGTGAAGATAAAAATATTTCAGTTAGTAACGACAAAGTTTCTTCAGTTAGTCAAAAGGAATCAGATCAAAATCTAGTACTTGTTAAAGATTCTGACATTAGTGTGAAAGTTGAACCATCGAAAGTTGAAATGGAAGATAAGCTTCTAACAGTTGTTTCCAGTATTCAAGAATCTTCGAGTTCTACAGTGCAGGAGAGTTCACAACAAAATTCTGTCACAGTGTGCACCACAACAAATATTAGTAGACCAACATTGATTTTAGAAATGCCTGTAATAATTCCTATGGGGTATTCAAGCATCGAAAGCTCTGGGATATCTCAACAACACACTGTTGTTACAACGTCTTCTTCGTCCAAAACAGAGACTAATGAATGTCAAACTATTACCCATATAAACAAATCTTCTGATAAAGATAACACTGTTATAGTTGAACAGAGTAAAGAAATTGCTCAGTCAAATCTTGTGTCAGAAAATGAAAAGAAGGATGTTTCAAATTCTCAAAGTTTACAAATCCCAACCGTAATAGCCGTTGAAAAGTTTTCTCATGACATTGTAAAAAATGAGGATAAGACTGCAGGAGTTTTACCAAATGCAGAAAATTCTACAGAAAAACCTCAAGACACCAAGGAAGACTTGACAAAACTGAACACATCAAAACCAGTGAATGCTGAAAATTCCTCAGAAAATCTCCCAAAACCCCAAGAGATTAAAGAAGATTTGCCAAAACTGAAAACAGTAAAACCAGTAGTAATTATAAAAATCGAAAATGAACTTACAACTAAAGAAAATCAAATCAAAGAGACGAAAAAGATAAATGAAATTCCTGCGCCTAAATCACCCGATTCATCAAAACCAACTCTAGAAAAACCTACTGGTCAAATCACACCCACAACAACCAAGCCAACGCTAATGAAAAAACCAACAGTCATTTCAACAGATCAACCAACATTGCAAAAAGTGCCATCTGTCACAAAAATTCCCGTATTATTGCATATTGAAAAAGCCCCTAACTTACAAGAAAAAGAAAAACCTGAAGTTTACAAGGTTAAGAAATCCAAGGCATCGCTGGATTTGAAAAACTCCACTTTTGAAGAGCCCAAGCTCACAAAAAAGCAGAGAACTTCAAGCGAACAATGCCTCAGTCTATCCACGTCAGATAGCGAACAAGCAACCTCGAAGAAGTTGAGAGCCACCGTGGACCACTTGCAGCACGAGAACGCAACCTATAAGAAGCTTCTGGAGAGCGAGCGGAGCGCTTTCAGGGAGTATAGGGCTGTGCACGAGGTGGAGGCGAGAAAAGAGAAGGCCGAGGCCAGAAGGAGGGAGGCTACTCTGGAAGGGCAGGTGAGGGCAGCCCTGAAGGGACAGCCGGTTCTGATGAAGAGTGCCAGCACCGGAGACTCCTCCTTCCCCGACGCGGCCAGACTTGCAACTGCGCTAGAGAACGCTAAGACCGCTAACAAGATTCTGCAGGAGAAGTTGCTGGTGAGTTTCACCTATTTATTAAACTTTGTTCTTGTAGCCAGAGCAATACCAATGTACCTAAGTATGTTTAAAATACTTTTTTACTGTACGACAGATTCACTTACAGAAGGTACAATATTAATTTATTATTTTGACGTTCTTAACATTTGAGAAGATAGTTATAAAAAAAATTTAAGGTTTTAAGACCAATTAAATACAGCACACTGTTTTAGAAATTTCATTCAATAGTACCTACCATTCCTTTTGTCATGCTGTGCTGTGCTAGAACATTCCAAATGTAGATTAAGATATTGAAATGTTTAATTGACCAACATAATATCAAATATTTCTCTATTGATCTGTGTATGGCTTGGTACGAGTCATTAGTTCAATAAGGAAACATTTTAACTGTTTCTCTATTGAACTAACGATGTGTTGATTTATTCAAAATTATGTAGGGAATAATCTGATTTGTTGACTATATGTACATACTGACCTTTTTCGGGAGAGAGAAGAGTTGCATTGCTATCCCAGAAATTTTGAATTTTTGCTTTACTTTTTGCGAAAGACCGAACAAGTTTTAGTAAGGAAATATCCAATAAATGCGATGGAAATGGAATGTTATACATGTCAATTGAAATGAATTTTTATTTAGGAAATAAAATTTTACAAATTTTTGCAATTTTTTTAATCTTTATTTTTTGTACACTTGACAACAGCTACGTCTTGTTTGTGAGTATTTGATATTACATGATTAATTTTATCTTATTATGTGAGTAATTCTACAACCATGCAGAAGTTGAATGATTCATGATAAAGGACAAATGAATACCTACGTAATATATCTATATACCTAGGTAACCAGTGTTTGTGTAAAGGTCTAACCGTATTATGTAAATGTACATATACATAAGTAACAACACAAAATCAGGCAAACTTAATATTTACTTTATGTGTCATCTATCACTAGAAAATAACAACGATACAATATTGTGTTATGTTTATGTAGGAGAACAGTAAAGTAAACAAAGAACACTGTAAATACCAAATTATTTTTTCATATTTAAAAATGATGACATCTATGAATTAACAAAATATTTGTAAAAAATGAGCACTAGAACGGTTGATCAACAAACTAATTTAGTTCTGTGTTTCGTCGACAGATGGTGACTGAGACAGACAAGCGGAAGGCGGGAGAGTTACGCGCGCAGCACGACGCGCACGCCCTCGTTATATCGCAGATGGAACGAGATTCGCGCGCGCAACTTGTTAAATTGGTAAGTTTGATGAAATTTCAGAAAAAAGAAACAATTATTAGTATCTAGGTGTTCCCATAAATCCAAAATTTGATAGAATGTTCTTGCCACAGAAGCTACAACTTGTCTGTAGTCATCACGGTTGTGATTAAAGTAAATATCTGATAGGCGTTCTTGATGATCTGCAAAGGAAAAGAAATTCGTTATGAATGATTGTTAATTTCATTATTATTTGATTAGTCTCTCTTAAATTTATTTATTTTAGTTATGTATTTATTTGTACAATTAACTTCACAAATTACTCAATAACTTACATGCTAATCAATTTATCTTGTAAAGCGTTTTTAATTTTTTAAATATATTTTTTTGGTTTTTTACAAGTTTTTTTTTTATCTTCATAACGAGACAAAAGAAAATGCTTTCACATGGCATCACTAGTCTCTCAGCCGAGTAACCGACCCGACCCCTTACCCTAGTTAGGAGTCCTCGTGACGTTTTCGATGTTTTTTTTCTTCAAATTAAAACTTTGAAAGAAAAAAACATTGAAAATTTCACATAGGATAACTTACGGTAACTTCTCATCTAACCCTAGGAAAAATAATACACTTATAATAATAACCCTACAAAAAATATACTTATTGTTATCAAGTTTAATTTTTAGAACTCCATTTTAATTTTAATTTCTTTTATTTATATTCAAATATATTATTATTCAATTTATAAACACAGTTTATTTATAATCAAGGTCTGCTATGTTATTATTATTACGACGGCAGTTTCGCCTTCTAAAGACATTATCAAACTGTTGGATAATGCCTTCAGAAAGCGAAATAGCTGTCACGCGTAATAGTAATTACATAGTTTAGTTTTCTTTTTTGTTTCTCCATGTGATGTAGATTCACCAGTTTCCCACTTATTCTATTTACCGATAAAACACCCGTTGCACAGTAGGATGTGTCATTTGTGTCAAGTATTTCAACTTTTGAATTCAGAAACGCCTGATCTCCGGGATCTCAAAAGTTGCGTCTTACAAAGAAAATGAGAACCGCATTTATTTTTCTTTTTTATGGTTATTAGCTTTTAGCTAACCCTAAAGTGCATTGAAAATCAGAAAAAAAAACTATTTTTATTTTTTAAATTATGCTAAGTTCTTAATTATTATTTTTTTCAATAATGTAACCTTTTAACGTTTGCTTGTTATTAAAAAATGCGTATTGCTGACCAAAACGAAAAAAAATAATTTTTAATTAAATGAAGACAATATTAGCGAAACTCAATCAAAATCTGGAGACAGAAAATCAGAAAAAAATATTGGTTCCACTGGGACTCGAACCCAGGTCCCTATGCTTACATGGCAAGTGCTCTACCGATTGAGCAGTGGAACCCATTTCCAATTCGGTCACTTTTAACTGTATCATACTTTGACTAAGAACTAACAACACTATCTTCATTTTCTTAACGCACATATTATTGGCTGCTATCTTTATATATGGGTTCCATAGCTCAATCGGTAGATTACTTGCCATGTAAGCATAGGCATTTAAAAATAAGGCCATTTTATTTCTCTCTATGGAAAGCGACAAAAGCTATTGCACATGGAATCCATCCACGAAGGTTCACCACCGGCTTTTCGCACAGCGCTTGCTGTAGGCATCGCTGTGTGTGACCATCTTACGTTCCTAGTTGTCCGTGGCCTATTAGATATATTATTTACGTACAACCTACAATATACTGACCGATAGAAAGAGCCTGTTAGACATGGCAGCAAAGTTCCCCGCAGTGAGCACCATCGGGCGCTGCGCCTTCTGCAGAAGGATGGCCAGCAGGTTGGTAACGCGCTTGTCCGTGGAGTACCAGCGGCAGGCGTAAGCGCTGGTGGCCACCTTCTCGGCCTTCAAACACAAATATACATTGTCAGGAGTCAAGACCTTACACCCCTGATTCCTACAGTCTTCTAATGAGGTGTTAGAAAATGCACTCGGGCTCAAAAATAAAGTAAATAATACGATTACACTATTCTCTCCAGTGATCAGAATCAGAACAATGTTTTTTTTTCTTAATTTTTTTGTAATAACTTCACACAGGAGGTCCTCAATTTCCCTCAGGACCTTTTGTCTTTGGGAATGCGGTGTGAAGAAAAGGAATATGTTAAAAGTTTAATTAATTAATTAAATGAAAATTATTGCTTACAAATTAAAACAAAAAATAACTACGTTAAGTATATAATATCTCGGAAAAAAGACTGATTAGTATTTAAAAATAATCGCCATCGAAGTTTCTGAAAAAACCCCACCCAAATCATGAAATTGCACTGTAGAAGTCGCTGAAAACCCTCTATCCAAAATCTGGTTACCCTCAGCACAGGATCTCCTGGTGAGAAGGTCTAAGAAAATATTCCACATCTCTTTTATATTTATAGTTCATACTTATCTTCTTAAAATAAAAATAAAATATGATATACAAAGATGGTAATCAAAAAAAGGAAAAAGGAGAGGAAGTTCTAAGAAAGAAAATAGTGTGAGAGGGAGGATAGGAATCTGGGGTGTCTCCTTCAACCGGCCTCTCTCGATCCGTCCCGCTGCGCAGCTGGTGGGCATACGCATCCGCAGCCAAAACCTGGACAAACCCCACCCCATGAACCAGGATACCCTCGAACAATATTGGGATGACCTATGGCAAAGGTGTTGGTTACCCAAAAAATGATTCCCGGGCGGCTATGCCAATAACCACCTCCAAATTGATTGACTTACCTCTGATGTGATTTCATTGGCTGTGTACGTTTGAATAAAAAGTTGCCATAGAATGGATATCAGAAAGCCCAAAGTGTTGAAGAAACGTAAGCTTTTGATGTTTGACACGTCCTGCAAAGAAAAAAAGTTGTTTCTAATACAAACTTTTGCAAAATGACATTTATTTTATTATTTTTTTTATTATTAAAATATACAATAATAATTACCATTGCAGTCTGAACTAGTATGAGTCCGATGACGTAAAAGCTAGACAGGGTTTGGCAGAGAAAAGCTTGGCTATAGGCATTCTGCAAATCCTCCGTTATTCTGAAATAAGTTATCTGAAATTAAAATTACATCTAAATGTTACAATGAAATTCAAAATTTCCCTAAACCGATAAATTACAATGTCAGATCTATACATCTATTAGGCGTAACTTCTGGTAATGTTATATCGATGTCCCGAGCACGGTTTCACCGTTGACAGCCGAACCGGTTTTCTGATATCCATTGACAGGGAATTGATCAGAAATCGATATACGCTGGCAACATTGAACGATTACGCAAAAATGGTCAGATTCTACGTGTTTTCGATATTATTTTATGGAATGGAAGCATGAACGCTTACTGAAGAACTAATTAGGCGACTTGAGGCCTTCGAGATATGGATCTACAGAAGAATACTTAAATTAAGCTGGATGGACAGGGTTACGAATGAAAATGTTGTGGTTCGGATGAATATAGAAAAAGAAGTTATTAAATCTATAAAAATCCGAAAACTTTAATATCTTGGACATGTGATGAGACATCCAGAGAAGTATGAGATCTTGCAGGGAAAGATTGCTGGAAGACGGGGTCCTGAAAGAAGGACAACCTCATGGCTAAAAAACCTGATAGAGTGGTTTGAGCTTTTCCGGGCCGCAGTAAACAAAGTCCGCATAGCCAACATGATAGCCAACGTCAGTTGAACGGACAGGGCACAAGAAGTAGAATAAGTAAAAATATTAATAAATTGGCAATGGTCTTTAGTAATATTTCAACCTCTTTTGTTTCTCAAAGATCCAACGGCATAAGTTGGTCGAATCTTAGATCAATTATTTAAGTCTGTGTATCGCGTATATGACTTCTTTTAATTCTAAGAGCTTTGTTAGTTGAACTCCGCCAGTAATTTTGCATAACGAACGACATTATCCAAATAAATGCGTATATTGACAGTCCGAAACTTATCTGATACCTACTATGGAGGCCGGGCTAAAATTTATCAATCGTCGCGTCGCGCGTCGGTCGGAATATCTCTTACCAATTGTGGACTGTGATCGCACATATTGATAACTGACCATTGACCATAGATGACGGATTAAGTCAATATCGTATTGATGGAGGGTTATATCGATCGTCCATGCTAGATCTCCTGAATACTCGAATAATCGAGTATCTAACCGACTATGAAACCATCATAAGATTTTATAGGTCGTAGGGAGGGACCAAAGGAGAATGTCAGGTCACCAAAAATAGTAACTGAATAGGAAAATACTTTGGAGGAGGGTCGCGATGATTACAATTCACAAGAAAATGAAACCTTTGATACAACAATGACGAGTATTATGAAATTCTTGGTAGGTACCAAACAATGATTTTCGAATGCACGATTTGTCGGTTGAACCTTTTAGATCTTTAAAGTCACACACTTCCCAAGAACATATTGAACACATTCATTAAACCTAGCAGAAGTTTAATGGCTGTCTGTGAAGCAATATCATATAACGTATCATATAATTTGGTAGGCGGGTTTGGGTACCGCCGCCCTGGGAACCATTTATTGGATGACCAACACCTCTGCCACAGGTTACCCCAAGTGGTTCGCTACGTTTGGTGACTTAGCAGGGGTGCCCAGGTTCATGGGGTAATGTTTGTCTGGGTCTTGATGGCGGGTGCGTCGGCCCACCTTCTGCGTGGCAGGCCGGATTGGGAGATGCTGGTTGAGGGAGACCCTTTACAACCGGTTACCGTTGTCCGGGCCGCTCGGTAGTACAGGGGCCCGACCCTTAGGCTCACGACTGAGGGTGGGCTGCCCCATCAACGAGTGCAAAAACCCCACCGCTGCTGTTGTGCCGGTTCGTGACCGGAGGGGACCCAGCAGTTGCGTTTGGGGCGCATTGGGCGACCTCTCCAGCCGGACTCTCCCAGCCCATCGCCTTGCACCGCAGTGGGTGGGTTGGATTCATACGTCCGTCACTCCTGGACACTCCGATCCCCAGCTTCCTACCCACCCCTTATACCTTTTCCTTTCCAGATCTTCATTTCTCCTCTTCAAAACAAAAAACTTAAATCAATCATGAACTCACAAAAAAACATAAATAACATCTTTACAACGGCGAGAAGCAGGAGTCCCCAGTGCAGGCCAAAACTGTTGGTGAACTTCACCAACATTCGCGGCCTGCACAAAAATCTAAATTCAGTCCACCACCACCTTGTTTCCCAACGTCCCAACCTTCTCTTCCTTTCCGAAACGCAGATAGCTGAGCCTACAGACGCCTCCTATCTGGATTGCCCGGGTTTCACCCTCATGGGCAAATTCAGACCCAAAGGAGGTGTATGTCTCTTCAGCCGAGCTGACGTCAACTGTGTGCGACTGTTGAATCTGGAGAACTCCAAATTCGACGTAATGTGGGTGCGCGTCAATCTTGCCAGTACGGTAAGGTTTTACGCGTGTTTATACCGCTCACCGAACATTAGCGTTTCAGATACATCCGAACTCTTCAAACATCTAAGTAATACTGTTGATGACCTCTTGCCCCGCTTCCCTACAGCAGAGTTTGTGGTCCTGGGGGACTTCAATGTTCATAACGAACCTTGGTTAAAGTTCTCAGGACCAACGGACTCGGCTGGACGAGAGGCGGAATCCTTTGCCCTCTGCTACGGACTGGAGCAAATGGTTCAGGAGCCTACAAGGGTTCCTGATGTCCAGACTCACCGCTCCAATCTGCTAGATCTGTTTCTAACCACTGTGCCACACGGCTACAAGATTGAAGTCACAGCGCCTCTAGGATCGTCCGACCACTGCCTGGTGACAACATCAATCCCCGTAACCTTCAGACCGCCAAATGAGCGGCTGAAGAGAAAAGTGTGGCACTATAGATCAGCAGATTGGTTTGGTCTGCGGGCTCATTTCAATGCCTTCCCGTGGTCAGCTGTCTGTTTTCAGACTTCGGATCCCTCAAGATGTGCCCAGGAAATTGGTGAAGTCATCACATCCGCGATGGATGGCTTCATCCAATCCACTGTGAAAGAAACTGGTGTGGGCTCAAAGCCGTGGTTCAGTCGACAATGCTCCGAAGCAGTGCGACGAAAAAACGCGGCTTACCGAGCCTACAACACATCTCGAACGTCTGAAAGCAGAACAGTATATAACAAAATGGCAAAGGAATGCAGGAGGATCATTAACAGGTCAAAATTCGAGCACGACCTGCAGATCAGCAGTAAGCTGGCTGCCTGCCCGCACGGCAGCAGAGCGTTCTGGTCGCTTGCGGGCTCAATAGGTCGCAATTTCTGCAAATCCAGTCTGCCACCTCTCACCAGACCTGATGGCTCACTAGCAAATACCGCCGCCGAAAAGGCTAACTTATTAGGCAAAATGTTCGCGGAAAACTCGACCCTCGATGATCAAGGTGCTACCCCGCCGTCGGTTCCTCATTGCAGTTTTCGTATGAAAAAGCTGAGGATCCGGCATCGGGATGTACTCCAAGTCTTACGAGGGCTTGATGTTAATAAAGCTAGCGGGCCTGACGGAATACCTGCCCTGGTATTGCAGAGGTGCGCTGTAGAAATAGCTCCAATTTTGACGAAGCTTTTCAAAATGTCCCTGAAGACTGGCTCTGTGCCCTCTGGTTGGAAAAAAGCGATCATTCACCCTATTCCAAAGAAGGGTGACCGCTCCAACCCAGCCAACTACCGCCCCATAGCGATCACATCTGTTCTGTCAAAAGTGATGGAACGTGTGATCAATGACAAACTGCTCACATACCTCGAGAAGAACAAAATTATTAACGACCGTCAATACGGATTCCGGCGGAACCGCTTGTGCGGTGATCTTCTCGCGTATGTGTCGCATGTTTGGGGACGGTGCCTGGAATGTTTTGGTGAGACCCAAACGGTTTCACTGGACATTTCCAAGGCCTTTGACCGGGTTTGGCATCGAGCGCTTGTCAACAAACTGCGTTCTTACGGACTTCCCGCATCCTTGTGTGCGTGGATTGCCGACTTTTTGAGGGGGAGGTCGATTCAGGCGGTTGCTGACGGTTTCACCTCTTCCTCGCATTCGATAAATGCTGGCGTCCCACAGGGATCGGTTCTGTCTCCAACTTTGTTTCTGTTGCACATCAACGACCTCTTGTCATGTGCACCGATTCATTGTTACGCGGATGACAGTACAGTCCATGATAGCTTTTTGTTTGACAAGCCTCCAAAGGGCACACAAACCCCAATAGCTCGGAGGGCTTTGAAGCAGAGAATGGACGGTTACCTCGAGAGTGTTTTCTCTTGGGGTAAGAATAACCTCGTCGAATTTAATGTTTCAAAGACCCAATCATGTCTGATAACGTCTAAAAGGGATCGAAATGATAATCTAGTGTCCTTCAACGGAAGCATTCTCCCGAACAGGACCTCCATTGATATGCTTGGTGTAACTCTTAGTGACCAGCTCAGGTATGGGGGCTCCATCGAATCCAGAGTTAAGTTAGCCTCTCAGAAACTGGGCGTACTGTACAGGGCCCGCAGATACTTTAATAGTACTCAACTGTTAACCCTGTACAAATCGCAAGTGCGCCCCACGGTTGAATTTGGCAGCCACCTCTGGTCTGGAGCTCCAAAATACCTAAAAAAAACCATTGACTCTGTGCAGAAACGGGCGGTCCGTTTGATAGATTCTCCCATCTTAACAGACGGATTGCAATCTTTAGAGCATAGGCGTCAGGTGGGAATGCTGTCCTTGTTCTACCGGTATTACAATGGAAGATGCTCCGAGGAACTAGCGTCATTGATCCCCTCGGCACCGGTGCATAGTCGGGAAACACGCCAAACACGCGCCCAACATTTGTACACAGTTGATATTAGTCACATGAGAACGGGTCGTTTTTACGATTCGTTCTTGAGTTCAACAGCTCGGCTATGGAACGATTTACCGGCCTCTGTGTTTCCTCCCTCCTACAACATGAGTCTCTTCAAGACCCATGTTAACTCCTTCCTTTCCTCAAAAAGACCCTCCACACAGCATCCTCAAAGATGACATAGGCCCTGAGGGAAATTATTTTCCTCAGGGCCTCCTGTGTGGAGTTAATGTAAAAAAAAAAAAAAAAAAAAATAACACGAATGTGCTGTAATTTGACTAATGATACGGTTCACAAAAGGAGGCGTTTCTCAGGGGATAGGAAGGTGGTGGAGGGCAGAACCTACGCACGACATTTGAAGGTGTTATAAAACTCTACATACATAATTAAATGATTACAACATTTCGTGATTTAGAATAATTGAAAGGGAAAGGGATCATGCATTATAAATTCAGTTATCAGCTGTATCCAGGGTTGCCATTCGTGGAAAATTTCCCAAATTACGGGGAACTTTTTAAACTAAAGATTTTTCAAGATTAAGGTATATTGTCAGGAGAATCTTTTTGTGAGGAACACGCAGGGATTCTCGGCGTTTCTTGATTATCCAACCACATTGAAAAAAAAAAATTTGCAATTATTGTAAGAATGTAGTGTAATTTAATTTGGTTTAACAGCAAAAGTTTAATAAATTTCTGTGTTTAAAGCCTGAACAAAAGAGAAAATTCGAAAATTACTGGATAATAAATAATAAATGCTATTTTCAATAGAATTTTGTTTCATTTTGAAAGTAAAGGAACTTGTGGGGATTTCGAGCATCTATCGTGATTTCCTTTTGGGGAATTGTGCCGTGTTGCGCTACCTCCTTCTTAGCGAACGTTTCAGACAGCGTTACAGTATCAGGGCAGATGTGGAAATAATTATCGTTAGTAATTCAGTTTAGAGTGGGAGATATCCTCAGTATCGCCCTGGGGTAAGACCACCATTCAGGGTTGAAACGTCGCTTGAAGTGACTTTAGTGTTTGGTGATCAGATTTGAATAACCACGTACTTCCATACCTTCCACTTCCCCATCTCCATGCCCTCCTCACTACCTTCAGCCTCAAAACATACTCAAATTAAGGATGCCGTAGTCTCGCTGGCTGCAGACGGGAGCAGTTGCGACTATTGTGAGGTATTTTCACTAAAAAAAGTAGATATCTACACATAATACACAGTTTATACAAATCTGCCTTCCTTATGAACTCTGTAATACTGTCAGAAACATTCATTGGCTAAAGAAGGCGGTAGTGCAACAAGGCATTATACCCTGAAAATAAAACAAGATAATAGGTACCTACACATGGCCGTGAAAATTGCAAAAAATATTTATTCTTAATATTTTAGAACACATGCATTGGCAACCATGCTTGCATACTCGTATATCTAACTACAAAGATTACAAATTCGATTCATTTTTATTATGATTTCAATCTTTGATGTTGTCGAACGTTTTTTCAGATCTTTGACCGCTTAAATTATTTGTAAACTTATAAAATAAATGTTTTTTTTGAATTAGATATTACGCTTTCACTTTTCAGTATTACTCAATACAAAACTAAATTATTTAAAATACCTCAAGTTGTCCATGTTTGTCAAAAACAGAGGAAATTGGTAAATGATTTTAGAAGACGCAAACCAAATAAGAAATCAGGCTCACTCAATGATCAGCTGATGGTATTGGATTGCTTCCTTCAAGCAATCTATCATGGCCAAATTAAAATCTTCTTCAGTAAAGTAATACATCAACAGCGTCTTCCTTATTTCAAACTCATCACAATTACTAATTGATGAACGAACATTTTCTAATTGTATCTCAAGTTTGTTTGCACGTCTGCCAAATTTTAGGTTAGTACTTGTGATTTTAATTATTTTCTTGGCCAACCGCTGTTCCAGTATACATAAAGCTTTTGTTCCAGATTCCACGACAACAATCTGCACCATTCGAAATTGTCCACTTATGTGCGCCATTATTGAGGCAATCATTGTATCACCGATCATCAAGGCGGTTCCCAACCAAAATATACCAAAAACGCAATAGACATATCCAGCAAAGTAGGGAAAATCATCTTCTGTTTTCCATGGGACGTACACTGTGAATGGAGTAACTCTTGGAATATGAAGTGTGTAATTGGACTGCTGTATTTTTTCTTTTCTTGAGATATCTTCAATGAGATAAAATGTGCTCATACAAACAATTGTAAGTATTCCTATAATCAAAAAGCCATACGTTAAAAATTTGGTGAAATTAATTGACGATTTTAAGATTTTTTCGTCCGTTTTATATTTGTGTGAGTCTATTTCAAGGACTCTAATAATTTTTCTTATTTTTCTGTGATTTTTCATGAATATCAATGTTTTAAAGACCTGAATCACATCGATTCCAACCATGGTCAAAGCGAAGAATTGAACATTTATTGAATGAGATTGTGTGTGTGTAGAGTGGATTTGATATTTGCGAAGATTGACTGACGAAGGACCTTGAATTTTGTGTTACTGTTTACTGCTTGGAATGAGGAAAAAACATATGCTGCATATAAAGGAAAGGACTCACCGAAACAGGATAAAGAACTTGTATGCTGGCAATTTTGTCTTCTTTCTCCCCGTCCAATTGGCACTGAAAACAGCAATAAGCGTGCGTTTCGTGTACACGGCGAACACGGCGGAATTAGGTTAACAGATAGCGGGAGCACGGTGGCTATAGTAGGTATGTTGCGGCGCGGGCTGTTGATTGCAGACTGACGTGGTGAAGGTAGTTATAGGTGCGGATTTTGGGAACAAGGTAGGACAGGATTTGCAACAATATTAATACCAATCCCAAGCAGTAACAGTATGTATGTGTGCTATGTAGGTGTGTGTATGTGTGGGTATATGTATTGGCGTAACCATGCCCCCCGCCTGGAAGGGGATGAAAGAATCCACTTCCATAAATCAAAAGAGTGCCAATACGTTTCAACGCGCAAACAAAAAATTATAATGACACGCGGTAGAATGTAATAAATTATGTAAAAGTTAAGAAATTATTATGTAAGTTATATAAATGCTTTTACCAAATGGTCAAAATGACTGATATAGCAAGGAAATAAAAAAATAAAAAACATTGAAACGACAAATATGATTTGAAAGGATTCAATAAATAATACTGAACCTGCGGTAGATAAAACTAGAAGTAGGGTTTGGTACCTATTTAACAATGAAACTAATCTAATTGATTTTTAAAAATTAAAGTATTATGAACTAACTTCTAAGATGTCGTTAAATCTATTGTGACGGTAAGGGACAGAGTTTAACAACGGCCCTGCGGTATGTTCTTTATATGATAGTAGTCTATTATTAAATTGACTACATTATCCCGAGCGGGCAATAGAATGGGATGACGACTGTCAAATTCTGTTTCAGCATTACTCAATCTGCCTCCTACCCTTAGAATTCCGTCATGAAGAAACGGATTTAATTTTGCAATCGCTCGCCGAACCTTCTTCCCATCTTTGACTGCCTTTATATCTTCGGAGAAATGTTCTTGCTGTATAGAATTTATAACAGCGATTTCTGCAACTAAGATATGGCTTAATTCGAATGCTCGTGGTAATTTCTTAATGAAACGAAAAACATAAATTACTATTCGAATTAATTTCGGCCATGAACTAACACGAGAAGCTAGTGCACACAATAACGGTGGAGCGATTGTTTTAGGGCGGTTATTGTCTTGAACGGACATCAAAATTTTTGTTTTTAATTCGGGTGGATCAGATATCGATTTCGTATCAAAACGTTGTAAAGGCCAATCACTTTTAGGTAATTGGGCAAATACGGGACCGTTAAACCATAACGGATGGTCTATTAGCTGAGCGGGAGTAAGACCCCGCGATAAGCAGTCGGCGGGATTGTCTTGACCTCTTATATAATGGAAGCATTCAGCCCCAAGATGGTTTTGTATTTGTGAGACACGGTTGGCAACGAAGGTCTGCCATTTTGCAGGCGGTGAATTTATCCAAGCTAGTGCAACCGTGCTGTCGCAAAAAGCTAAAGTCGTATGAGCTTTCGAATTTGATGTGTAGGTATTACTGACCGTATGCATTAATCGTGCAAGTACTAGCGCTCCATATAGTTCTAATCGCGCAAGTGAAATCGTCTTAGCCGGAGCGACCTTGGATTTAGCGCATAATAAATTAATTGTGGTTTTATCAGTATTTGGACAGTAAACATGTAAGTAAATAACACCTCCATATGCGCGTTCGCTTGCGTCTGAAAACCCGATAAGCGTTAATACACATTGGGGTTCGATTCCTAAAAAACGAGGAATTTTAATAGATTGCAGTAATGGCAATTCCTTTTTAAACTGTCGCCAAAGTGTGACAACTGTTTCAGGAGGAGTATCGTCCCAATTCAGGTTATGCTCCCATAGAGATTTAATTATCAGCTTAGCCAATAATACAACTGGTGCGGCGAAACCCATCAAATCCCAAAGACGAGCAATCGTCGAGAGAATATTTCGTTTAGTACACGTTCTTTCGTCGGTGTGTACGACAAATACAAAATGATCAGAAGCGGGTATCCAATGAAGCCCTAGTATTTTTAGGTTTTCATCGGGATTAAATTCCACATGTTCCTTAACACGACGAGCTGTAGGAATCGTGGATAAAAACTTTGGAGAATTAGAAGAGAATTTTACAAGGTCGAATCCTCCAGCAGCGAATAACTGAATTAATTCCGTCGACAACTCGGTAGCTTCCTCGACTGATGAGCAACTGGTGACGAAATCATCCATGTAGAATGAGCCATTTTCCACCAAGTTTGCCGCGAGTGGGAAACGAGGTTTTTCATGCGTTGCGAGTTGACGCAGTGAACGCATAGCCAAAAATGGGCTACAAGACATGCAGAAAGTGACGCGATTAAATTCGAACAATTGTAAAGGGTCACTATTGTTAAATCTATACAGCATGCGCTGATAACGACGGCATTCTTCTTGCACTACGATTTGTAGGTACATTTGTTTTATGTCAGCGGTTATAGCTATTGCGAACAATCTGAAATTGAGGATAATGCGAAACAAATCACCTTGTAAATTCTTTCCGGTATGTAGGATGTCATTAAGCGAATAACCCGAATCGGATTTCATACTCGCATCTAGCACCATGCGAATTTTATTAGTAAGTTTATCTTCACGAACTACAATATGATGCGGTATAACGTAATGAGGTAAGTCAGAATTGTCGACCGGCGAAATGTACCCTTTCTGTAGGTATTCGCGTAATATTTTGTCATATTCTAACTTTATTGCGGGTTGAGATATCAAGCGGCGTTCGAGAGATCGAAACCTGCGTTCGGCGGCGGGTAACGATTCACCGAGAACAGAGGGACTGTTTCGAAACGGCAACGCGACGATATAACGACCTGCCGTGTCACGAGAGGTAGTGAGTTTAAAAATGTCCTCACACTCTTGTTCATCAGGCGTTAAAAACTTCTCATCTGGAATGTCTTCCAATTCGAAGAAGCGCGACAGGCAAAAATCATTATTTTGCGTGAACGTACAAAATGATTGCGTGGCGTTTATACTTGGGTTTTCAATCATCGTTGGGGCAGTACCCAAGATGAGATATCCCAAAGTGGTTTCAATAGCAAATGGCTGGCCGAGAGAACCTGATATTTTGTTTGCCTTTAGAATGCGAGCAAATATGTCACATCCTAAGATAATATCAATCTCACCGGGCGTACAGAATGTTGTGTCTGCTAAGGGCAAATTGTCAAGATACGACAAAGAGGAACGGTTAATGTTAACAGTAGGCAACTCACTGGTTATAGTTTCTACTACATATGGTTTAATCGTATACGACTGAGTGATGTCATAGCGGGAATGTAACTTTAAGCAAGTTACGCCATTTGTCACATTTCTTACGTCACCTATTCCCGTGACGTAAGTACTTGGAGATGACCGCACCGTAAGATTCAAGCGTGAACAGCATTTGCGCGTAATTATGTCCCTTTGGGAGCCGCTATCTATTAGAGCCCGTAACGTCTGTACCTGGCCCTTAGCGTCTCTGGTAGTGCAAACAGCCGTTCCTAAGAGTGCAGTAGTATTTGCACTAGGGCATGAATTTGTTACACATAGCGAAACCGGATTCAAAGAATTTAAGTTATCATTATCGGCATCTGCTTGTAACGCGGGAGATGGTATTGGGTCTGTTTGTGACTTTCGCCCATCAGTTTGTTTGAAATGCAATAAACTATGATGGTTGAGCGCGCATGTTTTGCATGTACTCTTTGATTTACAAGCTTTTGTGATGTGCCTAGTACTGAGGCAGTTCACACAAACTCGAATATTCGATGACTTAATAAAGTTAAATCGATCGCGTGGTTCTAGACTTGTGAATTTAGAACATTGGTATAAAGGGTGCGATCCCTTTTGACAACAAAAACAAATTTCGATGGAGTGATTATCGATTTTTTCGACATTAATAAATGCCTTTGCGGAATTAGTTTTTTGCGGTTTAGCGGTATAATTAATGTTTGAGCCAACGCGGCTCGAGGTCGGTTGCGTGAATTGCGCGCGGTTGAGAATTCGTTGCTGTTGTCTTACAAAGTCGATTAGTTCCGCGCTGGAAGGTAAATTTTCATTATTTTTAATAGAAGATTCGAAAGCCTTTACAGTCTCTATGTCAAGCCGTTTAAGACCCAGTTGTAGCAATATGAATTCTGCGAGGTCTTTTATTTTTAATTGCTTCAGCGCGGCGATGTTAGCGGAGTATGCATCTGCGAAATTCTCTAAAGAAGCGGGCGTGGCCGAGTTAACTGGAGGCAATTTCAGCAATCGGTCAAAGTATGATTCAGCAAGAACGCGTTGATCATTATACTTAGTACACAATGCGTCCCAAATAACTTGATAATTTGTACCAGTAGGCGTAATAGTTTTGCAAATATTTAATGCTTTTCCGGTTAATTTAGACATCAGATACTGCATCTTTTCAGCATTATCCAGAGAATCATTCAAATGTATAACCGAATTATATGTTTCATAGAAAAGAGGCCAATTATCTAATTTTCCGTCAAAGCACGCTATTTCCAAAGGCGGTAACTTAATTTGACGGCGAGGTTTCGCAACTGGATTGGACAGCATATTTGCTTCGGTATATTTAATAACCCCGAAGAGTTCTTCAAATGCATTTAATTGAGAGTATTCAGCAATTGCTTCCGGATTCAATTCCAGTTCGCAATCCACTTTTTCATCTAAAATTGTTATAAATTCAGAACGAATTTTTTCAACAGTAGTTGCGCCTGACAAAAAAGATTGGCGATTGCTAATGCTTTCCGAAGCTTTCCTTATCTTGTCATACACCGACTGTAAGCTTGCAAAGCTAGCTGATAGTTTAGCATTTAAACGTTTGAGACGTCTTTCGTCCCGAGACGACCCGGATGACGCGCTTGTAGCCATTTTATTTATTCCGGTTATATTTTACAAAATATGAGACGATAAACAACTAAAACTGCGGTAAAAATAATGTGTCTGTATTATTTATGCGGAATTAATTAATTAATATTTAATAAATATTTAATTACTTCACAGTGATAACCGCACGGGGTTAAATTGACTGGTGAGCTGTGAAAGGTTAACAGATGCGCCGTGCACTATTTTATTTTGCGTTTATTATCATTAACAAATTATAAATATTACGATCGTATTATTCATTTGTAATGTAATCCAATAATATAAATAATACGAATATTAAGAAATAATCGTATTATTTATAAGGTAGGTAATGCGATTTGATTAGCAAGATACAATTACATGAGTTATCAGAAATAAATATCAAAGCAGTGTCTTGTATCTATTTATTCTAAAAGCGGGTAAATATGTTATTTCCAACCATAATACGATAGGTATAAAGAAACAAAATTACTCATGTAGGTATATCAAACTGCGGGAATGCGGGTAATTATTTATATGCGGTATCGTAAAACGTATTCACACTCTGCTGGATTATTATCTACTACTAATATTATGGTTCAAAAATGTCCGGCTCGTTTGGATCAAGATGAATGAGATTGTGTGTGTGTAGAGTGGATTTGATATTTGCGAAGATTGACTGACGAAGGACCTTGAATTTTGTGTTACTGTTTACTGCTTGGAATGAGGAAAAAACATATGCTGCATATAAAGGAAAGGACTCACCGAAACAGGATAAAGAACTTGTATGCTGGCAATTTTGTCTTCTTTCTCCCCGTCCAATTGGCACTGAAAACAGCAATAAGCGTGCGTTTCGTGTACACGGCGAACACGGCGGAATTAGGTTAACAGATAGCGGGAGCACGGTGGCTATAGTAGGTATGTTGCGGCGCGGGCTGTTGATTGCAGACTGACGTGGTGAAGGTAGTTATAGGTGCGGATTTTGGGAACAAGGTAGGACAGGATTTGCAACAATATTAATACCAATCCCAAGCAGTAACAGTATGTATGTGTGCTATGTAGGTGTGTGTATGTGTGGGTATATGTATTGGCGTAACCATTTATGTCTCTATCGCCTCTCCATTCTGTATAGGCAAACACAGTCTCTGATATTGTAAAACCAATAAAATTAATGCTAATGCAGAAAAATGAGTAGATGGCATATATTCCCAGATAGTTATCATCGTCATCATCAGAATGATGGAATTTCACAATCCCAAGAAAGTAAAGTAACTTGTAGTGGATTTCAAAATAACGGGCTGTAGTTTTAGGCTCTGACATGCTGCGAACTTTCTTAAACCTTTCCTATAACTGGTATAATAAAATTAGTGTACCGTAGAAAGCTTGAACAGGTTAAAGCTCTAATACGGTAGTAATCAAATCAAGTATAATTATTCCTATAATCTCCACATTCCTCAGGGTAAATCGTAATGCGATTTTAAATGCTGTTTTGATAGCAGCAGACCTGTCGATTGGTAATAATTCTTCATATGATTACATACCTTCGATAGTTACATCGTTAGAGACATAATGTTAAATGCGTGGAATAAATTAGCTGATGTTTATTTAATTGTACTGGTTGTGAGTTGTAAGTGGTTCTCTACGTTTGGTTACTTAGTAGGGGTGCCCGGGTTCGTAAGGTGAGGGTTGTATAGGTTTTGGTGGCGTAAGCTCCTACCCACCTTCTGTGTAACGGGCTGGATTTGGAGAGACTGGTTAAAAAATAACTTTTTATCTTTCCGGCAGGACTCTTCACCCATCGCCTTATACATCTGTCATACCTTTTTCCTTACCATATCTTCCTCCCTTTCCTTTCTTAGCAAAACCCTTCTCACAATATCCCCCAAAAAAGATGTTGTGAACACCGAGAACGTTAAATTTCAATGAAGATATCGCTAAATTGTATTAGCAAATTAATGTCAGTCCATGAAACTTTTTGAATTTTTTAAAATACTGTAGGTAATGTACAACAATGACGACGCTAAATGTCTAGCCAACTTCCATGATATTTAGTTAATGGACGACACAATAAAATTTCACGTCCAAAAATAATCTGAAAGAAAACCCACAAAAAACTAAAAAGATTTGCTGTTTTAAGAGCTTATTGCATTCTGTTAAAAACATATAATTTTACTTATGAACTGGTGATGTTACCAATCTGAAGATGAAGGTGATATGTCTGAAATCGGTCGGGTCAAAAAAAAAACAAGAAATAAGTGGAATAAAGAATACAAATTGAAATTCCACCAACTAAACAAAAAAATTATATCTTGTTTTGCGGGAAAAATTACTCATAAAATCTGAAATATTACGTTTGAGTTCAAATAAAACTCATAAATATTTAAATTTAACTCATTACTAAACATTTTCCAGTGAAATACGATAAAACACATTAATTTTCGCGATAACCCATAAGAGAATGGGATAGAAAATATGCATTATAATTTTAGTAAAATCGCTACCGCTAATTTCTACCATTAAAATTATCTTTTTCATATAATTTAGAGAGTGTTCTTTACCTGACCAACTCTTACTTTTGTAATTATTATCAAGTCCATTATGCATACAAATTGAAATATAAAACTTTATCTTGGTTCTCGGCATGAGTATTTGGCTATTTTGGATTGCGATAACACGACACACAATTATTTTTTGATCTTATTAAACTGCATAAATATTATATACATAGGTATATATATAATTTGAGAGGCGGGTATGGGTATCGCCGTTCAGGGAACCATTTATTGGTTAACCAACACTTCTTGTACGCTGCGTTTAGTGATTTAGCAGGGGTGCCCGGGTTCATGGGTTGAGGTTCATGAGGTTTATCCGGGTCTTCGTGGTGAATGCATCTGGTAGGTGCATGGTAGGCCGAATCGGGCGAGATTGGTTGAGGGAGGCCTCTTTAAGACTGAGCTTTGAGCTCTCGGAACATTGCCTTGCACTGTAGTGGGAGGGATGGATTTGTACGTCCGTCACTATTGGAGACACTGACTCCCAGATTCCTTCCTCTTCCTCTTACCCTTTTCTTTTGCAGAACTTCATCTTCTTCCTTTCCTCAAAAGACCCTCCAAACAGAATACCTAAATACGACATTGGCCCTGAGGGGAATTATTTTCCGCAGGGCCTTCTACTTCACGAGCTATTGTAGAAAAACAAAAAAAAATCAGAGTGTCCAGTTCTCACGCGGTCGAACTGAAACTTTCAGTAAACTAAAGTAGGCAAGAGTGGGAAGGCCACGAAGCACCGCATAAAGAGGAAACCGATTACACTGTCTCATTCTCTCTCAGGATAAATCCTGTAGATGTATGTGTTTGTCTCTTTTTACTGTCGCTATTTTTCGTTTTATCGAGTGTCAAATCACAACGATGATAAAGAAGTTATCACTTCAAAAAATATTGCTTAAGAATTAGTCCAAAAAAAAGAGAAAAATATTATTTTAAAGATGTGTTCACAAGGCAAAAGAATAATTTACGACGAGCTTACCCAACGATTAGTTGATGGTATTGAATGGCCTCCTTTAAGTGATGCACCATTGCCAAATTAAACTCTTCTTTGGTGAAGTAACACATCAATCTCTGCTTCCTAAGATCAAACTCATCACAATCATCAGGCGAGAATTCAAGAGACTTAGCTTGCACTTCCAGAGTTTGAGCACTTGCATTAAACTTACGTTTTGTACCATCGATTTTCAAGATCATCTGATCTCTCCGTTGTTCCAGCATATCTAAGGCTTTGTTTCCGAATTCATCAACAACCATCTGCACCATTTGGAATTGTCCACTTATGTGAGCCATTATTGAAGCAATCAATGTATCGCCGACCATCAAAGCGGTCCCAATCCAAAACACTCCGACAACACAATAAGCAAATCCAGCAAAGTAAGGCAAATCTTCCTTTGTTCTCCACGGGATATAAACTGGGAATGGAGTAAGTCTAGGAATCTGCAGTGTGTAATTGGACAACTGTATTTTGTTTTTCCTTGAAACATCTTCAATGAAGCCGTAAATGCTCATACAAGCGATTGTGACAGTTCCCATGATCAGAAAACCATATGTTAACAACCTAGTGAAATATATTGATTTTTTCAAGATTTTTTTGTCTGTTTTATATTTTTTGGAATCAATTTCAAGTACTCTAATAATTTTCTGTATAATTTTTTGGTTTTTCATTAGGATCAAGCTTTTTATGGTCTGAAATCCACCGATTCCGACCATGGTCAAAGCGAAGAATTGGAGAGTTTTGTCTGATTTCCCTCCAACTTCTCTGTATACAAAAACTATCTCTAAAATCGTATAAACGAATGTGTTTATCATACATAGAGAAGCGTAGATGACATAAACTTTGTGATAGTTATTGAAGTCACTGTCATTAGAGTAATAAAACTTCCCAATCCCTAAGAACCAAAGCAGTTTATAGTGTAATTCAAAGTAATGCAGGTTTTCTTTCGACGGTGCCATAACGACGCGCGATTTGGTATACTAACTTACTTTTCCTAACCGCTTTAAATTTATTAAACCGTTAATAGTTCACCGAAAAGGCTTTTTCACGGTTATTATACGAATATTAAAACAAACGGCCATAATGCGATTTTAAACACTCTTCCGTCGTTACACGTGTATTCGTGATAATTTTTCGAATAATTATGCATTACCGTTCGAATTCACGATTCAATTATGTAATGTATGGAATAATCAAAATGATTTGTAATTAATTGATTCCGTTTTCGGGTGAGGCAAATGCCTTCATTTTATTGATGGGTACAGATTTCAATCCATCAAGTCGCCAGGCATTCTTTTAAGAACTGAAAATTGAAATTATGCAGAAAAGATGTACATTTTAAAGCGTTTTTTCCTACAATAGAATTCAGTTTTCTCCGAAGTTGAAGATACCTACACTAATAACATTATGTGACAGATCAGTATTTACAATCCAAAAGTGCTATTTAAAGGAACCGATTACTAAACATTTGCTTTAAATCCATCTTTAAAAATGTGTGAGAAAGTTTGAACATAGAAAATCTGTAGTGACGAGATTTTAATATCTTACGTTCGTAACCTCTCTCACTTTTTTTGACTTCAAAACATTAACCAAACGGAATTCTATAGTCCACTGACGACAGAACTCTTGTCTAATCATCATCATCATCATCATCATCATCATCATCATCATCATCATCATCATCATCATCACTCTTGGCTCTACAACCCCTGGTGGGTCTTGGCCTCCTCAAGAGTCTTGCTCCACTCATCTCTGGTTTTGTGCCAGCTCTCTCCAGTTTAGAATCTCCACGGTAGATATATCTTTGAGGACGTTGTCGCTCTATCTTAATCTTGGTCTTTCCAGGCTCCTTCGCCCTGTCGGACTTTGGTGCTTGATGATCGGTCATTCTCTCTACATGATCCGGCTACCGATGTCTTCCCTGTTTTATAATTTTTTTGACGTTTAGATCCTTAAACAGAGTATATTGTTGTAACGTCTGCGCCAAAACCGATTTTCTGAATTTCAATACGCCTCAAAATTTTCCTTTCAAAAACATCCAGTGTGTGAAACAATTCAAAACTCTTGTCTGATACTATAAAAAAATCAATGAATTTAATTATTGAAGTAGAAGATAATATAAACAAATCTAAACGAATCTTAGACCAGAGTAAGACACAGAATATAAAAAAGGTAACAGTCATAACTGTGAATTGAACCCACCATCTCCGTCTCACCGGAAAACGCCTTTAACCACTCAGCCATTGAGACTTGATTATTTTACATCATTATTATCGATCTCAAAATGGCCAATATTATCTTTCAATATTAATAACTAATTTCCACATTTTTAGGTGCTATCTTTGGTGATCACATAGTTATTTTTTCATGTTTAATTTCGACTCATAATATTATATTCTCCTTCAACGATTAAATATTACTTTAACGAGTATTACCTTCAAAAGTTATCCCAATAAATTTAATACAAAGCTTTTACCTGTACAAAGATTCTAAACTAATCTGCAAGCTGACAAAACAAAACATTGTTGTATTTTAGTGTATGGAGATGCAAATAACTTGATGATACAATAAAAACTGTTAGCAAACGGATCTTACTCAATAATCATTTGATGGTACTGAATTGCTTCCTTCAGACAGTGAATCATGGCCAAATTATAATCTTCCTCATTAAAGTAGTGCATCAGGCGCTGCTTCCTCAGGGTGAAGTCTTCATTTTCACTCCACATGTGTAAATCGCTGAAGGAAACCTTCTTATTTGCTTTTCTGACAAACATCATTTTCTTGTCAATCGTCTTCATAATCTGTTGGTCTAATTTTGCTTCCAGCATGGACAAGGCTTTGGTTCCTGTCTCACTCATAACCTTTTGAACCATTTTAAATTGTCCACCGATGTGCGCCATGATTGAAGCCACCATCGTATCACAAACCATCAAAGTGGTTCCCATACAATACATTCCCAAAACGGAGTAAAGGAACCCTGCTAAGTATGGTAGGTCATCTTCTATACTCCAAGGAACATAAGCTGTGAAAGGCGTCTCCCTTCTTATTGAGATGGTATAATTGGACTTTACCAGCTTTTGGTTCCTGGTGATATCTTCGATCATACTATAAATGCTCATGCAGGTTATTGTCACTGTTCCTATGCTCAAAAACCCGTACGTCACTAGTTTGGTGAAATTCATCGATTCTCGAAGTATTTCTTCATCCATTTGGTATTTCTTCGAATCTTTCTCCAAGACTCTGACAATTTTCTGTATTATTTTGTTGTTTTTGATCAGGATCAATGTTTTGATGGTTGCAAAACCGTGGACTCCCACCATGGTCAAAGCGAAGAACTGGACGGTCCTGTCTCTTTCTCCGCCCCATTCTTTATACGCATTCACTGTCTCAGAGACCGTATAACCGATGATGTTGACAGTGGTACAGAGAAAAGCGTAGATGAAGTAAGCCGGAGGGTAGTTGTTGAAATTATTTTCTTCGGCGTAGTGAAACTTTCCAATTCCCAAGAAAGAAAGCATTTTGAAGTGGATACCGAAGTAATGAATAGGTGCTTTGGCTGGAGACATTCTAGTACTTATTTAATACGCGTGGTACTGTAGCGATATCTTTCATTTAAGTGAAGGATTTATTAAATATCTTCACGAAAGCAGTTAATTGATTCTGAATTATTAAACGGAGATCGTGGTATGAATTTAAAATGCTTGAATAACACCTGACACTTTATAGTGATTTCTCAAATGCCTGCATGCATTATTAACGAAATTAACAAGGGAAGTGACCTGAATCACGCGGTTAATCGTGAGAAATAATAATAATAATTTAAATACCCGGAGGTTTTGTTTAAATATCTTTTTTGAATGAAGAAACCGCAGAATATTTACTCACCTGATTGCTTGTACATCTTTAGGTGACATCGTAAGTATCACTCTATTCGCAGTAATCTAGATCTAGATGATGAAGTTCATCGTGATAATTATGACCGTCTAGACTTTAATTGAATAATTTTAGTAAACGTACTTACGATAATTTATTGGTATCTGAATTTTAAATAGGTACCTAGTTGAATTACCTACATACACTTATTATAATATAAATGAGAAATACAATATAAAATCTATTTATGTCAGGCCGTTTTATACAAGGGTGAAAAAAATTTCCCGCGTCAAAAAAAATTTATTCATCGATGATGTATTAAATATAAAGTCCGATTTTTTATTAAGTAAAACAAAAATAGTATTTAACCATTAAATATATTATTTTATAAGTCAACCGGTTTCGCTTTTAAACAAAGCTCCATCAGGACGTAATTATAACTAAATAATAAGACAGTTATCGATTACGTAGAAAGGCAGAGGAAGAAGGAACATTATAAAATACAAAATCACATAATATATTAAACAGATACAAAATATTTGAAAGACACCAAAGACTCTGTCTTTTTCTTCCGATTTTTTATACGTATTAATGATGTAACTACATACTCTTATTTTCCAGTTGGACGAGTTGAAATCAAAGGAACGCCAGTTGGAGCAGCTGAAGAAAGGGGGCACGGTGCGGGGGCCCCCTTCCAGTGGAGGCTCCACCCCTAAAGGTCCTACTAAGGTAAGATTTCATATTATTTAACAGTAAATCCGTGAAATGAAATGCACACACTACAACTCTTTAAAGAAGTCTTAGAAAACACCAATAGACTTCAAAACTTATACAAAAAAACTCTCGATGAACTATAATGAAATTTGGTAATACTTACAAGCCAGAGCTAACGCCTCGCCTTGAAGGGAACACGGCAAAGCCACTTTTATATCGATATCCCAAGCACGGTATCATTGTTGACAGCGGAATTGATATTGAAAGGAATAAATAAGAAATCGATATACGCTGGCAACACTGGATGTGTTTCGATTTTCCGATGATTTTTTCTGATGAATTGACATTCCGAAACGTCAAATGACAAACAATTTCGTAAAAATATTAATAAATTGAAAATTTTAATTCGAAATACTATCCTAAATATGTATTGGCAATACGCATTTACTTTTTGACACTTAACGGGAGTTAGTTAGTTAATGAAGTCTTTAGTCTTAATTCAACCCCTTTCGTTTCTCCAAGATCAAATTATTTGACTATGGATAGCGTATACGATTTGTTTCAATTCTAAGAGCTTCATTAGTTCACTTCTAGTGATTAATAAGCTATTTATTTTGCGTAACGACCGACGTCATTCAAAATATTTTATATATTGACAGCTTATCTGTCACTCAGGCGCGAAAAATTGTCAATATTGGTCGGAATACCTTGAACCTATTGCGGACCGTGCTCACAAATATTGATAACTGACCATTGATGACGGACTCAAACAATATCATATTGATTTAGAGTTTTATCGGTAGTTAGTGCTAGATCTCCTTGGAAGACAAATTGTGGATCCAGGAGACAGAGCAGAACCAAAAAGAATGGCCCACACGACCAAAATGGCCCCATAACCTAACTAACCTAAATTATAAAAAAAGGGTTTAGATTAAACAAATTTTCAACTACGTACATGTATTTGTTATTATTTTTTTGATAACGATCTGAATTACTTCAAGAATAAATCTCAAGATGTTGTCTTGATTCCTAGAATGGCAATAAAAACTGGCCGGTAATTAAAAAAAAAACTAACATCAACATAACTGTCAATGGAACGTTTACTCAAATTTTCTTCCACGGAAGACTCGCTAAATGAGCACTATTTGCATAATGTTATTAAACCATTTACTTTTTACTCTCCCTCCGGCCAAGATTAACTCATCTTCATTAAACTCATCTTCAGCAAAAACGCAGCAGGAATGTTTTTTCCGTTTACAACGTAGTTAGCTGTCAGTGCTTTTTCCACGCTATGTGAATTCAGAATTTCTAGTAAATCTTTCCAGTAATTTTTTTATTGTATTGCATGCATATTAATGTCAATCACATCAAATCACCTGCTCATTTGAAGGCAAGATATAAATTTACCTCATTGCGTGCACATTAAATTAATTAGTAAAAATATGGAATTAAGAAAATCGACACACGAAGCAATTTACAGTGCTGATCTTTTCGTATAATTGAGAGACAAAATAAAAATTTTGAATTTAGGGCAAGTTGTGTTCGGTTATCGCATATATTTTTGGGGTACTGTGCCGTACTGCGCTTCTCCTGCTTTAACGAATCTTTTGGACGCCGTTACAGTGTCTTTCACTAGGGCATCTACCATCAAGGAGGAAGCCCAACACGCCGTAATACCCCAAAAATAAATTACAATATTATAACGTGTATTCTAGTCGTGATACTTCGTTAAATGTAAAAATATTTTAGGAATATTGTTTTGAACGTATCAAAATAGCCTTTCGAAAAAATCCATGGTCTTGAATATAAAAATTATTCGTAAAACCGAAGACATTCGACATTCACAAAATTATTCACACAATCTACAAAATAAAATAAGTATTTTTTCAACATAACCGACAAAATAAGCTTTTATGCAATAGGCAAAGAAGACCAGTGTAAGAGCGGTGCTAGTGCTACAGAAGTGAAACAAAGAGGTTCGAAAAGTCAGTAGCGACATTGGTTTCCATTCAAATCTATATGGAAAGCATTTATTTTGTGTGGTAAACAGCTACTTTTAGTTTGGAACTAAAATATTACACGTCTTCGCCGTGCATAATTTTTATTGAAATTCAAATTAAAATGGAATGGAGTTCTTTAGATTCAACAAGGTCTTGGTATTATCGTACGAGGTAAAATAACAAAGGAATCGACAAGAAAAACTACAAAGTTGCATCTTTTAATAACCCTTGTATACTTCCCAACATAAAACTTATTTATGTAGACGTAGGTAGCTACTTTGAAAAAACCGTATAAACCAATTATTTCCAGCCTTGGAAAAGGCTCGGACGAGGTGCATTTTTGCGATAGAAGGATTTATGGAAGTAAAATAGTGGTCAATTGGAAAGCAGAACGATTAGATTGCGGATAACATTTAATTGGGGGTAAATATGTATAAGTGATTCGACAGTTGTGTTAATCCTATTTTAGGCAAGATTAGGTCCAACAACTATCTTGACATACACCCTGGGCCTCGTCTAAATGAATGTACTGGTAGGTTCTTAAAATATCATGTCATATGATGATTGAGATGATGTTAAATCTGTCAACTTATCTGATGCGGCTAAACCGTGAGATTAAAAAATCAAAACGTCAAACGTCAATCAATTATGAACTGAATTGAAACACTAACCTAAATATGCATTGACAGTCAGCATTTACATTTATTTTGACACTAAACGTGGGTTTATTAGTGAATGAGGTCTTTATTTATATTCCAACCATTTTCGTTTCCCAAAGATCGAATGAAATAAATTGATTGCGCCTTAGATGCATTTTTTAAGTTTATGCACCGCGTATACGACTATTCATTTCTGAGAGCTTCGTTAGTTCAATTCGTTCATAAAATAAGCCAGATATTTTGCATAAAGAACGACGTTATTAAAAAATATGTGTATATTGATAGTTAACCGAAACTTATCTGATACTATAGAGGCCGCGCTAAAATTCATCAATCGTCGGTCGGCATATATGTTAATAATCATAGGCCGTGCTCGCAAATATTGATAACTGACCGTAGATGACGGTCGATATCGTATTGATGTAGGATTTTGTCGATCGTCCATGCTAGGCATGTGGAGCGACACGATGCCATGGAATGGTATTTTATTGTTGATCGAACCAGAGCAACCAGCATTTTTAATACCCATCGAGTTCTAAATTTGATACCACCATCTTTATTGTTATGGGAATAAGAATTTTACTTTACAAAAGTCTGTTCCTTTTTGTCCCTTGCCTCCCTTTATATTTAACGACCTCTACTTCACGAATCTCAGGTTCTCATAGTCTCCGACTTTATAACTTCTCAGAACAGGAGGTGTATGAATGGGTCTTTTCAACTACTGTCAGTCCACTGCCAATGTCCAGCGCAATAATATTCACCATGATAGTCCAACTCTAAATGGAAGTCCGTTATTATTTTCCAATCTGTATCTTTGCTATGGGAATATCAATTAGGGGTACCACACAAAATAGATTTAAAATAACTGAGAATGGAGAAGGAAGACATTTTGAGTTGAAAATCAATTAATTTAAGACAACGAAATTAAAATATGATAACGAAAGAGTAATTCATAATTTTGCTAAATGCATATTTTCAGTACATAATTTTGTCCAAGAAAATCGTTTGAAAACTTGTTCAGAGGTTTATAAATAATATTTAAAAAATCCGCATTAGTATTACGTAATTGATTGCATCGATTGTTGATTCCCCAACTGTTGGCCCCCTGAAATTATAATAATTATAAATTATAGTTTCCTATGAATTATTTATAAACATAAAATCGACGCAAAAAATAGATTTAACAATAAGTTTGAATGGATATCATACGGATTTATTCGTTGTTGAGTTTTTGTACTTATTTATTACTAGCAGACCCGGACACACGTTGCTGTGGCTAACGAAACCTTTATAACCAACGCCATCTGTTAAATCAAATCCACACCACGCTGCCTACTGCCCGCTGCCGCTTGGCCAGATATATTATGTATTTCAACCAATTTACATAAAACCCTGACAAATTATGAACCTAGAAACCTTCCTTATGAATCACTCTATCTATTGGTGAAAACCGCATGAAAATCCGTTGCGTAATTAAAAGATCTAAGCGCACATACAGCGTGAGCGACTTCATTGTATACTTAGTAAAGATGTAGTTATTATTTTAAAAGAAGATGCTCCGAGGAACCCTCCACACAACATCCCCAGAAATGAAGGGAAATTATTTTCCTCAGAGCCTCCTGTGTGGTGTTAATGTAAAAAAACGCTGGTAGGTACCTATATAGCAAATAGTTTTAGATAAAGAGCTAGCGATCACTACGTTCACACGACGCGCGACGTGGCGACGCTTTACTCTCGGTAGAATCTTTCAAAAGATACACGGAGATTTGCATTTGATGTTCGTCATTTTGACGAACGTTAGTTATCCAGGATTAAAATAGTATTACATTACGAAACTGGACAAAGAGCATAATAACACAGTTTGAAAAATGTTACAAAAGGCAATCCCTCAGAACCATTTTAATTCTTTTAAAAAGGCGCCACACTTCAAGCTGCCCCAGGCGCCACTTGGCTCAGGTTTGGAGCCGATTATTTTCACACACCACCTGTTGAGTGACACATACGGATCAGACTAATTCTCAACTCAACCCTGCCGAAATGCAGCAAGTTGTGTCGAATGCAGAGAAATTCGTAATTATGGAACAAATTAAATGGGCTCAGCATTATTCACAAACCAGATCCCTTGCCGCTGTCAATTGACCTCCGCAACCTGCAACCTGGTCATTTGGCCACTTGGCAACTAAACTAAACACATGTTCAATGTTCACACAGCCACTTCAACCAACCCGACCAATTCGCTATTCAGGTTATATGGTGACCAGTTCGACCAGTGGCGTGCACACCATAAAACCTCATCCACAGAGAAAAAATGTTTTTCGTTAAAGCTTATTTGGTTTACAATAAGCCCCCTTTCGAACAATGAAAGAGTGTTGAAAGCAGCGCTTGAAAATAGGCAAAAAATCTAGGAAAATCGTTTTAAAGATAACAGGATTAAATGTGAATCATTATAAAGTGGACATTTGAAGTGTACACTCATTTTAAAGAGAAAAGGATCGAATGTAAATTATTATTATGAGGAAATTTAAAGAGGACATTCATTTTAAAGAGGACACTAATTTGGAAAGGACAGGATTGAATGTCAATTGTTTACTTTGGTGTTATACTTTATGTAATTTTATACGTTAGTATTTTTTTTTTTAAATATAGGTAGATATTTTTCTTATGTAAAAATATTGTGAAAACAGTGTATTATTCCCATTACACCCGATTACAGTCCCTTCTTACAACGCAAATGCCTAAAGACGCTGGATGCGTAGCGGCATTAATCAATTCCGTATAGATTTAGACTTGTGATTTGTTTATCAATTCCGTGAAGTTTTAGACTTGTGACTGTGATGTACACAAATACATAAGCAAGGGTCTCATTAAAATGATTTACCTGCAATTAAAGCAATTTTCCAATTCCACGGCAATTTTTTTTAGGCGCAATTTTGGATGAAATATTTTTTTATATCGTCTTTTGAAACATTATTTCTTGCAATACTTGAATGGTTAATTAACATTTTGAAATAATTCTTAGGTACTTTTGTCTTCTTAACACAAAAATTAAACTGCTTAGAATAAGCTACTGCTTAGTTTACCCTCGGTTAAAGAACGATGCAAGCCACTGGTGGTGACTGGTGACCCCGAGAAGTGGCCAATTAGATAGCGGCCGTTAGCGGAGATGCAATCATGAAAATGCATTTTAAACCGCATTGTATATCACCGCAGGAGATGGTGTTGCCAGGTAATGCTGCCACAGGAGAAACCCGGACAAATTAAATCTACTAGTACTTATTTACAATACTAGAACTAGTTTATTACAAATCTAGTTTTGTGAAAATTATTATACTCACTGAGATTAATCCATTAGATCGAACACAAAGGAAATTGCTTTTAGTTGGACATGTAAGTTTTTCCACAAGTTTTAGCATTATACAGGGTGTAATTGAACTTTTATACAATATGTAGTCGGTTTAGCGACACTATGGTACACCTACTAACACAACATATAAATAAGTGTCCCCGAAGGGGTGTGCAGAGGGGATGTACCGCTGAATGACAAAATTATGAAATAAACTTTTATCAAAATGCATTAAAAAAAAACTACTTGTCTGTATACTGTACATACCAGCGTATAAGTATAAAACTCGATGAAATTAAACGATTACTTTATTTATAGCCACGATATTTATGACCAATAAACGGTACAAAATAAAATCAGTTGATGAATGTCGGCCTCCGTGTTCGAGGGGTAAGGTTCTTGTCTCGCAATCCAAAGGTCGCGGGACCGAATCCCGGTATGCGCAAAAAATTTGTTTTATTAATTTGGGTTATTTCAGAATTAATTCATTAAAAATAATATATAGTACCTATATTTGCGGCACGTTCCTGAGTGGTAGATACTCTCAGAATCGCCCTGGTCTAAGACCGCCATTCAGAATTGAAACTTTGCTTTGAAATGGCTTTAGCCGTGTTTGGTGACCAGATCTAAATAGCCAGAGACTTCCCCACCTTCCTCCCCCCCATCTCCCATCTACTTCCCCTTCCCACTACCTTTCATCCTCACAACATACTCCAATTGGGGATGCCATAGTCTCACTGGCTCCAGACGGGAACAGCTGGGACTCTTGTGAGGTATTCACATAAAAAAAGGTTTAATTTTGTACCCTTATCATGATTGTTATAAGTGAAACCGGTCGGTCGTAAGACGTTATAAATTAAATAAATTTCGTGGTTATAAACACAGTACAGTTTGTCAAATAAGAGTAGAAAACATAGGAGGGCGCCACTGTTGATCAAATGGCAATACTAAACACATAGCTCATGGTGTTAAAGTAAAGCTGTGTAGCCCAATTTTTTATAAAGAATTAAAAAGGCTAAAAGTGGAAAAATATTTTTTCATTGCAGTATAGATGCCCACTGATCTCAAAATTAGATTTGCATATGGGTATATTATTATTATACCTTTGCAAATTTGTGTAAACATAATGAAGAATAACGACAATGTAATAAAATATAAAGCGCAGTTAAGAAATTGCTCACATTTATTTAATACTAGATTAAGTACCTAGCGTTGCCTGGGCTTTAGATCGTGTCTCGAATTCTAGATCTGAATATATTTAACTCATTTAGATCTAAAAGTAGTGTAACTAAACTTACCATTAGTGATTTTTCCTTTCTATCTATTGTTAAATTCAAATTTATGTTAAATTCAAATTTATGTTAAATTCAAATTTATGTTAAATTCAAATCTAAGTTAAATTAAATTAAAGCAACCTTTTAATCAAATTTATGTCATGAAGAAAAAATGTTTTTTTAAATGTGGTTTACTGCGTTGTATACATTCAGTGTCATTGCACTTAAAAATAATATTTGACAGTTAACAAATTTAGAAGTTCCATTTTTTATATTTTCTACTCTTATTTGACAGACTATAATTCTTTTATTTCAATAAATTGTATGTCATACCGCATAGTGACTGCCCTCTACCAAAATACAAAAAATGGACACTATAAATAAATTCGTTTGTTACCAACTTATTAGTAAAAGTCGATTTTAGGTTTGGAATTGGTAAATAATGCACAAAAAATATAAAAATTTGAATTTCGGGGGGCAAACGTCGAGGGATCAACTGTCGAATTACCGTTCATTTACAATACAATTTATAGTTCTCCATCTGTTTCATTTTCATGATTTGAATGTTAAGATAATAGTTATTATTGCTACAGTCATTTTCCATAACTTAATCATTAGTAGGAACACTTTCTTCGATCATTAGAACAAATTATAGTACGCACGATGAGACACAGGTTTTGTTATAAACTGTGTGTTCAGGTGAATGCTCATCTAATTGACTTTACGATGATTAAGCCGATAAAAAGGTTAATACTAGATGTAGCTTTTACTTTCTCTATATTTATTAATTCATTAATAAATAATCGCGTTATTGACTGATTATATACTTTATTTGCAAATGGCGGGGACACATTAAACGGTCTTGAAGTCATAGGTACGTACCTCAGAAGTCAATGTTCGAATGTGACTATTTCTAAAATTTATTTATTTACTAGCTGACACGACGAACTTAGTACCGCCTCAGAATCAATAACAGTTACTTATAAGCTGAATTAAATAAAGTTTTTTTATTAAGTTAAAAATTACACAATGAAGCAATTATCGATGCGCAACTGTCCATGTTTTTTTGTCAGTAATTGGAGATGGCGTTGTGTATGAATTTATGATTTTTGTGTTTTTCTTACTTTTCCGCTTACTTACGGGAATGGCGTTTCATTTTCTTTATTCGTGTGAGGGAGATTTATTATAATTATTGTATTTTTCCTTTGGAGGGGGGCAGACATACGTTCACCGTTTGTCTCATTTTCAACAACTGTTGACATTTAGTGTGTAAGAAAGAGGGACAGCATTATATGAAAGCAAAACAGCATTATATGAAAGAAAAAAGCAAAACAAACAACTCATTGAAGTTTGATGTTTTTGAATTTTTGGAATTCACTCACTATCAATATTATACTTATCACAATATTGCTGCAGCTCTTTCAAAAGGTGAGAATTCGTTCCAACCAAAATGTATGAAGAAAATAATTTTCTTTATATTTTTTATTTCGTGTTTTTTTCCGATGTTTTAATAGTTATTTTTATTTTATTTTATTTTGCAGAAACAAACAGTACATAATTACATATTAGAAAGTAGTTACAAGTTATAGAGTTAATACAATAATTGGTACCAATGACATGTCGCTGTTATATAGTATATATATGTTTTTATGTGACAAATGATGCATTTTACCTATATTTAATTAATAAATTATTGAGGGAGAGGGGTAAGGGTGTGTGTGAGGGTGTGTGTGTGTGTGTGTGTGTGTGTGTGTGTGTGTGGATGTGTGTGTTATGTGTGCAAGTTCAGTGTGCTAGAAATGTTTTTCTTAAATAAAGGAAGGGAATCAAAAAATATATCGATATTTGTACTTGTTTGAATTGAGTTGAATCTTTGAAGGATGCGGGATATGGGGGAGTTGGCTGCAGCGTTCGTATTATTACTGGTTGTGTAAAAAAGGTTGGTGTGGCGAGTTCTTTTAGATGGGATGTTAAAATTTATTTGGGATAGGAGTTCTGGGCAGTCTATTTCGTTATGTATTATTTTATGGAGAAATGTCATGTCGGCTACCGTTCGCCTGGATTTCAGGGATTGGAGAGTGCAGATATAATTATTGTTGTATTTATAACCGAGATACTTAATAAATTTATTTTGTATGCGCTCTATATTATTGACATGTTATTCTGCTATTCGGGACGGAGATTAATCCAACAAATCAAAGATTATAAAAATCGGTTCAGCCGTTATTGAGTTATAAATGGTGTAACTAACCCGGCATTGTTTTATACATTAAGATTAACGCCTTTTTTAGTGGCTTTTACATATGGATAGTAAAAAATATACTGTATTTATTATACATAACTGAACTAATTAGTAATACATTTCGTATTTGTTCAGTGACGAATTGAAGATGTACACTGAATTGGTATAATAATTATTTCTCTCAATTTTTATTTATTCTAGCCAAAGAGGAATACATATTTATGGTAATTGGTCCCAGAATTTTAGCACTGATATAAATTTCGACTTCTGGTGTTACGCAGTGGAATCCGAGAGCTTAATCAATGCCAGCAATTCCGGACTATAAACAATATCATTTAATATTTATATTGAAATACTAACACCTCTGCCATAGGTCAACTCAAGAAATTCGCTACTTTTGGTGACTTAGCAGGTATGCCCGGGTTCATGGGGTCAGGTTTGTCAGGATCTTGGCGGTGGATGTGTCTGCTCCCCAACAGCGTGGCAGGTGGGGTCGGGAGAGACTGGTTAAGGGAGATATTTTGACCTCTCCAGCAGGATTCATTGTCTTGCATCGCAGTGAAAAGGGTGGATTCATTCGTCCGTTACTCCTGGACACACTGACCCCCAGATTACTACCCACACCTCATACCTTTTCCTTCCCAGAACTTTCTCTCCTTCCTTTCCTTAATCCTCATCCACACAGTCTCCCCAAAGATGACATAGGCCTTGAGGGAAATCATTTTCCCCCAGGGCCTCTTATGTAGGGTTAGTGTAAAACAAATAATATATTGTTGTAAAATCAATCTTGGGAAATACATGTTGCTGAAAAATTATATATTTAAAGAATAGGGTGTGTTGGTAATAGGTAGGTATTGTACTCGTAAGTAGGGTACTGTGTTAGTATTTTGTCCCTATAATCCCAATTGAAAAAAATCGGGTCAATAAATGATTTTTTAATTAGTGTATACATTCAAATCAAGTTGCACAACATTGAAAATAAATTAAAACTCCCGTTAAATAAACAAATCTATCTTTAAATATGTGCCCGTATGGTCGATGACAGTTTATTCCCGCCCGATTCATATTTGGAATCCGGAGATGAATAATACTGTGATTGGATTGAAAAATGGCGTTTGTAACCTCAAAAATTGCCATAACCGTTAACTTCGTAAATCAACAACAAGTCCATAGTATGTTTTAAAAATACGTACAGACTTCTGTGAAGTCGGGAAACTTCGATCAATTTTATTCAGAATAACTTTTTTATAAATGCACATATTTAAATTATCGAAAGATATGTAAATAAATTGGATGTATGTTTTTGGAGAGTCAAAAAACATGGTGATCTAAGTCATCTTTCAATGTGTGGTGACTTTAATTAACCGTTTTTATAAGCTTATTACAACGGTAAATCAATACCAATTATTTTTTGTTTTATATTAAGATCCACTATTATGGTGATCCTACAAATGATCCAGCGACAATTGGCCCGCAGACAGTTGGCCCGCCGACAGTTGATCCCCCGGACAATTGATCCGCCGGACAGTTCATCCCTCTGCTAATTGATCCTTCAGACAGTTGGTACCCTAAAAGATTATTTCTTCAAGTAAGTATGCAAAGAGGTTATACGTCCGTACAACCAAAAGCGATTTACTTATATCTGCAGGCGTCTGCAGAACTGAAAATCCGCTATATAAATATTTTTACTAACAATAATTCCGACTCCCCGAAGGAGCATGCGGTGACAGCATTCAGCCAAATAAAAAAATACGACATAATTATACGTGCAGTCGATTTAGCAAAAACCGCTAAGGGTTCCTTGTTGCATATAATTTAATTTGTCTTATCTGAATACCACACAAGAGTTCCAACTGCTCTCAACCGTCTGGAGTCAGTGAGACTATGGCATCCCCAATTTTGGTATGTTGTGAGGCTGAAGGTAGTGGGGAGAGGAAGGAGATGTGGAAAATGTACATAATGACCATCTAAACCAGTGGTTCCCAAACTCATATTTGCCGCGGACCCCGTGAGGTCACTGTGGACCCCCACTTACAACTTGTGGATCCCAATTTTTTTATCACGCCAATGTAGATCCCCGTCGGGCCTTCCGTGGATCACTTTGGGAAACACTGATGTAAAAGATTTGCAATCATGCTTCAGAACTAGTCACCAATCATGGCTAAAGCCATTTTAAGTAACGTTTCAATTCTGAATTATGGTGTTACATCAGGGCGATATTGAAAGCCACTCATGGAACGATGGAACCAATATTATGTTAAAATTGATAAGACACCGAAATACTTAACTTTATAAATAGCACGAAAATATTATAACCGTTTGAGGAATTCATAAAATTAATTAACATATTTATCTGTCTGAAAAGATTTAACGAAGAGCTTCGCAATTCAATATATTTGAATATAACTAGAAACCAACTAATCTGACAATTATTTTCAATGAGTCATTGTTTCCACGTTGCCCAAAAAAATATTTAAAAGAAGTGAATAATTTATAGCGAGTTGTAGCGAGAATTACGCGGATGTCCGCGATGATCAAAGTCGCCCCCGATTCAAAACTCGCCCCATTTTACGGAATATTCTGATTGAGGTAAGCGTGAAAAAAAAATGATCAGACGTGAATACTTTTGCCTAGATTTTTCATTCGCGAAAGTTAAAATTTATCTTATGAAAGCTGCTGTTAATTTTTAACATATTTCATAAAGACTACTTTTGTGATATCTATTAATAACGTCTTCCTTGCATTTTTATGAGTTTACTATCAATAAGTATCAAATGAACTCTACTTTTAGATAGTTCAGGGGTCCTAGCATGGTCGATTGATAAGGATTGATAGGATAACTTTCAGTAATTTCTCATTGTTCTCTAAAACAATTGCAGATTGTTAACGAACTAAAGACGTCGAATATTTTAAGAACACATAGTCATTGTGAACTGTTACTTATTCGTTGGCGATCTGCAGTTATGCTAGGGAACGATGAGAAGTTACCGAAAGTTATCCTATCAATCCTTATCGATCGACTGTGCTAGGGGGCCAGAACTTTATAAGGTTTGTCGACATACTCAACTCAGATTGATGCGGAAAAGGGATGACATCTTTTTATGTGAATATCGCACAAGAGTCCAATCTGCTTCCAATCGTCTGGAGCCAATGCACAATGGTATCCTCAATTGGAGTACGTTGTGAGGCTGAAGGTGGTGGGAAGGGAAAGAAGATAGATAAAGGAAGGTGAAGAAGTTCCTGGCTATTCAGATTCAGACCTGGCCGGTTAACACGACTGAAGTAAAGATGCTTGATACCTTAAATCGGTTGTCACAGCGGTCCCAGCTACCGGAAACCGATATGGAACTGATTCTTTATCCTGTTACTTTTGTTTTACTTATGATTCCACAAAAGTTACCGGGATATTTTTGCTTATCAAAGGACTTTCACTGTTTTTCTTGTATATTGTTTTTCTTGTGTCCAAATTTTATTTTCTTATATATTTCCTTCGTTTCCCAAATTTTTATTTTCTTTTCCTTACTCACTTTTTTTTGTATACTCACTTCGAAAACACTGTTTCTTGTGTATTCGATGCTTGATTCTAGAACCTAGTCTATACTACTGCTATCCAACAGTATCATATAGGTATTATAATTTTGTGAATGTTAACATTACTTAATACTACATACTCGTATGAATGATCATTTACCTAAATACCTAATGTAAACGAAACCTGTCAATTTAACTATCCTAGAACGGGAGACCTTTCTAGTTGGACAGTCAAAGCTTCATTAAAATTATTTTAGTATATCTAAAATCTCTTTTCTTGACAATGCATTTTTTATTTATTTATATATATATTTTTTCCTTTTCAATATATTGTATTTTTTAAACGTGTAATATCTGTGTAAAATGTACTTATATCTATCTGTCCTTCCCGTAATGAGTTTTCTTCTCAACTCATTGGGAATAATGTGTTACTTATCATGTTTTTGTAATACATTGTAATTAATAAATAAAATAAAACCGTGAATGTACCAACTTTTATAACAAATAAATTAATAAATAAATAAATAGGAATATCGACCATCACCTAAGTGAAGCCATTTCCAGCAATATTTTGATTATGAATGGCGGTGTTTTACCAGGGCGGTACTGAGAGTATCTTCCACATTCTGGGTACACCTGACAATATATGCGTATAGCTACGGACGCACCTTTCACGCTGGGAAGTGGGTTAATTGAACATTTGCGCAGAGAGCTGGATAGAGAGTGTGTGTTGTAAGGTATTATAGGTACGGAGGAGAGTTTTGTACGAGCACCTACTTGAAAGCTAATTATACTGTTAACACCGCGGGCTTTTTCTGAGATGAATATTCTCTCGCTTCTGCTGACTCGTCTTTTACTTGAAAACACGGGTGGAGACAAAACAATGCATTATTATTTTTATACACCGTGCTTCCAGCTTTCAGGGTCGGCATTTAATTTTACGGCTGGAACTGACCTACAAAATAAAATTAAATTTATTAATGGTTAAAAAGTTAGAAGAGTTTTGGTTTTTGACATAATTGACGTTTTGCATTTCTTCTGCCTCTAAATTTGTTGGTACGCTCCGTTTTCAGTTCAAGATGGTGGCTGTTTTAATGATTTGGTAAAGATTATTTTTCAAATGTAAAATAGCCGTTTTTTTGTATTTTTTAATCACATTTTTTCAATATTACAGTATCTCTCAGTACCCGAAAAAAGTTTGTAAAAAGAAGATATAATGGCGTTTAATTGAACAATTTGTACAATTCGTTATTTGAAATATAAAAAACGTTAAATTAAATTTATCGTCTTTAATTAATTAATTAATCCGGTATTTAAGTATCTAATTACAAATTTGAGAATCTACATATCTGAAATTTGAGAAAAATAAAAGAAAATTATAAACACATATTTTGAACGCGAGCAATTTAATGTGGGTCATTTTAAAGCAGTTTATTGTTCTGTTTTACTGAAGTATTGTTTACATAAAAAATGTTAATGTAAAAAAGTATGGCTTTTCTAGATGTCGGTTGTCGATATATTTTACGCTCTCAATCTAGAAACAACCATGAATTTGTTTGCGTCGCGTCGTTTCTCTCCTAAATTGGTTTGACGACTGATCTTCGAACACCGGATTTTCACTGGGAGTCAGTCATAAATAATGCAGGAGAAATATTAACGACATCCCGTCCCGGTAAGTTAGTTGGTCGCTACACAAAATTCGCAATGTTAGGATGAAATAGATTTTTGGTCGCAATGAGAAGAAATTAATTTTATGCGATGTAAAAGTGATTGAAAATAAATTGTACCTCGTTTCTTGTGGCGCTGCATTTCAACGGATTTGCGGTACCTACGCACGTTACTGGTCATCGCAACGTTTTGTTATTTATTTTTGTAGAGATGTACGCGCAACTTGACACCGACACATGGCGCGGAAGTGGAATGTCGTGGAACTAATTTTAAATTGATGCCTTGATGCATTACTACAGTTAGGTACTAAATGGACGTATTATATGCCAATCTTTGTCGGCGGTTCATCGTTCGCACAGTACTCTCATTTTAACTTACTCTAACACTAGATACTAACACTCGAAGGGGTATTTTAAATTATCTAAACAACCTTGTCAAAGCAATAGGACTCTGACATAGAATATGAAAGAAAATAAGGTAAAGATATAAATTTAAGTTTATAGGTAAATATCACATGGCACCTCCCAAAGAGAAGGAAGGCTGATAGAGATATTGAAAGAAGGCCCCAGAGGCCCTCACAGCGCTCTTGAGGTGGTTTTTCACAAAACGGCGCTATACAAGTAATCTAATTATTATTTTTGTTGTTAAGGATACATGCGGATAACTCCACTAATGGAGGACACAACGTGGTTGGCGAAAACAAAAAATTGACCAAAGAAGCGAAGCTAGCAGTCCACAATGGATTGCTGGTATTTACTCTGATATATGGCTGTGAGGCATGGTAATACGCGTTTTCATCCCGGGACGAATTTCCCCGACAAAATCCTACGAAAAAAACATCCTCCAACAAAATATCCACTAAAACCTAACCTAACCTATCCTAACTTTACAGGATATCCGTCCCACTTTTTGGTCCCATTTTACTATTTTTGAAAAATAATTTATTGTCTTTATAGGATGTCTGTATTATTTTTGTCCCTTTTTTTGATTAGGTTATGTTAGGTTTTAGTAGATATTTTGTTGGGGGATGTTTTGTCCGTAGGATATTTCGTCGGGGATATTTTGTCGGGAATATTTTATCGGGGATATTTTGACGCGGGATGAAGGGCCGCGGAACCGTGAGGTATGGAAATATCGGAGGAAGGATGAAAGTAGACTGAATGCCGTAGAAATAAGGCGTTTGTGAAGGTAAAACCATGCATGCATGCGTGTGATAAATGTTAAGGTCCGCAAATAATGCAAGGCTGTTGTAAGGGAAATGAGTAGATACTAACGAGTAAGATTAAGAGTATCTTACCAGCTAATAATAATTCTGATTCCTGCGCCAGCGCTCTCACATCAGAGCTTGTTAGCGGACGTTTTTGGAATTAGATTACGTTCCGCTGTAAACCGGGTTTTGTGTATCGCGCGGAGCTAGGGCGGCTACAGGGCTACGGTATGCTTATATTCTCGCTTCCAGAATTTTAATTAGTAGTAGTTATTTGTAATTTGTATATCGAAGTGCATAAACATAAATAGATGCAAGTAAAATGCGTAAACACAGTAGGTATTAAATAGATACCTACATGAATAAACAATGTGTTATATTATTTTTAATATTTTGATTTATTGTTTTTAAATTTTATTTTACGGCCATTAGAGCGAAAGATATCTCAGTATCGCCCTGGTGTAAGACCACCATTAAGATTTGAAACGTTGCTTGAAATGTCTTTAGCCGTGTTTGGTGACCAGATCTGAATAGCCAGGTACTTCCCCACCTTCCTCTTCCCTATATTTTTACCCTCCCCACTACCTTCAGTCTTACAACATACCACAATTGGGGATGCCATAGTCCCACTGGCTCCAGACGGGAGCAGTTGGGACTCTTGTGCGGTATATTTATGAAAAAAGTGTAATATTCAGTTGGATTGTAAAAAATGTCTCATTTTGAAATATTTATTCGTATGCACAATTTTTTATTTTATATTTATCTGAATACCGCACAAGAGACCCAAATGCTCCTACTGGAGCCAGTGAGACTATGACGTGACTATGGGGTATATTGTGAGGCTGAAGGTGGTGGCGGAAGAGGAAGGCGAGGAATCACCTGGCTATTCAGATCTGGTCACTAAACAACGTTTCAATTACTCTAAAACGTGACGCGAATATATTATTTTTAAATTAAATAATTGTGAAATAACCCAAATTAGTCAAATAAAATTTATTTGCCTATGCCGCGATTCGATCCCACGACCTTCGGATTGCGAGTCAAGAGCCTTACCCCTTGACCACGCCGGCCGTCAATAGGTAGTATCAGTAATTTGGAAGGTACATCCACCAACTACGTGGAAGGCCGGATCGGGAGAGACCTTTTTTTACACTCGCTCGACACACTGCTTATCTCTTCTTTGGGAATGCTGTGTGGAGGGTCGTTTTAGGGAAATGAAGAAGAGGAAATTCGGAGAAGGAAAGGGGTATTAGGGGTGGGTAGAAATCTGGGGGTCAGCGTGTTGAGGAGTGCGGATATATGAATCCATCCCTCCCACTGCGGTGCAAGGCGATGTTCCGAGAGAGTAAGGCTGGAGAAGTCAAAGGGACTCCCTTGACTTTTCCAGATCCGACCTGCCATGCAGCTGGTGGGCAGACGCATCCGCCGCCAAGACCTATACAAACCTCACCCCCCCTGAACCCAGGCACCCCTGCTAGTCACCAAATGTTACGAACCACTTGGGATGACCTATGGCAGACGTGTTGGTTATCTAATAATTGGTTCCCGGGGCGGTGGTACACATACCCGATTCTCGTGTTTGTTATTTTTCCATCAAAATTATTTATGATTTGTCAATAATGTCTTATTAAAATAAGTATGTAATAAAATCTGAAATACATATATTAGTTTGTAAGTGTGCAAATAAATAAACAAACGGACCAATTTTCGTCAAGAAACACATGTACGTATATATTTTTAAATAATTTAATTTATCTATTTATTTACGCAAAAATAGTCTATTAATAATATAACAATAACACGAATAACAAGCGTGCGTAAAGGCACGACCCACCTAGCAATCGATCACCGTTTGCATCGATTACCGTTCGCAGGAAATTTTTCGTAACAATCACCACTTTTCGTAACACATTTACCAGCTTACCCCCCAAGTGTCGAGCGTGCGTAAAGAAGTTTTACTTGAAAATAAATATTTTGGAGCAGTTGGGACTCTTGTGCGGTATTCACATAAGAATAATTTACAATAAAAAAAATTTCTAAATTATAAAAATTTTATCACAAAAATATTCAATGAACATGAAATTTTGCGTTCGGGCAACCCTATAACCCTCCCCTCCCCGACCCTCAGCCTCACAACATACCCCAATTGGGGATGCCATAGTCTCACTGGCTTCAGACGGGAGCAGTTGGGACTTTTGTCAGGTATTCTTGTAAAAAAAAAATAAAAATAAACAGTGTTAATTTTAAGCGACCTCCCTGGTAAGTATGGTCCTGTATTCATTCATTTTTAGGCAGCATTGCGTTCATTGGTCAAAATATTGTACCTACATATATTTTCGTATCGGTGATCAATGAACCGGTGTATGTAATTTTTAGCCATAAGTTGTATTTAATTGTTTGTCTAGCTTGTAGTCTTTCTAGATTTTAGGCATGTATGGTAAGTTTGTACAGCGCCCTTGAGGTGATTTTTCACAAAAACGGCGCTATATAAATCGTCCAAATATTATTATTATTATAAATTTTACAAACATGAAATCGTATTTATTTTGCTTCGTTATTCGTTTCAAAATGTTGCGATGTAGAGCGCCGCGAAGACAACCGCCGGTGGCCGCAGTTGCGGTCAGAATGAGCGCTCTCGATTCGTGTTGTCGTTGATAAGAAAAATTGTGAAACGCGAAGCTGTAAATTAATTAATATTAAATACACCCTAAAATTATTTTTCCATTAAAATTATTTATGATTTGTCAATAATGCCTTAGCAAAATAAGTATGTAAAAAAATCTGAAATATATTAGTTTGTAAGTGCGCAAATAAATAAACAAACGGACCAATTTTCGTCAAGAAACACATGTACGTATATATTTTTTAATAATTTTATTTAAACTTAAATAAAAATTCTGACACATACGTTTACCAGATAATGTATTGATTTATTTTACTGCATGATTATATGATTTGAAATTGGTGTTGTATAATACATGTACTTTTTTGAAATTATAACAAATCTGCCAACGACCTATGGTATAACCTTATTATACTTAAAATAAACATTTTTTCTCAAATTTAATCCATACGTTTACTAGATAAAATAATAATCTTTCAAAATCAATTTATAATTTTTTGTGGAAACGAGTCAATAAGTCTGAACACTGATTTAAAAATGACATATTTCTGGTTTCTCTGGTAATGTCCTCTTAAGAAAGGAACGCTCAGATGGTTTGATGGTTCCAAATGAATGAAGAAAGAAGTGTCAGGAGAATATATGACGCATGAATGAATTTTGAAAGAAATGGATGACAAGATACTTAAGTCTGACATAGACATTGACGACCTCCGTAGTCCAGTGGCTAAGACTCTTGACTCACAATCCGGAGGTCGCGGGTTCGAACCCGGCGTGCGCATTACATTTTATTTGATTAATTTGTGTTATTTCACAATTAATTCATTTAAAATAATATGTAGTATATTTGCGGCACGTTCCAGAGTTGAATATACTATCAGTATCGCCCTGGTGTAAGACCACCATTCAGAATAAACGTTGCTTGAAAATGGCTTTAGCCGTGTTTGGTGACCAGATCTGAATAGCCAGGTACTTCCCAACCTTTCTCTTCCCCACCTCCTTCCCCTCCCCACTACCTTCAGCCTCACATCATACCCCGATTGGGGATGCCATAGTCTCACTGGCTCCAGACGGGAGCAGTTAAGATTCTTGTGCAATATTCACTGTAAAAAAAAAATATATATATCAAGTCAAAATAGTAGAAGAGCACGTATGAGACGATGAATGAATGTGAATGAGGCAAGGATTATGTGCCAAGACCGAGTTTTTTTGTGGCCCCTCCTCTCTGCCTACTACTCTAGAGTGTGATAGGTTAGTTCGTTAGCCCCCTAAAAAAATTATGTAGATACTAGAAGTAAAAAAAGGTACCTAACGAAATATACAGGGTGTGTCAGTACATAACCGAAAGATTTTAACCACCTTTTACAGAGTATATTTTTATAGTAAAATAATGTTTAATGATATTTAAAAAAAATAAAATATTTTATACGCCGCCACTGATCACACTGCCACTCTTTGCAACAAAAGGTCTTACAGTGCTGCTGGAACGAGATAGAGTGCGTATCACATGATGCGCTAGATAGTGCTTAGTGGCGACGTGCGATGGAAAAAAAAGTTTTTAATTGAAAAAAAAATGAAGGAACAGAAAAATTATATCTATATTTCTTATTTCAAATATACTCAGGAATATCTGGTTAAATACTTTTGGTTACATGCAGATTTGATACACCGTGTTTATCTTACTTTTCATACTTAAAATAAAACAAGTAGTATTGTTTTGAAAGTTATAAAAAAATATCCCTTGTATTTACAATATTATTATGAGTCAAAATCCAAGTAGTTACCGATACAATCGTGCTTCGGCAAGGCAGTATAAAAACAATACAGTTGTTTTATTTTTATTTTCAATAACAACTGAGGGTTGACAATGACTTAAAAGTTGAAACAGATACTTTAAAAAATAAACAACAGGGTGACTATTCTCGATTGTAATAATAATAATACAAAATATTATAAAGTTCTACAATGTAAATACGAAAAAAATAAATCAGAGAGTCGTTTTACGCTGGTTTTAAATTCTAATAAAGTGTATACAAAGGTTGTCGAATTTAATTAGGTAGACATATCTATGAATCTACGATTACATGACAGTGGATCCCCCGTCAGTCGACCTCCCGGCATTGTTTTTTTATTATATATTTTTAACATTAGCTCCACACAGGAGGCCTAGAGGATAATAAATTTTCTCAAGGCCCTCATCTTTGGGGATACTGTGTGGAGGGTCTTTTTAGAGAAAGGAAAGAAAGGAAGATCTGGAAAAGAAAAAAAATATGAGAGGTGGGTAGAAATCTGGGGGTCAATGAGTCTAGGAGTGAAGGACGTACGAATCCATCCCTCCCATTGCGGTGCAAGGCGATGAGAAAGATTGATATTGTTGAGATTGAGAAAGTCCGACTGGAGAGGTCTAGGTTAGGTCGCCCTTAACCCATTTCTACCGATCCGCCACGCAGTAGGTAGGCAAACGCATTGGCCGCCAAGACCTAGACAAACCTCATCCCATGAACCCGAGCACCCGTGCTAAGATTACACAAAATATAACTACCTATCCCAAAGGGTGTGCATTGAGGATGTACCGCCGAGTTACAAAAGCATAAAACATATTTTCATTCAATGTATCAAAGATAAAACTTCTTGTCTACATACTGTATACACCAGCGTATTAGTACAAAATAATCGACATCTACTACACTATATAAAGAGGTAAGATTTGTTTGTTTGTTTGCATCGAATAGGCTCCGAAACTACTGAACCGATTTGAAAAATTCTTTCTCTGTTGGGAAGCTACACTATCCCTGGGTGACATAGGCTATATTATATTTTTAAAAAAATAGGCATTCTTACTAAAACTTCAATAATGTAACCCAGGGTGTAAAAAAATTACCTAAAATAGTCTTTAAATCGCGTGCGCTGCGAAAACTATTGACGATAGAATAAAATAATGTACTACGACTTTGTAGAACACATTATTATTTACAAAAAAGGTGGCGTCAGCATATGTCTAACTATTATGGTTATGCCACAATAAGTATTATTTTATTTTAAAAATTTAATCTTAATGTCGCCGCTTGAAAAGGCTCTTTATTTGTATCTTGCTTTTAATCCTTATCAAAATAAATTACTTCATATTCAAGACAGCTTTAATACCTTTATTTAACTTTTTGAATTTTTCAATTCGGATATTTAATTAGAAAGATATCGCGAGTTTAAAATTGTTAGTATTAGAAAAAAGTTTCGGCTACGGGCCGGGTGGGAGAGGAGTCAAGAAATGAAGTGCCATGGGGGTTAGCGGGACAGGGGAGCGGGAGAGCGGTGGCGGGGAAGGTGGAAGTGGAACGCTGGAGGGGAACGCACGGGAAAGGACATGTAAGGAGTAATATTTTATTTATTTGAATATGGCATATATTATAAAAGAAAGTCCAAAAAAATGTGCAGCTCGCATAAACTCAGAAACGAGTCCCGGTTCGATCAAGGGAGTTATATGGTGTGGTAGATCGCTATCCCCCCTAAGGAATAAGGGTATCCGTTTTTACCTAAAGGGCGTGCTTTTGAAGATATAAGGGCTGAAAGCTTCGCCCTCTTGAAATTTCTAGAACAGTCTTCCGGAAAGTTCTAGAAGGTTCCATAGAGCTGTAGAAAGTTCTGGAAGGAGCGGCGGAGTTGTCATGGAATGATCAGGAATAGGGAATCGGGAACATCACTGTGCAACATTCCATAACACTCTCGAATGTTGTCCTGAGCGAAGCCGGGTAACCCAGCTAGTTTTAAATAAATTCCTTTGATATCCGTGCTAACTTACCACTAAAGGTATTTTTAAGTAATAAGTAATAATTTAAAGGTATTTTCAACTGCGGAGGATCAACTGTCGGAGTATAAACTGTCGGAGGATCAATTGTCGTAGAATCAACTGTTGACGGATCAACTTCACTGTTATAGGGTCACTGAATACACGCATACTTGTTATTCAGATTATATTGGAAAGCAGGAAAATGAAAAGTTTATTTCAAGTATGTATTTGTTGTTTGTTTTGACGCCTGCCTTTGGTGGTATTTATGTAAATGAAGGAGAGTCGTATTCAGTTAATCAATCATGTTTGGTCCGTCTGCCATACTTCCTGTGGCAAATTACACATAGCGGACTTATACGAGATTCCTCACCAACGCAGCTTTTAACAAGCTTTCGGTGGCAATACGAAGCCATCGTCAACAAATATCTATATTTGTTTGCTGCATACCTATAAACTATCCATTTAAACAATGAGTGTTGGTAAATAAAGAAATATTGTAGAATTTAGCTTAATTCAACACGCATAATTAAATTAATGAAGACATATTATTATTATTAGCGACACTCAAACGGAAATCTGAAACAGAAAAATCAAAAAAAGATACGGTCACATCTAGGAATCGAACCCAGGACCTTTCCCTTGTCGGGGCGGAGTTCTACCTCTGAGCTATTGTGACCCTATCCGATTCGTTCACATTTAACTGTATCTTAATTCGACTAAGAATTAAGTACCAACATTATCTTATCTTAAACTATTTATATTGATTTCTTCGGTACCATTGCACAGCTGTAGACCAAGAAAATGTAGACCCAATATTTGAACATACATTATAATCTTTAAGTGTATGATACTCCCAGCATCGCTCTGATATTAGACCACTATTCAGAATTGAAAAATTACCTGAAATTGCCCTAACTGTGTGGTAACTGGTGACCAGATCTGAATAGACAGGTGCTTACCCACCTTCCTCTTCCCAATCTCCTTCCCCTCCGTACTACATTCAGTCTCACAACATACCCCAATTGGGGATAAGTTTTCTTCTCAGTTTTTTGTAGTTCCATGTAAAAATAATTAATAAAAACTTCTCAAAAAATAAAATTAATTAATGAAAAATTCACAGGGTTTTTGTTTTTTCAAATTGCGATCCGAAACTTTGATTTCATAAAGGTGTACCTTTTGCTTCTTTTGAAGTTAGTTATTTGAATATAAAGCGTGGTATTTTCTCTTTCTAACAGCGATTATTGTATCGGAATTTAACAATATTACCGGTGCAGGTCTTATTATGGTACAAAATATTGATTCAATATATATCTGAGCCTGATTATGAGAGGAAAGTGGAACATGAACATAATACAAGGTGCACAAAGAATGAAGGAATGCTTGTTCCAAAATATAATAATAACTACGGACGGCGAAGCCTGGAATATAACATGCCAAAAATATTCAACATGTTACCAAGTAATTTAAAAAATTGCGATTCTACAAATAGATTGAGATATATGCATAAAAAAATGCATTGCATTGAAACCCAAAAAAAGAAAAAAAAAATTATCATATTTCTCACTAAAAGTGAACAAATTAGCCTGACGGGTTGAATTTTTGTTGTAGTATTTTCTATCACGCCAAATGCAAGTAATTGTCTTTTATAGTAATTAAAATGAATCAAAAGTTTACCGAGATAACTTGTGATGGAAAGTACTTACTAGCTCTACTATAGTATTAGGTAAAACCATTCCTATGTTCCGCCAAGGATTGTAAACCGATATGTAACAAATATGAAGAAATGTCTCATGTTAATTCCCGTTCACAAACTTAATATGCGCACATTTGCCGCAATAAACTAGTTATGCTTTTATCAGCTAATCGCTAATTATAACGCAAAAGCAAACTAAATATTTGCTAATTATTATTAAAGCTAAATATTTGCTCTAAATCTTGAATTAATCGCGAAGAAAGTGTAGAAGCCACTTCACTATACAATAACCCATTACGTAATGAGTTTTGTAATCAGATTTTATTACATTTTTACGCAAATTTTGTAAGGTGTAGAAACACTTATGAGAATTTGTTTTGATCCACGTCAGTGAGTTCCAGTGTACTTACCTACACATTACTAAATCAGTAATAGAACATTACTAACTAAAAAGAAAATTGCAAGAAAAAACTTAAGTACCTATATTTTTTTCAACTGTTGAATAAAGCAATCACTTTGTGACTTGGCATCATACAAATGAAAAAATTTAAAACCACTTTATTTCATTTATAAACTTCGACCAGTTTCGGTTGATCTCAACCTTCATCAGAAGAATAAAAATATATGCTAAAATATGTGTATTGTCCAGATGAAGGTTGAGATCAATCGAAACCAGTTGACGTGTATAAATCAAATAAAGTGGTTCTAAACAAAGAACATTTTCATTTGTTTATTTATTTCAATTCCGGCTACGTGTCATCCGTTTGTATCAACCATCGGTTTGTCAAGGGTTTCCAGAAATTATATATTTTTTACATGAGTATTTTTCTCACAACATACCCCACATTGGGGTTTGTTGTGAGGCTGAAGGTAAAGGGGTAGAGAATGGTGGGGAAATACCAGACTAATCAGAGCGATACTGAGAACATTTTACAATCACAATTTGTGATATAATTAGTATTTAATTTATTTGTCATTATTAGTTCCCAGCATTCATCCTTGTACCTTTCTCCATATTTTTCCCTGCCTACCTTATGCCGACTAAATGCAATCGTGTGTTAACATGTTCGGTTGAAAACTAATTATCGTCCTACATATTGTGGGTGTTGATTACGGAGCCCTTGTTCAAAAGAAGGAAGAAAACAGGGTAAGTCGGCAATATTTGATTTTCCCCAGTTCTTCCGCTTTGCGGGTATCTCTTCAAGTCCCTGTAGCCGAGCAACGAACAACCACAAAAATACTATTTTTATCCGATTTTATACAATGGTATCACCGGCCACCACTCTCTGGCTAGGTGCATGATAATGCACATACATTTCGGTTTTAAATCTGTGCTAATTATTGTGACACAAAGTTTCATTGTAAATATATTTGACTCGCGTTAATTCAAGAGTTATTATTGAAAACCACCACAACACACGCATCTAGTTTACAGACGTGGCAAGGTTTGTAAACTGTCAAACCCCTTTGGATAAAATATCAAAATATACCAATATTGCCAAATCCCCAATAGTAATATAATATTTTGTCAGGTTCATGTTTTACCCCGGGAAGAATTTGTGTTAATCATTTGAAAGCTACTATTAAAAAATAGCGATTAGGAATCAAATCCTTATTCTATGATCTGAGAACCTTACGAGAATTTAACCACTTAAAAAGTCTATTAAAATTTTTGATCATTTTTAATATATAACACATTTTCAAGTTCTTTCTTTTTCTCATACATTTTGTATGGAACGAATTCACATCTTTTGAAAGAGCTGCAGCAATATTGTGATAAATATAATATTGAATAGTGAGTTAATTCCAAAAAATAAAAACGTCAAATGTCAATGCGCTGATTGTTTTGTTTTTGTTTTGAAATGTAAGATGCTGCCCTTCTTTCTTACACACTAAATGTCAATAATCGAAATGAGACAAACGGCGAACGTATGTCTTCACCCCATCCAAAGGAAAATACAATCTTACTAATATTATAAACGCGAAAGTTTGTATGGGTGTATGCGTGTTTGTTACCCTTTCACGCCAAACGTAAGAATGGATTTTGATGAAACTTTACAATAATATAGCTCATACATCAGAATAACACGTAGGCTATAATTTGTATAAATGAAAATGTGTGTATTTCATAGAGAGGGACGTGGCGTGGGGGGGGGGGGGGGGTGGGAGAGAAGGTGGCAAAGAACGGGGACGCGCAACGCATGCCGGGGAACAGTAATATTATAAATCCAAATGCATGCTACCAATAACTAATGGTCACCCCAAATACAACACAATTGGATTTTTTTTTTATTTCAGTTATTTATGACAGTTAAGTTTTGATTTGTTAACAAATCACCTGATAATGTGTTATGATACTCAGTGTATTATGCACAAACTTCTCATTATTAGCATAATTATTAACCACATAATAATATGTATTCACAGAAATTGTAATGTATATTTTACTGGGTGATTGGTATGTGATGCGACAAATTACCTACTTCCATTTATAGATGAAAGTAAAAAGAACGAGTTAAAAAATTTTACATTACTTTTTGTCAGATTGATGCAGTTTTAGAAAACAAATAGCACCTACTCGTACATATTACTGAAAAAAAAAACAAAAAAAAGTTTTTTTTAATTTACTTTTGGGGTGTTATGCCGTGTTGTGCTACTTCCTTCTTTAGACAACGTTTCGGACAGCATTACAGTCCCATCATCAGGGAGATGTGTGATGGAAACTGTAACGCTGTCCGATACGTTGGCTAAAGAAGGAGGTAGCGCAATACAGCACAACACCCCAAAAATAAACAAAAAAGTGGTTTAAATTTTAATTTGATTAAGAAAACTAAACTTCTAAACGTCTAAACGAAAATATTATAAAATGAACAAGATACGGAAAAATAAAAGGTAACAGTCCCAACTGGGAGTCGAACCCAGGATTTCTTGTCTTACCGGGACAAACCACTTAACCAGTTCGGCCGTTGGGACCTCTTATTTTGAAGTCATTTTTGTCGATCTCATATTTCAAATTCAGAGTTAACAATATGATAATAATTGATTAATTTTTCCCATATTTTTGGCTTCTATCCTTTTAAACGACCACAAGGTTCTAAAGAATTGGTTTGTAACCCAGATTTTGTCTCCGATGAACGTATAAGATTTTCAATTTTTATTAGAACTATCTTTTTATAACTTTTGGAGGTTATTCCCATTGATGTAATATATCATTGAAAAATATGAAAGAGAACAACAACACACAGAAAAACGACCGAACTAAAAAATTGCGACCGTTATCTTTTAATTTTTCTGTGTCTTATTATCTCTCATATTTTCATTTAGATCATTAATGTTACCTTCTTTTTCAATGATATATCGGATTTTATTTATATGGTACATCTATTTACCATATTTATGTAAATAACCTTAAAAAGTTATTGTAAAATGAGTTATTGAAATAAAGATTAAAGTTAAATTGTTTTGAAGGGATAATATTATTTGTAATTTTTCGGGTGGTTGAAAAATGAGTTATTTAACATGAAGCAAAAATTGAAAGACGGAAAATAAACTCGTAAATACTGACTGTCATCAAAACATTAGATATTTTGTCGAATAAATTTGTTCTAGTAAAGTTTTTTTCATGTGTTACCGGAGCCAGTTATCTAAAATTTTGGGGAAGGTCGCAAAGTTAGAAAAAGAAGATTGTGAAGTATCTAGCTTTTCAGTCACGGTCACTAAAACGGCTAAATCGGTTGGAAAAAATGTTTCGATTCTGATTGAAAGTCTCTCACCTACTGAAAGTATCCACAACTCTGGTTTAATACCAAATACCAGTCCCCTTGTAAAATGAAGGTAAACAAACGTATAAAGTTTTTGTTATAATAGTTACGGGTTGTTTTGTGATAACTGTTGTGCAATTTGTTATGTTATTATTTTTATAAATTGCAATCAAATAGATCACTTAGATCAGATTAGATTTTAATTAAACATTACCCCTTTGTTAAAACAAATATTCCAAAATTTAAAAAATTTTAATTTGTTGAGGAATCTTTTAAACAAATTATGTAGGCACTTAAATGTAGTATTTGCGTTATTCCACAATTAATTTATTAAAAACAATATACAGTATATTTAAGTTCCAGAGTGGGAGACAGTCCCAATATCGCCCTAGTGTAAGACCATCATTCAGAATTGAAAGGTCGCTTGAAATGGCTTTGGCCGTGTTTGGTGACTAGATCTAAATACCCAGGTACATCCCCACCTTCCTCTTCCCAAAAAAGGTAATAGGTTTTCCTTTTAAAACGTTTAACGGCCAACAATGTTGAATTTATGCGAAAACGGCGGGAGTGGGGAACGCGGGGAAGGTGGAAGAGGAACGTGGGATGGGAATGAGAAGCGGAAACGGGGAGGCATGGGAAAGGACACGTAGGGGAGGGGGGTAACCGAGGAATGGAGGAATGGGGACGCGGGAGGAAATGCAAAAGAGAAATAGTAGCGGTAGAGTATAGCAGGAGTTAAATTTGGAAAATCCAGGCTTCTCAAATAGACAGCTATCAAAAACACTTCAACAAACAGGATTAAAACACAATCACTTTCTTTCTTTGAGTACTCGCTAGTATATTATGAAATCTTTATTTTCACGTAAGAAGAAAGCGCTAATTCTACTGCACCCATAACATAAAGCAATAAAAATATTAAAGATTCTTGGTAAAAAAAAGCGTTATCCAACCGTTAAAAATTTTTGAATAATTATTGGCACCCATATTTTTCATCGTTATTGCCTTTCATCTTCAAATACTGCCTCAGGCCGGTTCTCACGATTAATTTACTCATTTGCATAATGGAAACCCAACGTGACGGACACCGAAGAATTATATAAATTATTACTGAACACGGATTTATTTAATTTTTTATTTAGAAAATTTAATAATTGTTGAATCGGTGGTAGATTTTTTTAAATATTTTAGAAAGGAGTGTCAAATACGTCAAACTTCTGATGAATACGAACTTGTTTTCTCCGAAATCCATCCATCAATTGATAGGAGATATAACAGTACTCTTTCGTAATCTTTTTAGACAACCAACAATCTACTTTACCTATTTTATTGTTTTTTTGATACATTGGATATTGGAATAGTTATTAAATGCGTGACTTAACATAAACTAAATTACGAATAATGAAAAAAAAATCGAGGAAACATTAAAAAGAAACGTTTTTAAAAATACCATCTATAAAACTGTAACATTGACCAAATAATTACGATTGTATTCTAATTACAAAGACAAGCAAACTTTAACCCCTCAGGCAAATTTGTTATTTTTTTGGAACAACTCATATAGGTATTTATTTTTAACTTTATTAGTTATACCTCAAATTGTAATATTTATTTAAATGAAGACAATATTAGCGAAACTCGTCATACATAAAGAAAGCAGCCAATAAAATATGCGTTAAAGAAAATGAAGATATTGTTGGTAGTCTTATGTAGTCCTTATTCGAAGTATGAAATAGTTAAAAATGAATCGGATAGAGACACCTTAGCTCAGTTGGTAGAACTGTGGCCCGGAAATCCGAAGGTCCTATGTACGTGTCCTAGAGGTGCCAATATATTTTTATTATTTTTTTGTTTCCAGATTTTTGATTGTTTTCGCCAATATTGTCTTCATTTAATTTTTTTAAAAACTCATGTTGGTCTCATACATTGACCTAGTATGTCTCATAGAAATCGTTGAGTGTCCCTTACTATTATGATTAGAAATATGATCTGTGATGAAATATGGTTAGAAAGATAAAACACCACGCTTTATATTCAAATCAAAAAGTTAACCACAAAATAATTAAATAGAAACCTTTTTGAAACCAAAGTTTCTGACCGCAATTTGTAAAAAAATATATGAAATTTTGGGATGTTTTTATTAATTTTTACATGAAACGATAAAAAGAGAGTTGACTATAACGGCGGTTTAACTTGACTGATTGGACGCTTTTACATAAGAAGGGCACTAAACATAACGTTCCTTATCACAATATTGCTGAAGCTCTTTCAAAAGATGAGATACACAAAGCACGTAGGTCTGTTCCCTCCAAATAAGGAAAAAAAATATAATAAAAAATTGCATCTCTCTCACACACCGCACCGTGACCACGCCGCTACTGGCCATGACGATAATTTGGAATTTATTGAATATAGTTACAAGAATAATATTGAAGTGTGAAAAATTTAAAAACTTCAAATAATGTCAATGCGCTGATATAATGTTGCCGCTCTTTCTTACACACTTAATGACAACAATAGGAAATGAAACAAACGGTGATCGTATGTCTGCACCCCCCAAAGGAAATATACAATAATTTTCAGACATCTCGTAAAGAAAATAAAATGCGATTCCCGTCGCAAAACAGAAATAGTCACACGTATTTAGTGTGTCTCACCATTATTTAATGTGTAAGAAAGAGCTGCATCATTATAGCGAAAAGTAACATATGTGTATTATTTAAGTAGGTACCTAAGGTTTTGAGAAATTTAAAAACTTTCGTACATTTTTAATCTATTTCAAAGGAATGCTAAGTACCTACCTAATTTAGGCGTGGACTGTCGTGTGGGTAATGCACCAACTAAGAGAGATGCAACCAAAATTACGAAAGCTATTAATAAAGTCGTCCTCTATAATTTAAAGGCAATAATTGGTGGGATCAGGTCTTAACATTTGGGATATTTCGTCTCGGTCTCTGAACGATTTGCCCGAAGGCACGCAACGGAGGAGTCACGGAAGAGGCATTCCAACCCAAAATATTAAAAGGAATTAAAAAAATTCTTTGGGAATGACCTAACTTGAAACCTAAAGAATTTAATGAGAGATATCCTGATTTTAATGAACTCGGAATTATGAGGTAAGTAATTTGATTTCCTGAAATTATTATTGGATTGGATTATTTGGGCCTAAGCATTGTTGGATTAAAAATTAATATATTTTTTTCTTATGATTATCGGAGTGTATTGTATTTATCGGAGATTCAACACTTTATTGGCTGTTTTTCGGTGGCGTTATGATGTCATCATCATCAAAAATGTTAATTTATGTCTGTGAGTGATTGTATCTCCGATTCAATGGACTTGGATTCGTTTTGAATTGAAGTGTCATTTTCAAAATTGGAACTGATATCATCAAGAAATCAGACAAGCTATAAATTACCTGCCCACAATATAGTTTTTTTTTACCAGAAAATTATTTCAATACTACATTTTAGACGTGTATTATTTTTGTTTAAATTACTTACGCTTAATTATGGAAAGGTAAGTTAGATTTCAAGATTTTTCAAAGCACTCTGCTTTTAACATTTTCAAGAAAACCTAAATATGATCCCGTGATTTTTTACGGGTCTTCCAGTCAATCTAAATCTGCGCTAGCATTATATAGGAGTATCCGAAGGATTTTAACCAGCGATTCCTGAGCATATTCGGAGTAAAAAAGTAGATATCATTTTGCTGTTCGATGATATTTTTTTATATTAAAAACAAACAAAAGTTTTATTTCTATTTTTCAATCACACATCACCACTGATCGCACCCCTATAAGTCACGACGGGATCACGTGATACGTGCGCTTTTTCACGTGTTACCGAGCTACTGGAACGAGACGGGTTACTTATCAAGTGACCCGCTAGGCTATACCCGAATATTCAATTGCGACGGGTAGTGGAAAATATTTTCATTGTTTTTAATTGAAAAAAATGTCATCAAATACCAAAATGACACCTATATTTTTTATACCAAATATGAGCAGGATTCGCTGGTTAAAATTCTTTACGTGCCGCGGTACATCCTGTATAACTGTTTAAGAATTTATTGAGCTCATTAATAAATTAATAAATAAAAAATATTTTTTAATTTAGTATTACTTTGTATAATTCAGGGATCATATTAAAAACTATAAAATATTGTTTCTTTTGACAATGAAAATATTAACAAAAATGACTTCAGAAAAACGAAAGTCGACGGACCTTTTAGATAGGACGAATTTCATCTACCAGTGCACTTCTTTTCAGCGAACATGGTGTTCATCTAAGTTCTAAGTGTTCATCGTTATTAAAAGTATTCAATTTTCCTGTACTTTATCTTTCTTGTTCCGTACTTCTTGGTATAACCACTGTACGACTGGTCTCCAAGCTATGCATCTGTAACTTTGAAAGTATTCTAGGAAATAAATCCAGCATTTAGTCGGTGGCTGGCGACAAGGTTCACGCCATTTCCCTTGCAGAACTTTATATCGTAGGTACTAAAAAAGCCATTAAATTAATTCCTGAAATAAGTTAACACTCGTGCTAAAAGCTAATGGATCAGATATTTTGATAACAAGATTGGTATCTTTGAACCGCATACTAAAAGTGGGTTTATGGTGTCTGTTCAGCGTTATTTCACTATCAAGGTGCTCTGAAGAATAATTAGCGTCCTGACCTTTCCAACACCGATAAACATGTACAATGAACATCAATAATATTTTGTAAAAATCTTCAGCATCATTGAAATATTATTTATAGACCCTTCAATTAAATGCTGCGTGTAGAACAAACCTTGGTTCTTAAAAATATCGGTAATTTTTCTTTCTAAAAGACTTTTAATAAGCCTAGAAAAAAAAGTATAAGGTCTTTAAAAAACACTTTCAAGTCCAAACTCTCCTATTTATAAATCCCTTTTATGATATGGTATTATTGTTTAATGAGGTAAATTCAGTTTCTTTATAATAATCCCAAAAAAAATATATTTACGCCCGAACTTCACAAAATAAAATAATATATGTATGCATTTTCGCGTTGTTATTTTACAATACGGCCGGCAGTCGTCAAATTTGGATTTTCAAAGTGAACCCTATGCCGTCCACAGACTTGCCAGTCTTGCCACACCCATTTTTTATCAGTTCGGCCCCGGCCGTGACGGGGAATAGACGTATTGGGCTCCGCGTCGCTTGGTTCCGTGAAATCAATTTTAAATTTCATTGTTATTACAATAAACAATGCGTTAAAAAGGAGTTAATGTTTTTTACAATCCTTTAAGAAATCAACCTGTAAAAAAAAACTCAAATACCTTTACCAACCTTTCTTAAAGCTTTTTCTCAAGTTTTTTAAACTCCTCCCAAAAAGGGGGGTGAATTACGATTTAGATTTCTTCCTGGACTATTAAATGATTGGATCGCCTTAAATCTTTCTTCTTATCGTCCACGTGCTTACATGAAACATAACAGATATGTAACGTTATTTGTAGTGTCAGTTCCGATGAATCAATTGCCTACGACATCGTACTGGATTTGATATCCAACATGTTGGGTGTCCCATAAAAATAGGGCATGCGAGAAAGATGTTTTGTAGGTCTTCTATCTTAATGCCCATCTCACTAGGTCCCTCCTACGCTTTAACTTTTATTGACCCTTTTAAATTCAACGTTGTTGTTGTAAGACTGTTAGACCACACCCAACTTTCAATTAGCAGTGTGTTACTATAGTGAATAATAATAGTGAAGTCTTAAAACATCAAATAGACTTTACACCTTTGCTTGGGTTCATGGGTAGGTATGGTTTGCAAGGTTTTTAGGTCACGATCATTGGCGTGAAACTTTGAGGAGTCACGGTGTTGTGACAGTGTCGTGGATGTATGTACGTATCTGCCTATCTACCTGTGACTTTGATGTCCATCATTGATATCACCATGATGTTGTTATATCTGTTCTTGTTATTCCATATGTTCAGGCCCGAATTCCACCTAAAATAAAAAGTATACAACTTAAGATTCACAACTTATAGGGGTCCTACTGAAAAACATTCATCAATATTTTAATCAATTGCACAAAAACATGTTAGCGAAAGAAGTATTTATTACCGCTATTGAGGTAGGTATATACGTACAAATTAAATATGAAGAGATCCGCATTTGAATATAGGAAAGATGCAAAACTCATACAAGTCAATTTCAAGAGATCCCAGAGATATGTAAAAATGATTTATATGGAAATGAATGCGATCAATATTGTAAATTAATCTAAGATTTTAAAAGTTTTAAAAATCAAAATTTGCGCAAGTTCATGACATTTTTGAAGATTCATTTAATAAATTCATGAACACGGCGTCTATTATTAACACTGATTTGGGGAAGGTGTGATATGACACAACAGCTAAACGTATTTTAGTAAGGGACGCGATAAGGAAGTCAGTTTTGTTTTGAAGCCGGTCTATTTGTGTCACAAGACGAAACCAAAATATATACTTGATAGTGTCGCACCCAAGTTTTGAATTTTTTACTTTTAATTTTTATCGACTTAAAACACGTAGGTATAACATTTCAAAACACATGTTTTCCAGCGTTTTCCGACAAGCGTCCGTCAATGTGTTGAGTCCGCATTACTAATATTTTCTATCTACTGAACAAATTTGGCTAAAATCAATTATTTTCACTCGCTCTTTTATTGAGAGAACCTAAAATCGTCAGTTTTTCGAAAAAAAGAGAAAGAAAACGACGAAAAAATGTTAGGGTTTTTTTAAACTATAGTGTAAATCCGTTTCTGCACATGTCGCGTGTCGTGCATCTATGCAACGCGTGAGGCCAACATTGTCACGATACAAATATCCTCATCCTCCGTTATCTATTTATATGGTTTTTGTTGGAAAAAATGATCATCCTTTGGGGGGACCTGGGAGGAGAGGGTAGGGGCGTGTTATTTTTAACGATTTTTTTTGGCGAAAAGCGGTGTTATTTTTCAGCAAACTTGCAGTTATGTTAGGATTGCCAACCGTCCTGTTTTCCCAGGACATGTCCTGCTTTTTGGGGTGTCATGGGCTGTCCTGGATAGTTTCTAAGCATCGTCATAACAATTAGGTACTGCTCTTATACATATATAGTCCTGGCTTTAAACCATAATGTCCTGGTTTTTCTACCTTCAAATCCTGGATTTCAAAGTTTGGAGATGGTAACCCTAAGTTATGTTGCATTTTGGTGTTTAACTAAATAGGTAGCCGTGAGCCGCGTTTTTAGTTTAAAAAAATCGAAAAATGGTTGATAATTTTCGACGTAAAAATCCCGCGTTCATTTCATGGGTATTCTGGCTAATAAAAGTATTTTTAAATGCCTGATATCACTTTCTTATTTTAATATACGAGAAAATCTCCCAAAAAATACAAAAAATCGCGATAGTGCACGAAAATTGCGAATTTCTCGATATTATTGGTAAAAAGGAAAAAAAATAACCCTCATTCGCGTTATCTTTAACACGTTTTATTAAGTCTATCTGTGCATGCGGATTAAGTGTATGCTTTTCCGCACTACTGAAAAATGTCTGCTTCACGATTGCAGGACATAACAATATAGACTTTGCTGTAGAATGAACTTAATAAAGTGATATCGGAACAGTGGAACTACTGGATTTGAGGAATTAAGGAAACCAAATAAGGAAAAATTTAAGGCCATGAATTTAGGGGAATGTGTGGACAGGGGTAAGAAGATAATTGGGAAGTATCTGGCTATTCAGAACTGGTTAGGTTAGGAAACCTTTAAATTATGAATGCGATTCTGAGTTCCGAGAGTGTCTTCCCCTCCGGAATCTATATCGTCCTTCTGAAATGATGCATGGATGACTATATTATTTAGTGATAATACCTGCATAACAACATTCTCAAAATGATCAAAATCCTTAAGAGGAAATACGGTCACCGAGAAATTTGAACAATAGGTATTTTACCAAACTGTTGCTAATGCTGTCGCTCCTACTCCCCGAATACAAAGCGAAAGGGACAACTGCACCTAAGGCTGATAATGTGATAATACCTACCTTATTAAAATCAAGGTTTTGTATTTCCAATTTTTCTCCTCCAAAACTGGACGGATTTTGAAGATTTTTTTACTAACTATATTAAAAGAAAATACCCTATGTCCGTATGTTTTGCCTTTAAAAAAAAATATTGTCTAGTTTGTGCACTGTTGATGGTGTTCAAACCAGACTATTATAATGATTTAACTAACTACTGTACAAAGTATCTATCTAAAAAAGCAAAACGTACCGACAAGCTAGTGATCGATATCTGCAAGTACCTACTTATATATTATTCGCACTAGACTCAAAATCCAGAAAGAAAATTGGCGAATACGTTTGAATGGACAAAATGCCGCTCGGTTTCGATAAGATAGGTACCTGCTTTTGTCACAGATATCTCAATTCTTATCACCGCCATCTAGGAGCCTCTGAATATTGCAATCAACAAATAATAAGTACCTATGGTCACACGATACCATGCCAAATCTATGCTCCAGATTCCAGATCGATGAAATTTTGTGCTTAGTTTGTGAATGGCTTGGCCCCTGTTTAGCTATTGAATTATTATATAGATTCATAGATGATACCTACACATACATATAGAATACAATATACAATGCTAAGCTACATGATCGGTAGGTACCTAGGTGTTTAATAAATAAGTTGTTATTCTTTTATATGATGCTCCATCGAGTGATGATTTCCTTGATTGATTTGCGTGTAGTGGGGTATGGTTTATGTGGTAACAGAGTATAGAGTAGGTTTTTGTCCGTCTGTCCAAGTTACATAATATATCAAATACCTACAAAATATGGAAATTGTTTTTGAAAAGAAGATATATGATAACTTACCTGCTACCTCTAAAATAATTCATAAATATTTTGATCGTTTATTGTAGCACCTATTTCAAATTTGAAACTGTTGGTCGGGTACCTTTTTTTCATTAGCTCCACACAGGAGGCCTGAGAAAAACAATTTCTCTCGGAGCTTTTGTCATCTTTGGGGATGCTGTATGGAGGGTATTTTTAGGGAAAAGAAGGAGAGGTTGTTCTAAGAAGAAAATAGGTATGAGGGGTGGGTAAGAATCTGGTAGTCAACGTGCACAGGAGTGACGGACGTTGAATCCATCTCTCCCACCACGAGTCGTGAAAGTTCGGTTGGAGAGGTAAAAAGGTCTCCCTCAACCAGTCCCTCCCGATCCGACCCGCCAAGAGTAGATGAGCAAATGCATGTGCCGCCAAGACCGAGACAAACCTCACCCCATGAACTCGGGCACCCCTGTTAAGTCACCGAACGTGACGAACTAGTAATATTGATACTAGTGAGGTGGCCTATGGAGGTGGCCTATGGCAGGGGTATTGGTTTTCCAATAAATTACCTACCAAGAGCACCCGACCATATATATTTTTAATGCATTTATTTAAGCATGTAATAAGTTAGTTGTTGACGATATAAGTTTAATTGTGAATTACCACGGTTGCGAGTTAAATCATAATACCAAATGAACAAAATTATATTTAGCAAACTCATTCCTTTCAATTGTTAAAAAAATCAATCATATAAAAATTCCAACAATGACAAGCCACAAAGTGCATAGTGCACCTCGCAACCCAACAAGTCGTGTGCACCGAGCTTTGCCACATTCACCTAATAGCGGTACAGCGACACGTACCGTGTACCTGCACCTTTAGCCGGCGGCCATTGGCGGCCGACTCTGAATCTGGAGGGAACCACGAACAACGACCATCAACTTCAGGCATTCGGCGCGAGTTGGCGAACTGAACGCACGCGCGCATGCGTCAAATGATACTAGTTCGATTTTCAAAAAACCGCGAGTACTCTTCTATTTTCCACCTTTTCTATGCTTTTTCCGTTTGAACACGGAACACAAATTCTAATTCAAATAAAAGTGCAGCATTTGATTGTTCAATATTTCGGAAAAAGTGAAATTCTATTTGAATCGTGTTCGAATAATTTGCGATCGAATCTTTGACCGTTGAAATAATAATAATAAGTGAGTGTTGGGATGGTTTTGTGACTTATGTTTATTCCGATTTTGAAATCTGACAGTTGGAATATCGAACATTTTCTTTAGTGAGTAAAAGCTGTGCTTATCGATTTGTTTGAATCTTTTGTGATTTTTATGCAGCGGAATCAACCTTTCGTTCCACTTCGAATGTGCCCCCATTTTTTTAACTTTTGATTTCTTTTTTGTGAGGAGTAACGGTAGTGCAGAAGAGGCCGGTGTATAAAGTGATATTATTTATTATTACAGGTTATTGTATAACTTGATACGGTTTCGATACAACTTTAAATAGCATATCATTTCTTTGCACACACATACCGAAATAAAAAAAAAATAAACAAAACAACGTACTTTAAATTACGGAAATCCCCTTCGACATTCCACTTTTAATTAAATGTTCATAATGTTATTCCAGTCATGTGATTTCTTGTTGATAAATAGTCATACATCATGTGACATTATCAGCAAAATTTTGTTAAAATAATAATCGAAATGCATTATTGCGGTTAACCACTATTAAGTTGTTATTTTCGCCGACAATAATAAATTACAAATTTATGGTTGATGCAGGTTTATTTCTGTAAATATCTTATCATGATATTATTAAAAATCTCCTAAAATCTTATCCCGATTTAATTAACGTCTTATCTGAAAAAACCTGTGAATCATAGATAAAATTAATATACCTAATACCAGCTTATCATCGAGTTGCTTGCCGTGCGATATGTAATTATAACTGAGTAAATAAAGCGAAAAATCTATGTACGGAAATAAGTACTTACTTTGGTCATTTAAATAAAGAACAATCCATAATGTTTGTATGCAAATCTTCTGCCGGAAAAATATAATTGTCATGCAAAACAATGCGGCCTTCTAAATTCAAAATTTGAATCACAAAAGAAAATGTGACTTGTTACTGTTGCCATAGAAAAATAACTATGTTATGTACACATTAGTTGGTTCAAATCGTAAACACATTCATTCGTTCTATTGTAAAGTACTTGGAAATTATTTAAAAGTGTGTTCGAAAATTTGAAACTGCTGTTCATAAAAGTCTAATAATTTTTTTTTGTAAGAAAAGTGAATAAAAATCGTGAAAGAAAAGTTGGATTTTAATACGAGGACTCATTCATGAGGAAATGGTAAGAATTTCTTATTTTTTAATATTTTACTCAATTAATCTAAAAACTGAAAAACGTTTACGATATTCAGAGTAAACGGATGCAGAAAAGACGGTCATTTGAATAAAATATACACGAAAGCGTATATTAAGAACTAAGAAGAAAGAGGGTAAAAAAAACAGGAAGACAGTCGGGTCATAATGTCAGTATAACAGAAAAGAATGAACCGTGCAGCTGAATGATTTTACCAGTAGGCACAGAGTTGTTTGGCATTAATTATCTCTGCCTATTAGATGTTAGCGAGTTGTGGCTAAAATTATAACACATAACAGGCATGAAAAAAGTTTAAAAATGTAAGAGATGCCAATATTGAACAAATTTTAACATAATTTTTAAAAAGTAGTAATAAATTAATCATCTTGTTCACACCACTATTTAATCAAAATTATCGACCTGTTTCGAAACCAATAGCTTTAAAAATAAATTAACTTATTTAGCTACGTTGTGATTTGAAACCCAATGAAACGAAAAGGCGACACTAAAAAGAGACAAACACATACATCTATCAGTGGCGGTCCGTGAGTTTTCAGTGAGCTAGAGCGCTAAGATTGAAAAATATGCCGTTATTGACGTTGTTGTAGCTGAAAATAATGTATTTTTTCAAAATTTTAACTTTTTGTACGAAGATCTTCAGGATTCTTTCAGTCAAGGGATGCGCCGCATCGACATACAAAAAGTTGAAATTTCGAAAAAAATAAAATTTATTTTCAGCTACCACAACATCAGAAATGTCAAAATTTTCAATCTTAGCGCTCTAGCTCACTGAAAACTCACGGACCGCCACTGAAATCTATAGGATATTTAGCCTGAGAGAGAATGAGACAGAATAATCGGTCTCCTCTTTGTGCGGTTCTTTGTAGCCTATCGGTATTCTCATTGTGTGGTGCTTTATAACCTCCTCACTCTTTTTATTACTTTAGTATTCTGAAGGTCTCACTTCTACCTCATTTTAACTGCTCACTAGTGTTTATTTTATTATGGTCGAGTGCTTACTGTTCTACAGTCTGGGAATGTCATATGAAGGTAGATTTAGCCTTTTAGGATAGCTGTTTTCTATGAAATTTTGCCTATCATCTTTCCTTAAACAGTTTAGGAACATACTTATTTGACATATTATTAAGGGAGAAAAACAGGTACGTAAGTATCAGAATTCATACAGAAATCATCACGAATAAAGCTTCCATATTTACGATGTCCCACTTTGTCGGAAGAGCTTTACGATGTTATTTTATTTATTTTTCCAACCACACACGAAGTCTTCTCAACTTCTCACACCCAAACCTGTATCCTGTCCTATCTGGAGATGTTTCAAATAGAAATAAGAAAAACCAACATCAAGGAGACGATAAACATAATAACATTACTTGCTACAGAGACGGAGTCCCTGAACTTTAACTTTAATATCTTTATTTTATCTGTTATTTTACTGTATTTCTAAGAATAGAATATAAACGATGATGAATTGTAGAAGAAAGGTGTGTTTTAAAGGACTAAATACTAACAACATTTTTTGCATGTTACTGGAAGAAACATTAGATATACTTACTGCTGATCAGTTATAACTAATGTGACCAGATGTCCCGTTTTCACAGGGACAGCCCCGCTTTCATGCAGCATGTCCCGGTGTCCCCGAAATTTTTGTATCTTGAGGCCAAAACGTCCCGTTTTCGAAAAGAAAGCGTTATGCATCTACAGAAACATACCAGTAATCTTGAAATACATAAATATATAAAATAGCTAATCCTAATGTGACATGAAAAAAACATGACTATCTTGTCAATTGTATTGTATGAAAGTGTGACTCCTACACTGAATAAGTTTATCGGATATTTAATTTAATTTATTAATGGGCTAGAATTTCAATAATCCATGCGCTTGAGTTGTGAGCTAGCCTCACAACTCATTTTGCAGCTACTCATCTTAGCTAGCTAAAGCTTCACTATATGTATAGTAAAGTAAATTTAGTCGTAAAATCCACACTAACTTATTGCTGTATTTCGGTTATTGGTAAAACAAATAACTTTAAATATTGAACAAGGGTCTAGAATTCCAATCATCGCGTCGATGCGATTGGTAGCTGCAAGATGATTTGTAATCTTGCTTTAGGGCGATTTTTTTTCCGAAAATAGCGCTATATAAGTTGTCCAAATTTATTACGATTTACCTACTTTTTCGGCGTCCCGGTTTGCGGGAAAAAATAAATGGTCACTTAAGTTATAACCTCTTTCTCATTAACAAACAAATAATGTAACAGAAATCGAAGTTGCAACGAAGCTTTCAGGTTAGTACACAATTACTCTACTTTATACGAGAACAATTTAAATCACATCAATTTAGATTTGTTATCTGTGCTAGCTCAATTTATTTTTCAGTGCTCCATAGCTCCTGACGGAATTGACATCGTAGGCTCTATTTTTTGTGCTGACCTATTAATTTCCAGACAGAATAAAACTGGCACTGATAGAGATTTTTAACACACAGAATAATAGATACTTTCGGTATCGTACCACCACACAAAATCAAAAAGTTTGTCGTAAATCGTTTTTTTATATGGTCACTAAATATCAATAGCAAAGTACTTCCGAATCTTCCTCTCATAAGGAAAGTGTTATTTTCAAAATTAGAACTGATAGATATATTATCAACAATTCAGATGAGCAAAATCCAGATTTATTTTTTACATCAGCTCCACACAGGAGGCCCTGAAGAAAACAATTCCCTCAGGGTCTATGTCATCTTTGAGGGTGCTGTGTGGACGGTCTTTTTAGGAAAGGAAGGAGAGGAAGTTCTGGAAAGGAAAAGCGATGAGGATTGGGTATCTGGGGATAATCTGTGGGTCAGTGTGTCCAGAATGACGGAAGTCTCAATCCATTCCTCCCATTCCCATACGGTGTATGGCGATATTCCAGGAGAGTACGGCTGGAACCATTCTTTTCCGATCCGGCCTGCTATGCAGCTGGTGGGCAGACGCATCCGCCGCCAAGACCCGGACAAACCTCACCCATGAATCCGGGCACCTCTGCCAAGTCACCAAACGTAACGAACCACCTGGTGTGACCTACGGCAGAGGTATTGTTTATCCAATAAATGGTTCCCGGGGCGGCGGCACCCATACTCGTCTCCCAAATTGACTGATCCGATCAGATTCTGTGATTTTCCAAGCGTCTGCGCTTCTAATCTAACATGCATCAATCCAACAATAATCATTTTCCGTTATTTTTCACGCAATTTTTTTCTAATACAGATTACAATGTTTTACTAAAACACAACATTTAAAAAAAATAATCGGTTATAGGTTTAAGAAAAGAGTTATAAATTACAAAATATATTTAACAAATTGGTTTCATTATAATCCAATAAGGCTAATGGTTTAGGGATTAACAGTTCTAGTTGTTTGGTTTAATGACCAAAGATCCACCCCTGTGTATTATGTTGGGTTTATGAATGAACATTAATCATACAAGATGCGCATAACTTTGACCCTTCGTATGATTTGAGGATGTGCCGCACACCACTAAAAGGGTTTTCAGGGGTACGGAACTATTTTGTATTCACTCGAAAATATTTTTATTTTTATTATATTGGTGGGTTGATAATAAGACTTATTTTAAAAGCACAGCTGTTTGTGATGCAACGCTTTCAATGAATGAATTTTTATTCAAATGAAATCATGCCTTACCACATTTTTAAATACTACCGATATTCTTAACAAATAAAGCATTTGATTGCAGTGTGATTACACTCTTAGGTGATAACCGTGTATAAAGCAGAAAGCTCCGAATTAAAGGAAATATGATTTATACACAGCTTTTCTGACTGGAATTTATAAGTCTTAACAGTTATTTTCTGGTATCTATGCCATTTGTTTTAGCAGTCACGAACGTGCATTAAATTATTAAATACATTACATCTTACTCTCACCACCTTCTTCCCTTCCCTACTACTTTTAGTCTTACAGTTTTTTCCAAATATATACCGAACAGTGAGGCAAAAAAAAATGCCTTGGCGAATCAAAACCCGCGTCGGGGAGGGGGACTTAACAATGTAAGCAGTCAAATTATTCGAATAATCACATTTACGCAAGTACGTAGTCACTTGATGTGAAACACTAATCTGCGAAATTGCTCGAAAACGGCGAGCGCGTGCACGCAGCGGCAGCATCGCACAAACTTAGTAGGGATGCTACGCAACATCAGGGAGAAAAAATAATCAGAAAAAAATACCGAACGCCCATACTTCGGTATTTTTGTCATACCGAACACTGAACACGGTGCTAAAATACCGAACTCCTGACAACCCTTCTTACAACACACCCCGGTTGGGGAATCCATAGTCTCACTGGCTCCAGGCGGCTGGCAGCAGGCGGAACTCTTGTGTGGTATTCGCATAACGAAATAATCAATATTTTTGCGAAGTCCTGTTTTTTAATTCGACCGTTGTGCATTTCGCCTGTCTGTAAAATTGTTTGTATGTTCTGTTTCCGGTTCAGTAAACACTATTTTTTCCAATGTGAAATCGCCGTGTTTATTTGAACTTAATTTTTATATGTTTTTTTTTTAATATTCTGGTACCTACCTGAATATTGAATTATAGAAAGTTTAATTAAATAATTATCATTAACATACTGACGTTTATTTAGAAATTAAAAGGTATTTAAGGGGAACTTAATTTTGTGAAACTTTGGGACTTGATTTATTAAAAAAGAGAAAATTAGAAACATACTTTTTTGGACACGAGGTCAACTCGTAATGCAATATAAGTAATTCCAAAAATTGAGTAACCTATTTTAAAATTATCTACTGGTTGTCTATCGCTGACATTACCACCCATCAGATACACGAGTCCTTATGGTTATGCTTTTGTATGTTTATATCGTTCATACTTTAAATATGAACCACTCATCCGTAGTTTGTGAAGTAGATTGGTGTACGAGTATATGATATATTATATACCTACCTTTACCCTACCTGCCTCTAAGTAATTATGTAAATGATCCTAACCTAACCCATTTTTGCTTCTCCCACACCGTTTCCATAATATGCGCTCCTGATAACACGCCTAGAAATAATAATGTATTCCACATTTGGGCTTGGTGCTGGATAATTTGATATGTTAATGAATCCAGTTGTGTATTAGGCACAGCTATGATATTGATGAGACTTTTAGCCTAGAAAAAACACACTTTTAGATTTGTGATGCATTATAAAATATATTTAATTTTAAAACAGTAACTACCCGCGCTCTCAGTCGGTAGGTACTTATCAATTCCCCTATTGCGGTTGCTTGTAATAATCAACTGTATTCATGATATTATTTATAGAGTATAAGTGCACTTTATTAATAATTATTAACGTAGCGTACTTCAGATTATGAGCTTATAAATCGAGCTTTCGGAGTATCGAACTTAAAGCTGGGAATAGACTTATACATTCCACGTGATAGTACTTATACATTCCACGTGAAGTGACGCGTACGATCGATTATTAATATGAGAATATATCGTGAGCATCTCCTATCCTTTTCCTATATTCCTCTTCCTCTCTTCTTCCTATAACCCAACATTAATTATAATATAATAAAACTTCATTTCCGATGTACTTTAGCATAAGAAACCTCTGTGGCTTGGCTCCAGTTCAATTATATATTTATCACTGTATATGTATTATGTAAAAGCTGTTTGTTTCTTACAAATAAATAAATAAATATGTGAAAAGATATTACAAAATTAAGGGCAAAACTTAAAAATGATCTATGTCTTCAGAAAGAGAAATTCAGTAGTTTTGTAACCAGTAGACTTTTGAAGTTTATAACCATCGTATGTAATATATCATTGAAGAAGTAGGAAATACTGAAAAATCTAAATGAAACAGAACAAGATAGAAAAAAAGATAACGGTCGCAATTGGGACTCGAACCTAGGATCTCTTGTCTAACCGGGACAGGCCTATTTATTTTAGTTTGAGATCGACACAATTGACCTAAGTACTTACTTGGTAACTTTTTATTTGTATGTATCTTATTCCGTTTCACGTTTCGTTTAGATGTATTAGTTTAGTATTATTTTCTTCTTCAATTACATATTATTATATTTTATCTCCTAGTACTTAACATTTAATTTATTTCAAATAAGGGATTATACAATTTTCTAAATAATATGACTGTGTGTACGTCATTCCCACCAAAAGTTGATAGACTATATTGTCATTAACAACGAGTGTTTAAGCCGAGTTTCAGCTTGATCGGATGTGTGTTAATTTCCACTTCTAAGATTCCACTTCATTCATACATTCATTCAATGAAGAAAACAAAAATGAAATTCAAAATGATGTATTTAAAAAAAACAGCCAAATAATCGAGTTAAACAGGACTTCGGTAACTCGGTCAACAAATTAATAAACAAAGAAGCACGTTAAAACATTATTTCTATTTCTGTGTAAATTACCTACTTTCAAACCTAAACCATAAACCATTCTATTTTATATTTTCGCTCTTTATGGTACTACAGTTTAAATATTTTTTCTAGCTTTGTGAAGCGCCCTTGAAGTAAATTGAAAAAAAATACTGTGTAAAAAATGTAGCTTTTATTCTATACTAGCTGGGTTACACGACTTCGCTCAGCACAACATTCGAGAATGTTCTGGAATGTTCCACAATAATGTTCCCGATTCCCTATTTCCGAACATTCCACGACATACTCCGCCACTCCTTCCAGAACTTTCAAGAGCTCTATCGAACCTTCTAGAACTTTCCGGGAGACTGTTCTAGAAATTACAAGAGGGCGAAACTTCCAGCCCTTATATCTTCAAAAGCATGCCCTTTAGGTAAAAACAGGAACCGTCATCCTAGAGGGGGGATAGAGATCTACCACACCATATAAGTGCCTTGATCGTACCCGGACTCGTTTCTGAGTTTTGGCGGGAAGTTTTTGGACTGTCTTTTATAATGTATATTGATTATAGGCCCCTTGGCGATTGTCCGATTATCCGATTGTCGTCATGCCACTGGCCATCCAAATAGGGCCCAAGTAGTCTGAAACCTTACTACTATAAGTCGGGGATTACCCCTTTTAAAGGGTTACTTGAGCAGCCTTATTTTCCAGGCTTTTCACTAAAACTCATATTTCATATTTTTAAACGTGGCGCAAAGTTTTAAGGCTTCAGAATTAATTATACACGACATAAAATTTTATTATTGGATTAAACGATATTCCAGTTTCTGGGGGAAGATATTATCTTACTTCGGGTACTGACAAAACTTAATAAGTTTTCTTACAAAAGACTAATTCTTACTTAAAAGTTGTAACGGCGGCTTTCACCAATTCAAACTTGAATAGCCATTGGTCCCATGAATTTTTACATGAGATTCAAAAAATAAGAATTGAATCATTAAGAGATAAATCGGGCATTTTCCCATAGAACCAGATATACCGACTATAAGAAACACCCAGAATATTTCAAATTAGGAACATTTAATGATCGTTGTGACAAAAATGACAAAAAAAAACTTTTAAAAATTAAAAAAAGACATTCAGAATCTTGCCTCTTTGCCACAATCAAAATTATTATCATTCACTGCCTGCAAGAATCCCAGAAACTTTCCATAGTCCTTTACAAATTACCAACTTAAGCTTCTCCCAACCTCAGGATTGGTTTCATTCATGAACTATTGTTAGGGGGCGGGGGGGGGGGGGGAATTTAGGGGGTTTAACCCGCTCCCCAATTAGCCTCATTATTACGTAGGAGAAAAGAGAATAGTTCTTGTAGATTACATTATCGGAAAATGCAAAATATTATTTGCACCATCTCTTTAATCAATGTGATGTATGTAAATAATAAACTGTGATAAGTACCTACCTAGAGGTCCAAAAAACCTTCTAATAAATTTTCCAATCCCCCGCCATTCTTCTTTGCCTCCTAGGATAGAATCCCCCCCCCCCCCATGTGAATGCTATAGCTACTACGCCCTTATTATAATTTTCGCTTGACTTAAACTATCTTCTTTTGCTTTACATATTTATTGTTTAATGAACTTGATACGATCCTTTCTCGTGCAGGTACTTTACTGACTTTACAATGACCATAAGCGAAATAGAAATATGCTTAAAACATATGTGCGACAGAGAAAGGCGAAGGCGGGAAGGCATGCCCCCTTTTCGGACATTAAACTCTTTTTGGAACTTAACTTGTGTGTTTATACACTGTTTTTAGGCGGTTGATAATTATTCTTTGTATTTTTTATGTTAACCCGCTGTCTTATTGTGTATCTACTTAAATGAATAAAATATATAGTTTTAAATATGTGGAACCATTTAAAAAAAACAAAAAAAAATCCAACAGCTTGTATCCATTAGGATCGTAACACTTTCGAGCCGTACTTATATACCTGTTCCCTTTGTGTTTGATTTCAATAACAATATTTGTTCCGAGATCTGACCGAGCGGTACTTTCATCTTGCCTCTTCCCGTTCAAATAAGACTCACTCATACCTCTGCAGAACCTTCGGCTGCTGATGGACTTGGTTTATCCCATACCGCAGGTGTTCCAACGAAACAAAACTGAAATTACACTCACAGCTCTCTGCGTAAATACAAACAGGTTCTTCGCAAAGAAAGCAACGTGAAACGTAATAAATTACGAGTAACTAACTCTTCTTAAATGTGAAGAACTCGCCGAAGAGAGTTTTCTTTGACCGGAGCTTTTCTAAACCATGTTTCTGAATTGTTATTATTATTTGTACTAGCGTTGTTGTTAGAACAAGTGCGTACTTTATACGCCTAGTAGTTTTAAATGGTGTCATCGAAGTACAATATTCTACTTTTCTTGTGTGCGATTAGCGATGCGCATCATTTGTATGTTTCTAGCTAAAGTAAAAGTTGGATTAACCGTGTCAGAATGCTATCGAACTATAGTAGTTATTTTCTCTTGATTATATTATAACCAATAGGCTTCTGTGTCTTTAGAGAACTTTTGTTTGATAAATTGTCGATTTAAAAAATAATCAGGACACATTCTAAGTCATTTTTTAATAACCGATGCATAGTTAAAGTCTTTGTTAGTTTTTAAATTTAAATAAAATAAATTAACGCAAACTGAGTGAAACATGAAGATATGCTCTGTTCATATTGTGAGTCAAAAAGCTTAACTTTGTGTTAGTTTGTTAAAAAAAAGGTTTTTTTTTTAATTCTTTATCTGATCAGGGGATTACAAGTGGTTAAATTATCAAATATTCTCTATTATGTGCTTAGTCCTTACGACCGCTAAAGCCGATTAGAGGTTACTTCATAATATCAATTTCTGTTCCTCCCACACTGTTACGATCTCCTGATCAGTTACAATACTTACACCTTCGCGTGGACTTATTTGGAAATATGCGCAGCATCCAATAATTATGTTTCTTCTATTGAACCAAGATGAGAACACTTCGATTAAGGATTATCATGATTAATATTTTGTGATATAATATTAATATTTTGCCGTGTTATAGTTCCTCTTTTAGCAAATCTTTCTGTCAGCGTTGCAGTCTGTATCATCAGCGCAGATATAGATTGTGGTGACGTATTTGTTTATGCGTGCATAAGTGATTAAGTGATTGCGTTGCAAGCATTAATCCTATTAATGTGTTTTTCTGCATTTAGTTTTGGTGTGGCCTTCTAAAACCGGATACCAAGAACTATTAAGCTTAAAGCTTAGCGTCGTCCCTATCAACATTTATTTAGTTTTTGTGGATTGAAATTGCCTCCGTAATTAAGCACGACCGATGTGTTTGGTGATGGACAACATCAAGCTTTCCGCAACGTTGGCTAAAGAATGAAGAAGCACAAAACGGCATGATATCCCGATTTTTTTACGATAACACTTTTGACCATGAAAATTTCAAATTATATCACACTTAAGATGAAGTCATACTAAAAAATATCGTCTTTAAAAAAGTCTTTTAAAAAGCCTAAAAAAAAAATAAAGTATTAGGTATATAAAAAACACTTTCCAGTGCAAACTCTCCTACTTATAAACCCCTTTTCGGACATGGTTTTATTGTATAATGTGGCAAATTCAGTTTCTTTTATAATAATCGCAAAAAAAATTGATATTTACGCCCGAACTTCACAAAATAAATTAAAACATGCATTTTCTCGTTGTTATTTTTGGCATCAATCAATATGGCCCGCAGTCTACGAATTTGGATCTTGATATGGCCCTTATGGCATGGGAACAAGAACCCGGCAATAGCGGGAAATAGACGTGTCGTACCGCGCCGCTTGCTTTCGTGAAATCAATTTTAAATTTCCGTTTTATTACAATAAACAATGCATAAAAAAGGAATTAATATTTTTTACAGGCCTTTATGAAATCTACCTGTAATTTTTTTTCTCAAATACCTATTCCAACCTTTGCGATAGCTTTTTCTCAAGTATTTTTAAACTCCTCCCATAAAGGGCGTGAAATCCGATTTCGATTTTTTTCTGGACTATGGGATCGCCTTAAGGATATTGGAAATCGTCGACCGACACCTCTGTGAACATAGATTTATTTTATCTACCTCACTAGACAAAGTCCGTTCCGAGGCGGGTAAATAACATAATATATTTAGTAAAAAAGTTGTGTATCAGAGTAGAGATGGGTATAAAAATATAATATAAAAAGACAAAATTAAAAGACAAAAATAAGAAGTTAAAAATATAGGCATATACACACATGCATACATACATAATGTTGTTATATTATTTTTTTAAATTTTGTTTTTTGATATATTTCCATAAAAATATTGCATACGTAATTTAAAATTCACATGGTAATAAATATAAATACAGTAGGTACATGATAATTAATTAATAAGAAAATATAAATACAGTGGGTACTTGATAATTAATATACCATATACCCGTATACTATAACAGTACCCTGCTATATTTTGATGTTATTCAATTTCGTGAGGAAATTATGTGAAATTTGTCTACAATATGTACTCGTATTAGTTATTTAGGATTTATGGTGTTGTTTGGAAGATTATAAAATACCTCATTTGTCTCCTGGTTTCTTTTCTCGCTATCTTTGCTGTAAACGGTTTCACCATGTTTTTTAAATATGTTATTTGTCTCATGTCCTTCGTCGTTTATTTTCTCTTCTGGAGCCATCAGATTGATGGCGTTTTCTTTTACCTAAACTGCTGTGAGATCATCGTGACCCGAGATCGCCCTGTCGATGTTACTTTCAGAATTCCTCCGGCACGAGGGACGAATGACAATGAGAAACACCTGAGAACGTACAAGACTCGAGATCCTCTGAGATACACATTTTTTTCGTGACTCGAGTACAGAACTGAAGAGCACCAAATGAAGTAGATTTTATCTTTTATCGCTCTGAGAAGGCATTACGGTACAACGTGGCTAGTTGATGTTAACAAATTCTACAACTCTAAGAATAAACAGCGAAAAACCCGGGTCAGAAGTCAAAATACTATTTATAAATATTATGAAGACGATTGTTTATATAACAGGTACAACTTTAACCTTTAAAGTAGCTTTTAGTTAGAAAAATACACTCATACAATTTAAAATATAAAAGTGCCTATTTAGCAGCGAACCATAAAAATCATCCATTTTATGTATTTCTATTTCTGTATCTTTTGTTGCTTCTATCTCTATTGTTCCCGACATGATTATTTATCTTTATAATTTCTTATTATTATATCTACCAATATCTAATGAGCGCTTTTATAATTACCGTGACGATTCATGGTTACGGTACCGTGACGGCAAGGCAATAAACATACGTTCCTAATCGCTATAATGCTGCAGCTCTTTCATACACATTAAATAATGGTGAGAAAAGGTGAGATACGCAAAATACGTGTGACTCTTTCTTCCAAAGTACTACATTTTCCTTACTTTTCATTTTCATCATATGTGTGAGGGAGATGTATGATAATGATTTGCTTTGTATGATAATGTATGCTTTCTTTGGGAGGGAGGGGGGGGGGGGTGCAGACATACGTTCTCCGTTTGTCTCATTTTTGACCGTTGTTATTTAGTATGTAAGAAAGAACTGCAGCATTATATGCTTAAGAACAAAAGCAAAACCATCAGCGTTGACCATTTGACGTTTTTTTTCATTTTTTGAACTACCTCACATTTAATCTTATCAATATTATCCTTGTAACTATATTCCTTCTTCTTCTTTGTGTGCCCTATCAGGTCCCCCGACGTTGGCGATCACTCTTGAAAAGGTCTCTCTGTCTTGCGCTGCCCGGAATAGCTTCTGCACACTTCTAATACCGGTCCACTCTCGTATATTTCGTAGCCAAGACATTTGTATTCCTTATACTTTCAAAATTATCGTCATGGCTAGTAGAATTTAAATGGCCTACGGAGACGTCACGGTGCGGTGTATGAGAGAGATGCAAGAAAATTATTACCTTTTCCTTTGGAGGAAGCCGACCTACGTATATTTTTAAAAATTTATTTATTTAATTTTTTTCTTCTTTGTTTTACAATTTTTTAGAGAAAAATGTGTCCATTCTGGGGTACCCCGTTCTAAGAACACATTGTACAAGTTTTTTGTTTGAATATAAATACCGACTTACGTTAAAATGTTACAGATGAAAATTATAAAGTTGAATCTAAAAAAAAAGTACAAAACAAGCATTAATCTTTGTTAGGTTGCAATATTGTATCCATATTCTTCCTTCCCATATCCATAAACAGTTATTTTTTTTAAATTGTTTTTATTGTAAGAGGGAGTAGATTAAATAATTTTATAGAGAAGTATTGCATATTTATTATTATGTATCTCATCTTTTAAAAGAGCTGCAGCATTATAGTGATAAGGAACGTATGTTTATTGCCTTTTTGCCGTCAAGGTACCGTAACCGTACCGCGTTCATTCGTTGTTTGAATATCGCCAATATTAATTGTGTATGTAGCAAGGAAGGCAAGCATATGAAGTAAGTTTTTAAATCCTTAGGACGATAAACGGTGGTAGACCTAAACACTGCATCCATGGGCAATAATCAGCTGATGAATGAAGAATGGCAACAAGGTCTCTCCAAGAGTTGTGGCACGATTGAGGAACTCAAATGTTTCTTCTCTGTGTTTAGGTCGTCACAAAAAAATACAATAATTTGAATTTGGTTTATCCATTTCTTACATTGCGCATTTCAACAATATTTTTAAATCACGATTGCCTATTGTTTCGGTTTCAAGTAGGTACCTATTATTATGGTGTCAAACATAAACACTGATAACAATTTGCAGTATTTTCTGATCAATCAATGTTGTTTATGCTCTAAAACCACAACAAATAGACCGGCTTGCAAATGAGTTTCGCGGAATCGGCTTTCGAGATCCGGTCAGTAGGAAAGCCGTAGGTATATTGAAACAACTGAAGTACAGATATAATAATATATTCCTTGGTGTTTATTTCATTTGGTTCCCATTGTAGCAATCAAATCATTTTCATCACCTCTGCCTCTGATAAAATCTCGATAAACAACTTAACTTGCACCGTGTAACTAGGAAAACAAATTTCAACGAACCAAGTTAATTTGCCACGGCAATGCCGCGAAACGATAATATCGCCAATATTGTTATCGAAAACTGCACTCGATCGATTTTATTCATTTAGCTGCGTTTCCCAACAGCAACACAGCAGTTTCTTTCCGCAACTGGAGTTGCTTCATCAAAGTAATAATCGCTCCAAACGAATACCTGTATTTTTTTATAATTAATTCATCGCTTGCGAACTAGCGATATGATATATTTGCCATTTTAGGTCAAACTGTAAATTTTACATTCGCGCAGTGGGTGAACAAGGTTCAGTCGTTATTTTGAACAAGGTGAATAACCTGAAAGAAACGGTTAAAATATTATTATATTTCGAGTAAAATTAACCGTCGTTAAAACATTCGTGTGAATAGTAGATTTGTATCTGAATAAAGTTTAATGGTGGCCATAAAGCACTCAGCTCTCGATGAAACACTGGAATAGCCCAATTTCCCAACATCTTGCACATAGTGCTGTACATTTCATAATTTTTGCCTGTGGTCATCGAAATCAATCCCTCAAGCTTTGAATACTATTTGTCTGCAATCACGCTTGTAAATCTTTTTACTATTCTGTTTATCAATTTTTTATTGTGGCGTCTCGTCCCTGCTTTAATAATATGTTATGTTGTTTTATATTTGCTCAAAAAGCTGCCAGTTTTACTAGCTTAGCAGTGCTCGAGTGGAAACGTATAACATGTCAGGCAGCTCATTCAAGCTGGATCGAAATCCAATGACATATATAACATCTGTGTAACCTGGTAAGACACAGAGTTGAGTTTCTTGGAAGCCGGGCGTGGTTTAGAGAGCTTGCAGATACTATTAAAGTAGAATTTTTCTGACCCTGTAAAAATAAAGTGTCCTCTGGTAATCACCTGGACTGGTCTGAAGCACTTAGAAACTATTTGCGAATGGTTCTTGTTAATGAAAACGCTTTTCTCACATAAAACACTTGTTCTTTTTTAGATTCGAAACTCTTCAAATCGGGAACGAGTCAGAAGACTAATGTCCGTTCTTTTATGCTTTCAAAATCTCTCTGATAGTAGAAAACTAACCACAAGCTCACCTCACGTTTTAATTGGAGGGACGAACCTTTATACTAAAGACATCTCTTGGATAACTCTATAAACTTTATGAGCTACTAGCACCAGAGCCATCTATGCTATGTAGCTTGAACTATCACAGATATCTTCAAAATACGACTATCCCTATGCAATTCGTAGTTTTTGTTAGTGGCGATTTGTCCTTCCTCCAGACGGCAATGCCTTATTTGTTCTATCTATATTTGAAAGACAAACCGAAGAACTGGCATTATTAATCGCTTCTGATGATGATGGAGGAAAATGTTAGTATTTTACAAATAATACACTTAGGAATGTTATTATTCAGAAAATAGCTTTACTTAATATCATTTTCGCTTGACACAATGATTCAGTTCAAAGTGCATGCAGTATTAATATACCTTGTGCTACTGTCAAACCAAAATAGGACTTATCAATATAACTTTTGTAGTCCAACTGACTCCCACCACAATAGTTTTGAGAAACTTTCCAAACACCAATAGAAATTATTTGCATTTAAATGCCCAATGTTAGTAGAAGAACTGTAGAAAATTTCCGTTTTTAGGCGTGTCTAGGCTCAACCTACTTTCAAAAACTGCGACGGTTTTTCAAATAAAGGTGCGTTTTAACCATTAGCATAACCTACTTATAAACCAAAAAATATCATATTTGATCCTCGAGAGAATTTTACTTTAAAAACTAACAGAATATACGAAAATCTATGTGATGAAGCAGATACATCGCTAAAACCGAGAGCTTTGCTTTTGTTTTTTTTTATATTTCATGTTTAGATCAAAACAATTATTCGAACTTCCAAGATCAGTTATGTTCTGAGATATGGACATTTAAAATATCGATTTAACTCTTAAATAATTGCACAGGATGCAAGTGGCATATTGTTTGTTCCCTATTTTTCAATTAGAAAAATAATGTAAATGGAATTTGATGTCTACTGAGAAACAAAATACCTTGTCTGTTTGATTACAATGAGGAGTATGAAATTGATATACGTATAATTATTGTTTTAATATAAATGATGAAATTGAGGAAATGCATTTAAAAAATCGATTGCATCGCACTGTGCTTCCGCAAAATAAACAACGCACCAACGAATTTATTAAAATACTTATATAACGTCAAATTACATCAAAATTAAAGAATTTTCAATAAAATCAAAATTACTGAATGCTTCGAGAAAAATTATCATAAAAAATTATGTTGAAATCTTCGTGCAACGCGGTTTTTACGATGCAATTGGAAGTATTTCAATAAAAATTCTCGGATTATTTTAATGCCACGAATAATCGTATTTTATGTCCCAAGATTTTTATTAATACACCACAGATACATATAATAATGAATACACAAAACAATCACCCACATAATGGAGTAAATGTAATTCCTTGACATAGATTGGTTTCAGGTCACCAAATGAAGAAGCATTCGTTGCTGTTGTTTATTGGATGGGTTTAATGATCTCATATATACCACCAAGTCTTCATAACTATCAAAACCCACCTTATACAGTACAAGGCCTGCACAATTTTATTCAAATTGATGCTCATAAAAGCACTTTGATTTAGCCTGATCGTTTAATATAGAAGCTGAAAAAGCCCTGATAGCAGGTAGTTTATTGTAATTTTAACGCTAGCATGTCTTACCTATTTTAGGTCGATTTATAATACCGACTAACTGTTCCTTATTTTTTGGAGTACAGTAAACTAATAACGCTGTAGTTTTTTCTTGGTGAAATCGAAACATCCGAGTCAATGAAATTCTAAAAATAAGTCACAAACTGGTACTTGACTAGATGACAAATCAGGACATTCATTTTATAATCAAATACTTGATTGAGGTCATGTCAAGAATCGGAAGAAGATATTACCTGTAGATATTTTTTTTATATCATAACTCGATAAGTTAAGATGAGAAGATTTACGAATGTGATTTGAAGAAAGGGGTGTGGCAGAACAGAAGTTTGTGGCGATAAATGTTTTCTGTGACTCCTTACAGAAAAATGGATTGATCTGAATAATCTCTAACTACGACTGACTATGATTATACATTTTTTTATTAGTAGTTAATAAAAAGAAAATCTTGGAAAACCAAAACCGAAAAAAATGATTTTTTCATTTTAAACCAACCGAAAACTAGTTAGCATATTTATTTATCTACATGTTTAGGCGTCTGTCTGAAGTACGAGCCATATGACCAATGATAACCGTAGGCGTTGGGAACCCGATCAGTGACTTACATTATGTCTAGAGTCCAGAGGAAAAAAAGTGGTTTACCTAAACCTGTAACGCCGTAGATATTTCTCACCATTTTCAGCTCCATAGATAGACTGAATTAATAATAAGTTTAACAATTTTGTCTCCGTGGGTTAGTGGCACAGTTTACCATTATTAATGTTTTAAAATGGCTCATAAATGATTCCTCGTGGAACTCCGCGACAATAATTTCTACAGCGACAATTTGCCCTATCGTAGAAATTAATAATCATTATTGCGTCAAAACTTTATAAAAAGTTTCATTCAGAAAATCCTCATTATGACGAATTAATCTGGAAGTATTGGTGTTTCGTAGAAAATCACAATTCATAATGGTATTTAAAAGTAGTCCAAAAAGGGTTCCTTGTGAAACTCCAAAATAAATAAATGCGTAATGATTTGTTTAAAGATATAAATATATTGTTATGAGGCTTATAGCTTTCCTTTAGCTTTCATTCAAACCTAACGAAGAAAAATACAAATCGTGTGCTTCTTATCAAATAATACTAGCACTAAGTAGTGTCTAATGTACTTGGGTACAAACAGAAATAGGTAATTGATTGACATCTATTATACATTTTGAAGTGTAAGATTTCAATGGCGGAACAATCAACAATAGAAACGATTAAAGATAATATTGATAGGATAATGGATACATCTATTAATGATAACAACGGCTCTAGTCTTCTTATGTACGTCTGTATCAATGGTAATTCATATTTATTCGATTTTATCTTTAATTGGCGTGATAATACGCACAATACATAACTAGGTACTTTAAGAGTATTGAAATTTCACATTACATTAGATTAGTTGGTTCCTGAGTCAAATAGACGATAAAATATTTAATTATATTTAGTTGAACTCAGATATGATTTTAGATTTTCACGACCAAAAATATTTTTATCAAATATTATAATCAATAATTATCAGCCTGAAACACTCATCTACATTGAAAAAATCTTCCGAGAAAAGATACTGGCCGCCAACGGGAATTGAACCCGTGTCCCTCTTTGTTATTTGGCGGGTATTAGATAAGCCGCCATAGCTCAGTGGTCAGAGCAGCTGACCGGCAATCAGAGGGACACGGGTTCAATTCCCGTTGGCGGCCAGTATCTTTTCTCGGAAGATTTTTTCAATGTAGATGAGTGTTTCAGGCTGATAATTATTGATTATAATATTTGTTATCTACCCTTTGTGCTATGCATAAAAATCTTGTTTAAACGTCAGTTTATCAATTAAAAATATTTTCGTTTGTTGTTTTTCAGGTGTTATGCCGTGTTGCGCTACCTCCTTCTTTAGACAATGTTTCGGACAGCGGTACGGATTGTGCATCATCAGGGCAGATGTCATCAGATGATGATGGAAACTGTTACGCTGTCCGAAAAGAACTAAAGATGTTGACCTCGTTCGTGAAAAAAAACGATCTATAAACTTGAAACGTATCCAGTCAAAATATTTGGAAACTTCATACGAGTATTGATGTCACGATAAAAAAGCAGAATGAAGATGTCCATTGTTAGGCGAAACCGGTCCGGTCATAAATTAAAAGAAAATTTAACATAAAGCCACCTAAAAATTAGTTATTAGTTGTACCATTAGTTACAATTTAACATATTTCAATACGTTTTTTTAAGTTGAAAAATATGAACCAGAAAATATTATGGTGAGATTTTTTGACGACCTCAAAGCTCCATAGCTCCCAGTGAAAACGATTCTAAGTATTTTTCTTAAAGCCCATCAAGTTTTTTGCTGCTTTATGCAATAAGATTTCTGCTTACATTTTAAGAAATTGATCCAAATAATTATTTTGAAATAGTTGTTAACTAAAGAAAAACCTTTGTTAAAATTTATTAAAGTTACTTTGTCGAGGTTGCCTGTACAGGTAATGTAATTCTCCCAGTCGTTATTGACGGGCCTTCAACTGTCTTAGTTCGTGACTTATAGAAACCTTTATATTATGGTTACTTTCGCATGCGCAGTTAGCCTTATTATTTTTATTTATAATTATTGCAAATAAAAACATTAAGAAAAACGCGACAGGTCCGATGCACTGTGATAACGAACGCTATTTATTGCGGGCATCGATTTCACAAGCGACATTTTATGGTCGGGAAAAATACGATGTGGGTTGAATATAAAATTAAAATGTTTTAAATGTATCCACCCGATTGCCTAACCTTAGCAAATACGTAGTAACCTGTTACTAATCACAATATACCCATTGGTTACAATTATTACACTCCAGTTAGTGTATGGTACATATATATGACGTTATCTTTATTTATATCTTTATGTTACCTTATGATATTATCTTTATTTCAAATCTCTTTGAAAAATTGCTATAGAAAGTTGAGTAAAAATCCTTGGTGTTTTCTATATTAAACGTGATTTATTTAAAGATCAGACAATGAGGTTAATCATCAAGCTAATTTAAAAATCGACGAAATTTATGTTGTTCTTAACATTTTAAATGGTAGTATAATTTTGCACGCTGATTTCAAGCATCAAGTATATCGTTAATTTAAATGCTAAACTAGATATTTATTATGTTGTGTTAGCAATGAACATAATCGAAATATTTTTACAGTCGAATGTTTCGATTTAACAATCCTATTACTGCAGAGTTATATAAAAAGTAAAGTCGAAACAACACTATAAGATTATTTTTTGTTGACATCATTATTTTTCGACACAGTTTGAAACCAAGTTTGAATTTCAAGGAACATAAATACAAGTTAATATCTTCAAAACCAATAGACGTTGAATAGGATATGGCTAATGTCATGTAAGCATAGAAGTAATGTACATATGGAACAGGTAACATAATATCCGAATAGAAAATATGGTCCAATATTTCGAAATGTTACGCGAGGTTTAATGAATGTGCACTGTACACCATATGTGGGAATAGACTTAAAGGAAAAACGATCAGGGTAATTGGAAAAAAAATACTACAAAATAGTAAATTAGTTGTACGTTGTAATAACAACAGATGTTGTTTAGTATGAAAACGGAAACCTACGATACGATTAGTAATCATTTAAAAATGTATTTAGAGGTAGTGGAATGTCGTCAAAAGGATGGACAGTTTTTTCAGAGGTTCAGCAAAAATTCTTTAAAGTTGAGCTATGTTGTTATGAAATTAGCACAGCTGTACTTATCTGGAATTAGTTAGTCAATTAAACTAATTTCAGATCGCATTTCAGCAAGATTTGAAATCTCTATTTAACTGTCAAAAACTAAGACAAGACGTCGTGTTGGTTATGATATTTATTTTTGGGGTATTTTGCCGTGCTACGCTTCCCCTTATTTAGCTAATGTCTCGCATCTTCTCTGATGACGTAAAACTGTCCGAAACGTTAGTTAAATAAGGAGGGAGCGCAACACGACATATAACTTAAAACATAAATCACGGTAAAGACGCCATGTGTTTGTTCCATACTTTTAAACTGTGCAATTAGAAAAATAAAAAATAATATTGACACTCTGCCAAAGCTTGGTAGAAGCAACTAGCTGCTTTGTATATAATTTATTGTCATTGCTTTCAATTTGTAGAAGAACATTGATTTTGCAATCGAGATTTAATGCCTCTTTCCCCCACCCATGAATAAGTTATTTTATAAAGTACCACATACAAATATAACGTAATATTGCCACAGATATCGGCATGGCAATAATTTTGCAATATGTTTCTTAAATAATAAATTATGTCCCTTGACTATTGAACCCCCCTATCTCTCATATGGATATCCGATATTGGCTTCGGGCTAATTACAGCGGTACCACTGTGCGACACGCCAACTTACAAACTAATGAACGCCGGCCACCATTCGACACCGCTGTGTTACGAAACCTCATCGCATGTTGACTTTGAGTCCATATATCGATCAGCATGTTTCTGCTATTAGTTGCATTATTTCCTTTGTGGCTAATGGCTGGAAATAACCTATTCGACGAAGAAGCCTCTCAATTAGTGCACAGCTGGTGCATTTTGAACAGTAATAAAATTGTGACTAAGATAAACCAAAAAATGTTCCCAATCTTTGTAGAAAGAAAAATTATAAAAAATAATGCGAACGGGAAAGCTTTTCACCGATAGCTATTCTACCACAGCGAGCTGGAAGTGAGTTTTTTTTTTAAATGTGCGTTAAATTTGAGATCTTCATATTTTTTGTCTGTATGAGCCTTCTGGCGTCATTATTTGAGATTTGAGTTCGTCTACCCATGCCTCTCTATTCGAATTTCTACCGATTTCTTGCAAACCTCCCTTAAACATTTGAAGTTTTTGAGCTCTTAAAAAAATATATGTTATTCTTGAAGATAATATCTAGAAATTAGTCGCGCCCAAACGCAAATTATATAAAATTCCCTCGATAGAAAAAAATCGCAAAGTATGCTCCAAAAATGATTATAAACACGTTTGTTTCAGTTATTTTACAAGTTATATGTATGAAAAAATTCACAGCGTTTTTTTAAATGCTGTTTAAGATAATTATCGCGAGATTTTTGCTCTATTTTAAACGAGTCGTGTTTTATTAAAGATTGTCATGATTTTTGCATAGATTTTATCGTTGTAAATGTTAGCGCGCTCTTCTAACATTCGTAATTTCATATCTCTCCGTCTTCTTCTTTTTGGGGCCGGGAACTGAGCCTTAAGTGTCTGAGGTCGGCAGAGCTCATCAAGCTCACAACATCAAACAAAGTTATAAAATTTTGAAAACCTTTGCTTTTGATAACGTTATTTTAAACCCCCGCTTTCCGAATTTCTACCGTTTTATAATATTTTTCTCTTGAAAAGTGTTTAAGTTTCTAAAAAAAATATTTGTTATTTTTAATTTCATCATCATCATTATGACTCTTGGCTCTACAACCCCTGATGGGTCTTGGTCTCCTAGAGAGACTTCCTCAACTCATCTCGGTTTTGTGCTAGCTCTTTTGAAGATAATGTCCATAAAATTGTAGATCCGAAAAGGTAAGTATATGAAATTCCTGAAAATTATAATTAATACATTTATTTTACAAGTTACATGTATGAAAAAAAAAATCACAGCGTTTCTTTAAATACAATTTAAGACATTTCCCATGAGATTTTTGTTTTATTTGAAATGAGTCGTGTTTTATTAAACATTTCCACAATTTTCGCTTAAATATTATCGTTTTTTTATATTAGCGCACTCCCTCTAACATTCATATTTATAAATCTCCCCTCTTCTTCATTTTGAGCGCTTACTACCAGGACTTAATTGAAAAAGATAAATCACAATTACATTTTTTACTCCAAATATGTTCAGAAATCGCTGGTTAAAATCCTTCACGTATGTTGCTGATAGCTGATACACTCTGTATATCCAAAACAGTTCAATACGGAAGTCGTAATCACGCATCCAATTTTAAGGGGCAACACTTAACCCAAAAAATAATTATTACGTCTTTGGCTCACTCCAATAACTAGGCCCGTCCTAAATTTACAGTTACTTTATAATAATAATATTATTCAAAGTGCGTACTAAATAATATATTGGTATATGGTTCAGTGCTTCGGAGAACCATGGTTTAATGAGGACATAAATTATTTGACCGACATTCTCAATAGATACTCGTTCTGAGAATGGAGGACTTGAGTCAACCAACTTCAGCCTTGCTATTAAAATAGAAATTATTTAATTAAATGAAGACAATATTAGCGAAACTCAATCGAAAATCTGGAAACAGAAAAATATATTAGCTCCACTGGGACTCGAACCCAGGACCCTTTGCTTACATGGCAAGTGCTCTACCAACTGAGCTACGGAACCTATATCTAATTCGGTCACTTTTAACTATATCATACTCACTTTTAACTAGAACTACCAACATTATCTTCATTTTCTTAACGCACATATTATTGGCTGCTATCTTTATGTATGATTGCAAGATTCAACTCGAACTAAATGCTATCTAGATAGTGGCCGGATAAATTTTCATCCATTTTATTTTTAATACGTGACATCTATTGACTTTTCTGCAAGTCTAGGATGAATATTTATTTTATTTTTAACTTTATGAGTAAAATCTCAATTATAATATTTAATTAAATAAAGACAATATTAGCGAAACTCAATCGAAAATCTGGAGACAGAAAAATCAGAAAAAAATATTGGCTGCACTGGGACTCAAACTTCAAACCCGGGAAGAGAAAATATTTTTTTAAACATCCGTCTTATTAGATTCTTACGCGCTGGTTCAGCATTGGTACGGTTAAGCAGGTTTGGCTGTAAGTCAAGTTTCTCGCTATTATTTATAACGTTTTTTTAGCTGTAAGCGGTTTGTTTGGATGATTCTTTATTATCTTGTGGCCCTTCGTACACAGAGATACTTTCAAGCTATGTGACTGTGATGCAACCACAAGTCGTCTACTAATATGCTGCTCTTGAAAGCAGTTTTCAGTACACGACGCTATGCGAATTATAGATATTTTTTTCACGTGCAGCCGAAATACGATATCAAACTACATCTAGCGATGAAGACTACATTGTTTTTCTTTTTATAAGCATGGAAAACTATCTAATAAAATGTTGAATCACCTATACTACGGAATAAATATTAATTTTAAGGCATTCTTCGTTTTTTTTTCTACCGTTTTTTTACAACGCCTTCTCCGCTAAATCATTTCTTACGTATTCCGTAAATTAATCTTCTTCTAATATATACAAGGTCTGTGGCGAGCAGGCGGGCGTATATGCAAATCTAAAGTTTTTTTCCGCAGTTGATGGAATTTGGCACACTCTTGATCTACAAAATAATAAGAAGGTCACTGTCTACATGAGATTTCATAAACCACCCCCATCCTCATTTCCTACACCTTAAAGCGGTATTCTGATATTTTTGATAAAATTTTGCTCGCTTGACGTTCATGAAACTGTCTACAAGAAAAATCTAAAAGTGCAAAAAAAAAATCGTGCAACTGACGTCAAGGCCGTTGTCTATGCGCCGCGTTGTGTACGAACACTAGCAAAATAATATGGATATTCACGAGCGACACGTATGCTACGCGCACAAAACTCGAGTCTAATAATACTTCTGTGTGTAAATGGCCTATGTGTAATGGATTCAAACTCGGCTGTGAAACTCGGCTCGAATCGGCTTACGATATCTAGTCAATAAAGAAAATACTAACATCTTAAAATAGAATGCATTAATGGGTTATCATTATACATTTAAGATGGATAGCATCGACACTTAAAACATCTTAAAACACCTTAATGTGTCTTTATGTCGACGGTGAATAGTTATCAAACATTACAAACAATAATCTCCGGAAAAATGATAAAAGTATTACTTAAAATGTCATGATTCGAAATAATTAATGTATCTTTTAATGGGATACTTATGTATCTAATCTTTATCTTCTTCAACTACGTCGCCTACAACACTGACTTCACCCCAATTTGCAGTTCCCTTTGAAAAGCGAAACAGCTGTTTTTGATTTATATTATACTAACTGGGGTACCCGGCTTCGCTCGGGATATGAGATTAAACTGACGTTTGATATCCCTACCAATGGGTAGACCCACCCATTCAAAAAAGGTTTCGAATCGTCCACGATGCCCCAGAACATTCCACAACATTCGAGAGTGTTCTGGAATGTTCCACAATGTTCTGGGATGTTTCGGGATGTTCCCGAACGTTCCAGACCATTCCCGAATATTCCACAACATTCCAGAATGTCCCGGGTTGTTCTGGAATGATGTGGAATGCTCTCGAATACTTTCGAATGTTTTGGACTGTTCTAGAAATTTCTAGAGGGCGAAACTTCCAGCACTTTTATCTTCAAAAGCACGCTCTTCAGGTAATAACGGGAACCTTCTTCATGGATGGGGAATAAACGACTATAAACCATATAACTCCCTTGATTGTACCGGGACTTTTTTCCGAGTTTTAGCGGCACGCACATTGTACACTTTCTTTTATAATATATATTGATTAAATATAAATAAAGTGCCTGTTGTATAGTCCAAAATGAGAGTTTATTGAAACTAAAGTTGTGAACGAGATCAAATCTTTGTTGAAGAAGATACCTGTGGAGGTTCTATTGCCGGTGGTACGCGATGCATGATATGGTAAGAAACTAAACACAAAGGATGTCCCGAGTCCTGACCACGAAGCCGCCGAGCTTGTTTACCTGTAAACTTGATCTCAGTGGCGTACTTAAGATTTAACGAAACATTTAAAAATTAAATTTTAAAAAAAGTTGTTTGCGTTTTTAAAGTCGCGAAACTTTGTCTTTATTGCACATACAACAATCTTCTGTTATTACGGTCCAACTCATGTATTTGATTCCCATGATCGTTCCATTTTCTTATTCTCCTGGGCTTCCTCGGCTTCATATTTCATCAACTTACGGTAACAACAATTTACGCCTATCACAATGCTGTTTTTAACAATTTTTATTATTTATGGCACATTTGATGACATAAGCTCATAAATTTGCATGCTTATATCTCCTCCCACCCCTCGAATCAATGAGCATGCTACTAGGTATCATTAGCTCATTAGTAGCAAGAGAGTACCTATGCTACTAATGAGCATGTCTGTCAGTACCATTATTTAATATTTTTCGTCGTATTTGTATAATAAAAAGAGTGTTTTTTAATAATTATCGTTTTCTCAAGTGAGCATGCTAATGGATTCGCCGGCGGCAAGGTTAAGCACTCTAAACATGTGTGAATAGGCTTGCTTATGAGCACGCTCATTTCGATCCGGTCACAGTCAAAACCCAAAGCGATATTTTTATTTCATTTTTTCTTTCGCCAAAGGTTTCTTAAGTAATTGCATTGCAAACAATAATATTATTTTGTTTAGTTGTAGACTCTATTTGTTGAGATTTATTTGACAAGAGCATGCTAATAAATAGCATGTGTGTTCAATTGTTGGATTTGATGAATGAGCATTCACACCTATGAGCCGTGAGCAAAACAAACAAAAACTGTTCAAGCTGTTTTAAAAATCACACCACGCCTCTGCTGTTTGGAGACACGTCTCGAGCACAATGAATGGACGTGGGTCCAGTCCAGGGTACAAACAGGGTCCAGGGACTAGGGACCGTGGGAACTTGATCCCATTGTGGACCTCGTGCGATATACCAACTATTGTTTGGTGTTTGGAAGTGCAGAGCATTCCACTATGTTATTTTTTATTTACTGGTGCAACTTCTCATTACTTCGCATGAGCTTAGCTTCGTGGTGAGAATGGTTCATATTCAATCACCGTTTACATGAGATCAGTGGAAGTGTCCCTTATTATACTACTACTTCTATTTATCTTTTGTGTAATATTAATGTAAGTACTTTCATACTGCCTACTAACCCCGTATGCATGGGCATTGGAGGGCCTAGAGTCGTTCAAATAAATGTAGTTTCGTTCAATAAAAAAAGTAGAGTCTTGATGTGTGCGGTGAAGGAGGAAACCATATAATGTTTCCTTATAACGCCGTTGGGAAAGTGGTGGGGTCCCCTCCAATGTCCCTTATTATAATTTGGAACTTAAGAAAACAAAATTTTGGCTCTTGATGCAGAGGTCCTGGGTTAAAATTTCGCTGTGAACAGTCGAGTGCACTTTACAGAATAGTTTTAAAGACTATATGGGATCAGTAGGTTCTGACGTCAAGATTTTTTTTTAATAAAGTTTCTGACCCTAAATAATATTATGTTTCCATTGTTTATATTTTTGTTATGATTTGATTTGTATGTTCAACTACAAATGTATTGATAATTTTTTTTTGTTTTGTAATTTTTCGTTTTATATATTTTTTTTTGTTTTATATAATTTTTGGCTTCATATTCCATTAATTTAATTTACTTTTCTCTCTCCACGGTTACACATGTATTGATATATTTTTTTTGTTTTGTAATTTTTCGTTTTATATATTTTTTTATTTTATATAATTTTTGGTTTCATATTCCTTTAATTTAATTTACTTTTAATTTACTTACGTATTACTTATTATGCTGTCTCAGTAAAAAGTCACAAGGAGGAAATCCATAATTGGTTTTATTTTGGCTACATAATACGTATGCACAAACTGAAAAAAATGTAACTGGTCGATTTTCCGAAAATCATTATCATTAATTACATAATAATAAAATGTAGTCGCTCAAAATGTATGAGCGCTTAAATCTTTTAAACTACGCAACGGATTTTCATGCGATTTTCACCAATAGATAGAGTGATTATAGGCGAAGGTTTATATGTATATAACATGCTTATTATAGTAGAGAAAAGCTAAGAAATTCAAAGATTTAATTAAGGCAGCGGGCAGCGGGCAGCTGGCAAGCGGGTGGTGTGGATTTTATAAAGGTTGGGTAATGGCGTTGTAGTGTTGGGTAGTGGCGGGTAATGGCGTTAGCCACAGCAACGTGTGGCCGGGTCTGTTAGTTAATAAATAAATAAAACAATTCCATGTAATTTATAATGACGCCACAAGGTATATTTGCGAACGAATGGGAAAGGACACACAAGAAATAATTTCTTTATTAAGTGGCATAGTAACGCAAGCCGGAAACTCGCTAGTAATATGTATATAAAACTTCCAAAATATTGAAGTAGTCTTCTCACATAGAACTCTGTTTGTCCTTCAAGAGCTCTTGTTTAAATACTTTATTTACTCTCAACTTTACTATCATTAGCCTCACGAATTTCCCCAAAGTTATGTAACGATGAATTTGATCAAAATTAATCGTAATTTTAAGTGGAGCTAATTAACAGTGCATATCATACCACTTTATCGTAATAGTTTGACCTTTTCAAAATCGTTTTTTAATTAAAAATCAAAAGGAATTTTAAAAAAGCTATTAAAAGGTCAGTAAGGTCTCGGTCCGGTGGTTTTACTGGCTATATCGCTCCTAAAAATATAATACAGCCTTCAACTGAAACAAAGACAAGCCTCTAATTAAGTTTCGATTTCATCTAGTTATTTTTGTTGCTTTTGTTGTTCGCGTTCATTGCTTTTAAATAGCGAAATAAGATATTTGAAATGTTGTGCCGGAACCTGAAGTATGGAATTTACATTGTCACTCTCGTTTCAACTTAGATGCAATTTATGTTTCGTTTTGCTCATTTTGCGGTTGTTCTGATTTGTTTTAACCCCTTAGACCTATTTTGTCAGAGGGTCAAAATATTTCCGTTTTGCAATAAAATCGTGAATGTACCTTTCCGAAAACTAAAAATGTTTTGTAAAAGTGATGAAAAACGCTTTCAAATTTTATAATTCGAAATAAACATATGATACTAGATATGTAAAAAATTTTGCACGCAGAAATAAAAAAGTTTAAAAATGGCCCACCTTACGTTTTTTCTAACTGAAATTACTGAAAACGAAAAAAAATAATAATACATACCTAATTTATTAGGCAAATGCCATTAATTATATACGTTATCGTCAATTTCACTTTTTTGTCGTTTTATACAAAAATCATTAATAAAAATTTTGAAAGTTTCATAATTTTTGTTCAAATCGCGGTCGGAAAATTTGGATTCGTAAAGGTGTAGATACATTTTAATTATTTTGCGGTTAACTTTTAATATAAAGCCTGGTATTTTCTCTTTCTAACACCGTTCAAATCATATTTCTAACCATGATAGTAAGGGAGACAACGATTTCTACGAGACCTGTACGAGTCGTTCCGAAAACGAAACAAATAGACTGAAAAAAGGGAACATTAAATTAATTGATTTTTTCTTGTCCCATACATTGTCAAAAAATATACCGTTTTCGTTATAGTTATAAGTTATAAGGTTCGATTTGTTAAAGATTTAACGGCAATATCATTTGTCCGTTTGAATGCATAACAAAGTACATTTAACAACTAATATCGGTAATGTACCCACATTTTTTACCATTTCAATTTCTATGTTTAAGGCTTTGTTAATACGTGGTACGATTATTTCCCTTCTATTCTTTAATATAAATTGCGTTTCTCAGTGCAATCCTCAGTCAACATAATATTAATTTTATCGCGCGGCAGACACAAATTGACACTTGAAACCAAACGTGCAAAATGAGCCGAAGGATTTGCTGGTTCAGATTTTATTCTAACCCTAATTCTTTGGTATTCTATTGTTTCCTCTGATACCTACTTCTCGGATTATCGTGAGTTTCAATGGTATTCGGTTCGAGTTACGAGTCGTGTTTATTATCGTCTTATTTACAATTAATATTTAATTGGGCTTAACGTTCGTTCTAATGGATGCTCTGTGTTTATCTCAGGCAGGGGAACTGGTCACTGAAGGTGCCCAACTGTCACATCATCGGATGTCATCAGCTATTTCCGTAACCGTTCGGGAATTAGACCAAATTGTTGATTCTCTCATATAGTACCTACAGCTTTACTGACCTCTGTTTAGACACCTAAATATAACTCCCTGTACTGACGACTTATGTAGAAAGATATTGAAACTAATTACATATTCATATACATTATACATTACATCTTCTCATATACTTTACTTCACACCTACCTACTACCTACTACCAGACAAAGGAACATTTTCAGTACATTGTCCATTAATAAAAGGATAGCTACAACAGTAAAAAGCCTCATTTGTCGAGGTTTGATTTTTTAAGTGTTTTCGTCACAAACTAATAGGTAGATACATTACTTTCTTGTTTTATTTATTAGAAGTAGGTAGTTGTAAGGTGCTAGAATTATGGAGGTAATTACTATGTATCCAATTTCGTGACCAGTCCATCATCGACTCACGATCCTCCTTCGGGGATCAATAACACCACACATCTGCAAAGACAAAGTGTTCTCACGGTGGTAATGTCACGTAGACGAGACACTGGAATTCGTATACTGAAAGTGAATGACCAAGTGAGACCACTGTTTGACGCTAAGCCGATTCTATTGAAGACCAACGTTTGACAGAAGACAAAAGGATGCTGAAAAAGCGTTCCTTCCTGCCTGGTCACTGGTCAATTCATCACAATAAGTTTCTGCACTCAAAAACCCCAAAGAAAACATAATTTTCTTATTTCTAGGATAAAATATACTATCCTTACAATTGATAAAGAACTCAAAAACATTGAAGGAAAAAAAAACCTTTATGACACCAGTCACTTTGCCTACTTGCACAAGTCGTTTTGCCTACAAAACATCGGAAAGAGGTTCCTCCGACAAAACATTATAGCGACGATTTAGTTATTAAACCATCTCCGTTGATCCAATTAAAGGTGGCAACTTGTGCCAGATAAATTTTGAAACTGTATTAAACATTTCAAAAACATTTTATCTTACGTGGGAAACACGGCTGGTATCGAAGTTGACGTTACATCTGAGTGGTTGTATACAATACGTCAGTATAGTGGAAGTTTCCAACTCAAATTTTGGTCATTCCGACAACTTTTGTCCCGCGTGCTTGGTTAATAATATTTTTTAAAAAGAAATAGACAATTATTAAATTAATAATAACACTACTTTACAGAAACTTAAACAATTTTGAACACCCAATCAATTTGAAGATATTATGGATCTCATCGGAGGTTAGAATAACAGTATAGATTTGTCTCTGTAGTAGGTACGAGAGCATTATATTCCCAGCATTGATTCACGTACATTATGATTGGCTTGATTTATTTGGCATTCACGAAGTAGATTCCGAGAACAAACCAAGATTTATGCGACTCTGGTAGCGTCGTGTGAATGCATATTGCATATTACGCAACGGTCGGCTTTTATGGATTATATTATATTATAGGTTATAGGCCTTTGACATACCATTGTCTGGGCCTGTTAGCCTGCTAGTCACTGTGACTTCTGACTTCTTAGAATGCATATCATACCTGCATGGATTGTGGAAGGTTTGAGACAGGAATAATTATTATGAAGTATCGCGCTTTGTTCGTGTATTAAAGCATACAACATACAAGTATTTGTATCATTCGCAACCAACTACTGTACAGTAGCTGCGAATGCATGAATATGGGCTATTAACAGGGCCGTATTAACCCAAGTGGTGTTGATCCGGTTGATCGTCAAAAAGCAAACGCAATTTAAATTAACCCAAAAACACAATCTCCGATTTCTCAGTTTAATTTTGTACGGTGGTAAAACCAACTCTATACTAAAGATAGTGTCGAGTTGGTTTTACTTGTTTATTATTAATTTATCTTCTTCTTCGATGGCGCTACAGCTCATGAGCTCATATCGAGCTTTGGCCTCCTGCAACACTCGCCTTCCAACTCCTCCTGTCCTCAGCGGCTGACTTCCAGTTTGGTACCTGGTGAAGCTGTGTTGCATCCCCTCTTACCTCGTCTTCCAACCTCAATCTGGGTCTTCCCACATTTCTCTTTACTATTAATTATCTGTGAATCCATTTTAATAATCTTTCTTCTTTTGTTTCAGGTACGTTCTTCTGATATTAAGTCGCTATCTTTGAGCAGCCCCATCGGGCAAGTTGCAGATGTGTTACCCGTAAGTGTCATCCATTATAACCATTTGGTTCTCGGCCATTCAATAGATTAGTCCAAGCGCTTTTTCTCCCACATGTTCTCATTACCATTAACTTTTAAATTTTAATTTTGTCGAACTTTGAGATCCCTAATAATTTTTCTAGTTCACATGCAGAAACTTTACTGCGGCGTGCTTTATACAGTATTTTATTTTTTAAGTTGAACTCCGAGGCCCGAGTTTCAAAGCCTTATGTTTTAGTCTATTTAGTCCTTTGTTTAATCTAGGCCTGGCTAATGTGCTGCCTGATACATTATTTACATATCCACCGTAGTCTCATTGTGTTAAACAGTTTTTATGACTCCAGTCTTCTGATACATTATTCAAATATTGATATAAAATAGAACAAATACAATAAATTGGTACTTCGAGCCGGATAGGCTCATTTATATGAACAACTACGCTCAGTTACTTTTATGGCTCGAACAAACTCTGAAATCATGTTGTGTTCGTTACCAACAAGGAATGCTATTTTACAAATAATTAGGAATTTAACAATAGCTGTTACGAAACTAGTTCACGGCTTAATGAAAATGCCAAGATGCGTAGTGGTTATAAAAGATAGTATCGATTACACAAAAAGTAATGTAAAACTGAATCCTAAGAATTTACATCGCTTGGTTAAGCATTCGACTGATGAAGCCAGACCCTAGGCCTAGATTGTAATCCCACTGTTTGTAGTTATTTCATAGTATTACGAGTGTAACGGCATAACCATGGAGAAATCTTCAACAAAAACATAACCTCACTTAACGGGAAAGTACACAGCTATGTAATTCATCTTTGTTTTTTTTTAAATTCACAGTATCTGACCTCTTGTTGAATTCTGTTAAGATAGCTCGTTTTTGCGTAAAAAGAGTGTTAAACTCCTGGCTTAATTCTTCGGAAAACCATATAATTATTATTACAGTTGTGTATGTTTTATTCCCACGATACCAAAAAACCATCGAGATGTTTTGATAACGTGATTTTACGACTTTAAGACAGCGGTTCCCAAAGTGGGCGATTTCGCCTCTTATGTCCATTGGTGGCTGGAGAGATTCTATGGTACATTGATGGCTTCAATGAGACATAACTGGACGGCGCGAGCAATATGAATAGGCCAAATAATTTGTTAAAAAATTTCCATTACATCATAAATAATGTGAACACATTACAGAGTCAAGCAAGAATCAAAAGTAACTTAATTTCACATTAGCTCGACACAGGAAAACAATTTCCCTTTGAGCCTACATCATCTTTGGGGGCGCTATGTGGAGGATATTTCTATGTAGAGGGGAAATGATCAATAGAATGTTCTGGAAAGGAAAATGGTATAAGGGATGGATAGAAATTTGGAGGTCAGTGTGCTCAGGAGTGACGGACGTACGAACTAAATCCTCCCACTGCGGTGCAAGTCGATGGGTCGAGAGAATTCAGCTGGAGCGGACAAAAGGTCCCCTCAACCTATCTCTCCTGATCCGGCCCACCGCGGAAAAGGTGGGCAAACGCATTCACCAAACGCAGGGGTGTAGGTTATCCATTAAATGGTGCCCGGGGCGGCGGTACCTACAACCTCTCCTCAAATTGTACCTACTCGTATGAACCGGTTCATCTATGTTAGTTAAATCGTGATATATGTTCCAAGGAAACGTAAACGTGGTTTTACGAATGATCTTTCGACAATTTTGTTATTTAAAAAAAATAATCATCCAAGGCTGCGCAAGTTTGGCAAACTCCGCAATGACTGTATTAAAAGTAATGGAGCGGAAACGGTTTGCCTCTAATAATTACCTACCAAATCTTTAACGGTTTTTTTAAATTAAATCTTCCAATAAATAACGTCAAGTTCAGAGTCAAAGTAAAAACAATGGTTTGCCTAGGTTAGTACCCAAGAACTCAGCGCAATGGTCCATATAAAGCCATTCACTACATTTTGAATGAGTAATATCATTAATTAGAGCAGGGGTCGGCAAGTGGTTTCTAGTGGGGTCCGAATGCTTTGAGATTTTTTTCCAAAAGCAGAACTGCACCACAGTACATAGGTATTTTAAATTTCTCAAAAAGGAGCGTGTTTTTTTACAAAAATTGTGTCATTAGTTTGTGTTTATATAATTTGTTTTGCTGTTTACAGTCTCAAAAACCAAATTCTTAATTAGGTTAATGATACTCTTAATAACATCAGCTAATACCATTAATTAAAAGGAATATACAAGCCAAAATATATCTATTCTTGTGCCTTATATCACCACGAAAGGCAAGACACATAAAAGTCTAGGATTGGATAATTAAGGCGGAAGTGTTTTTTAAATTTGATTTATGAATAATTTTATTAAAAAAGAAAAAATCTTATCAAAGGGAACTGTAAAATAGTATTTTTGGAAAGAAGTTTCGTATGCGTTTATTATTTTCTAATTAAAACTAATAATTGTATTTAAATTTTACGCGAAACGCGATAGGAAAGCTTCTATTTATTGCTTATTTCTTGGTATGCATAATGTAAACTGTTTCGTAGTAAATATTAATCGAAAATAGTTATTTCTGCGATAACTTTGCTTTCAGGGTTTTATTATCACCAGCAAAAATCCTGAAACATGTGTGAGAAAATACTTTAGTGATTTTGTTATACCTAAATAAGTTAAATAGAAGCGGGGCCAAATGGGTTCCTTGGAGTACACTGGATGTTTCATCAATATCCTTATAAGAATATTATTTATTTTAGCGAACGCGAACCAACAGTTTTGGTTCAAGAGTTAAAATAAAATATTTTTGCCGTCCAGTTTTATACTCCTATCTGAAATTGGACCGCGATCCGCCTGTTGCCGTCCAATTTTTTAGAGCTTAGTAAATCAAACATAAAACTGACCTTCAAGTGAGTCACCAATAGACCACATTCTTTGAATCTCATTGTTTTAACTGTGGTTTAATAGTTAAGTTGGCATTGTTTGAATTGTTTAGGTTGACATATTTGCAATACCGATACGCCCGCGCCCTCGTCATACGCAATTCGCAAATCTGTACAGGAACAAAGTTTGAAGTCGAATAATTTAAAAAAATATTAATAGGTTCAATTAATTTTTGATGCATTACATATATGCTTGTCGCCTCTAATGAATAATACAGAGATGCAGACTCAGTTCTGACATCGGTTATCCAATGAATGCGAAATATTGTCTTTTGCAGATGTGATTTTTATTTTGTATCTTTGTGAACGTGTAATTATATCGTTTATCTTTACCTCAAATCATTCGAAATTTCACAGAGATTGGTGCCGATCGTCATTGGTGCCGATTCCTGAAACAACTTCCATAATCCTGTAAATTATTTACCGTTCTTTTTTATTATGTGCCGTTTCATATTGGCCTAAATTTGATTTAATTTAACCGTCGTAAATAAAGCTTTATCTATGTGTTTTAAACTATGAGAATATAAAACACAGAACAAGTAACAACTTACCAGCAAATAGAATCTCTGTGGGTCATCAAGATGTCATAAGTGAGATCTCACTGTGACTATACTTAAACTTGATTATAAAACTTGAAGGTAACTAGAAGGCACTCTGGTGTAACAGTACAACATCTTGAACAACATGAGAACCTCGTTCAAATTCCACTTGCTATCGTTGCTATGACTCTATGACATGCACACTTCAAAAATATTTTGACACCTTATCTGAGTGGTTTGTGGAGAGATGTATTCTGCCGCAGGTAGATGAATGCCATGGTTTCATGTGTAGATATAAATACATTTTTGAATTCTTGGAGAGGCCAAAGTTATGTCAACATGTTGGAGTGATAAAATAAGGGATATGGGAAATGAAAGAATGATGTCGACAGAAAAATTAGATCAAAAATAGATAATCTTGATTAATTTTGGGGTTATTATGGCATGGCCTGTTACGCCCCCTCTTTCTTCTGACAACGTTACACCAGTGTGCATCATCAGATGTAGATTGTAGTGAAGTGTGTTAATGTATTTATAAGTTATATGGTATAACCAGTGTTAGTCCTTTTGGGGTCGGTATTACAGTATAATATTTAACGAAATTAATTTGGTTTTCAGTTTTTTTTTTTACTTTACTCCACACAGGAGGCCCTTAGGAAAATAATTCCCCTCGGGGCCTATGTCATCGGTGGAGAGGCTGTTTGGAGGGTATTTTAGGGAAAGGAAGGAGAGGATGTTCTGAGAAGGAAAAAAGTATCAAGGGTGAGTGGAATGTGGGGGTCAGTGTGTCCAGAAGTAACGGATGAATAAATTCATCCCTTCTACTGCGGTCCAAACCCTGCTGAGAGTCCTGCTAGAGAGGTCAAAAGATCTCCCTCAACCCCTCTCTCTCAATCCGGCCTGCCACGCAGTTGATGGGCAGATGCATCCACCGCCAAGATCCGAACAAACCTGACCCCATGAATTCGGGCACCCCTGTTAAGTCACCAAACGTGGTGAACCATTTGGGGTGACCTACGGCAGAGGTGTTGGTTATCCAATAAATGGTTCCCGGGGCGGCGCTACCCATACCCGCCTCCAAAGTCTGTTCGCTAACTTCGTACCAGGCCGAATCGGGAGAGACTGGTTGACCGAGATCTGTCAGATCCAATAGGACTCTCTCGGAATATCGCCTCAGGAGTGGGAGGCTTGTAAGAGGGATGGATTCATTCGTCCGTTACTCCTTGACATACTGACCCCCAGATTCCTACCCATTATTATCATACCTTTTTCCTTCCCAAATTCCTCTCCTTTCTTATCTAAAAAGACCCTCCACATGGTATCCCAACATATGACATAAGCCTTAAAAGGAAATGTTTTCTGCAGGGCTTCCTGTATGGAGCTAATATAAATCAAGTATCAAGCCTCGTCGTCGTCCCTATTGTTATTAATTGGGTTTTTGAGGATTTCAATTGAACGTTTAAAGTGACCCGGTCAAACAGTTTAGTAGACAGGTATAGTCAGTTATAGAAATAAGTGACTAAACTCAGTTGCAAAACCCAGCATATTCACAAGTAGTCATTGTTATGAATCACTACTGTAATATGTAACTAGTTAGGCCTTAGTGTTGCAACACGATCTTCTCTGTTATACCATGTTCTAAATGCCATATGATATTCTTCAGCGTGAATGAACACCACATTATCGCCTTTCGTTCTTGATTTATAATGTCAACATCCTCAGCGAGCTGACGATTAACATTCACCGTGGAGTGTTCTTCGTAAGGAGAACTCGACGAAGACAAACAAGAGTAAAGTGTAGAGGAATCCATTTTATGTTTTTCTATCCCACGGTTATTGCCGGCTTCGGTTAACAGAGTAAATAAACAACCGACCAAATTCCTGGCATGATATGGCTGAGTGGATAGCGGAGAAGTGGATGTATTCTGGTTTCACAACCACAAGGGCAGGGGTTCGTTTCCTGCATCCTTTGTGGTCAAGAAATCGAATGTTGCAGTAGGAGGTTGCTTGTTTGTCCATAATATAATACCAAATCTGTGGGGCGTATCGATAGAAGGAAAAAATCTGTTAAGAATAAATGTGAAGAATCTACCGTAAATATCGTTTTCGTCTGAATGAAAACCACCACTAAACGATACCCGATATGACAAATAAACCTAACCTAACCCTACTTTGATGTGATTAAAATTTCACTACCAATAGTGTTATGTGTACACTATATTTTTGTAGTGATTTAAATACTATGTAATTAAATATTATACTTTTTTTGCCTTTTTGGGTATTTCGTCGTGTTGCCTTTCTTATTCTTTTTGTGTCAACGTTTCTGACAGTCTTCCCACGTCCATCATTAATCTGCTCTGATGATGGATACTACAAGGCTCTATTAAAAACGTTGACTGAGGAGGAAAATGGTTCAATGACAAACAAAATTTCATAACCTAATCAAATATAAATATATCTCGGCACTGGCGTGGTCTTCCCTGAACATTTCCTAACAGCCTTTCTTGAAATCTTATCATGTTGAAAAATCAAAAGTTTCTTATAAAAATTCACGAAACTACTTGCTATTTGAACTAGTTCCGATTCATAGACCTCCCTTTACAGACACGCAAAGAATTCGATCCTCTAACGACAATATTAGAAATGTTGCTGACTTGCATGCTTAATTAACTAGACACCGATTAAGTTCTCACTGATCGAACTAACGGTATGTAAATCAATTCGCATTTATCAATATGTCTCGAGATATAAATAATAGACTACGGCAAAGTGTGTAAGTTATGCGAATATATTATCGCTCGTTATGCAAGCAGATTAATTATCAACGATAATTATGATTATTATCATTCTACATCTTCAGTACAAAATGCGTTTTATAAGTGAAGTCATTTAGTGCATGTTATTGTTCGATCTTGACACACTCTCCGACAATAATTATCCCATTAAAACCATTAACAGATTACAGAAATTCTCACCATTTTAGCCGTCGCGTTTAATGAATGCTTGCACGCTACGCCACCTTGTTTATATTTTTAGACCCAAGAATCAACTTCCTGAGAAATTGTTTGTTGAGTTCCGGTAAAAAGATACGATGCAAGACAAGTGTCTTTTGAAATTTTGAAGATAAGCGAGCTAGCGAATTTTGCAATAGAAGTTAAAACGACGGTCATGCAGAATTCTTTAGACAAATTCAGGGGTATTTTCATTGTCCAATTGGTCAACCCAGACAAGGCTTTGTAAAACCGAGCTAGATGTTATATGGGGAGATAATGGATATTGAATGGACCGAGGCCACCGATGTAGAGATGTCAAGAGGTGGATAATAGAAGCAATGGGTTACAACCCGATTAGGAAAAGGGAATGAAATATATGAAGTTATGGACAATTTCCAGTCAATCCCACTCAACCTCATTGCCTCTGCAGGCAATACCATTCACAATCTTCATAATGTAACTCTAATCTCAAAAGGAAGCTTAAGCAATTCCATATTACTCCTACTAGTGTATGAGATCTAGAACCGGATTACCTGTACATAATAATGCAAGCCACGCAGCCATTACACAAATATCGCGTTCGTGCGCCATTTAATATAATCGCTGTTTATGCAAGATTTTTTAATATATCTTCATCGTAGTATTGTAGTGCGGCTAGTATTATTACGACTATTTGGTCGTAACGTTTAATTTTTGTGTGAATAAGTAGTATAGATTTGATCATGGTTCCTTTTGACACATGAGATTGATACAAATCAAATTGAATAGCCCAATTCATAAATAATCTACTTCACTTTTTTCTCCCTCATTTCCTTCCATCTTACAAGTTTCCCCAATATGGTTATACCCCTGGTATCACAATAAAAACGATATTTTTTCACCCCAATTTAAAATGAGTCCAAATTATTAATCCCTGTGGAACACCGAATTAAAAAAATATTAGAGACAAGTGTTTGCAACAAAGATAACACCAGGTTTGCTACTCTTAACTTTGCCCATCAATAAAACACCGCGTGTTGCTATTTGAATAGGTAAGTAAGTATGTCAGATTGTCGGAATGAAACAAACGCCTCACGTCTTGCGTCTATTTGCCGAACAATGCGAACCCATTCTACATCCATCATGTCGGACGCACGTCCATCAACTTCCTGGGCCTTACAAGTCTTACAAAACTGTTTCGGAAAATCGTCAATAACCATCATTTACCATTCAATAGTAGGTATTTTGCTAATCGTCCTGACTTGTTCACCCATCCATACTACGTGTCCGGTATTATAATACAATAATATTATAATATTTCAAGACTTCCATTTTTATCGATATTTACGATGTTATTAAACTACCCACTAACCTTTTTTTATAAAATTGTTTTTGGTTGTTGTTACGTTCCGTGTTCACTGTTTTTGGTTTTGCTTCGTTTTTTTTTGGTATTTTTCTTGGCTTAATAGTTAACGTGGACCTTTTAAGGATTTTAAATATATAGGTACATAATGAATGCCTACTATATATAAATACTATTTTATGGTTTGAATCTCTATCGGATGTTTTATTGGTAGAAGAATACACGAACACCTAAGCAATTTTTGACAAGATTTGGTAATGATAGTCTCAAATCTTAATTGTTTGGAGATAACTAAATCGTACTAACATCCTTCCATTCTCCATTCCGCTCAAACGACAGGCACAATTAAATATATCATCTTTAACAAAAAATAATTTTGTAAAAGAATTTATTAACGAAGCCATAACAATTTATTAGAAAAATGTCGAAGTGGGTATTTGGAACGATCAATTCACCTACCTGGGCTCCAGTCTAACAGAGAACAATGAAGACCCAGCAGAAATCAGAAGGAGAATCACAGCAGCCAACAAAACACACTTTTCTTTGCTGCCAGTGTTTAAGTCACGTAGTGTCCACAGAAAAACCAAAATAACCATATATAAGACCATTGTGAGAACGGTATTGGCATATGGATGTGAGGCGCTGACACTGACGGCAAAGATGGCTGAAATGCTGGATACTTTTGAAAGAAAAGTGCTGAGAAGAATATGTGGACCCGTGAAAGAGGGCGAACAGTGGCGCATCCGGCACAATACAGAATTGTATGACATATATAAGGCCCCTAGCATCTCAGCACATATGAGACTCCTCAGGCTGAGATGGGCTGGGCATGTACAGAGAATGCCGGATACACGCGTCCCAAAAAGAATTTTGACTGGACACCCAGGTGGAAAGAGAAAAGTGGGAAGACCCAGACTGAGGTGGGAAGACGAGGTAAGAGGGGATGCAGCACAGCTTCTCCAGGTACCAAACTGGAAGTCAGCCGCTGAGGACAGGAGGAGTTGGAGGCGACTGTTGCAGGAGGCCAAGGCTCGATATGGGCTGTAGCGCCATCGAAGAAGAAGGGTATTTGGAACAAATTGATATTATCATCGTGGGAAATTTTCCAAAAGTTATCACAACTCATTAGTTTGTATTATGATAGCAAATTTTGAAGAATCTGTTAAAAAATTAAGAAATATGTTCTTTATCAATGATCTCTTTAAAAGAGTAAATTTTCTATGGTTATATTATAAGTTTCTTGCAGCGTAAGCTTATGAAGAAAATAAAATGCATTTGATAGTATCCAACAAAATACGTTCTTCGATATTATGCTTGAGTGCGTTAACTTTTTCGTGAGCGGAAGCCATTATCATAAACATTCTAAAAATCATATCATTGTGTCATCTCAGATTCCACTAAGGAAGAGGAACGTAATTAAAACGTTCAAATACCGTTATCAATTTGAGTCTCAAAGGTCATACAACAATGGGTTTGAGATCATCGATGACTTAAGCTGAACAATGGTTATTCCAGACCCTGAATCGTTGACCTCTGAGTAAAGCTCATTCACGACGAACGTTGACAAATCCTTCGAATTATTAACTATAACTCAAGGAAGATGGTCCAATTTGGGGCAATTGTTGTGTTGGTAAAACAGGCGATATAAGTCTATTCATGGACATGCTGTGGTTTTTTTTTGTAGTTTGGTTTCTTCTTCTTTAGCATAGTTTATTTTTTGAAAAATGAAGGCATGTACAGCAACGTTGCCATAATGCTTACCGTATTTTATTACGTTTAATTTATTATAAGATTTTGTAAAACAAACTACCTTCATTATGTTCTCTCATATCGAGAGAAGTGAAATGTGACTTAACATGCAAAGTGTTTGGAACGTGCACGAGTAAGCAAAATAACTCTTTCCGACCTTTTCATGGTCATTATCTGGACCCTGGACTTGCATTCCTGCAGGCCAAATGATGAAACAACAATCTCCTCGCGTTCCACACGCCACCTTCACTTCAACTCTTCAATACACATGCATCTCCCAGTCCCACAGACCTTTTCACTTCACCCAGTTTCCATGGCCAAACCTATAATACTTCGATATCTGGGCTAATTTATATGCCTGTTTTTAGCATAATGTTATTTTCGTAATTCAGAATGCTTATCATCAAATAGAATCAAGAGCAGGTGTAATGGAGAGCAATTAACAACATAACGGTTCATCGCGTTATAAATAAAACCACATTCGGACAAAGAAACTATACTTATTTTGAAACTAAACTCCATAACATTCTTCCCCAAGACATAAAACTAATAAAAAAATTTAATGAGTACAAATCATGAATAAAAATATGGCTGAAAGAGGTCGACGAAAACACCCTAATGAAGACACTAAAAACGACATAGAAGACAAATAAACTGTAATTAAACTATTTTAGTCCGCCTCGGCACAGGAACCCCTAGTGAGGAGGACTAAGAAATACTATATCTTTACCTTACTTAACCATTATATTTTGTATACTTATGGAATTATTTTATTTAGTCACTATAAAATAAAAAAAATAAAAATACCATACTAATAAAATATAAGATAAATTGGATTGGATTGTTTCTTGACTTGAATGTATCCAATCAATTTTTTTTTATTTATTTTATAAATTCAATAATATTATTAATAATGTATAAAAACAGTTTATTATAAACGAGTTCTGCTTCGTAATTATTATTTTGTGTTACAGCTGTTTGCCCTCTGAAGGCATTATCAAACTGTAGACAGTAACTCTGAATAAATAAATTTTCTTCGTCATGGCGCCATATTTTTTTGGAATTGGATTTGACCTCTCCCTCCAAATAGCTTCTCTGAATCTTGTCCCTTGTCCCTCTTCATCAGTTCCTAGGTCTTCTCATACTGCTCAAGTCTTTTTCAACCAAGTCAGTCTTTAATTTCCTGTCATGTGGAATTCTTTTATCATGACCAGCCCATCTCAGTAATTGGCACCTAAAGAAACCTTACAATGGTTTCATGTTCAGTAAAATTATCGTGTTCGTAGGAAATTCCTTTAAAAATGCACATTTTTACTTCCGAACGTTAAGTAGGTTTAATTATGTACAATTTTCGGATATGTATTCACACCGCTGCGCTGTTGCGTTTGGTGTTGTCTAGCTTTAGTTTGGTGTTGTCTGTCTTTGGTGTTGTATTTTCTTAAGAGCGTATAACCAGAGAAAACCAGAAATATGTCATTTTTAAATCAGTGTGTAGTCGTATTGACTCCTTTCCATAAAAAAATATAAATTGATTTCGAAAGATTGTTCTTTTATATAGTAAACGTATGTTTTAAATTTTGAAAAAAGATGTTTATTTTTAGTGTAATAAGGTTATACCATAGGTCGTTGGCAGAATTGTTAAATTTTCAAAAAAGATTTTCTATTATACAACACCCATTTCAAATCATATAATCATGCAGTAAAATAAATCAATACATTACCTGGTAAACGTATGTTACAGAATTTTTATTTTAGTTTAAATAAAATCATTTAAAAGTATATATGTATATGTGTTTCTTGACGAAAATTGGTCCATTTGTGTATTTATTTGCGCACTTACAGACTAATATATTTCAGATTTTTTTACATTCTTATTTTGCTCAGATATTATTGAAAAATGATAAATACTTACGATCAAAAAATAATTACAAAAAATTCATAATTTAATAGTTTTATCAACCCGCCTTTCGGCATTTTTGGATGTAGGTATAAATTAAAGCATAATTGGAATGAAATAAAATCGATATTGAGTTATAATTTTAAAAAGCTGGTGCGAAGAATAATTAATCTTTCTCATTGGAACCGCCCTGTACGATCGTAATAACATCTTTCGACGAAATGTGGATTTACGGCCGCTGACTGGTTAAGCGCTCTTAAGAATGGCTTTCAATGTTGATGTGAATCTACCACTTTTGGCAAACTTATATATATTTTTTTGTATTGATATCTGATGACGGGGAGCAAATAATGACGCAGAAGACGTATTGTTTTTACATTTTTAAAGGCCAATCTTGGATCATCTTTATCAACGAATTCAGCCTTCCCAGGCGACCTCTAACGTTGAAAAAGATTTTTTAGACAGTTATTATAATGTGATTGTTCTAGAACTAAACAATGGTGTGATGAAACCATCAAAGTAATTATTACTAACACAGCCACCATATAAAATATTTTGGACCATCCCATTCATATGCGCAGCCGTGAGACCCGCCAAAATTTGATTTAGGAATGGGGACAGCCACCATTTTCGAATTCAGAATTTCGGCCTCTTCAATGAAATCTTTTTTTCAACTTGCCAACACCGCAGAAAAACTTTTTTTTTTGCTTTTTCTTTTCTTTTTAATCTGTGGTCAATTGGCGGACCTACCGATGACGTGACAGGCTTGTACTATTGTTATGGAATTAAATATGTTAATCGTTTGGAGAGTTTATTGTTATAGTGGGTTTTTACAAAACTAGAGTCAATGTGCTCAAAAAACAACACTAGACTTTAAGTATGTATGCTGGGACCACACCTTTTGAATGTGAGTCATTTGGCAATCAAAGCACTTGTGCTTAAATCGGACGTAGAAATAAATATTAAAAAAGAATAACATTACGTAGGTAGGTACTTACCTATCTCATTAGAATGCTTCATGATAATTGTAGAGCTATTTTTGTAAGACTAATTCATTATTAAAATCGACAACACAACACGCAGACTACACATTTAGCGTAGTGCGGGAGGCGAACCCGAAACCTCCAATTCAAATTCGTAATACCGCGAAACTTTCCATATTCATTTCCAAAGAACCAACTTGACCTTCTTCCAACGTCTTGTTCTAACGTATCGACATTACATCCCCTGTAGTGGATTTAGCGATAACCCCCAGAATTTTACCAAACTTCTCAAGTATATCTTGTTTTCACTTTACTTCACTTTGTTTCTTGTTTTTGTTGTTTTACATAGTTACTTTTTGTTTTATTCTTACATTATTGTTGTACATCGTTATTTGATGGTTCGTATTTATTGTTTGGTATATCTTTGTAATTTTTTTAATGTTAAACCTCTGCCCGTTGTGTACCTACTGCATTACAATTATAAATATATATAAAAATCTAAAAATGTTTGTATGTATGTATGTCTGCTATACGTTGCTATAGCATAGGAAATGTTTCCAACTTTCAAAATACCTTTTTTCCACCCTCGCGAAGATTTCTGGATTATTACAATCACATGACAATACATCTGAAAAGTTTTTTTAATCATTACAAAAACTTTTCAAACATTGATTGTTCAATCAATATTCGAATAAACTTTTTAAATTTAATCGAAGTACTTACTTATGGTACTAATCAAAATGGAATGCTTTGAACCTAATTGAAAATTATATTATTTTAAATAGGTGCCTATGTTAGGTACGAAATTTGGTTGATTGTTCTTATAATATACAAAAATGAATGTTTGTAACAAATTGCAATAGGTGGCACGCGAGCTGTTTGAAAATCTGAATGTATCAGGAGAGAGGGGAGGGGATCGCGGCAGGGTGGTTTAAGGGAGAGTGGAGAGAAGGCGGGAAGGGTGGAGGGGGAACGCGAGAGAGGAAGGGGACATGGGAAGGGAAAGGGAGACGAAAGGGGAACGGGACCAATGGGAAAAGACAAGCAGGGAGAAACAATTTCTTTATTAATGGCATAGCAACGTATGCCGGGAACTCGCTAGTTATAAATAAAATCGTATAGTTGTAAATATACAAGTAAAACATAACAACCTCCTTAGCTGAGTGGTGAGATATTCTTCGATATAGATAATCCTGGTTTATAAACTATAGTAAGTTTATATAACTTGCCCCTGATTGGAAGATACTCCCAGTTCCCAGTATCACTCTGGTGAGAAAACACAATTTGAAAACGAAACGTTGCTTGAATAGCTTTAGCATAAGTTTAGTTCTAGCACTATTTAATCTTGTATCCTAATCCCTGGGTACATTGGGGGTTCCTTAGATCCACTGCCACAAAGAAAATATTGTGACTTCCATGAAACAAACTTACGAAACCAACGGAAATATTGATACATTCTTGGTTATTGACTCATCAAAATTGACTACGTAACAACGTGTAACTACTTTAGGACTTGAGAATGAACCTTTTGCTTAAAACTATCTATTAGCGACTTTTTTAGGAAACAAATTATCTGAACCAAGGTAAAACGTTTATAAAAAAAGTTGATTGAAAAGCCAAGTGTCTGTGCCAAGCCAATGGACCCATTACTACAAACATAATATAAAAAAATTGAGACTGAGTTACATGTTTAAAAGTATTACACGTAATCTCACATTCGCATTTTGCTAAAAAAATACGAAATATTTAAATTTCTACAATTTTATTAAAACGTGTTAAATTCCTCATTCATTAACCTAAAAGATTAACAAAAAATCATTTAAAAAACTGTGTCACTGATTTTTACAACTCTACAACCTAATTTTTGCGATTCAATGAATAAATTAGAAAATGATTAGTATTAGTTACTCCTGCTTACTCTACTGGCTATAATAGCTATTGGCCACGCGTATTAATTATGCTAAATCGTCTAACCGCAGACTGTAATACAATAAAATCTAAAACAGCGGTTTTAAATGACACGAATCCGCTAACCGCTTACTTCAGTTTGTCTCTGCGCTAAGCTCACTAAGCTGTTATCCTGGTATTTACATACATGTGTCGCTTAAACCTAATAACCACACTGTAGCAGCGGTAATAAGGAACTCCAGTGAAAAATATTATGGCTTTAAAAAAATATAATACTATACCATAAATATATACCAACAAACCCTGATTCTGAATATATAAGTTTTATTTAATAATATAAAAAGTACAGGTTTAAAAAAAAAATTAAAAAGTGCATTTTTAATATTGTTTTTAAAACACGCCGTCAAGTTAGTATTACTAAAATGTTTAGTGGTGACGTCACTGATCACTGTAAAGTCGTTGTACGGGAATGCAGGTTTGACACAAGCCATCGTATTAACAACATTTCTTCTTATTATTTTATTTACATACTGTTTATAGAGATTAAGTTGTTGTGTTTATTGGCCTAAATCCTAAATAGTTCAGTTTCAAAAATAAAGGTATCTCTTATTAGTTTATCTCTATTATTGAAAATATTCAAAAACTACTGTACAAAAAAAAATAATGCTACTTCTAGGGAGATTCCTTCGAACTCCAAATTTCAAAATGGCGGCGAGTCGAACAGCTGATGATTGCGCGATCTAATAGCAGATGACGTGATTGATGACGTCACACGACCCACCATAGACACGGTGGTTTTCGGGGGATCTTGAAAAATTAAAACTTTGACAATTCTTTTAATTATTAAAACTAACTCTAAAAATAAATAAAAATATGCAGTTATTTAAGTTAGAAGGTCATTATTCATTATAAAAAATAATAATTGGACTGAAGTTCTCTATTAAAGAAAATGCATAATTATTTTAGGGTTAACACAATCATTAGTCTTTATTTGTAGTAGGTTCAATCAATTTGCAAGTATGACACAGTTCAATAAAATAGTAACACAGAATTAAACTGTACTTTAAAAATAACCCAACGGAAACTAATTGTTCCCTCAACCGCTCGATAAAACTTTTACAAGGGTTCCACGAGTCTGTAATCACCCTAGGTTAGCTGGATGAATTTCAGTTCTTTTTCCTTGAAGATGCGCGGGTAGACACGGAAGGCAACTCAACTTTCTCGAGGTATCAGATGACCTTATATCGGTCAGACCATCTGTGACGTCTGTGGCACCTAACCAATAGCATCACCTTATTAGTAGGTAAAGGACGAAGCGATGCGGGAAAGAGAATAGAGATTGAAAACTCTTAATTTACGCTCGAAATATCAAAATCTTAGGCCAAATTAAAAGCTGGGTAAAAATTCAAAAGAAAATTTGTTTGAAATATTATGTAGGTATTGGAATATTGCTTGTCAAATTTATGTGACTGGGAAAATCTACTATTCTCGTAGAAGTAAAACAAAAAGCTTACATGCTTGGAAAAAATTACTTGTAATATAAATATATTGTACATGGGCGTAGAGTTCAAAATATTGTATCTCCTCAAATCACAATGTTGAGAAAACTGAAAATTAAAGTTTGTAAACCTTCGAAATTTAGATTTTGTAATATAAAATAAAGATTCAAATTATAGTGTCTATATCTGATGTAAATGCAATATTTTTGGCATGGACTTTCGTTTAACCTAAAAATAAATTATCTGTGCTCTTATTGTGTAAACATCTGTGCTCATAAAAATAGTAGCTAGGGAATTTAATATATTAACATGTTTATAATATCGTTGGGACGGTATGTATAGGTAACGCAATATTTAAACCCAAAAAATATGTGCTTTACTACTTTTCAGTATTTAACTAATTTTCGTCCAAATTTGGAGATTCAGTATTGTGGCTCTAAGCCAACGATACGAAACTACGAAAAACGGTTGATAAAAAAATACCATTACTATGAAAATAGATTCACAAAATAATCTACAAATGTAAATTCGTAAAATTATAGTAAACCGTATTAAAGAACTATAAAATACACATCATTTTATTGGAGTTTTAAAGCCAATAATTTTGACACAACTGTTCTTTTAGGCAGGTATTGTAATTCAGACATAAATTGTGCTAAAACTAGCCATGTAGTTGGTTGATAAACTCAAATAATGTAGATTATTCAAAGTTAACATAGGTTTTATTCTGAAAAATAGAAGTTCGACCAAATTTACTCTCAAAGAAGTGAATTCATCGTTAGTATCATTCAATTCTAATATTCTAAATTTATACCTGTGGTTTTATTGATAAGTTATGACTAAGTTTGAATAACTACGTAAAATATAATGTTATGCGTTTCTCTCTGTTCGCAGAAGTTTTTATCTGTAGATGAGCGGTTCTTTTCTGGCGAATATAAACACGCTGAGTCACAGGTCGGCAGCTTTGCGGTTCCTGTATAATTTATTTATCGGACACCGTCGCTTCGTAATAAAAGGAGGCCCCTGTTTGCTCACTCTGTTGATGGTTCTCTTGGAAGATGCCGCGGAACATCTCTAAAAACTAGATACCATACCTCCCACGAATCTCCTGCAAAATTCTTGAATGTCTTTTGCATAGTTTACTCCGGCAAACGTCAATAAATTGTGATATTTAGGAAAGCCGTTTATGGTGGAAGTTATCCAAATCGTAGACGTAGACATTAATAAAGTCATAAGTAGTAATAGTACTACAAATTAATGGCTTTTTTATAAAGTATTAAGGCAAATTTTGTGAAGTATTACATTATGTACCATTGAGGTGATTTACCCACAAAAACGGTGCTGTAGAAATAATCTGATCATTATTAGTTCGCAGTATAACTGTAGAATTTTTTTTGATTCAAATTACCAATAAAAAAATAAAAAAAGCATAACCTGGTATTTATAAAGGTTGTAGGTTCTAGAGTTAATAATTAGCGGTTTGGATGCGATTGAGGCCTGGTGTATTAGTTGATTTTAAGCTCGGCTTGGCTGGAATGTCGAGCTTAATGCAGCTTGAAGATGGCGGTCTCTCAAAATGTCAACGACGGCAATTTTTTTAGACGTTTTTAATTGACGAGTTGATTTTTGATAAAGTTCCTCACCTCAATCAGCTTAGTGCTAATTACACTCATTTTAAATAGTATGTATTTTACTGGACTTTTAAAATCGCTCCAAATACTTTTTTAGACTGATTATCAATTAATAACATCGTTATTCCTCATCGCTCGATGACGAAAATAATTCATACTGATAAAATTATACAATTTACGTAAATTTAATAGGTGAATGCAATTATTTAGGTAAACGTCAAATTTGACATGTGACTGCTAGCTCCTCGGTGTCTAAAAAAGGAACTTTTCTGCGGCTTATCATGGCTTGAACTGTCGATTTAACCCGTTAAATTTTGAGCAAGGAACGTCGTAACTATCAAGGATATGGACTGACTAATATACCGTGTCTATGTATTTGATTAAAAAATAACTATCCATCCAGTATGCTACAGAAAGGTCACAGAAGACTTGAAGAAAATCAGATATACCTGACAATGAGAATTTGCATCTTTTGTGAATAGTTTTTTTACACGTTTTAGGACAAGAATCGTTAACTTTTGTTAAAAAAATAATGTCTCTTTCACCTCTTTGAATGACAAAATACGTTTACAAATATTCAATTAAATGTCAATTTATACATACAGTGGTCACAAACACAATTAAAATTTGTCCGGGCATCCGCAGGGTGGCCGCAAAAAACTTGATTACCTGTACGTAAACTACCTACGATTGTTTTTAAGTAGTGAATTATGGTCGACATAATAATGGTATTCCTTGCCTGTGCACGCGGGCTGCACTAATTAATATGAGTAGGTGCCTACTTAAAAACTTTCACGAATAACTGACCATAATAATAATTATAATATTGGCTCACTGGTAAGGGGACACGCGTGACTTCTTCGTATGGACAGTGCGTAGTCTAAAACTAAAAGGTAAAGAAATCTATTACAAGTATATCACAAGTCTATAAACTAAGTGTGTCAATATTTATAAGGACCTCTGACTATTGTTGTATTAATAATTATAATCAATCAATCTGTAATTATATTAGTGACTAAGTATTGACAGTTATATGAACGAGTCATGTGTTGAGCTGTTTTAAGTAAGGTATGTTTTTAACGACATGGAAGAATTCCTTTAGCATTTGTTATAAAGTCATTGTTACAAACTGATAGTGAAAACTACTTAATTTTCCTTAGTGATCCGCTTAGGAAAATCATTTTTTTATCGCAATCAAATGGTCGGTGAAGAGAAGTTTAAAAATCTTTGATCTAATAATTTAGTTGCCCCTTCGCAGAAAACCACGTTGCTTATTTTGCAACCGCTAAAATTATAAAATAAATACATTTCTGTACGATTTTTGATACAATTGTACAGCTTATTTTCTTTGTCAATTTTCAGAAACATTGCTATCGAAAATGCTATTTCTGACCACAATATCATCATAAATGTGGTAGAGATCCGGTTCTGCATTCCCTTGGTCGTGTTGGCGGATATGCTGGATTTTTATTAGGGGGATGAAAATCAAATACTTGCCAGTATAGCTTTAAAAATGTCTAAACTTTTTATGTAACTTCAATGAGAGCTTTTCCAATTAGGTATTCCCAATTTTACTGCTAATTCCCATTTCATGGGAAATACTCAAAGTACCTATTAAAATTTTTAGTTAAGTTCTACGAAATAATCTAGTGAATTCTACTGTAGCTCAGTAAAATCCAGCTACTTTCTACGGTAGAATCAAATGGATTCTACCATGGAACGTTAAAATCTATCGACGATCTACATATGATTGAATCCAGCGAATTCTACGGTAGCTCGTAAAATATTATCTAAGATTTATGATAGAATCCAGTAGACTCTACGGTAGCTCATTAAAATCTAGCTACGGTCTATCCGTAGAATCTAGTATCCATTAATAGAATAAAGTGGATTCTACTGCTCATCACTCCCCTCTTCAATCCAGTTCTACTGAAGGAAGAAGAAGATAAATTTCGCTGGCACAGAGTTAGACAACGATTTATCCGCTAATGGCGCAAACGATTAGAATATTTGAAGTACAAATAGAGAAATTAAAACACTTGACATAACACGTCTAATCATACATTTTAACAAATATCACCAATAGATTGATTACCTACGTATGTTTTATATTTAGTCCCACACAATGAAACGAACAGTTTAGTGAAATCAGGTGAATAAAACCATTTATTAATAATTTAGATCACGTATTGCAAAAAACGTACCGCCGTTTAAACACGTAATCGTCGACATTCACTGTGTTCATGTCTATAAAATTGTAACAATACCATGTATGACATCTTAATGGCGGTCATCACAAGTTTGGCAGCGTGAAATTCTGTGAAGCCCCTCGATTGTGAAATTGCCGGGTTATTTCGCTGTCAAATATGTGATTAATTGGCTATTCTCTACCAAGCAACGCAACAACCACATTCCTACTTAACTTCTGAACATCTTTATCAACGATCTCGTTGTTTGATTGTTGTTCTAGGTTTCAAGCTTGCTCGACCGTTGATATCTTTTCTTTATCCAAAGCAATATTACATGCAAGAAAATGATAAACATTAGAAAATTTTATCGTAGTTTTTTTCTTATCATTTTTATAGATTAGCGATTAGCAGGTAGGAAAACTAGGACGAGAAGATGCAAGAAAAGGCAGGAATAGACAATGAGAGGCAAGAATATCCAAGAAGAAGCAAGAAGAGTCAAGAAGAGACGATAAACTCCAAGAAGAGACAAGAAGAAGCGAGAATATCCAAGAAGAAGCAAGAAGAGCCAAGAAGAGACGATAAACTCCCAGAAGAGACAAGAAGAAGCAAGAAGAGATAATAAATTACAAGAAAGGACAAAAGAACCGCGATGAGACGAGAAGCTCCAAGAAGAAGCAAGCAGAGATAAAAAGAGACAAGAAAAGCCGAAAAGAGGCAAGAAGAAGGAAGGCATAAAAAAAATTTAAAAAAGTATAACTCTCAATCCATTCTTTTATTCCTGCCCATCCTAAATTCTAATTATTAGGTTGCCATGGATACCGGTCGATTAAACTCCAACCTCCTTCCTATCCTCTTTGCAGGTGATCCTAACAAATCAGTGCCCTCTGGTGTACTGGTCACACCGAGACAGGAGTGCTCCTGGCTGGGGGGTACAATCGTATCGCATAGGTATCCTTCAGAAGACTATAGGAACAAGTTTGTATCAGAAACTAGGTTTTACATCTAAATATTGAATTAGGGTCGTCACAAAAAGTAAAAAAAAACTAAACGACTAAAATATTTCTTGAGGCAAATTGATTACTTTAATCACATGCATACACCACCCCAAGAATTCCACTGTACGCATGAATATAATATAACATAATTTTTTATTGTATTCAAAAAATGTAATTTTTTCGCAATGCTCGAGAATATTGCTAATAAAAAAAAAAGAATTTTGATCCCCCTAACAGAAGCTGTATGTACCTAATTTGGTAAATTTTTCACTAGAAATACGTATAGTCTAATATTATTAATTGTAACAATTTTGCACCAGTCACTCGAATAGGAAGTGGTAAAGTTCCAACCAATTAATTTTAAGAGCTTTTTTAATGCATCAATGCACATGATTTAGTTTTCCGCATATTTTGTTTTTAAAATTTTTTAAATGAGTTATTTAATGAAGTGTACCAAATCGACCTACTAAACTTGACATTAAAAATTATCAACGGCGCCATAATACAGAAATTTACCACGAAATGAATTTCTAATATCGTTTAGAGATGCATTATATAATTGAAGAAGAGGCGGTAATTGGGCGCCCAAATACATATCTTAGACGCATAATTCACAGCCTACTCTCTCAGACACTTAAAACAACAAAAATAAATAATAAATGTTGTATTTGCAGTAAGCATACGTATGTTATTTGTATTTAAATTGTATTTCTGTGTATTTTATTCCTCTCTTGTGTTGTTTATCTTCAAATCCCATTTTTTAACAATTCTTCCACCATATATTAGGTCGGTGGTTTTCAACCTGTGCTACGCGTACCCCTTGGGGCACGCAAAGCAAAAATGGAGGTACGCAATATCGTGGCACGAATGTATGTATGTTTTAAAACTCAGCTCTACCTATGTGAAATTGAGCCATACTGTGAAAAACTTTGCTCTGCAAAGCAAGCTCAAGAATAACATTGACTGTATATTAACATTGTACGATTGATGATATAGGGTGTAACAGGAAATCAGGCTTTTTTTAACTACTGATAGTAGTTAAAAAAAGCCTGAATCTATAAAATTTTTTGAGGTTAAAAAAATTCACCCTCTCAATACACTTTGTGAGTTTGGAGTTGTGAATGGAGATCATGAATTATTTTCCTCGAAATAAAATGACGTGGAACAAGATTTGTTCATTTTCGCAGGTAGAATCACAGGTTAAAAATGTCCGAAGTCGTGCTACACTCTGTATAAAATTGCATTAAATGTATTTGTGTGACTTGATTATTAAATTCATGTAATAATGAGAGTATTAATAAATTATAAATGCAACATATCTTTCGTTAAACGTATACACAAGATAGATAGAAGGTTTGGGGTACAACAAATTTGTAGTAAGAGTCAAGGGGTACGCAGGCTCAAAAAGGTTGACAACCACTGTATTAAGTAATTTTACGCTCACCTCCAAGTATATTAAACTATTCCCTAATCTAACTCTTTCCCCACTTGTTTTCGCACTGTGAAAGCTGTTCATTTGCTTGTCAGTGGAACAAGTTGCCATTTCTCTACAGATTTTTAGTCGACTTTGAGCCCATTGGCTCCTCTTAGGATCAACAAACTACTTTTTATCCATCGGTTTTCATTCCTCTGAGTTGTGTCATGAACACTAAAATTTTATTGTTAGATTTTTTACTACTTTTCTATTAACATTCCAAGAAAATATCCTTGTCTTTATCAATTCGGAGCAATACATTATTGTTATATCAGAATCATTATTTTAGCCTAATCGAACATTTAGAAATTACTTTAAACAAAGCACTTAGATGTTTTTAGAGCAAGCACTTGACCTTTTTACACAGCTGTTAAAACTGTTAAAAAATGTTTAATCTACTATTTTCTTTATGAATGTTAATGGATCGGGTAATTTGTTTCTAAGAATTGAAGAAAACGTTTTCCTAACTATCTGTAAGTGTGTTAAAAATGCTGGTCAGTTTTAATAAACTCAGTTTGTGGGTTTTATTAGATTTTTCATGTAACACGAAGTATAAAATTATTCAAGATGACAAAAATTTACACAAGGTACTCTTTCCATTTTCTTATTCGATTTCCGTCATGTTTTAAACCCGCAAATCCAGATTTAGGCATAGAACCAAACTTAATACTGCTTTGATTCCTAGCTTATCATATTTAGGTTACTTACTACGTTATTTTTTTATTAGAACAACTCTATTTTTATAACTTTAAAATTATTATTATTCCCATTATTATGGTTATTCCCATCGATTTGCCAAAAAAAATTTTTTACTATGTTTTCAAAGTTTAAAAGTGTTATTTTCTTCTAAAATATCAAATAAATAAAGATTAATCTTGCCGGTAATTACGGAACTAATTATAACTACAAATAGTCCATACACTATCAACCGAAATAGACAAGCCTGCACGAAAATCCATTAGTATAAAACTGAAGTACCTACATAGTACGTAACATCAAGTTACCATATTTAGCCATGCTTAATAATATCTGCTTCTTGGCCACTTAAAATGGTGAAGTTTATCTTGGTTCTGTTGGGATATTAATTGGGTATATTCATTTCGCACAGCGTTTGGGTTGGCTGTTGTTTTGATTAAATAATCGAATATATAATCAAACTTCGCTCCACAAAAAATATTAATTTAGACTAAGCGAAATTTGACTGATTTATTAAAAAAAAATTCCTTCGGACACGCAATTAATATTGCGGACATAAAAGATAAAATCGTTTTACGCAACCGACTTTCCCACAACGATAACAATCTTCAATAAGAGCAAGAATGCTCACTCCTTCCCTTAATTACACATTTCTTGACACTAATTCCTACATTTCCTCTAGGTTGTTGCGTTTACCAATCAGCTAAGTAAATTTCGACTTTCTGCTTTAATTTTTGAAACTTTTCGTCCCAGTAGTAGACATAAATAAAAAATTTCCTTACATGTCACATTCATCTAACTAAAGCTAACTTTATTCTGATTAGTTGAGGGACATGTGGTTAGGTTAGGTTTTAAATTAACAGTTATTCAAAACTTTAATAAACAGTATTTGTATTTTCAATCCCAATTTCAGTTTTAACAAAGGCAGTTAGTAAAAACTAGTTTTAACTAGAGAAAACGCGTTTTAACTAAAAACGGGTTTTAACTGTAACATATACATATATTTCTATTTAAAATTAGACAAATAACCGAAAATGGTTTACTTAACCAATTAAATCCACTTTTAATGCTATGGAAGCAAGCACAACGTTAACAGATCACATATCGTTGATTAAAAATCCGCATCCGCTAATCGATTAGATTTAACGTATGATATGGAAACAACCGATTAATTATCTGTCTAGTGCTAATGTACCAGAGTCGTACAACTTCGCATATATCGATGTAAACCAGAAGTGGGTCTGGTAATTTAATCCTTTGTAGCAGAGGGAATGATGTGTTATATGTCAATGATTGTAAATTAATTAATTTAATAATATATTGTAAAATCTCGTTGTTAATGGGGACCTATCAACATTTAAATAAACTTATGGTCACGATGCTTACATACATGCTCCGAATACAATGATCGCGTGGGAGACAATGGCTGACAAAAGAAACAAATTAAATGTCCCTAAGAGAATATTTAACAACAGATCTTTGACACTTACGTAACGGCTTGGTGTCGCCCCTTGTTGTAAGCGGATGCTGACTGGCAATGAAAACAGAAATTATGATACGTTTTCAAAAAGCTTGGGCGTAGAATCACTTATGTATGATAAGACAAAGAATAACTCAGTAATGTGAATGAAGGTTAGGTGGTGTTTATTTATCATGTAATGTCATAAAACTGTTTTAACTGGCGTTTCGCAGGACACTTCAATGAGTCCACTCTTGTTTTTATTATTATTATTGAGGTTTTATTATTGTCATGCACTTGTAGGTATAATATAATGTTTTCTGCAATAAAAAAACATATAAATTTGTTGTAGACCACTTTTTATTTTATTAACACTCCGCCGGTTTCAGAAGCACTCTTCCTTCGTCAGGAGAATATTATAAAGTTAATGCTTTTTACAAATATGTAATGTTTTATTTTTGTAATAGCTGCCAAATGCCGGGAGTTTATTTTAAGCCAATGCTACGAATCTAGCTGTAACTCACCAGAAACACGGGACATACAAATGGTTTGGATACCGCAAAAATCTTACGTTTATTAGAATGATTGAAATATAGGAAACTTACCTTAGCACACTATTCCAAGACTAAATCTTCGAGCTTCGTAAGTGCTTTGTTCCTAAATAAGTAATATTTACGTGAGGAGGTTTTAGCAGTCTTAGACAAATTAGCGAAAATTATGTATAGAGGAACTCATTCATAATTCTCATTTTCTTAGGTCTGGAACAAATCATATTGTCGCTACCGTAATCATTTATCTAGGTTAAATATCCTTCTCCCTTTGATAATCTTATGGCCATGTGCCACTATCTCTTATTTCCGTTTATGCATTGGTCTCAGTCAATTATCGATGTTGCTTTTGCGATTCTCACACTTAGCAGCTTAACGCCATTTACCTGTGATTACGAATACTATATCATAAGTCGTGATACTGTCATTAGGCTTTGCCTTTGACCTGCCGTAACATCATGTCGTGTCGTTTAGTTAGAGAATAAAATAAACAGTCTTTTACCATTTAAAGGAGTTTCTCAAGACGTTCAATTCATCTCTACTGGTAACATACATTTAATTACCCAGTTGTGCCATTTAACAGTTTCTTAAGATTGTTTGTAATTTACCTTACAAGCCATTATCCAATACGGTAGGTAATCAGCAAAGTAGTACCATTTTTTTTTTAATGTTCTTTTTCAGTAAAGTTTATATATTACAGAAAATGGGTAATTTTTTGGCCATCGCACTAGGCACATGCCCGTGTTGTATTCTGTTTATTGGAGATAAATCAAAATCAATGAATAAAATTTACTTTGTCTACGCCAAGCACTGTTTGTAAGATTATACGTGCGTTCAAGTGCGCTTTTTAGTAAGAAACGGACGCAGATCTGTGAAAAATTTGGAAGGATGTGTGAAGCTTATGCCTTTCAAAAATATTTTTTTTCAATTTAACATAATTACATTTTTTGTTAAAAAAATAGAGAAAAGGCGATTAGAAATTAATCTCTCGATTGAATGGGACACCGTTCGTAAACTTATGTGTCAAAATTCGGAACAAAAGAAATATGTAGCAAATGTAATTATTTTAGCATAAATATTCAAATAAAGAATAATCTCCCTTTAACATCGCTTGTTTCTTAATAAAAAAAGTTTAAGTCTGCTTTTCGAGACCATCTCGCGCGGCTTCAAGGTGCTCATGAATCTTTTGTATAAAGTGAAGGGTAAAAGGATAATAATTAGTGTCCTTTGGAGTTATTTTTGGAATAATAACCATAAAACTACTGTTATAAAGCTATTGCTTGTACGTTTAAGTTTCTACTGTTTTTACGATTATTGAACTGTCTACTTGTGTTAATTGCTTGTACCCACCCAATAAAGACCCATTGTGTTCAAGAAGAAAAGCGTGGATAGGTTTTATTTAATTACCCCGTATAAATACACATTTCAAATATAAATAAATAATTTCGGTGTCTACTATATCGCTTTTCTGAATTATTCTTCAAACAACTGATTCGAATTTTGAAATGACGTTATAATACAAATCAATTTTCAGTTCTTTGAACGTGAAAAATATCATGGAAACAAATATAAAAGGCAGAAATATCTAACGTACATCATCACAGACAACCAAAATTAGTATATTTGATGGTGTTGACTAGTTTTTTTTAGACCACCATTTTAAATTTTCAACTTCCGTAAATTCAAGCCTTCTTTGTAGCCCCACAAAGTAATGGTTAATCAATTCTAAAATTTGTAACCTTACGAATACAAGTACATAATAATAAATTCACAAATTTTAGAATGGCACATAAATCTAAACTTGTCAACAAATTAAATGACGAACATGAATATCATAAAATGCAAACGAGCCGTAGCAACCAGCACGTAAATAAGAGAAACAATGTATTCACATCAGTATGCACATATTTGTATGTTTTGAAAACATATGTCGAGCTTATTTAAATTTGTAAGACACCGTCCGTAAAAATTACTGTTTGTGTTCTCGTACTGGTGCACACGTACATATTTAACATTTTGATCATAATAAAACCCCACCCAGCTTCTGTTTGTCACAATATTATGCCTAAAGTCAAGCCCATGTTTTCCGACTCCTTAAATATCTCATGACATGGCAGATTGAGGAACGGCTATGATCCACGTAGGTGAGGCTGCTGACATGAAACGGAAATTATTAAAAATATTTTGTGGTAGAGTAATAAATATATTATATTTACAGCGTGTATTTATGAGCCAAATCCGGCTGTGATACTTGGAACTTGCAAGAAAATTATTAATTTGTCCATTGTCGTTTATCTGTTAAAAATACGTGACACAATTTTAGTTTTCGACAATATGATTCACCTTAGATGAGATATCGAATTGATTGAACTTCTTGATAACTTACTAATTACCCATGACACTCCCAGGCAGAGACGACGCACCATCATTCAACTCGGTCTTAGCATACACTCCTTGCTTCAGTCATTCATACATCGTCTTTTACTCATTCTCTTTTCATTCTTCACACGGCCCGAATTAAGTATTTGGTTCACTTGATCGTACAATACGTTCCTCGGGTGTTCCCGACTTCTTCTATATATATCGCGACATATCTTCTCCATACTCATCTTTCTTTGCTCGTTCGCTCTACACGCCAAAACCATCTACGTTTACCTTTCCTAATCTTACTCATTACGCTTACATCAGCCGTGCATCTTTTGCGAATCTTCACATTTCTCATACGAACATACACAGTTTTACCACCCCTCAAGGATGTCATTTCCACAGCATTTAGTCTACTTTCATCTTTCTTCTGCCAGTTCCATATCTCACTGCCATACGTCATGGTAGGTATCACCACTACGTTATCGACTGTTTCACTTCTTTGAACAATTCCAACTTCCTGTTGTATATTCCTGTATTGGTGGTGCCCTAATCTGCAAAGAATATTGGTGACCATCTCATAAATTTCTACGGGTCCTCAGCCACTCTGAATTGCTCTTTTTTATCTTATACAACTCTCCACTGACGAATATTCTTCAGTCATGAAAATGTCCTGTCCTACGCCTACAGTTTACTCACAGGTCTATCCACTACTCCTTCCCTGACCAACTAACAAAATTCCAGAATGGGATTCATCTTCGGCCACAAATGTTCTCACTGGATCTGGTCCATCATAACTACCCTTCCACAATCTTCTTCTGTACAGTTAGTTCACGTTTTCATCTGTCGGGTTTTGGTGACTTCCACAAAGTGTTCTGTGCCTTGTCATCTCTCATCATTTCTATGTGGAGAACCTATAAGAAGTCTTGTAGTCTTTGAAATCCGTGGCTTTTGATGACTCTCAACTAAATTTCCGAGTTGTTGGTGAATTTTACTATTGTATTCAAGGCTGCTGATATGATTTCTTCATTTAAGGTGAGGTACAACATCTTGCAAGTATCATTGCAATCCGTAATGTAATTTATCATTGGGTATATTGAGATTAAAAAACATTTTCTCAGGCAATTAAGTCGTATTGAATTATCAGTGTAACAAATTCTATCGCAGCATGATTTTGTGTACTTTTGAGGCGGACGTGATTCGTTTATTTGATTGAATAGATTTAATTATAATCAATACAACCAAAAGAGATACACATATTAGACTCCAGATGTGGTTCACATGATTTTTCACATTTCAATTAATGTCGTTTATCAAATTTACTTACGGTATTTAAAAAAAGCCTTTAAAATTTGTGTTCAATCACAACTGTCAGGAATTTTCAGGTTTTTATAGCAGCATTACCCAGTATTGTCGTCTGTTTTAGTTAACTAATAGGAATCTTATTGAAAATAAAAATCGGTGTTTTTAATTTAGTACATAATAATCGAAAACATTTCGGTGAAGGAGCAAGAAAATAGAATAACAAAAGCAAAGTCTTAATTTCATGACTGATTGGTGCGTGTTGGTACGATTATTTTTTTATTTCAAAAACTTTAAAAAATTCTTGATTGTATTAAGCAAAATTACATAAATATAAAACAAGTAGATATCAACTATACTGATAGCGACAAAGCTATCCTTTTAAAGACTGTTTCATTGATGCTAAATATGTCCATCGATATCCGAATTGATTCTGTTCAACATCATGATTGCTCTCTCCACCTCCATGACCATTAGCTAGTTAGTCCTGCAGGCTGGGAATAAAATAGGAGATAACCAACGGGAACATAAAAATGAATGCTAGCCGAGTCAAAATATGTGCACGTGCAATTTCCTTCTGATCCGCAGCTGGTTTTTCCAAGTGTAACCAAAAGAAAGTAGGTGCATTGGCCTAGAATGCTTACATGACATTCCAAAATTACCAAATCCAAAAAATCGATGTGAAGCTAACTATCCCTAACTCACAATTCACAAGTAGCACAGAAAATACCGAAAACGTTTGATCTGGGACCGGTGACAGCAAATGCATATATTATAATAACAAATATTATCTCGTACGAATAAATAATATAAATCAATAGGTGTGCTCGCTGATATGCAATCTTCTCCTTGGCCTTTAAGCTACAACTACTTGCAAAATTTCGTTCATTTACTCAATTTTGTAATCAAATATTGGAACAACCAATTCTTTAAATTACACAAAATGTTGGCCCATTTCAGCTGAAAACGCTCTCCTACTGTAAACTAATAAAAACATGTGAACTGGATTGAGTCTGTGGGAAGTTAAATTAAAGCCATATCAAAAGAGGTTAAGTAAACCATAGAACCATTGCGCCTCTAGATGGTAGGTGGTAAGTAGTAAGTAGAATGCGGGCAACAATTACGATGGGCACAATGGATAGCGGTTACCTTCCATTTAAAGGAGTTTTCTTTGATGAATTAGTGTTATTGGGCACTTGTAACGGTTTGAAGCATTCATTGCCACGTATCTGAGTGCTTTAAGAAAATGATTTTCGTACCTGTATATTGAGAATACATCTACATATCTATACTATCTCACAGGTTCCCATTTCTTTCATATCTCTCTGATGTTGCCAATATCATTATGTTGTTGTCAATATCATTCTGTTGTTGCCAATATCATTCTGTTATTGCCAATATCATTCTATTATTGCCAATATCATTCTGTTGTTGCCAATATCATTCTGTTGTTGCTGATATCATTCTATTGTTGCCAATATCATTCTTTTGTTCCCATGTTCCCATCTCTGCGAAACCTTTATGGGGTTGCCGAGAGTTTTCTGTGAGGTCGCCGCCCGAAATAGTTAAAAAAATATAATACCTAAAAATAATAAAAATATAGTATAATATTTTTTCCCATTTGGTCTCTGGTGGATTAACTTATTGCACTTACATAGCGTGCACTTACATAGCGTGGATTGACTAGATAAACATTTGTGGAAAGTGTGTGGAAGGGTGTAGTCTTTCCTGTGCGGAAGATTTAACCCGGACATAAAATCTGAAGCAGCAATATTTTTAATTAGTTTTTTTTTCATGGATTTGTCAGACGGATTCCTTAGCTGGTAACAAATTTGTTAAAAAAATCTGTTCAATGTTGGTATGCTATTTATTAGCAATATCCAAAAGTTACTATATTTTCGAGTTTTATTACCAGTTTTTCGAGTTTCGTTGCCGGATTTTAAACGATTGTTAATTTTAAATCCATATCAAGAAAATCACTGACTGTCGAGAAACAATAAGGATGGCAATAGCGACAATTCAACCGAGAATTTTCAGTTTGTTAAAAAGATAAAATACACAATGTAATGTATAATGTAAACATCCCGTATACATATAGATCAATAAATAAATAAATAAATAAATATTGAAGTATAAATGAATAAGAGGATGACACTAATAAATCTAAACGAAAAAGCAGAGAGATCTCTTGTCTCACCGGGACCCGTTATTAACAAGTAAGAAGTAACATTGGATGAGATCAAAGCATAGTCAAAAGCATCTGACATTTTGGGTAACATTGGATGAGATCAAAGCATAGTCAAAAGCATCTGACATTTTGGGTTTGGTATTTTTAGACGTTCTTAATTTATTATTAATTAAAATTCAGTGATTCAAAGAAATCACACCCTAGTTAAGTCATAATGTCGATCACATATTCCAATTTCAGAATTAACAATATTATCTTCGCCTAATTTTTGCATATTTTTGGCTCTAACTTTTTTAAATGATTTCAAGATTCTAAATAATTGGTTTCAAACCTAGATAGTGTCTCGAATAAACAAATCCGATTTTTTTTACAAGGGACACCTATTGACCTTTTCTAAAAGTCTAAATTAATTTATTTGTCCCAGATGCGACCATTACGCTTTTATTTTTCTGTATCTTGTTCTTCTTCATAATTTCAATTGGATTTATTCGTATTATCTTTTTCCTTATTGATGGGTATAAACTTGAAGAGTTAACTAACTAACTAACTAACTAACCATCACGCCGTTTCCCCGCAGGGGTAGGCAGAGAGGACGGACCGCCAAACAACTCGGTCTTGGCACACAGTCTTTGCTTCACTCACATTCATACATCGTCTCATACATACTCTTCTATTATTCCGACTTTTGACATGGCCCGACTCAAGTATCTGATTCACTTGATCGTGCCATGTCTTCCTCGGGCGTCCCCTACTTCTTCTTCCATTCACATTTGCGTCATATATTCTTCTCACATTATTTTCTTCTTTCATTCGCTCTACATGTCCAAACCATCTGAGGGTCCCTTTCTTAATCTTACTCATTATGCTTACATCAGCCTTGCATTCTTTGCGGATATCCACATTTCTCACACGATCATACATGGTTTTGCCACACATTCGCCTCAGGGATCTCATTTCGACAGCATTCAGTTTACTTTCATCCTTCCTCTGCCAACTCCATGCCTCACTGCCATATACTTGAAGAGTTTTACAATAAAAATGAATTATTAATTATTAAGGTAGGTTTTTTTACACCTACAAATAATATCATCAAACTGGGTAAAAATTGGTTAATAAATTATAAATAATACTTGATAATTATTAGAATTACCTAATGATTCAGTCTGTCACGTATCAATCTCCCACGTAATCTTATTCCCACAGTAGGTACTACGTCAAAACTAAACAATACCAACTGATTTTCCTACCGATAGGAATATGTTCTTTTAAATCGTGTACATTATCCGTAACTATATATATATTTTTTTCTTTTTTCGATAAGCTATATTCTATTTCTATAGGATAGATACCGCACCTAATAGAACTTGAAATATAACTTTGAAATTTGATGAATTGTTCAAATATTGTGAAAAAACTGGATATAAGAAATATAAACAAAAGAAATAAATATTTCAAATATTTTATTTGAATTTTTGGTATCTACATTTTAATTTCAATTTTGAGATTGAAATTTGAATTAAAAATAAATCTGAATTCATTTCAATCACATACTACTATCATTGCAATCTTTAGAACACAGGTGGGAACGCTGTCCTTGTTCTACCGGTGTTTCAATGGATGATGCTCAGAGGAACTAATGTCATTGATCCCTTCGGCACCTGTGCATAATCGGAAAACAACAGAATGGGTTGTTTCTACAGCTCATTCTTAAGTTCAACAGCTCGGCTGTGAAACAATTTGCCGGCCTCTGTGTTTCTCCCATAATTTACTGTGTTTACTCCTGCGCAAAAATATCCAAGTGTTTTTACGGTTATATTTTTACGGCAAAGTTTTTTTACACCTTAGCTCAGTTGGTAGAGCTGTTTCCATGAAAGTAGAATGTGTTAGGTCCCATGGGTTCGAGTCCCAGAGGTGCCAATATCTTTTTATGATTTTTCTGTCTCCAGATATTCGCTAATAATGTCTTCATTTATTTAAATATAAAATGTGAAGTCAAACAAAGCTGCCCGTGGGGTCTAGAAGTCAAAACCCATTAAAAGCGCTAATAATACACTATTAGTAATGTTTATTGTTCTGTACATCATTTCGTAAAACGTGAAACAAAACACTCTCATTTGGAAAGTGTCTCTTAAGCCGATTGTGAAACATGCTTTACCTTTATGGACATGTATAGAACGTGTAACATCACTAATTGTATCCAAGTGTGTACAATTGTACATTGTGAGATGTTCACGTACTCACTTAAGCACATTTGTAGCGTTTTGTTATTTTCATTCAACTTTCTTTAAACCTATTTTGTACACAAAGGCATGCCTAATTATTCATAATACTGTTATTATGATTGTTTTATCGAAAGCAGAAAATATTTTTTTAACAAAAGTTTTTTGAAGTCAAAACTTCTGCCACTGTAGCAACTAAGGTCAAAACATGGACAGCTTTTATTTTTCTGCGATTGACAGCGGTCATTACTTGCCACATTTTTTTTGGACCAAATTTTACGATTTTATAATTTTTTTTTATAAATCTAACGAATATCAACAAAAGATAGGTGAATTCATTGGCTATATAGAACTATAATCAGTTGTATTTCTCCATATTAAAATACGGAGGTATATATTTTTTTAATGTGGGCGGAAAATATTTAAAATAATCACATGCAATCGGAGGAAAAAGTTTACGAGTGGTTATTAAAGTTGTAATTTTAAACTCTAAAATTTTAAAGCGACAAACACATAAATCTATAGAATTTAGCCTGCGGAAGAATGAGATAGAATAATCGATCTCCTATTTGTGCGGTGCTTCGTAGCCTATCGGTTTCTTCTATGTGCAGTGCTTTGTAGCCTCCTCACTATAGTCTACTTTAGTTTTCTGAAAATTTGAGTGTGTGCGTGAATGCTACCATGTTGTTAGGTTGGGACGCGTTGTCATCGACAACGAGTATAACTGCCGAGTTTCAGCTATAAGAAGTCGATAGCTACAAGAAGATTTGTCGTTTAAAAAATATTTTAAAGTTTCATAATTTTTTTTCAAGTTGCGGTCGGAAACTTTGGATTCATAAAGGTGTACATTTGAATTATTTTGCGGTAAACTTTTAGGGTTGAATATGAAGCGTGTTGTTTTTCTTTCTAACATCGTTTAAATCATATTTCTAGCAATGATAGTAAGAGAGACACAACGATTTCTATGAAAGCTATATGAGTTGTTCCGAAAACCGAACAAATAAGCCTGTGGAATAATAAGAAAAATAGTTCCGCTTAATAGCTTCCGATCGTTAATAAATCTAAACCTGATCTGAGAATATCGTAATTTAGTAAGGTCAAAAAAATCTAAGTAACATAATAATTTCACCTTACGTTGTTACATACGTGAGGTAATATCTGAGACTTCATCAATTATTATTAATATAATATAATAGTTTTTATTCGTTCAGGAAACGTCACGTCAGAACGAAAGTCATCTCCGTTCGCCATGAACTTACTTCGGAATAAAACGGAAGAGTTTCTTCGTAATCAGCACGTATTTGATCTTTAAACTTACAGTTAAGAGGAAGCCACAAAACAAAAATATGCATATTTTTAGTGAGCATTATATCGCCACGATTATAAGTTCTTATTCGTGGCGCTACAGCCTATATCGAGCTTTGGCCTCCTGCAACTGTCGCCTCCAACTCCTCCTGTCCTCAGCGGCTGACTTCCAGTTTGGTACCTGGAGAAGTTGTGCTGCATCTCCTCTTACCTCGTCTTCCCACCTCAGTCTGGGTCTTCCCATTTTTCTCTTTCCACCTGGGTGTCCAGTCAAAATTTTGGGATGCGTGTATCCGGTATTCTCTGTACATGCCCAGCCCATCTCAGCCTGAGGAGTCTCATGTGTGCTGAGATGCTAGGGGCCTTATATATATATATATCATACAATTCTGTACTGTGCCGGATGCGCCACTGTTCACCCTCTTTCACGGGTCCACATATTCTTCTCAGCACTTTTCTTTCAAAAGTATCCAGCGTTTCAGCCATCTTTACCGTCAGTGTCAGCGCCTCACATCCATATGCCAATACAGTCTTAACAATGGTCTTGTCTTATATATGGTTTATTATTATGGTCACGATTATAAGTAATAGGCTAAAAAATAGCTTGGCAAATGAAACGCTCGATTTTAAGCGCAAAAGCGGTTTTAATTTATATCATTAATAATTTTATAAGATAGCAAAGAAAAACTGTTACAGAGTAGTCTGTTGGTAGTTTACGCTTAATATTTTTTGCAAACTCCTCGTAATTAACAATTTTCTTTAAATTCTACTCTAGCGAAACGATGAAAAAGTTTTAATTTATCCAAAACATATTTTTTGCTTTTTACAATGCAAACCGATTTGTAGTAAAGATTAATCTAAAATAGTGATTTCACGTTAAGCTTTGCCTTAATTCAGATGCGGCTAATGGCATCCGACAACACGGTGGTAAACGCTGCCTTCCAGCATATCTAAACAATTAGATTTGTCAAAGAGCCCCTTTCGAAACATGTCTCCTTTCCTCACACCTACTTATACCCTTCTCTCTTAAGTACCTCTCCCTGGCCCCACCAAAGTTGATGTTCTCTCTCACACTTCTAAGTTACCTTTAAATGCTCTGTAATTGTGTAATTTATTTAATACGCTTTATACACCCCTGAGGAAGGTAAAGGTTGAACCGAAACCGGTTTGTTAAAGATATATAATGATGTAGTTTTCAAACAAAGTTATTTTATTGTTATTATTATAAATAAATGATATTATCTTCTTTATTATCTACTACATGTGAAAGCTCTTCCATTTATTGTTGATGGGGTGATCTTTAATAATATTTTATATAAAGTCTAAAAGCAAAAATAAAATATTTCACCTCATATTTATAACATCATCAAACATACTACTTATTTCGATTGTCTGTACGTTCTGTGCGTCAGTTAGTCCTGCGTGATATCTGCTTCAATAAAATCATAACATTTGCTTGGAATTTAAGTTCAATATTGGAACTGATTGTGTGAATAATAATTAACACAATCCTATTAAATATAACATAGTTGTCTGAGATATGCGTTATTCCTGCGTGAAACTATTCACGTTTAATGAATCAAATTTGCTTTGAATTAAAGTTTCATTTTCAAAATTGAAATTACTTATACTAAATTAGATATTGAACAGCCAAATAAATTTATCTTTCCCATAAAAATCATCTATTTATCCCCCTTTACCTCTTTTTCACCTCCCACTAAAACACCTAAATATTATGTTGAGACATAATCACGTTTATTGGGGGTTTGCCTGAAGCTCACATATTAATTTATTTAGGCAAATTCATAATTGAATTATCATTGTTATTTCCATGCCCCACAAGGGATGCGAGTTATTTATATTTTAGATTAATAAAAACAGTATGTTGCCATAATTTTTTAAACGTACAACGCCGTTAAAAAATTTTATACGTTGTGCAACTAAAGTTAGCGGTGAGAACCAGATTTTATTTTTCTAGACGATGAATTACTAACTTCGGGAGGTATTCATTTAGAAACATCTTATATATTAGTAACACATTCTTCAGAACTAATTAAAATGAACACGGCGGAAAGGTCGAATCTCCAGGCCTGCTAGGGTGAATTTGACCGCACGTCCGTCTAATACGCCGTGCCGCGGGCGCATATTTGTTTACACGCTTTCTTCACTTACGTCGTTAAGATTCCCACATTATTTTTCTTCTTCTTTTCTTTGATAGGGCAAATTCGACAGTAGGTCCGTCCAATACACTGTCGCGAGTCGCAATTTTTTGTATACACGGCTTCTTTACTTATCGTCGTTAAGATTCTGAATATATTTTACAATATAGTGTTGTTATCTTAATACATACATCTATCAGTAATTTGTTTCATAAGTTATTTTCAATATTCCCCTGTTGAATTAAGGATACTTCCAGAATGGACAGAGAGTTTAATAATAAGAAAGAGGTCTAAAATAAACTTACTTAGTAAATAATCTATCTTGTTAAAAGCTAAATAGTATGTTTCTTTTTATCGCTTAGCAAAATTTCTAACATGCTCTTTTATTTTGTTACAGGTAAGCACTAAGCACACTTCAGATTGCATCAGATAATTAATTGGATACTTGCGGGAAGATATGCAGTTCTGCACTAGGGTAATTACACAACAATTATTACGCATTACGCGAATGCAATTACGTAAACAATAATATGTAATTTATATATTCATACGTCTCCGATGCCATGATAAGTCACCCCTTACATAGTATATTCATGCAAGTCACCATTATTTATATAATAATAATATTTATTATGAATGTTATTTTGAAACTAGTGTACGAAATTGTAAATTCATTTCAAATGCTTTTGGTAACCTGCCTTGCTGTTTTTTTTTTAGCTGTGAATTGCTGAACACGAAATAAATTGAAAAAAACTTTCTATGTTATCCTTGGGTTTTTTATTTAATTGATGTAAAAGCTTTGGATACATGCCCAGATTTCGCAAGTCTCCGTCCCGGTGAAGTGCAAAAATCTACATTTCGTATTTTTCTAATTTTCTTAAGGATTTAATAAAAAAAATATGCATTTCCTTGGCGGGAGGAAGGTACACTCAGTGACAACCATTCAGGTTCATTGATACTTCTGTTGAAATGTCTTTAGCATTGTTTAGTAAGTAAAGAGATCTTTCTTGTATCATTCTTCACCCCTCTCTCTTCAATTTTGCTTCATAACCCTCCAAAATTGGGGTGCTATTATCCCACTGGCTTTGAAAAGAAAACTGAGGCACTCGTGTGGTATTCACAACAAATAAAATTGTGTATATTTTACCTCTATCATCTTGGAAATAGATCTCGATGTTTTGACCTACGAATTTCAGTCATGAACTGAATTTAAATAATATATTATTATTGTAACGGGCTTAATAATATAAATATTAAAATAATATTATTCAACAAGTCTCGACACATTTCTTACAAGCTTGTTTGCGGTCAACGACTGGGAACTTTAAAAAACATCATTAGGTATATTACTACTCGTTCCTAAGTGTTGAAATAATGTTTATATGGTTTCTTATCGTTCCAAGTGTAATCAAAGAAATATAACAGTGAACTGTAAATAAATTACGAGAAAGGTTTTTGAATACTTTTTCTTCGGTAATTTATGAAATTATATTAATTTGTAGCTTTTATATAATTTGTTATGTGAGGTTATAGGAAATGACCTGTGTGATTACTGATACGGAAGATTCTATTATGAACGCATTCAATTAACAATTTCCATAGATTTCCTATCACGTAATAGGTAATAGGTGTCTTATTTACCCTGTAATGGAGGTCTTTATATAGGGTTAGGTTAGGTCAGGTTATGTTAGGTCAGGTTTTTAATTAACAGTTATTAAATACTTTAATAAACAGTATCTATATTTTCACTCCCATTTAAGTTTTAATAAAGGCAGTTAGTAAAAACTAGTTTTAACTAGAGAAAACGCGTTATAAGTAAAAACGACATATATAAATCCTTTTTTTTCTTCACTAATCGCAAATTCACTTTGTGGCGTCAATTTAATTGAATGAATACAAATCTCTTTGAATACACCACTTATTTCATCAAAATTATCAACATTGTTAATAATAATTAAAACCGATGGTTTCTTCGACAGGATAAATAAAAAAAATAACAAATTAGCAATAGACAAATAAGTATAGATAAATAGGTACCTGTAGACAAAGAAATTTTACCAAGGTGGTGATTAATTGGTTTACATAATTAAAATATATGTCTATGCTTGTTTGTCTATTGTTTTTTTTTTCATTTTAATTTTATCCTGACGAAGGAACCATTGGTTTTGAAATATGTTGATAATTTTGATTATATAAGGAATGTACAAAGCGATTTTGGTTTTCATTTACTTTTATTTATATTGGATTTTTACAGATATTCTCGCATAAGTGAGAACGATCCAGCAATAAAAACTCAGTTAATACATATACAGTTACTAAAATCTACTCCGACCAAGGATACATTTGAATACATACATCTAAATATATATTTTAAAATATCTTATTAAGGTATATAACTAAATACGATCAGTGATCTACTTATCTACAAACTATGTATCAATTCTTATTGATGGTCTCTTATCAGGGCAATACTAAGATTATGTTTCACTCTTCCACTATTTTTACTTGCTGTTAGTTAATTTTTTTTTAAGACGAAGAAAGGATCTAAAGGGTTTTTCCCGGAACATTGTATGGTATTTATTTAAAATATGAATATAGCAAAACACAAAGTAACAATGTTTTACAAATACCGTATTTTAAAAGACTCAAAGCATAATACATGCAGTCGCCAATATTCACGTTTTATACGTCAATAGAAATAACTGGACTCGATAACAACGGCAACAAATTACCTTTTATCGCCTGTTATCGGAGACTGTTATCGGTAATAACTTACCCCTACTGATGCTTACAGGTTTTCGAACTCTGCCTAAAAAAATATTCTTGTTTCTCCTAGACAAAACCACGTAGAAAGTCAGGTTCAATAACCTATTGAATAAAACAACATGTAATGACATTTTTTTATCTACACGACACAATTATGCTCCACCTTAGAGAGCACAGGTACAATACATAAGACAAACTCACTATCACTTTAATTTATTTCATAAAAATAAGAGTACATATTTAACGACCTGCACGTAATAATACTAAAATATAAATTCTTTATCTTAGCGGTTATCTATTCACGATTTTCATTGGCTGATGTTTAATTTAGAAAATATATTTAAATTCTAGCGAATCATAATAGGAATCGGACGCCATTGTTGGAAAAGTTATAACGAGTTTGCAAATGATGATACATATTATATTTATGAATGTATTCAAAGGTGAATTAATGAGCCATCAATCATTATTGGTGTGAAGGAATTTTTATTTATTTATTTATCTTAAAAATGATGCATATTATGATATTACTTGTTTTCCATTAAAAGCATTAGTTTTTGAATGGAAAAAGAGTTTACATTTCATATAAGTAGGTACTTTTTATACAGTCACGTTTTTCACATAAATAGGTTAATACACAGCTTATAAACATCGCAATCAAGACCCTATCTAAAAAACATAAACATCGTTAAACATCGTAATATAAACATCGTTAAACATCGTAATATAAACATCGTATTCGGTTATTAGAAAAATAGGTATAATTTTAAGTGTGACATTCATTTAAAAATTGAGGAAGCAGTTTTCCCGTTGATGATTTCTGTAAAATGCTTTTTGATAAAGTTCAACAATTGTACTTTGTCATTAATGCTTCTGATTTCTACTGGTAGGTTGTTAAGGAAGTATTTTCCTTGTTATTTCCTTTGTGATTCCCTTAACGGTTAACTAACTAAGCCTAGAATGGTGGGACGGTGATATGTTTTATTATGACCGGTCAGTGGCTGAGTTGGCATCGCGTTTAGGTCCCACCCAGGCGTCGTCGCGTGTTCGATTCCTCGGCTGGGTAAGACCTCCACCACGGCACACACAACATTTCCACTTACTGTTGTAGTAGAAGGAAATTTTAAAATATTGCAAAGGGAGGGATGGATTCATGCGTCCTTCACTCTTGGATACATCGATTGACCCTCAGATTCCTGCCCAACCCTCATACCTTTTTCTTCCCAGAACTTTCTCTTCTTCCTTTTACCCTCCACACAACATCCCCAAATATGACTAGAGAGGCTCAGAGCTTAACTAAAAAAAACCTGTCTCTCTCTTTTAAGAAAAAAAATAATAATGTCCCTAGAAACGTGGGCTAAAATTCATTGCTTGTAGGTAGCTAACTATCCAATTAAATCATTATATTTAATATGCGTATACTAAGAATAATGTTAAAGGCTATCAATTTAATCGATTAATTCAATTTAATAATTTTCGAAAATTATAATTTCATTTATGCAACAATCGTGGGTAACAAATACAATATATATACCTACATTATGTATGTAGGCTACATACATCCCATTACTACTTTCATTTTTTTGTTTACTATGGGGGAAATTACTTTCTCCTCACATTGTGACCGTCCACTCAACAACATTACTGATCCTTATAAATAAACAATTCGTAAATAAACAAGAATTTGCACCAACACAACACCCGAGAATGCCTTCAATAAATACGTATTCTCAGCATGCCTTAATTTGCATTGGATTACTTTCAAGATCAATTAGTATAATGTCAATACATCATTATGCACCGCGAAAGTTGATCAATTTAATGTAATGTAAAGCAAGAGCGATTTAATGTAAAAAAGTAATGTAATTTGTATTCCACGCACGCTGGGTTCAATGAATTTAAATTAAACTAAACAATGTTGAATTATTTTACCGAGTTTTATTTGAATTTTTGCGTCCGGTAATCGTGAAATAATATTTTGTAGTTTTTTCGACACTTGCATTTTTTACCACCAGCATTTCTCTATTTTTAGTGTGGATTATTTTAACGCTCTTGATGTAGGTAACTATTGTATATGATTCAAACAATTTAAAATAAAAACACAATTCAACCGTTTGAAGTGTTTTTTTAGTCCATTTTTAATGCCTTAAGACATGGCGTAGCTCACAGCTGTCCGTAGCCATGTGGACATGGCATACCTAATTGTAATATGTTGTAAAAACTCGAGGGAGTGGGGAGGAGAAGGAGATAGAGAAGAGGAAGGTCTGAAAGTATCTGGCCACTATGCACGTCTGATTCATTCCAAGCAACGTTTTGAATCTGAATGGTGGTCATTCTCCAAGACAATTCTGAAATTATCTACCAATTTACTCCGTATTTCCACGTCGTGTAATATTTGGAATCGGACCGCTAACAATAATGCACCTTAGGGGCCATTAAGGGGGGGGGGGAGTAGAGAAGTGTGACATTGTGTGACAAGGGGTACGGGAGGGGAGGGGGTCATCAGTGTAACGTCACGTAAAAAAAACTTTTTCTTCTTCATTATACGAAGTGTAAAAAGTTTTCACTTATTTTCACAGTGAATTTAGAGCAAATTAGAGTTTCTCAAATTCTAATTCTTTGCTAGCAGTATTACCAATTCACTTTAAGAAAACTCATGTGGGTTTTACAAATAAATCCACTCTTGATTAGAATAACAATTATTTGGTTTGTTCCACATCCATGAATCTTTCTGAAATTCGTGCACTCGACAATCTAATAAAATGTAAAAACTTACATTTGAAACAGCGCCATAATTATGGTCATAACCATTTTCATCTTGATTGTAAAAAGCATTCGTAATCTTCAAATTCTTTTCTTTAATTACTACATCTTTTAAATTTAAATTGGTGAACGTGTTTATGACTACTTTATTGTTTGTATTTTATTCTTATGAATATGTATAATGTACACATAATGTTTTACTACCCCATAGGTATATTGTTACTTAGTATATGATACATTAATTAACTGAAAAAATGTATATTTCAAAGTTCCATGATGAAAATAATTTTGTATGTTACGAATATTTACGCTTATCTGAAAATTCAAAAAAGAAAAAAACTGGGCATTTTCTCGAAGTGTGAGTTTTGGGGCAAATATTTCTGACAAGAGTTTTTCCGCTGAAGTCACTATTTTTCATTTCCCTCGTAAGGTTTTCAGCATTAAAACAATAATATCACTTCGGGATATAGTTTAATATTCTTCAATAATTATTGGTTAATAATTTATTAAAATTTTGTGGCAAAGCCGGGTGACAAAATAGTAGTAAAATGGGGTGACATTGATCAATTTTTATTAAATATTTTTTTTCCTAACGAACATTTTTTGTGGTAAAATTTATAGCAAATGTTTAAAAAGTTGAAATATATTTAAAATAAATTTTAGGTATGTGTTAAAATGTTGTATAAAACTTGAATTTCATAGTCACATTTTGGAGTGGGGAGACTTTGCAACATAAGGTTAGAATATAATAAGAAATCAACAAATTTGACACTTATTTTCGAAGCGTCATTGTGTCCACTGGAAAAAAAATCATTAAAAAGAAGCGAATAAAATCCAAGTGTCACTGAGAATTGTGCAGATATCCATGATGATCAAAGTCAATTATTTAATAAAATTATTTCAACAACTTGCACCCTTTTAAGCCCCGTGTCCAAAAGGCGTGGAAGAATTTTCAACCTACTCGCGTATCAGTGAAAGTGACTTCAGTGGGCGGAATTATAGGAGTTCCACTGCCATCGACTTGCTAAAAAATGAAGCGAAAGTTCGTATTGATAAATAATGTCATAAGTATTAAGTGCAAAAGGAATTCGAGGCGATCCGATAAATCTTCCATAGGAACGAAAATACATCGTCGTTATTTAATTTCGTCACCGGAGAAAGGCGAACATTTCTTATTTTATTTTTGGCGCTGCTGCGAATATTTTTGACTTATGTGAGTGAATGATTGTTCGTTTTCTATTTTAGATAGTAATTGCATCATTATTGTTTATTTTATTATTAGGTACCAAATAATATTGAAACAAAACCTATTATTTTCTTATCCATATAATACGCATTCGAAAAATGCATGTTCTTATGCACCTACCTACGTACATCGGGACAGTAACTATTTTGCGGTAATCAATAAAAATTATCTTATACTCTCGATGAACATTTGTTCGCTAAAAGTGATATCTATTTATACAGGGTGTAACAGCACGTACCCTAAGGATTTTATCCGACGAATCTTGAGCATATTTGAAGTAAAAATGTACTTACATGTCATTTTGCCTTACAATGATTTTTTTTCAATTAAAAACAATACAAATATTTTTCCATCACACGTTGCAACTGAGTATAGATAGATAGATAGTCAGGTATCGACTAGCGGGTCACGTGATAAGCACTCCGTCTCGTTTCAACAGCACGTTGACGCATGAGACAGCGTGCGTATAACGTGAACCCATCGCGACGTGTAGCAGTGTGATCAGTGGCAATGTGTTATTGAAAATATGTTTTTTTTTTATTTAATAGAAAAAAATATCATCGGACAGCAAAATTACATCTACTTTTTGTACTCCAAATATGCTCAGGAATCTCTGGTTAAAATCATTCGGGTAAGTACTATTACCTTCGACCAAGCTATGACTATCATACATTGTATAAAGAAGAGTGTTCTTTCCGGAGGGCGGCATGGACCCCTATCACCTTATCCTATCCCTTAAAGCAGAATTTTGATTCTTCTTATTGAAAGTTTGCATACTTGACGTTCAAAATAAGATGAAAAGTACTGTCTACATCTGATTTTTTTAAATTATGCGTAAAGGCTGGGCAACGCCGGGGATTTCAGCTACATAGATATATATATATAAATAAAACAAAAATATTAATTTCCGAAAAAAAAAATGAAAACTATAGCCTATCTTATAGATTATCTATTTTTTATCATACATCTAAGACAAGCGTATTAGAATGAATGCATGAATGCTTGGATGGTCGGCAGGAGTATCACTAAAATATAAGATTAAAAGTTCACGTATTCTTGGTAGCCTGGGTGTCACGGACATAAACAGTAAGCTGGAGGAACGACAGTTGAGATGGTATTGGCACATAAGATGGAGACCATCAGACAACACAGTGTAGCAGGCAATGTCTACGGAGCTTCATCGACAGTCATACAAAGGAAGACCAAATAACTCCTGGATGACTCAATGCTCGAAAATACTTCGGATACTCAGAACCGAAGAAGCTACAACCTGTGAACGAGAAGAGCCGACCCCTAGGCAATGAGTTGGGACAGCGCAAGGAAGAAGAAGATCTAAAAAAAGCATGTTATTAAAATTTAATTTGCCATAACATTGATAGCAGTAAAATTAATAAAGGTATTCAGAAACCCATATCACCACTATACCATTTATATCGACTAGGAACAGAGTATGCATGTAATTTTAAATTACTAACAATCCACTGTAAAACACCGGTTGAATTCAAGCGTAAGCCATATACATTGATACGAACCAACGGCTATATGGCTATATATTATGAATCAGTTATGGTTTCATATGAATACACCGTAATATATTATGATGTTATTTAATTAAACATTAATAATTGCATACGCATAACAACATAATATTTTGTTAGTAAACGTTCTAACGGAATCTTTACATTGTTCTTAATGTTTAACAACTCCATATGTTTCCGTTACTGGCTTACTGTTTAATATTTTAAGGAAACTTAATTATATTTTGGTATAACAATAACACTGCTTAAATCATATATCTCACTGTAATACAAAAAGGAAAACATATAAAATTCTCCTAACTTAATAAACGGATTGCAATCTTTAGAGCACAGGCGTCAGGTGGGAATGCCGTCCCTGTTCTACCGTTATTACAATGGAATATGCTTCGAGGAACTAGCGTCACTGATATATAATAATGATCATTTAATAATGCTAAAAAAAACAAATTCTATCTGACCGGCGAATCTATCCCAGTTTGGTACTGAGCGTAGATGTACCGAGTTGAACCTGTGGATTAAAAAGGTAAAAATTGGTGACGTCACACGGTTCCTTATGACGTCACGCACGCCGAAAAATGAAAACTTGGAAAATTATTTAAAATATTAAAATTAACTATAAAAATAAAGATGATGTTATTTAAGTCAGAAAGTAATTATTAATAAAAAAAAAACGAGACATAAAATTTTTCATACAATAAATACCCGCGAAAACTCCGGCGTGACGCTTGAAAAAGTCAATGCAGTGATTCCAACATATCGGACTGTTTTTGTGTGGTGTTTTATTATGTTTTAAATAATTATTTATAAATTTTCGTATAATAAAATATAATAAAACTTATATTATATACAGAAACAGCGTTTGTTGATCTGTATGACTAAATATTTTTTAAGCCGTAATATTTTTCACTGGATTTCGTTACTAGCAATTTTCTTGTAAAATTGATTAAAAAAACAATGGATTTAAAAACTTAACAGTAAATAAAAAGTTATATTTTCATGAGAGTTAGTTAAAATAATTTAAAAAAAAAACCTCACGCTATTTTCCGACAGGGACAGGCAAAATGATGGATTCTCACGAAACTCTGCATTGACCCGCACTTTGTATCATTTACGATCATACATTCTCTTATGTCAGTATTCACCTGTATGCCATGACTAAGCTTTTTTCTCTTTTATACCCACGTCATAAATTCTCCAACACTCCCCACCCTAACAATCCGCTCCATAAATACAAATCTTTATCTTGAGTACATCCATAAATTATAAATTATCTTTAAATTTAAATTTCTCCACACTATGGCAGTGCTTTCTTAAAGAGAGATAGTTGTCACTTCGAAAACAGAAGTCATTTTGATGACGTAAAAGTTATTATTCTTAAGTTATCGGCTAAGCGTAATTTTTATTTTGATCGCTTTTAAACGACACTTAATAAACGGTCCCTTGACATCTCAACACCCTTTAGAGAAAAACGTAATCAAAAGTGATAACTTAACCCTAATATAACGTATTTAACCTAGTTTTTTCATAATTTTAATTACATTTCAAAGAAGTGATGAAGTACCACCGTGTTGAGTTGTTCGGTCACCAAATCAACAACATAATTATTATTTCATTTTATATAAAGATTCTCAAGAATTAGAGTACCTGTAAAAATAATAAAGAAGGTCATATTATTCAACGAAAATTGCTTCATTTATCACAAAGTGCTTTTTGGTGACGGCGATATAATTCACAATGAAAAGCTTATCTTATAAAAATAGAATAAAAAAAATTAAACCAGAAATTCGATGTGGGCGTGTTTCGTAATCCAAAAGTCTGGCCAATCTGGCCAGACTTAAGGCATAAGGCGGAGCTTAATGCTAAATCACCATTTTAGATTAATATTTAGGTACTAGGTACGAATATCTTTTCATCATAAACACAACAAAGTATGCTTTGGTTAAATTGAAGCTATTCTTACCGTTTATATTGAATAGATCCACACCTCCGAAAAATAATTTCCCTCAGGGCCTATGTCATTTTTAGGCATGCTGTGTGGGTTTTAGGAAAGGTAGGAAAAGGGTATGAGGGGTGGGTAGAAAACCGAGGGTCAGTGTGTCCAGGAGTGACGGACGTGTAAATCCAACCCTCCCATTGCGCTGTAACGCGATGTTCCGAGAGAGTACGGCTGTTGAGGTCTCCCCCAACCATTCTCTCCCGATCCGGCCTGCCAGGCAGCTGGTGGGCAGACGTACTCACCGCCAAGATCCGGGCAAACCTCACCCCATGAACCCGGGCAACCCTACAAACTCAAGCGAACCACTTGGGGTGACATATGGCAGAGGTGTTGGTTATCCAATAAATTATTCCCGGGGTGGCGGTACCCATAATCGCCTCCCAAAGTGTACGACAATATTATACAATGTCAGGTGAGGAAAAGAAAGACAGGTCACATGATAAATGGGCTAGAAGCAAAGGGCACTGAGTAAGTGGCAACATTTGTTAACATTCTAATCTACACGAAAGTCATTTCTAGTGTGCTATTTTATTTCTATTCAGCGCTTATAAATGATTTGTTCTCGCGAATATCCGATTATGCAATACATGTTTGCATGTCGTACAGTTTGAGTAAGAAATTATTATGCGCGGATGTCGTTTATTATTACGTTAGTAGCTATTTATGAGATTTTTCCATTGAATATGAGATACCTACATAATGCAGTCTATTGAATCTGTGAGAGCTGCTGGTCCATGAGAACCACAAAAAAAAAATTACCATTAATTTGTCTTCTATTTATTTTGTGTATAAAAGCTTTTTGTGTGTATGAGTAAAATTTTAATGTCGTCGATTGTGATGAAATAGATCAGTATTCGATTGCATCACTGCCGTGCTGTTGTATAACCACTCTAGCGACAGCGCGATTTAAAACTTTTTCACCCGATTGCTCGTGATTTTTTGGAGATTATTTTGTATATTTTCCACCCACATTAAAAAAAATATTTACTCCAAATTTTAATATGGAGACATACAAACTGATTATAGTTCTATATAGCCAATGAATTCACCTATCTTTTGTAGATTATCACATATTTGTAAGATTTATTTAAAAAAATAAAAAATAAAACCGTAAACTTTAGTCCAAAAACTTTGGTAAAAAAATGTGGTGCAATTTTGGACCGCTGTTCCTCTTCTTCTTCTTGTGCCCTGTCCGTTCAACGGACGCTGGCTATCATGTTGGCTATGTGGACTTTGTTTGCTGCGGCCCGGAACAGCTCTACAGTAGACTGGCCAAACCACTGTCTCAGGTTTTTCAGCCATGAGATTTTTCGTCTTCCAGGGCCCCGTCTTCCTGCAATCTTTCCCTGCATTATGAGATGCAAGATATTGAAGTTTTCGGATTTTTATAGTTTTTAGTAACTTATTTTTCTTTATTCATCCGAACTATAACATCTTCATTCGTAACCCTGTCCGTCCAGCTTACTTTAAGTATTCTTATGTAGATCCATATCTCGAATGCCTCATGTCGTTAATTGCAGAAAAATAAAAGCGGTCCATATGTTGACATTAGTCGCTCCAGTGGCTAAATGATCATCGTAACTTAAATAATTCACTAGTGATTTTTTTTGCATTAGCTCCACACAACACCCCCAAAGATGACATAATACCTGAGAGGTATTATTTTCTACAGGGCCTCCTGTGTGGAGTTAACGAAAAAAATACCTGATCGATTTTCATATTTTCCACTTTCTCCCAAAAAGCCCCCTAATAACCAAAGAAAAACTAACAGAACATTGGAAGGCAATCGCAAACAATGCCGCAGAACATCTTTTGATTGATTAGGTGATGTAGTACATGAAAGTGCTTGTTTAGAAATTGAACGTATTGTAAAGAGGTAGGTAGTACTTTTGTTTGATTTATCGACACGTTCATAAAACGTAATGTAGGTATTTCCGTCTACTGATCATCAATTAAAGATGTTCCACACATCGTACTAACCGCACTTCACGTAGAGATGTATATCAGAATACCGGGCCATCTTTTATACCTTTTACTTCTTACCGGATGGTACACTATACGGCTTTTCAATCACTTGTCGGATTTGTCGCTTTTACCGTTATTTCTCGTCAGACTGCCCCATCAACCAGAGCAGTATTCGCTTAAGTCTCAATAATTTATAAGTTAAATCTGTTGGTACAATGTCTGTGAACATAAAGTTGTACTGATATGAATCAATTGAGATACGAAGATACCATCAAATGGCTTTATGTGAAAGATCATCATTCAGAAATAAAGACTACAAACAACTTGGCAGTAATCATAGATTGATTCTCGCATTTTTTGTATTTCTTGGACATTACCTATGTAACAATTTCTAGGCATTTTTTAAAGAGTTTTACTTTCCATGTAGGTACATTTGTTACTTAAATTTTTATTTTTCTGCTATCGACTTCGACACACTCGTGTCATTGACTAGCAACCTTAGAACTAACTTAAACATTTATACAAAAGTACAGATATGTACTCTAATAATATCTATTTATGGGTTTTCAATTATTGATCCCTTCTGAGTTGTGTACAATGTGAACCCCACTGTTGAAGTTGATAGCCACCCTTGGTCTGGAGTTCCTAAAAACATAAAAAAGCTCTTTCTACCTAAGTATAGGTAACTTGTATTGTTGAGAAAATGCTCACCTCTGTGAAACGGGTAAATTGTCTGACTACATTTAATTAAAAAAAAATAATTACCTATTCAGTTCTGCAAGTATCTTAGTTTTTGTTACAGCTGTTTAGGCTTACAAGGTCATTTTAAAACTGTGGTTAAACCACTTCGAGACGACTTATTTATACGATTCTACATTTCAACTGTGTCTAAATTGATTTATTACCGATTAAACCAATTTGCTGAGAAAATAATTGAGACACTAGTACTTCGAAATCTGGTTTCCCGCACTAAATGTTAATGTTTTCTTAATTGTTTAATAATGACGTTATTGTTATGACTCATTTAAGTGCCTTATATTGTTTAGGTTTTGTAAGCATACTAAGGAGTGGGGAATATGTAAAATCTGAGAATGTCTGTCTTTTCTGTACTTAATAAAATCCAATAGTAAATATTGTGATAAATAAATACACGCACGTGTTGTGATTTCGCCAAAGTTGTCGCAATTTATCAACAGAGTTTACTGTGTAAATGGAGAATCAGTATCCTGTGTTCCTTTTACGGACTTAAGTAATCGTAATCCACTCCCTTGTACGGCGTAAGCTATACTTAAAAGCAACGGTGATCAAAAGAAGAAGGGAAGTTGATGGTACCGGATCGGAGGCATCTTAGAACAGGTTGATTAATTTATTAACTTATCAGCTAGAGCTGGATGGCCCGGTTTTGCAGATGTTCCGTAAACCGTGTGTGATGGTTGTTGGTCTTTGAACGGAGTAGAATATACATTTGTGAGATGAGAAACGGAATTGAAGACTCAAGTGGCTGTTAAATTGTAGATTTATTTGACGATTTACAATATTATTAGCGCACACCCGTGAAAAATCTGTGGGATAATTTGAATTCTTGAGAAATCAATGAAACAATATTTCTTTGTTAGAACCACGTATATATTTTAGTAACGCCGACCAGTTTCAGAATGACCGTTTCTTCCTCAAGGCAAACATATATAATGACTTGACAATTACAAATTAGTGGGTGAGTACAATGTATTACTAAGTGTTGTGGTAGGGGTGGGGGCATGGCTAGGGATTAATGAAGAGTGGGGGGAGGAAACAGAATAGTTGTTGAACGGGAACGTATTCAAGATAGGACTATAAGACAATATTTTTTGTTTATTGATAAAGGACTCTTTATTATTAAGGGATTTTTTAAAATTATATGTTTGCCCTGAGGAAGGAACGGTCGCGGTCGGTACGGAATGGAACGTTAAGTGGTTCTAACAAAGTAATATTGTTTAGTTTATTGGATAACCACAAAGTTATAGCTATATTCAAAAGTACTTGAGAAATCGGTTTCAATCTTTTAAATAATACAATATTATATTGTAATTTAACCCTTCTCTGAATTCTTCATACAACTGAGTCCAACTTGTAAATCACAGTTGAATTCAAAGCAAATTTTAGTTCATTGTACCTGATTTCAAGTGTGTAAACAACCACGTACAGATGGCTGAAATTAGTATTCCTGGTATTCCTGATGTTTTATAGGTTATTTCATAAATTATCGTAGAAATTGATTATAGAAGCCATATATAATTGCAGATCGTTCCAGAGTGGAAGTTTGTCGCACTATTGCCCCGATTTCAAAGAGGAAACCGGCGTTTTGTCCATACAAACGTATTCCCAGATTTCCACTCTGGATTTTGACACTACTACAAATATTTTTAATATAATACAGATATCGACCACCAGCGTGTCGTTACATTTTGCTTTTTTTGATAAGTTACTTCTTAGAGGATTTAGGACCCTCCAAAAATCGTTAAAATTGTCTGGTTTGAACGACATCAAGAGACTTTCAGTATACTAGCTGGACAACTAACTAACCATCACACCGTTTTCCCCGACAGGAGAAGGCAGAGAGGACGGATTGCTAAACAACTCCGTATTGGCACACACTCTTTACCTCACTAACATTAATACATCGTACATAATCTTGTATTATTCTGGCTTTTGACATGTCCCGACTCAAGCATCTGATTAATTTTATTGTGCCATGTCTTCCTCGGGCGTCCGTGACTTCTTCAAATATTCACATTTGCGTCATATATTCTTCTCACACTACTTTTTTCGTTCATTTGCTCGACATACCCAAACCATCTAAGGGCCCTTAGATAATCTTACTCATTATGCTTACATCAGCCTTAGATTCTGTGCAGATATAAGCTAGACAATATATTTTTAAAAAAGCGAACGTCCGGACGTTGCGAATTTTATTCTTATTCAGTTAGTAAAAAATCTTAAAAATAGGTCCAGTTTTGGAAGAGAAACACGGGAATACAAAACCTCGATTTTGATGATTTTATTTAGGTATTATCAGCCTGAGGTGCAGTTGTCCCTTCCCCTCAGTATTCGGTAAAATACCTTTTGTTCAAATTTTTTGGGTAAGTGACTGATCTGACAAGCCAGGCACATCCCAACCTTCCCCTTACCAAACAACCCTCAGACCACTAACCTTCGACCGTGACTACAAAGAAGAAAATCCTCTCAAACGGAGACCACTGGCGTTCGGAAAGTTACCCTACACAACTATTTTCAGCTCGATCCGTTGCAAACTTTTAAAATATCCACTTGTGTAAAAAAAGAACAGACGACATTTCGTCTAATAGAAAATTTTCCAATTGTCCAAAATCAAACAGATTACCTACAAACAAATGGTGTTGACACTGTGACGAAGCTGTACAAATCTAGATACCTGATATAACAAAATATAGAACGTCACACTTTTCGCGCTAGTGTATATAATTATTTATTATATTTATTATGGGTGCACGAGCAACTTTGTATCAAAACACAATTAATATTAAATTATCGCGAATAACTTGTTCGCTTCCATTATAACCAGTAGTCCAGTAACCGACATCTCAGCGAGGGCAAAAAATAAAATCATCTTCAAAGAACCGCAGTGTCTCGTGCACCCATCTGTCAACTAGAGATGGTTGATATTCTTGTCCCGGTTACTAGGAACCGGTTCTTTTGCTGTCACTGAATTCGCCAATAATAATAGTTGTGCATGAACGGCAGCACGTTTCTAAATTTCTCTTATAATAAATCAAAACCAAAATTTCCTCAGAAATAATAAAATTTTGTAAGTAGGTACCGCTTAAATTCTCATCTTTATAGTAATACTTCACAACAGTTTTAGCTGCTCCCGTCTGGAGTCAGTGAGACTATGGCATCCCCAATTGGGGTATGTTGTGAGGCTGTAGGTAGTGGGGAGGGGAAGGAGATGGGGAAGAGGAAGGGGGGGAAGTAAATAACTATTCCAGATCCAGTCACCAAACACGGCTAACGCTATTTCAAGCAACGTTTCTATTCTGAATGGTGGTCTTACTGATAGTATCTTCCACCGCAAATATACTATACATTATTTTAAATGAATTAATTGTGAAATAACACAAATAAAATTTATTTTCCCACGCCGGGATTCGATCCCGCGACTTTCGGATTTCCAGTCAAAAGCTTTACCGCTAGACCACGCTGGCCGCCTACTTAATTATAAACCAGTTTATTTAGTTTATGTAATATTTAAAAAAATTCAAATAAGGAATTGTACAATTTTTTCAAAAAAAATGTGTCAAATTGAATTGAAATCTCAATTATAATTCTTTTTCAAACCAAAATTTGTTAATAAGAAGGTCCAAATAATAATGTCGATTTTAAAAATAATAATCATAACTGAATAATTAACAAGGCCAGCATTTTGAATTGGAAATTGGACGTAAAAAAAAATTACAGATCAAAGAAATGCAAAACAGTCATTTTTTTCTTTTCTTTATACATGTTTTGTACAAATGTTATTGCATGATTTTCGACTACTAGACTAGACATATGCCCGTATTATGGAAATCGAATTATTATTAATTTTTTATATTAGCTCCACATAGGAGGCCCTGAATAAAATAATTACCTCCTATGTCATATTTGGAGATGCTGTGTGGAGGGTTATTTTAAGGAAAGGATGGAGAGGAAGTTTTGCGAAGGAAAAAGTTATAAGGGGTGGGTAGGAATCTGGGGTTCAGTGTGTCTAGGTCATCCGCAGTTAAGCCTCGCCCAAGATATTAAACAAAACAGGACTTAACGAAGTCGAAGCGTAGCAACGCTCAGTCGATTATTTTTCTGAGTTTAGTTTTGGAATATTATAATCAAGAACGAAAACTTATAATTGTGGGACAAATAGTGTGAGGAACTGATTTTTTTCTTAGAATTTATTAAACCAAAAGGTGGCTTTCCGTTCTTAGAGATTCTTCAGCAACCCATCAACCATGTTTTTTTTTACATTGGGGAACCTGTTCCAATAGTAAGTGGTTAAAGAACCGGTTCAACTGGAACCGCAGTTCGTTTCAGGTTGACCATCCCTATTGTGGACCACTGGGCCATCGGAAATGCTGAATACCGTGTCGCCGATAAACTGCCCCCTTTTACGGGGAGCCCCCGGCACTATGTTAACGGGGCGAATAACGGGGTACGTGTCGACCACTAAACAAGATGTTATACATAGTCTGCTGACTGATGAAAAGACTCAATGTGGAAATTCAAGAACAAAATAAGATATTGGAATGAGTACCTACATATTGAAACCATCATTGTATACATTGTATTGGATTGATGCTGTTCTTAGCGCTTTCGTTCCAACAGTTACTAGTGTTCGCATTAAATGCCGATTCTAAATCCGCTACAGCTTTCGAACGAATTATGATCAACAGAAGAACATGTTGTTAGGCTTGTCAGATTATTGCAATTTGACAGGAAGCTAAAACGCACTAAGAATCAGCGTTTAACGAGGACCAGCTTTCAAATGTCGTAAAACCAAAATGGCGCTGAATGTCTATTTGATGATAATGTTACATTTGATTTCTGCGATACAACTGGCTCTTAGTTTAAAGAATTCTGTGGGTAAAATACACTGAAGACTTTAAAGAGAAATGTCATTGATGAGAGAGAGGATTTATATGTGATATATTTATATATATGTAATAAGTCTATATGTGGAGCAAGATCGGAAGATTAGCGCGTATGTGGATTTACCTCCGAAGATAGTGTAGTAATAGTGACTTTAAAAATACTAATAATAAACAGCAAAAGTGATCCTAGATACCTTAGCAAGGATTGAAGAGCTTTTGGGATTTATAATAAACTGTTGGGGAAGCTCTAAAATGATACCAGGAGAAAATAAATTTCATATTCGAGGCAGGACTCTTTAATGAATCGCAGATATTGTTAAACCCCTGAGCAACGACCAAGTATATCCTCGATCAAAGCCCCTAAGGCTAATTTGTTGGCTTTTCCGAACATCTCATATAGGTATCATATAAATTGTGTTATGTCCCTTACTCTCCTAGTGAGAAAAATTATATAAACGGTGTTAGAAAGAGAAAATACCACGCTTTATATTAAAATAAAAAAGATAACCACAGAAGAAGTTAAATGTACACCTTTATGAAACCAAAATTTCGGATCTCAAAAAAATTATCTGCTCTGATGATTGACATTGTAACACTGTTCGAAACGTTGGCTAAAGGAGGAGGTAGCGTAGCACGGCATAACACCCCAAAAATAAATAAAGAAAATGAGCCATTTTAATTTTTTTTAAAGGTTGCATGCAATTTTTTTACACTTAAAAAAATTATAAATATGTTTACCTGTTTTATAAAACTTGAAAGCGTTTTTTATCACCTTTCAAAAACCGTTTTTAATTTACGGATAGGTATGTTAATAATTATTTTATTTATTTGGATTTTATTACAAAACGGACCTTCTGACAAAATATAGCCCATGCCTGTGGGGTTAATAAAAATATACAGAACACTTTTTTGTTTTTGTAGGTAGTTCAAGATTAGATTTGTGTAATGAAAGCCTCTAGTCTAGTGTATTACACTAGATTATTGCATTCATGCATCGTAATATTACCCGGTGTTAACAGGTATGAATCTTATTGACAATGATATCAAAGAAACCGGAAACTTTTTTTTATATCATTAATGGGTTTCGGAATAGCTTTGAATCATTAGAGACTACAAAATTCTTCAACAGATAACAACAAAAGTTTTTTTTATATTTCCTCTTCGATTATTCTCCACACAAAGAATGCGGCTAGATGATACTTGCGGCAAAGGATTTTTTTAACAATAGCAAAGTGGAGCATTGGTCACAATTGACTAAGATCTATTAAAAAGGTTTCAGGATATCTCATTTTATATCACGCCTAATATCCCAATAAGTAATTCAGTTATACCCACTAAATGTCATGCAGTATAAAAAACACAGTTTCCTGTATCTACAATAATATTACCGCCTTGTTCTTTCGTATCACGAACGGTTCACACGTGTCTATCCGTGGCCATGCGATCTTAGAAACTTCGTATGAAAACACCTACCAATACGCCCAAAGAGATAAAGTAAAATATACAGTTGTATAATGCAACATTTTGTTTCAAAATTTAACAAATCTGCAACGATCGACGGTATAACCGTATTACAATTTTTATCAAAATTTAAAACATGACTTTACTAGATAAAATAAAAATCTTTTGAAATTTGAGCGGTCAGTGGATAAGTGAGCATCGCGTTTGGGTCCCACCTGGGCATCGCGTGTTCGATTCCTCGGCTGGCCAAGTCCTCCATCAAGACACAAACAACAGCTTCCCCGCTTAGTGTGGTGGTAGTAGAAGATTTTCAAACAATGTTGGGTTATTCGTAACCTGGAATGTTTGTCTTTCTTTATAAAAAGAAAAAAAAGAAATCAATGTATCTTCTTTTGTTGAAAAGAGTCGACACATCTTGAATTCGCTTTAAAAATTACAAATTTTAGGTTTTGTCCGGTTATTTCCTCAAGAACAGGACGAAGTATATCACGACTTTGTATCAAATCGCACGAATTTACGAAATAATATCTTATCTACGAAGTATAAAGTTTTATAATTCGAATACCGCTAGTGTGTGAATGAATCACCTGTCTGATGGACAGGGACGGATGAAACTGTGACTTATTTCTTGTCTCCCATTCACCGGGAACCGGTCTGGACCAGCCACCAGACATCCTCTGCCGCAATATACTCATATGTTACTATAGATGAATCTGTATGCGAGAAACGATCATCATTCACCCATCTTTCATTCCTTAAACTCTGTGGTCTCGGAAGAGTTTCTTGTGATTGATTTCAATGCGCTTTGAACATGGTTTGATGGTGTACATTTGATTACGTTGTCTTATTCTCCTTGTTTTCATCCTGTGGAACTTTCCTTAATCTTGTCTTTCCTGAACATCTGCTCAACGATGCATTATCTTCAGCCACTAAAATTTCCTGCATTATTATATATCTTTATTGGTTAGGCATTATAATATTTTTGTTTTGTTTGTTCGAAAAAATAATAAAATACATTAAAATTAATCACAAGAATGGTAGTTACGCAGTTTTTGAATTTAACAGAGACACCTAAATGGATTGTTTTAAAAATGGTATCCGAACAAGTAAGGACTGTCATCATCTGTTTTTTTGAATATTTTTACATTGTGAAATCAAATGTTCTGTAAGATTAACAACTAAATACTTAATGTGATGTTTCAAGTCACAAAAAGATTGCACTGATCTTGATTATAAGTGGATGAAATTACGGAGGCCTCCAAGCTGCAAAGAATTACATACAAGTTTGGTGAATCTGTTTTATCCCTTGAGATTTTGTCGGATTGCTATTCTTTATGCGCAAGTGGATTACATAATAATATCTTTGAGTATGAAGCTCAGAGGGTCTGGGGTTATTTACACACCCCAGCCTCGCATATTATAATACGCTTACATATCTTCGGCCTCTGACTTCTATTTTACACTTTACTGTCAAAATAATGTTTGCAAATAAAATTTCAAATGGTCTGAAGACTACAGAGTCATAAATTAGTAATGTTGATTAAGCAGATGTTAGAGCTAACCCTTAGAAAATACACAGAAATTTTGTATTTTCAAGGGCTAGCTTATTTAGTTTTGGATCATACATTGACTTGTTTTAAATTATTCCCTTCATTTACTGAAATCTAAACACTTTCACAGCACACTACTTGACGTCTGTAAAACCAGTTTCCATTATACGAACAATTTTTTTTTTGTAGAGACATTTTTTCTAGATTTCCTGGGGTGATGTTTGAAAGACAATAAGGGAAACATGGAAATATATTGATGATGGGAATGAGAAAGTGGAGATAAATGTTGGGAAAAGGTGACAGTTTCAAAACTTCATGACTAATAAAATATGAGTGCTGTTTCATGTTTCTTTTTAGTTTCTGCAGTTCTTGGAGTGAATTTGTTAAGTCACACCAAAATAAGAAGAATGTGGTATTTTGTCTGGACGCCTGACAGAAATAAAGATATTCTTTCACTCTTGGTTGAATTGAAAGTAGTGGAAAGGGGAAATTAAATATATTTAAAAGAAATCATGATTGTTAAGCGGTTTTCAATAGATCAATGATCGATCACAAGTACCGTCAGTTTGGCAAGTTCCAAGAACCCAGACTTGTTGCTAGATTCAATGTCAGTCAATATGCTGTTGCAATGAATTAAGTAATTTATGCAGTTTTTTACAGCATCATGCAGCTTTCCCTGCTTATAAATAACACTCGTACATTGTGACTTAGGTATTTCATAAGATATGCTATCATAGATTTATGAAGAGAATTATTATATTTATTCAAATACGTTCTGATTATGCAAGTTGCGATGCAAATGTTAGAATATCTCATATTGGATATAAAAACGAATTTTAAAACGTTGGCAAGATACTTCTAGATCTCCAGATTTACATAGGTAGATACTAAATTTGGTCTTTAGATTTATAATCCACCATTTAGATTCTAAAGTTGGACTTAAATTTGGACTTCAGATCTGATTGACCGGGTAATTCCAGACATCCTCTTCCTTATACTTTTGCCTCCACGCTCATCCTTAAAGATTCACACATTGACTATGCAATAGTCTCTCTAATTCCAGTGTGACTATTGTGAGGTATAATTCTTCCGTGGTGAGGTAATTACCTTATTTCTTTGGTTTTACCACAAAACCATAGGCAAATCAAACAACAAATTAAACAAGTTCAATATCAAATTGCAAAATATCTCTTCTAATTGAAAATTATCGCCATGTTCAGCTTCGTTTGCTTTCCATGTTGAGATGATTGCAATATCACTAGTGACTCAAGATTGCCGTTAATTTGAAACGTTCTATGATCCAAAAGTTTTGCAAATTTCGCAACGTCAATTGAAATTTCTAATAATTAAAATGATGCAGAATTGTGATTAATTTTACAACATCACTGCTTTCACTGCTTAGATAATGAGCCATTCCACCAGGAGCACATAAGTTAGCAGCGGTATGTTATGCGACAAGTCGCTAGATTGGTTGGTTAGCCAGTTTGTTGGCCGTTGTTCGTCTGAATCAGTTCGGGCCCTGAGGCCCTGGTGCCGTGGCCAGTGGCAATGACCGAGCGGGACCAATCATCCGGTGAAAGTTCTGCAATATCATCTGGCAGGTCTGGCAGAGGTGGACCTCACGTTTTCTGCGGCCCTGGGCCCTAAATTTATAAATCTTGCAAGGCTTTGATGTCAAGGGAAAAGTGCAATTTCATGGATCAATTTTGCAATACGACACGCAATTCTTCAGCTGCAACCTTTATTATTATTATGATTGCCGAAGAAGAAGGAGATTTCGCCGCAAGAAGTATAGGTGTTAAGTATTCACGTAGATAATTTTAGGACCCATTAGTAAATATAATAAGCTATGTCGTTCTCCAAGAGAGTTGCAAATTAGGCTTCCCTCAAAAAAGCCTAAATCCAATCTCCATAGGCACTTAGTTAAAAATATATACCTGAGCTTGAAAAAGTAAAAGTGCTGGGCCCTCACAAATATTAGTAATGAAGAATTTGCTAGATTTGAGAGGTAAATCTTTGGAGAAATAATAAATATAGACATTTAGCAGGTGAAAACAATCCCACTTTAGGTATCAATTATTGTTTGAAGAGACCGCGCCGTATTTATAAAGATTTAGCTGTGCAAGACATGTAGCAAGGATTGACGAAAACCGACCACCATAGAGGCTTCTTTACAAAAACAAATTGCAAATGGCAGGAATCTGTGGAGACGAATACCGGCTTCTCAGGCTAAAGGATTTGATGGAAAACTGAATGAAACAGAAGGACTGGTGTTTTCTAGGTGTGGCTTGAGGGTCTATATTGTTCTTAACCTTAACATTAACAACTTGAGAATTGGAATCGCAGTTAACGAAATAGTCGTTAATTTTAAGGTTCTATTTTAATTCTATCGACTTATTAGATATTTCCCTTAAATACGTTAAGTTATAAAGCTCTTCAAAATACATGTTATTCTTGTAGATAATATCTACATACACCCCACGCCGAAACGGAAATTATATGAAACCACGATAGAAGAAAATCGCAAAGTATGCTCCGGAAATTATTACAAACACGTTTTTTTCAGCTATTTTACAAGGTATATGTACGAAAAATCTCAAGTAGAATGTTTAAATGCTATTTTAAACATTCTACTTGAGATTTTTGCTCTATTTTAAACGAGTCGTGTTTGATTAAACATTTTCACAATTTTCGCTTAAATATCATCGTTTTTATTTATCGTCTCTAACATTCGTATTTACATATCTCTCCTTCTTCCTCTTTTTGAGTGGGTACTACCGGGCCTTAAGTAGAACCGGAATCGCCCCCCATGTCTCTCTAGGATCTTTCCCTGTATTTTTCACCAAATTTCTGGCGTCCTGAATTTATGTATAAGAATACTCCCTCAAATGTTTCAAGTTTAGTGTCCAAAGAAATAAACCAGTGTTCCACCCTCTCTGTCCAATCCTAAATATAACTACGTTATGATTAGTTTGATAGTAGTTATCTTAACACGAGCCATTGGAAATAACCGCGAAATATGAAAACTACTGTTTACGGATAACTACAACTTTCCCTCTTTAAATTCAGCAGCAGTTGAAGCTGTCTAGTTTTCTTGACCGTGACCATGTTTGGCTATATAGAATACCGTCTCCTTGGCATTGGCATTATGGACACTGAGACCCGCCCAGTCCTCCGGGCCTAGTCTTAAATGCAATCCACTTATTTAATAACCATATTGTGTTGATATAATAATGAATAATATATTATATTATATGGTGTTACAATCCACTTCATATGCTAATATAATTGGCGAACTGGTTTATGTAGAGGTATCTAGTTTTCTCGAACTCTTGATTGACATTTGAGATTTGGGCAGATTTTTTTATTCGTTGACGATAATAATGTATTATTTATTCTTGTAATTGGTATAGATATGGCTATCAGAAATGTTGGGCTCTCGATTTTACGTTCACATAGATTTGTCATTTTATTTATTTTCGTGAAAAGAGACGAGAGAGTAAAAATAATAAAAAATAACTCACTATTCTGATCGGTTACTTAACCCAGCTAACGGAGGCTATACCATACTGGATCTAGGTAACAATGTTCCCGATAAAAATGTCCCCAGTTAAAATGCTCCCGGTCAAAATGTTCCCAGTAACAATACTCCTTGCCAAAATGTTCCCAAATAGAAAAAGGTAAAATATCATTACATTGGCACAGACAGACTGTCCCAACCTACACTGCTATTAACAAGAACATGTCTGAAGGGAACTTTTCGACCGGGGACATTTTGGTAGACAAATTTTAACTGGGAACATTATTACCAGGAACATTAATACTCGCCACCAAATATACTATATGTAAGTTTGTGTTAATCCTATTTAATTTGAAAAATCCTTTAAGTTAATAATAATTTTGTATTTGAATTTGAACAAGCGATGTGCGGATACAGATCTAAGAAGTTTTCCGATGTTCCATGGAGATCATCAATCATGAAGATGTTTTCTGATTTCTAACCATTCCAATCTGATTTAATTATTTTCCGCTATTAGAGTATTCCATAGATCTATACACGAAGTTATAATAATTGATTATTTATCACTATTATACACATCGTTAACATGATTACGAAGGAAATGATTGTTGAAATTATGTTATGAATTACGAAGATTAATTCACTGCTGATGATGATGATTTCTTATTGATGCTTGTAGATAATTATCACACTAGTATTCATATGCACCATTTATTATGAAATGCACTTCGAGAGAAAACACATTTGAGATTAAGTAATTAAGAAGAAAGTGATGCAGACTTTCAGATCAAAGATTACAGATTTACTTAATGTATTCACATATTTTCCGTACAGAAACTTTATGCAATTTCCTTTTGTCGTTTGCAGTCCTCTTACAGATTGAATCCGAGTAAACCGGTTCGCCAAACCATCTGTTTTTTCCTTTCCCGTTTGTGAAATAATCATCTGCTCCTGTATGGGAAATCAGGAAAAAGATAGCTTTGCAACTCTTTGATCTCCAAATCTTCAATTTTTGTCTGTCAGCTTTTTCGGCTGTCGCAGATCCATATACGCATGTTTAAAAAAAAATTACATTATCTCCGAACAGAGAAGGTCCTGAAGAAAATATTTTTCTACAGAGTCTATGTCATCTTTTAAAATGCTGTATGGAGGGTCTATTTAAGAATTCTGGGAAGGAAAAATGTATGAGGGTTGGATAAGAACTGAAGGAAACCGTAATATGTGCCATACCTTTGATTAACAAAAGACTTATTCAGTTTGGTTAGAATCCCGCCATTTGTCGTCTCTGATTTCTTAATACGTAAAAATGAAAGTTTCTTTGTTTGTCTCTTGTGTGTTCCTATGTAAACCATTCAATCGAATGCGATGAAACTTTGGTGAGTTGTTGTGCGCACGCACGCGAAAGTTTCTATTTACATACTGATGACATCTGGCATTTTTAAATTTTGCATACAAATATTACAATAGTTTAAAAATGTGTGTATTGCATACAGTTTAGTTGATTGGCAGGGAGGGGAGGAAGGAGATGGAAAAGAATCCGGGAGGGGGAAGAGGATTAAAGCAGGGTGGGTTCGCGGGAGGGGAAACGAGGGACGGGGGAAGCCAGGAAAGGTGGAAGAGGAATGCGGAAGGAAAACACGGGGAGGAGGATTCGTAGGACAGGGGGACGTTGGGATGCAGGAGGGTGGAAAATGGGGAAGGTGTGAATGCGGGAGAAAAAGTGGAACGCGGGAGGCGAATCCCAGAGGCGGGAACGGGGGTGCATGGGAAAGGACACGCAGGGAGAAACATTTTTTTCTTTATGTGGTATTGCAACACACGAGTAATCTTTTTTTTATATCAGCTTCCACACGGGAGGCCCAGAGGAAAATAATTCCCCTCAAGGCCTATGTCATCTTTGGGGATGCTGTGTGGAAGGTCTCTTTGGGGAAAGGAAGTAGAGAAAGTTCTGGGAAGGAAAAAGCTGGGGGTCATTGTGTCCAGGAGTGACGGAAGCATGTATCCATCCCTCCCACTGCGGTGCAAGGCAATGTTCCGAGAGAGTCCTGTTGGAGAGGTCAAAATATCTCCCTCAACCAGTCTCTCCCGATCCGGCCTGCCACGTAATCGGTGGGCAGATGCATCCACCGCCAAGATTTGGAAAAACCTAACCCCATGAACTCGGGCACCCCGCCAAGTCACCAAACGCAGCGAACCACTTGTGGTGACTGGACACTAGAGGTGTTGGTCATTCGATAAATCGTTCCCGGGGCGGCGGTATCCTTACCCGCCTCCCAAATTGCTAACTTATTTTCAACTCGCTAGTTGAAAATAAGTTATATCTATATACAAGTTGTAACAACTGACAAAAATAATTTTCTATTTTTTAATTTTGGAAAGCTTACTAATCTACTCTTAAATCATAGATTCTCAACCTTTTTTCGCCCACCGCCCCCTTTGACAATATTTTTTTTTCTGGCGCCCCCCAACTACTTTTACATACCATCTTAGGGGGGGGGGGGGGGGGGGGGGGGGGGGGGGGGGGGGGGTTATGGCTCCTATCCTATTTCTGAGAAGAAGATTGTTAATTAAAGCGCGTACTTAATTATACAGAGAAGTATTTTTATTAACATTGAAAAGGTATTGAATTTATAACTTATTTAACGAGATGGTTGAATTTGATGCGTTTTAAGAAGTTTGTTTATATTAATTAGGCTCGATTTTACTTAAAAACAAACTTAAGTCGCCGCGTTCAGTAATATGGAGCCTATTTCTCTTTTTGGTTACCAGCGTTGCTACAGAACTGATTCCACGTTCAGCTAAATAGGACGATGGGAATGCTATTAAAAATCGTTGAACTATCGACCATAATCCTGGGTACAGTTGCGAAATCGGCTTCTGCAGCCAAAACTCTTGGTAGCCATTCTTAAATTTAATTTTTAATTCCTCATTTGTCGTCAGTTCTATTAGTTCTTCTTCTAACTGGGATGACCCTGCTGTGTTGACATTTGAAAAAGGATCCAAAACCCAATCTGGTATGTCCTCGTTTAAAATATCCTGGAATCGTTCCTTGAAATCACTGTGGAGGTTTTCCAAGTGTTGACTGTAAACAAGCAAGTCGTCGTTCTTGAATGATACTGCTGATAAATTTGGGAAGTTATTAAATTCCCGTCTGCCGCTATTTCTTTTGTATAATAGCAGTTTTGATACAAAAGCTGCAACACAATTTTTTGTCTTAATCAAATTGAAGACGTCGCCTTGAAGTTGGAGATTGACATCATTAAACAATTTATACAGGTCTGTCAAGTACGCAATATCTTTCTTCGATGAGGTGAGGTTGTCGCGCAATTCTGTGTCTTTGTTTCCTAGGAACTCTATCAGAGACTCAACCTTTTGACAGCCAGCGCACCTCTGTGTGAAGCAGAAATCGGTTGAAATCTTCATCATTGGCAATGCAAAGCTGACCAAATAATCTGTCATTCAATGAGTTACTTCTGATTTTATTAACTGCTCTGATAACATATTGCAGTGATGTATGGAGGCGTTCACTCAGATTTTTTGCAACCAAATGCTGGCGATGAATTACGCAATGCACAGCAAGCAAGTCAGGAACGTTATTTTTTAAGCATGCTATGAAGCCTTTGTTACGCCCTGTTATAGCTGGGGCGCCATCCGTAGCAGCTGACAAAATATTATTCAAAGGAATTTTCTTTTCGTCACAAAACTTTTCCAGTGTATTAAATATGGTTTCTCCTTTTGTATCTGTTTCCAAATTTGTAACAAACAATAATTCTTGATATATTTTCTCATCTTTGATGAATCTCACGTATGACAATAACAATGCTTCATTGGTTGGTAAAGTGGACTCATCCAGCTGAATTGAAAATCGACAAGACTGCAGATGATTGCACAATGATTCTTCAATGTTTTCAGCCATTTCATCAATTCGTCTTTGCACAGAACTATTGCTCAAAGGAATTTTTCGCATAATATCTGCAGCTGGTTTATAGAGCACAGTGGTTATTACTTCTTTTACTGCTGGTAAAATTAAATCTTCCCCAATAGTTTGTGGTTTGCCTGTTTTAGCAATCAACAATGAGATATTGTACGAAGCTCGAAGTCCATCATCGTCTTGCTTAGAAGCTGTCGAAAATTGTTTTGATATAGTTGGCTGAATTTCGTACTTCTTTTTCATGTCTTGAAAATAGGTCACATCTTTGTCTTTCTTATCCGGGTGGATTTTATTAAAATGATCTTGAAGCCTAGAAGGCTTCATCGCTTCATTTGAAAATATTTTTCGACAAATAAGGCACATTGGCGATGATCGATTTGTAGGATTTTCGATAAATCCGTATTTAATATAATCCACACCATATTGCCGTATCTTCTTTTTTACTTCCGACATTTAGAGATACGTGAGTAAAAGATTAACTCTTAAAACCCTGTTATTAATGGCGCGCGTTAATGTTAATGAACATAAAATGATAAATCAGTGCCTTTATATAGGTTGGAGACATAATTTTTTATTGTTCCAAAATTTTTAATATATTTTATTATATAATAAATTTATTTCTATTCAAAAAATAACACGCTTCGACAGGAATAAAATAAACACGCAGTGACACGCTTTCAAATATTAGTAAGATGTATCTATTCTCGTGACTAAGCAAGCAATGGAACCGAGTTGTTTGGCGGTCTATCCTCTGTGCCTCCCTCTGAGGGAAGCAGCCTGATGTTATTAGAGAAGCGGCCTGATGTTATTAGCTACCATAACTGAAATGGTGGGTATATAATAAAGACTAGTAAACAAGACGATGTATAAATGTGGTTAAAGCAAGCAGTCTGACCGAGTTATTTGGCGATCCACCATCTCTGCCTACCCCTGCGGTTAAACTATCTGACGGTATTATAGTCTGTTGGGATGGCTGAACTAGTAGGTTTGGACTTGTATGTAAATTTAACGATGTAGGAATGTCAATGAAGCAAGGAGTATGCAGTAAATGTATTGCTAGTTTTAATTATGTGTCAAAATGTACTGCAACTGCACTTATGATCCAACATAGTTTGAGTGCACCCATGAGTTTCATACCTTTTGAGAATATAATGCAAGCTATGAATTGTACACGTTTTTATAAATTTACGAAATAAATATATAACCATGGAAATGCACCAGCACCAACACCAACAGAAGCTACTCTATAATTACGGTCCCCACAGTCTCTGAAACAGATAGATAGAGCAACGAAGCGCGTTGGCGACTGAAATGGTATTAGGTTTGTTGATGATTTTGCACAAAAAAACCTATCCCATTTCAGTCGCGCCGCCGTGACTGAACCGCTATAGATTTTGTAAATACGCCACCCGGCGCAGAAATAAATCGCGGACTTGTCGCGGAGACAAAGGCGACGCAGGAACAGAATGGATCGGGGGCTAAGGGGCTGTCTTGTCGACGCATGTAAGCTCACTCGTTGACTCCCGAATGCATTGACGACACTGAGCAAGTTAGATCAATACACAGATAATACTGTCAATTCTTGCAGGTTATAATTTAATAGCTACAAACTTTTTTTTTATTAACAGGATTTTATTAACTTCGCCTGTATTTATGTATGTATGAGATATTTCACGTGAAATCAGAAGATTTAAATTTAAAAAAAAATATATATTCTAATCAACAAATTAAAATTTTCATTTATAAAATTTATTGTAGATCTGAATGTAACGGAATCTATCAGTTCAATTTTCATTCACTTCCCGAACTCTCGAATGAATTTTCGCAAACGTGATAAAAATGATTAAAATACACACAATAACAAAATTACCCATTAAAGTTTACTTTGCTTTATTAGTATGTGATTAGCGTGTTTTGTTTGTCTTTTTTAGACCATATTTTTTTACTTGCCAACGCCCCCCTGTGCCATCTCAACGCCCCCCAATTGTCTCTGGATCTTCTACCGCCCCCCTGAAGTTCTCAAACGCCCCCAAGGGGGCGTTATCGCCCACGTTGAGAACCTATGTCTTAAATGATTAACATTTGTACTAAAAAAAACATTTAAACTCGATTAAAACATGTATGATATACTGCTCCGATAATTTTTTTCTATATTTGATATCCAATAATTAAATTTTACAAGGCGAAATAATAAATATACAGTACCCACCGAGGCGAATCAATAAATTATACCTTGTGATTTTAAAGCGTGTTTAAAGTTTATTTTTAATACCATATAATAACTAATAACTTAATCGTGGGTATCATTAACAATGTGAGAACAGATTTGTTTATAACTTATGAGCGAATAATGCTATTTTTCAACAAATCAATGTCAGTTGTATGAAATTGTATGAGAAAAATAAAAACCATGATTGTACGCTGGTTGTTTGTAAGAAATTGTTTTAAAAAATGTGAGTTGTGTAGAAGGAAAATTGGACAAAGCCGTACAATTTTATTTGCCTTTTTTATCGGCTGTCAGTTCTATAGTTGGTTTATAAGGAAGGGATTACAGTTGCATAAAAGGTCGCTCTTGTCATTGATTAACTAAAATAATAAATAATAGTTATAGTTACTCAGCCGAGTAACCGAGCAACACCTCACTCCGCACCTAACTACTCAATAGCTACCGATTCTTATGTTTTTAATTGAAATTAAACATCGGAAATGTCACCAGGAACCCAAATTTAATTCACACTTTTTACTCCAAATAATGTCATGAATCACTGTTTAAAGTAAGTCAAATTCGTCCATTAACACTATTTCTCCATTCGTCTATTTTGTAAATTCGAATGTTGGAGGAAGCGATTAAAAAAAACTACCGCAATTAATATGCTTATGCGAAAAAAATTACTAAAGCATAACTTATTTAAATAGTGCAAAACTCTGTGGATAAATGTCCAAAGAAACACTATGATTATGACTATAAAGTATCCAAAGAAACACTATGATTTTTGTCAAACCTATAACATGTTAAATGGCGCAGAACCAAATTTGTAATTTATACATTTTGGAGCTTACTTTACGATTTTTTTCTATCGATTGAATTTTTAATAATTTCTCATCCATCTTGGCAAATATATAGAGATTATCTTAAAAAACAACTTATATTTTTAAGAGCTTCAAAACTTAAAGTGTACAAGGAAAGTACTTTCGTCAAATTTCGGTAGAAATTCTGAACGCGGGAACTTTCATTGCAAGAGCTCGGCATTCATTTAAAACAATATCCACGATGTTATTATCAAATAAAGCTTGTTTTTTATTTTTATTTTTTAATAATAAATTCCTTTATTATATATTTATATTTTCTACAAACTGTTTTACATTTACTTTTTTTAAATTGAGATAGTTTGTTATGGTCATTTTAATTTATATTTATAACTGAAATGCACACATAGAGATCAAAGTTGTGTAAAGTTTTCTTTTTATCTCAGACTAACACAATTGTTTTCTTGTTTTTGACATTAATGGGATGTTAGATCGTTTTGTAGATCAATTATTTAAGTTACGTAATTCCGTGTGTATATATTTTCATTTTACGTGGTCACGAAGTTCGTGTTTTGTTCAACAATTTAAGATTAGGCTCTGGGTCAATTTATTAATGAGTCAAGAAATCTCAGTGATGTAGAATAGACTGGATCTAATGGAACCGAATAAAAACCTAATCGAATTGTCTGTTGCGTACGAATGCAAAAGTGTTGTGTTATTTACCGCTTCGTTTAAACTGAAAGCTCTGAAGTAAAAACTTTAATAAAAAAATAGAGTGCAATTCACACGAGGTAGAAATGAAATCTTCAGAAAACTAAAGTAGACAAGAGTGGGGAGACTACGAAGCACCGCACAAAGATGAGACCGATTAGAGGCCATCCAAAAATTATTTCACACCTTAAGGATGGCGAGGGGGAGTAGAGAAGTGTGACAATGGGGCGGTTTCATCAGCTCTGTGACGTCACAACACGTAAAAATCTAAATTATTAAAACGCAAACTTAAACGTAAACCTTAAACTTGATTATTTTTGGATGTAAAATTGCAAAATATTTGACTTCACACTAGGGGGGAGGGGGTCTCACAAATGTGACGATGTGTGACAGGGATGGGGGGGGGTCAAAAATCATGAACTTATGGATGGTCCCTTATACTATCTCATTCTCGCAGGCTAAATCCTATAGATGTATGTGTTTGTCTCTTTTTGGTGTCGCTATTTTTCGTTTCATCTAGTTCCATTTCACGACAGTGCTAAAGATGTTTTCACTTAAAACTTAAATTCTTGAAGGGGTGCCCGGGATCATAGGGTGAGGTTTGTCCGGATCTTTTGCGGCGGATGCGTCTGCCCACCAACAGCGTGGCAGGCCGGATCGGGAGTCGGGAGAGACAGGTTGAAGGAGACCTTTTAACTTCTCCAGCTGGACTCTCTCGAAACATCGACTTGCAGCGCAGTGGGAGGGATACACTGACCCCCATATTCCTATCCAACCCTGATGCCCTTTTCTTCCCAGAACTTTTTCTCCTTCCTTTCCTAAAGAGTCCCTCCACACAGCAGCCCTAAGATGACATTGACCCTGAGGGGAATTATTTACGAGGTAACTGGAAGTTAACGCCCACCTTTAAAACGCCATTGCAGTTTAAAGAATCAAAATTTAAAAAAATGATTTTGAAAAAATTCGGTTACTTCCGGCACATCTTGTAAACGAGACCATGTGACCCGAATAGCCCATAGACAACTAAAACAATACGAGAACTTATCATAGACTAATTATGATACATTAAAATAATTAATATAATTGAATATCGTGTAAATTTTTTTTAGCTGATAACGTAATATTTTAATACCGACATGATTTTACTGGATTCCAGTTCATTGATAGGAAAAGTCAAACATAAACCGAACATTGATGTTGATTTTCTCATAAGCAATAAATAAACGGCACGAATTTGGCCTTTTCAAATAATTTTAAACAAAATGTTGTGCAATATCTAAAATTAGTTGTTTTAACTTTTGGCAGAATATGAAAATAGGGTAATGTTTGGAAAAAATGTCTTGCGTTAGAGAATTCGTTTCACACAGACAAATGCAAAAAGTTATCGCCCTTTTTTATTTATCCAGTTTTTTTATTTAATTTTTATTAAAGATTATACAAAAGTGATAAATAATATTTTATAATGATACAGGGAGATTGTGACATTGTCAAAAAGCGAGAAATGTGCAAATATGTGGAATCCAATTGGGGGTTCTTAACGGTCGAATTAAGACCGCAGATGGTGATACTGCGTTTGTCCGGCTGGTAGTTTGCAATATTGTGAACGTGTCTGACTCTTCCCTTTAGTTTCCTGGCTTTGGACTGGTGCGCAGAGGAGCAATGCTGGTAGTTCCTTGGAGTTGTCTCCCTTGAATGCTTGAAAACCGACTCGGAATGCCTACGTTTCGAACGCGAATGAGAGTTCGTAATCGATCAGTTCACAATTTCATCTGCAATTACTCTAGCAGGTTAATTACATAAATATTTTGTTGCTCCTAGCTCGGGGAGATGGAAATAAAATAAAATATATCGAAATATGTAAGCATTTTTAAACAGATATGATGGGTGCATATTGTTGATTTAATATTTGTATATTTTTAATAGTGTTATAAAGAAATCTAAAAATAACCTTTCCTCACCATAAAGAGACAAGGCTCTTGTGTTTGGTGAGGGAATTCATTCTCAATTATATGAAATCATGTAAGTAAGTAAATAATAAAATATCGCAAATAATAACATACAATATAAGAGGAAAGTGGAACATGAACATAATACTAGGTTCACAAAGAATGAAGGAATGCTTGATCCAAAGTATAACAATAACTACGGACGGCGAACCCTGGAATATAATGTGCCTAAAATATTTAACATATTACCAAATAATATAAAAAAATTGCCATTCTACAAATAGATTGAGATAAATAGAGATGGTTTATACTGATGGCTAAGTATGTAGCGCCCTTGAGGTGATTTTTCACGAAAACGGCGCTATATAAATTAGCCAAATATTATTATTATTATTATGTGTGTTAATTGTGACAATCTGTATAGTTACAGAAATAAGTGAATGTGTAATTAAATTGTAATTGTAGATTAAAATCCTGTTGAAAAACTCCTTAGTTGCGGTTAAACGGAAAAAAACAATAAAAAATAAAAAAGATAGGTAAGAAAAACTCAATATTTATCAATCGTAGATTTCAAGATTTAAAGGAAATAATAACTCTTATTATACAAAGTTATCAGTTATTAATTAAATGAAAGTTATGTAGCTGTTTTTCTTTGAAAGTTCGTAGTATTGAATATGTATTTTATATATATTTCGTCTACATTGTAGGTACATTGAATATTGAAAAGATTTTTTCAGTAGAAAACGTATATGGTTTTTCCAAGATAACCATATTTCGTCTACATCGTAGGTACATTGAATATTGAAAAGATTTTTTCAGTAGAAAACGTAGATGGTTTTTCCAAGATAACCTTAATTATCAATCTTTGAACTATGAAGAAATAACATGGTTAACAGAATTTCTCTTTTTCTTTTCAATTCAAAGTACATTAACTAAACCTAAACCTTCCAGAACCGAAACATTGTAATGTCAACATCCGAAAATAACTGGCGAGATAGTGAAATTTATTTCTTCACTGCATAAATTAAACTTGTTATTTGTACATACGAATTATGTAGGCAAAGTTCAGTTATGGCAGAGGCTGTGTACAGGTTTTTTCTTCATTCCGGATGTACAAGAATTTATTAGTTTAATTGTATAAGCTCGCATTGATATTAAATACTTTAGATGAGCTTTTTCGCATGGACGTACGCGAATTGAATTTAACATTTTGTTTGTAATATTATTTCACGTTTGTTCCATGGAGTTTCTACTGCTCGGAGTGAGTGTGAATATAGAATCTCCGTTTTTTACGATTGAAAGAAGTGGGGAGGGGAAGATCAAGAAATAGGGACCTAACCTAACCTGGCTGTTCAGTGTTCATTATTCATGATCTGTCACAGTTAACAAGCTCTCTCTATGGCTGTACCGAGAGTGTTTTCCTTTTTGAAACCGGGTTAATTTTTAAAAATTTTAAATACATCAATATGAATTTCACTTTTGTTTTCTTGATTGAATGTATTTATGAATGAAGTGGAATCTTGGAAGTGGAGACTAAGCCATTTCCCGACATCCGATCGAGCTGATACTCGGCAGATAGACTCGTTGTCGATGTCAATGTAATCCATAATTAATAATTTGATGGCTATAACGCACACATACGCAGGCTTACACGCTTTTCTCAGAAATTCTACGACATTACAGCACTTAATATACGAAATAAATGTCGGTCTTACATAATCACCATTTGGCTCAGGTGGTAGCGTGGCTGACTCCATTTCCTGGGTAGGAAGGTCCAATCTTCAGTCAAACCATTTTTTAAAGTAGATATTAAAAAGCAATTGAAAAAATATATTTTACAGTAAAAAATAACTTTTTTTACGGATTGTTTTTATTTATAATCAAGTCATTCCTACAACTTTATGTTTTTGCGAGGATTTGATCCAGAGATAAAGAGATAATCACTTCACCAAGAAACGAAGTCGATAATAGATATTTTGAAATAGATACAGTTTGTGGAGAATTTTAATGCATACCCCCTTTTCACAATATACTTTTTTCTCTAATCAATTTTTTGAATTCAGATTAAAATATTCACAAAATAATTATGTTCATTATTTTGTCATCGTCAAATGTTTCGATAAGATGTTACTTAGATACCAAAAAACACAACCCAGTCTTTTCTATATCAATGGATATGTTTGTACAATTTCAGAAGATCTACATTTTCACATCACAGATTTGAGCTCATATAGGTAGGAGTACGTTCTCACATGCAGGTAACTTAATTCAATACAATCCACCCACATGTTCAATTGTGTGGTCCAGGTGGGACACCTTTCGTAGTCACGGTATCTTTTTAATGTCCTCATTAGTAGAATCACCTGGGTAGAGTAGAGATAGAATACACTTTCATTTTTTCTACTGGGTGCGGTTACAGCTTTTCGTTTTCTAGTTGTTGTCAAATCACACACTATTATTTTTTATCTTCGTCTTCGGTAGAATGTAGATGGAAAATTAGTAATTTCTGTCATTATTTATGATGGCTTAATTAAGTGCTTACACTATTTAACATTAGTGATAATTTTATTTCAAATTGACGTGTTTTGGTGGTTACTGCTTGAGAAACATTGATTGTTTATATTAAGACAAAGTGTAGATATCGAATCTATTTTAGCAATGTGGGTTATGTTTAGATATTTTATCCAGAGGGTTTGACAGTTTACAGGCCTTGCCACGTCTGTTAACTGGATGCGTACGTTGTGGAGGTTTTCAATAATAACTCTTGATCAACGCTAGTCAAATATATTTACATTGAAAATTTATGTTACATAAGTTAATATAAGTGTAAATATAAGTTTGCACAGATTTCACAATTATCTTGCTTAGAGGAAAAGCAGGCAGACGGAACGAACGTTGAAACCGGAATAAGTTTGCATCGTCATGCACTAGACCGAAGAGCGGTGCCCGGTGATAACAGTCTATAAAATCGAATTTGAATACTCTTTTTAAGTTTGTTCGTTGCTCGGATACACTATCATTCTTTTCAGAACTTGTTTATACTAAAAAAGACTTAGCTTAATGCAGTACGGCCAGTGGTTCCGTTATTTGCGGTAGAAGACGAGTGAAGCACGCTTGCCGCGGAATTTGATTGAGTTTAGGTTAAATTTACGATTGCTGTATGTTACCATTCTCGAGGAAAGCGCTACAAACAGCATAAAGGTAGAAAAAATAATTCTCAATTTATTCCTTTATTCATGCCCATCGTAAATTCCAATAAAGGCTTCTTATTAGGTAGCCATGTATACCTACCGGTTGATTAAACTCCAACCTTCCTCCGAGCACGCTTTTCAAGTCCTATTAAATGAATGCCCCCTGGTGTATCGGTCTCACCGGGACAGGAGTGCTCCTGGCTGGTGTTGTACATTCTTGTAACGTGCATGTGGAAGTCTTTATTGTAATGTAGTTTGTCTCAAAAGAAAATTGGTAAAAACTTTGCAGATGGAAAAATGTTGCAGAAAATACGGTTTCGTTTTATTTAGAACCTTGTACAAATAAAATAGACACATTTTAACGATTTCCTAAGGTTAAATACTGAATTAAATAATTAAATTACTGTAATGACACCCTCAAACAATAATTTCATGAAAAAAAAGGAAACCTGTATTTTGACTTGTTCCATGACAACTCAGAATCAACTCAAGTCGACACCTCTTTGAAAGCTCATTAAAAGCTATGATAAAAAAAACATCCAAACATAGCCCATAGCCTCACCAAACGTAATCTATTTAACCGATCACTTTTAATGGATTTTCAAAGGAGATCGTGTTGAGTTGATTCTCAGTTGTCCAGTCACCATTTTGCCTACGGTAAGTAGGTACTCCCATTTGATTTTAACTATGATTGATTACCATTATCAACATTCTCAGCAGATTAACATTAAACTTTATTTTTATTTACATTTTCACTATTAAACGCTTAAAAAAGCAAAGGCCAAACTTTCTCCAATAATAATTACCGCAATTGACTTAATCTCTTGGTGGATTTACGATCCTCGGAGATTGAACTCTTTGCTTTCTTTCTCGGGCAACTTGTTTTACCACCGAGCCAGGTGTTGATATACGTAATAAAAATAAAGGTAAGCTGGTTGTCGAGACAACAATCAAATCATTAATCCTTTGACTTTCCCTTTCGGGCGAACGTAATACCAGCACCTTGCAATTCATTGTGTTTGCTTTTTTGCCAAACTAATCGATATAGATTAATCATACTTGTAGTTTTTCGTCGTGCAGAATGTGCTGGTACCAATTTAATCATAACATCATTACATAATTGCATAGTAATGAGATGAAAATTTAATTGCATATTATAAAAGTCGCTGTTAAAAAACAGATGCAGTCCAAACAATATAACGACGTCAGAAAATAATTTTGTGGGTCTAGGGCCCATTGTATATTTGACTGGACACCCAGGTGGAAAGAGAAAAGCGGGAAGACCCAGACTGTGGTGGGAAGACGAGGTAAGAGGGGATGCAGCACAGCTTCTCTAGGTACCAAACTGGAAGTCAGCCGCTGAGGACAGGAGGAGTTGTAGGCGACTGTTCAGGAGGCCAAAGCTCGATATGGGCTCTAGCGCAATCGAAGAAGAAGAAAGAAGAAGAAGACCCACTCTATTGTGTCAGGTTAAGTTAGGTTTCTACTTTCCCAGGGAACCTTCTAGAAATTTTTGCAAAATTGGGAAAAGTTTTGACTCTTCGAAAGTACAATATTGGTATCTGAATCTAACGAAATAGCCAATCGTCCGAGCATGGGAAGCCTACGATGCTGAAAAAAACAGCTGATACTGAGAAGGACAACATGTTTCGGCTTTCCAATAAAATCCAAATAAATGGAATTTTTATGAACGCATCCGAAAACTAAAAACTGTTTCTGAAAGCTGATGAAATACGCTTTCAGATTTTTTAATTCGAAACAAGTATATTCTTAAAATTTTAATGCATCATAAAAAAAAATTAAAATGGCTCAGCTTACGTTTTTTCTAACTAAAATAACTATTAATGAAAAAAACATAGACACATAGAAAAAAAACGTTATCGTCCACTCATTTTTTTGTTGTTTCACGTAAAATATTTAATTAAAAATTACATAATTATTTTTCAAATTGCGGTAGGAAACTTTGGATTCATAAAGGTGAACATTTTAAATATTTTGCAGTTATCTTTTAGATTGGAATATAAAACGTGGTTTTTTTCTTTCAAACACCTGTTAGATTATGTTTCTGACCATGATAGTAAGAGAGACAATGATTTTTATGAGATCCATATGAGTTATTCCAAAAACCGAACAATGGTACATACGATATTGAACATCGGCGATTATTCTATGCCTGACTAATGTTTTTGTGGCAAGTCCGATGAAATAAGTAACTTCAGTTAGCATTTTTGTAAACTCATTAAAATTAATTTAAAATAAAACAATAACTTTGTAAACACCACTTTTATTTTTATACTTTATGCCGACCGGGTTTCGCTACAACCGTAGCTTCTTCAGGGCAGTACAATCTCTACTAAAATTAATTTACATGTGTGTTTATAACTAATACATGATTTAACCAAATGGGCCGGACTCCTCAAGTAACGGAGGAAGTAGGTATAGGGATAGATGGAGAATTGGGAAGGGAACGGGCGTGTTCTTTATCAATAGGGAACAATCTTAGTATGGGACTTTTATTTAAATTTAGTTGGTTATTAACTACCTTACTGTTAGTGTTTATGGCTTTCCTTAGTTCAAGTGCTTCTAGATTGTCTAGCCTAATACCGATGTTGTTTTTATGAATTAGTGTGGCGCCTGTATTTTTGTCAAATTTATGGTCTTTTTCGATCAAGTGGTTTGCAAATTCATGTACAATTCATCAAAAATGTACATTAAAATTATTTATAGTCTTCAGATATTGGGAAATTGTCGTAGATCAGAAAAACAAGGGAGAGTTGAATGAGAAAGCGAACAGGATGTTGCAAGAATGTAAAGGAGAAAGACGTATTAATTAATATCAATGTTTCTTATTAACAATTGAATGTCATTCGGATGTTTTTACTATGAGAAAAATAAAATATTGCCTATCGTTACCGAGCCACGTTAATTCGACGTATTGTATAATGCAAGTCGTTTGTCCATTTAAAAAACTCGTGCGCAAGAAATAATAAAACTAGTGGCGTAACGTTGTTAATAGATTTAACTTTTATTCAAATGTTATCGACCTTTAGTATTAGAAAATTTAAATTTCACTATGTTGTATTATTGCTGTTCATAGATCATTATATTATTTTTTGATTGGAACAATTCTGAAGCAAATACGACTGAACTTTTGTGCAGGTTCCTTTCATGCTTTGTTAGTATTATTTGTACACTGACATAATAATAGATTATTTACTTTTGTATTAGCTTTGAATTCTATGACCAATTTCTCAAGAATATTTTACTTGCTTTATCTATTACGCGTACTAATAAATGTACATCGAAATCAACTTCAATTGAATTAATTCCTAAATTACTCTGCACGAGTGAAGCCTTTAAAACACCTGTCATTAAAATGTGTTGAAAATCAGCGACTTAAATCGACGTGATCTTATGAAAGAGTTAAATTAATATTGATTGTAATATGCATCCATAAATCAAGAGTTTGATTAGTGATCGACGATTTAGCAGTTTCTTTGACGAAATAATGCTCGGACAAAAATCAAGATGACATCTTTCGAGTTTGAGGGTATTAACAATCTGTAGAAGTGGATATGCGCAATATAAGTGGAGCCCAACAATTTAAACAAATACATTTGTTTTCAGCCACTTTATTTAGGTGTACGTCTTTATTATAACTAATCTCCTATATTCCTGATGAAGGATGAGTCTTTTCGAATTTGGTAGAGCAAAGTAATAAAATAAAGTGGTTTCAAACATATTAAAGTGCTTATATGTTATTTGTGCGCCCCAGGATTGAATTTTGCAGCCATCTCTGGTCTAGGCCCCCAAAAAAACTGAAAAAAAACCCTCTACTCTGTACACAAACAGTTTGTATTTGACAGATTCTCGTATCTTAACAAACGGATTGCAATATTTAGAGCACAGGCGTCGGATGAGAATGCTGTCCCTTTTCTACCGGTATTTCAATAGAAGATTCTCCGAGGAACTAGCGTCATTGATTCCTCCGGGATCGGTTCACATGCAAAAAACGCGTCCAATATTTGTATACAGTTGACGTTTGTCACATGAGAACGGGTCGTTTCTATGACAATTTGGGTTTCTTCAAGACCCAGGTTCACTCCTTCCTTTCCACAAAAAGACCCTCCACACAGCACCTTCAAAGATGACATAGGCTCTGTGGGAAAGTATCTTCATTGGGGCCTTCTGTGTGAGGACGGATGATAAAAACAGCATGGCCTTCCAAAATCTAGGCCTAGGAAGGAGGAAAACGTGAAACCCAGTTCAACACCCCAAAAATTAACCGACATATTTCTATTATCGATGAAAACCTTGAACGCCGTACGACGACATTTTTAATAAAAACGCAAGAAACCCTGATTCGAAAAATACTCTTCGACGATAAGAAGAAGAAAGATCTGTTAAAATTTTAATACTTTTTAACAGTCGGTTAAATGAACATTATTTGATACTTAGAGCAAAACGTTTAAAATCAAATCTTGATCTGATTACCAGTACCTACAGGCAAAAAGTCTTATTTTTTGCTTGTGCGAGAAGTTAGCGTTATTTGGTAACTAATTTAATATCTGTTTGACTCGCTCTTGGCATCAGCAAGTCATATTCTATTCACGGATTAATTTACCGTAATTATAGTCCATATGTGAAGCAAAAACTGAAAAAAAACGGAATACACACAGGTACCTAGCCATCTATGGAGCGATCGCCAGATGAAGCCAATCTCACTGACAATGATCCAATTGGATACCTTCGTTCATCGACTTATTCTGTCGTGTCAGTGATCTCGAATCAGCGAATAATGTTTTTTTTGCTAGTTGCGAATTTAGAGTACCTCTAGTATCCTATGGATATTTTTGGAATAATAAATCAGCCTCGGTTCTCGTACTTCAGTAGTTAAAGAAAAGTCGGCAAAGAAACTGAAAAAAAAGGATCTTTCAACAGTTATGAAATGTTCTTTAACAATCTGCTGGAATCTTAAATCTATATGAGATTGCGGATGGTTTTTATGTACCTTCACCATTTTAATAGTTTTTAATGGAGCCACTTTGAGGGAAGTATTTGGCATTTTTCCCAAGTGTTCTCTATCAATTCAATCAACTAGCCCCAGTCCTTTGCCATTATCTTCCAATATCCGAATCTTCCTATCCTGCTTTGGTATTGTTGTACAATTTGTTTTCCACGATTGTTCTCAATTAGCCCCAGTTCTTAGTCATTCCCCTTCGTTTCCCGAATCTTTGATTGGTATATGATCACCTCTTCTTTGGTCAGCCTCCAGATATTTAGAATATACACAGGATTTTGGCGCCCCGTCATCTACACAATTATTGCTGTTTCGGTTTCGGTTTCGGTTTCATGTTCCCGAGCTAATAGTTCCTCTTCTATAAGAATCATTTTTGAACATAAATTTTAAGTATTTGAGACCATCAAATAATGCCAATGCATTACATCTTCGCCGCGGGTAAAATTGAAATTTTTGATTAAATCGGATACACGATGAAAAGCAATTAAATATATCATAATTAAATTCGCATGAACAATGTGCCATACTTTTTGCATGTATAATTAATACCGATGCCTACAGGTGCGTTTTACTTTTCATTGTTAAGATAAACTAGCAAAACGTACCTGTGTACTTTTACATATTAATTAGAATAGTTCGAGTTATTTAGAGAGTATTTGTTTCTGTTCCAATGGATTCTTTCCTTAATTTTTTTATTTAGTAACTTTATATTTATTATTTTTAACTTTTTTATATGAAATGTGTCAGGTATATATATAAAATAGAAATTGTATTCATAGTCCTCCTCACTAGGAGATCCTGTGCTGAGGGGGACTATGTTTTGGATAAGTTTTCAGCGACTTCTATAGTTTAACTTCATGGTTTGGATATGGTTTTCCAGAAACTTCTACGACGATGTTTTAAGTATACTAGTAAGTTCATTTTCCGATAGTTCCTTCAGCCAACATTTAATGTCCTTAATGTAGCTATTTTTTGTTTTAATTTGTTTGATACTAAGTGTCAGTTTGTTATATAACTTTACTGCTAAAAATTCAGAACTTCTTTGTCCAAACGTAGAGTTACACATTGGTATATTAAGTATGTCTGTTTGTTTGGCTCTGGTTTTATGAGTATGTGAGGTGTCTGCATCTGAATCATTTTTGAGGTGATGTCCTAGAATGTTTTTGGCATAGATTTTCTGTACGCTTGAAAAATCCAACTGTCTAAAAATTTCTGTTGTTGACGTCCTTATAGGGACCTTTAGTATGGTCTTTATGATGCAATTATTTTATAATAACTTTTGTTGGTAGTTAAAAGCAGGCACAGAAAATAATTACGTGTTAAATATGTACCGGAAATATTGAAAGAGGGCAGGAAAAGTCTCGTTAAATTTGGACTATTAAATTAAATTCTTCCCTGAATATTGGTGGAATTTTATAGGCTTTATAAATAACCGCGTTATCCGATGATCGGTTGCGTTTCGTAAGTGAATAATGGGCAAACGGATGCAGCGGTGCAACAGTCGAGTTGAACAGATTATGTGAGTCAAGGTTGCAATCATAGCCTGTGATTGCAAACTGCACAGTACAGAGTTATAGCGCTAAATATAACCTGGTATGCACTGTCGTTAATTGCGCTCTTAGCAGCCAGATATCTTTTCGAACTCTGCGGAACCTGCCTGGCAATTAATTGACACATTTCCAACGAGATTGTTGGAGTATGCCCTTTGAGTGACGCCCACTGTTTATACTGTTGACTTGGTAACTGAATAAGATATTATGGGATGTGGGATGGGACTTTTCAGAAGTATAGGTAGTGTTTAATTCATGAAAAGATACTAATATAATCTGTATAAGGAAGAACAAATTAACTAGGATGGATTACTTTTTATTTTTTATCAGGTATTCTTATCCTTAGAATCAGAAATTCACATAAAATGAGAACATTATTTTGCACCATTACTATGCGGAGTCCTTAAATTTTTTTTTGTTTATTTTCGAATGATGAAATTTTTATAGTTAAACTTTTTAGAAAAACGAGTAAATTGTTGCTTTATACTCATTTTCTGCTACGTTTGCAAGGTATGGTTTCATCTATAACACTTCCCATCTCTAACCCGCATCTAAATACAACCTTACCGGGTGTCAATGTAGTTTTCACCGTTGTACAGGATATAGACAAGAGAGAGAGCTTTTTTTAAGAGTCACATGAAACAATTTAAAATTTGAGAAAACAAATATTTATTTATTTATTTATATATATGAAAAAAGCACTAGGGTTCGAAGCCCGAATTAAATAAAACAGTTCAGTAAACTCTTCAATATATTAATTGGCTTATATTGTAGGCACATAGTTACTTTTGATCATAACTTTCATGGAGTTAAAGACCTTTTTCCAACCGCAGTTTAAATTGAATGAAAGTGTAAGCAGCCTGTCATCATCGAGTAAAACAAATCGAAAGTGGAGGTTACTTAATTACATGAAAAACAATCCGGGTAATAACAGGCTAGTGTAACGCGGGCTGTGATTGAATAGGGACTGGACCGATTTGTCGTGGGCTTGTACAATTTAGAATTTAATCAACCAGCAGAGCCGGTCTCCACAAATGTTGACGTAGAATCCTGGGGCAATCTAAAGCGACATAAAAAAAGCTGATAGTAGTTAATAAGCAAATCACGAAACTCTCCGAAGAATCGTGGCGAATTCAGTGGCATACTTCGGACGTTAAAAACAATCACCTTGTTGTGGATTCTACTATTGAACTAACAGGGTTCTCTTTCTCAAAAGATTTGGACCTCACTAAAAAGCATCTGATATAGTCACAGCCGTTGTGCTTATACGATGCATAAATGGAGCCTAAAGGGCTGAATTATGTGAATGTGGATATATTCAAACAACAAAACACATCGCAGAAGAATGTCCCCTTCGTCTTTTTCCTGGAGGCACATCTGTGCTGAACCGGGTGACTCCCAATGCAACAAATGGGCTATGTTAGAAATTCTAAGGAAGTATAGCAGGAAACATGGTCAGCATAAAACTCACAGCAGCAGGATAATAGTGCCACTTGTATTCCAATATCTTTGGGTGTCACCTTCCACTTTTTTCACCGATTAACACCAGTTGTCACTTGTTGTACTTTTTAACAAAGAAGTCAATAGAACAATAGAAACTGATCATAGAACAAGGCTGTCACTTTGAAGACTGTCAAAGCACTGCACTTGTGACTTCACAGCTGGTGCGGGTAGTAACAAATATGTGTAGGAATAAGGATAATAACAGGAATAATCCCTAAAAATGCCTTCAACCAACTGACTAATCTCAGCATCCCAGTCCGACCTCCACCAACTATCCTTAACCATACGAATAAGAAGAGTAAAATTAATATTGTTGAAAATGTTTACGAGATTTTTTATATTTTTTCTTCTTTAATTATTCGATTATCTTCTTTCTCAGTTTTAAAATTAATAATCCATATTTTAGTTCCAGTCTTTTGATTGTTTTGTTTAGGGATGAGCATAAAAGTATTACTGTTGGTTCGGTCCTGCCAAAGCAAACAGTAATTATTACATTCTTTCGCTTCTTTATGAGACTTATTGGCCTTTAAATCTTCATTTTTTATGACTCTTAATAAGTGCATGAGTGCTTTTGTCTGCCAGTGTGAAGTTTAGTAAGTATACACTAAGATCTCAAAAGAGCCACTTAAGTGTAAAGGGAATTTCATTTCTGCGATGGGAAATTACACCTTCACTACGTGGATGTTAATTTCGGTTTATTACTCCTACCGCACCTAGAATTTTTAAATTCTTTGTCAAAGTGTTTTTGAAAGCATACAATTTAACGACTATCCCAGTTGAACAGTTGCTTCAGAATCCACGCAAACAATGTGTCATAAAACACTACGCAATGTGCGAAGATGAAAGTTTTCTAACAACTCTCATTTACTTACCAACCTTCTTTACACTTATTATTTACCTACATTCCTACTTGGTTCGATTATCTTTCTGTATTTCAAAGCAAAAAGTCAAAAGAATGTATGAAATGATTTGTGACCGATAGTGTATTTGTTTTGCCTTTTTATAAATGTGCAAGTAATTGCTTGGCACATGGAATAATTTTTATTATTAACGCTGCTGAGGTATTTCAAACGGAAAACATAATAATCACAATATGGAAATCTGAGTGATGACGTCAAAAGGGCTAATCGTTTGATAGGAAGGCCCTAATACACTATTACGGTAAAACTTGATTTATTGATGAATACACCTTATTTTTTACCTTTTGATTGCTTAAATTAATTGTTTACTTGCTAATGGGAACTAGTTTTAGGGTGTACGGAGCCATTGAATAAAAAAACCTGTTGGTTTACCTGATACCTCACGGTTCAAATTGTCCCTTTTGATTGCCTATTTTAATAATTTTCTTGTTAGTGGGAGCTAGTTTGAGGGTGTACGAAGTTATTGGATATTAAAAAAAAACTGGTTGTTTAATGAATTCAATTTTCAAAGTGACCGGAAGTTAAATATTAAAAGAAAAATAAAGATGTGAAAAGATTACGCTATCCTTGTAATGATTGTATTAATTTATTACACCTTGGTCATGCAACGTACAAGGTGAAAGAAATTGAGATGTCAGAAAGTAACATCAACAATTTAGCATGGGAGTTTGCGCTAACTTTTTTCATGTGTGGCACGAGAATTGATATTACTAAGTAGAAGCAAATTTATCGCAAAACTCGGAGGTTCTATACCAGTAGGTCGCGACCCGATATTTTTTAATAACATAATTGATTCTTACAAATTTAATCAGAACGGAAATCTGAAAGAACCGATTAATGCATGGTAAACAACAGCAAAACATAGGGTTTAGTTTCGGTATCCCTTTTAATAATAATAATTTATTCCAGAATGTATGCATAGGAAGTGCAATGCAATGCATTCCATATTTTGAAATGACAAAATGAATTAGATAAATTTATTTATTTATTTATTTATTTATTTATTTAAAATTTACGGCACAAAGTGCCATTTACAAATGTGTTTTTATGAAATATTTTTTAACAGTCGTAGTACATATTTTTTTTTTTTTAAATTACACATAACAATAGAAAAAGAAGGATATTAATAGAACAACTTGATGAAAGCCAAAAGAAACACAATAAAATAAACCAAAAATGTCATGTAGTGACCTCATTAAAATATGTTTGGCTGAAATGTTTGATCAGTACAGCCTTGTATTTCAGTTGGGAAATATTAAAAATATCAGCAACATTGGCATAAAAATTACCAATAGTATGTAATCTATTTATTACAGAATTGTAGCCTGAGACCGACTTATAATTGTCACAATAATACATACTAGGGAACCTTGATCTAATGGTAGGTACATGAAAGTGAATCAACTTTAATATATCAGGGCTATCCAACTGATAGTTTACAATTTTAAATAAAAATATTAGATCAAAAATTTTTCTTCTGTCGCTTAACTTCAACAATTTCAATGAATTTAATAAAAAATCATAATTTATTGATTCTGAAGGGATTCCAAGTCTAAAATTAATACACCTCAAAAATTTGCGTTGGACTCTTTCAATTATATTAATGTGATTATTAAAGACAGGTGACCAAATTGTAGAATTATATTCTAGAATGCTTCTAACGAGAGATGTGAACAGAATTTTTAATGTGTGAATATTTTTAAAATCTTTGGAAATCCTTAATATAAAACCTAACATTTTCATAGCCCTATTTGCTATAGAAGTTACATGAGATACAAAACAGAGTTTCTGGTCAAAAATGATGCCTAGGTCAAGTATTTCGTCTACAGAGATTAAGTCAACATTAGAGAGTGCATAATTATATATTATTGGATGTTTAATTTTGTAGAACCTCATAACTTGGCATTTGTTAATATTAAGCTGAAGTTTATTACTTGAACACCATTTGAAAAAGTTGTTAAGATTCTCTTGCAAGATTGTGCAATCATGCACATCATTAATGACTTTAAACAGCTTCATATCGTCGGCAAAGAGTAAAACTTCGACACTGTGGAAAACGCTAGTAACGTCATTGATGAATAGGATAAATAATAAAGGTCCCAGGTGCGAACCTTGCGGGACACCGCTGGTAGCAATGAATTCGTAGGATAGACAGTCGTTGATCTTTACAAAGAGTAATCTATCAGATAAGTAACTGATCAACCATGCCAAAAAATTGCCACTTATCCCTAATTTTTTTAGTTTATTTATTAGTATTTTGATGCAGACCTTATCAAAAGCCTTGGAAAAATCAGTATAGATGGAGTCAACCTGTTGCCTGTTAGTCAATGCTGTGTTTATGTAGTTTTCATATACTGTAAGGTTTGTGAGAGTAGATCTAGATGAGACAAACCCATGTTGGCAATTGGTAATAACATGTTTAATATTAGAGGATATTTTACTAAGAATGATTTTTAAATAATAAGAAAAAGTTATAACAATACACATTTAAAAAATAAATGAATGCAAGAAGCCATTTATGGAGGATATTCGACCGACTCCTGTCTCCATAGGGCCATCAGGGTGGATTCCATCCAGGAAATCGTGGCAGTGGTGTTTTAACTAATGACCACAAGGTAAAACAAGATATATCCGTTAAAATCCCAAATTGAAGTAGCAATGCTAACTACTGGCATTACTGTGTATTTTTCAAACTACAAAATTATTTTAGCAAAAACCATCGCTGTCAAAAACTATGACGGTTTATTTGGTTATTTGTTCCAGGCAAGAATCGTGACCATCCGCGCGCAAGTCGACAAAAATTGACTTTTATTTCCAATGAAAAAGCATTAACAATGAAAGTAACAAGTAATAACAGTGGCAAAATATAAACTTTTAAACATTCATTTCTAATTTATGCAAATTTGACTTGAATTGAAGTACCTTGATTTTCCCCTGTGGTCTCCGACATTTAATGTAGTAAGTTTGTTTTTAAACTTTTATCATTGAAATTAATGGCATGAAATTATGAAAGAATCCATATCAAGGAAAACTCATCGATCTCCTGGCGGAAGTGTCAAATGATTAAACAACACCAAATAACGGCAAAAAATGTAAAATATACACCTCGGCGCATATTTATTATCTTTCCGGAAACTGACAGAACTGATAAATTGCAAATAATATTTTATATGAAGAAAATCATACTCTCTTCACTACTGAGTGGGTTGTTCTTAAAAACAATGGTTCGCGGAACTAAGAAGTTTATAAACACCTGTAATGCCTTAGCTATTAATTTCTCGCCAATCTTCCATTACATTTAATGACATCATAGAAGAAAGTATTCTGGGAAATAGTGATCAGTTTAAAATTTTTACGACGTCCATACTAAAGCATTCGTCGAATATCTAATATGTGTAAACGACCTCTCAAAAATTATAATCTCATCTAGGATGGTAATGGCGGGCTCTTATTTTTAAGTATTGTTTTTAGCAGATGAAAACGATAGCAGGAACACCGTAAAAGTGAAATTAGTAAACAGCAGTTGGTATTTGAGAGAAGAACGATTGTCTATTAGCTAAATCACGAGAAGAAAGTCGTGAAAGAGATCAATCAAAGATAAAAATTATGAAAAGAAGAAAAATTCTACCAATAGAAGTGGTCTAGAAATCTAGAAAAACGCTACATTATATCACGTGCCCTTTGGTTATACAACATATTCCAATGATACCACTCGTAATTATAATAAAGATTAAGGACAGGTTGTTTTAAAAGATTGTCGGATTCATTAAATATTTGAAGTTAATTTTAACGTTCTGTGTAAGTTCTATTCAAGTTCTATGATTATTTCAGTTTTATAAAGCAACTGGCCTATAATGATATAATAACAGATCTTGAATAAAACTTACACAGAACGTGAAAATAGACTTTAAATATTTGATGAATCCGTCAAATTTTTTGAAACAATCCGTCTTTATTCTAGAACTTGAGTTGTTGAGTTTGTGTATGTCTCTACGCTCTAAAACATTATCTTTACTTTTATTTGGTTTTGTACCTACCACAGATTTAAAATACAAGATTTCTTTTTTAACATTTGGGAAGCTAGGTATACAAAAATAGCCCTAAGGTTGTATAAAGAGTAATCAAATATATTTATTTTATAGAAAATTCATTAGTCTCCTTCTTTAGCCAACTAGTCGTTCCTGATTGCAGAGGATCGCGACCCCTACTTCAATTTTTATGGTGGACAAGACTTCTCTACTGAGAGCTACGGACACAGATGTACCAGACGCTAGTGATACTTGGTCACTCCAGCGCATTGCTGACCTTCTTCTGCTTTCCACTTTACTCTTTGACTATGAGTTTCTCCAAGTTGGAGTCCTCAGTTTGGCGAACAACCTGTCCAAATTATCTTAAGATATGTTGTAGGCAGATAGCTGAAAGCCTATTGTGGACTCCTAGCTCTTCCAGGATGGACACATTTGTGCACATGGATGGACACATTAATTTGTGGAATCTTGAGCATTTTTCTCCAGCACAACGGACCTTTTCTTCCGCTGGCTGTGTTCATTTTCTTGTAAGAGAGGAAATACAGAGATCGGTAAATCATTCCACTGCCGAGCTGTTGGACTCGGAACGAGTCATAGAAACGACATAGAAAATCATTTGACAAATATGTCAAATGTTTACAAATGTGGGGCTTGCGTTTGGCGTGTTACTCGACTGTGCACCGGTGACGAAGACATCAACGATGCTAGTTCATTGGAGTATTTTCAATTGACCTACCATCAGAACAAGGACAGCATTCTTATCTCACGCCTGTGCTCTAAAGATTGCAATCCATTTATTGAGATAGGGGGAATCTATCAAGCGGACCAACTGATTCTACATAGTCAATGGGTTATTTCGGATATTTCCAGATCAGAGATGGCTGCCAAATTCATCAGTGGGGCGCACGTGCTCAAAATGTAATAAAACTTTTCAATATTAGCTCCCTCATTTTAAGCACCTCTTTATACAAAAATGGGTAGGTCAGAAGGTTCTAATAAAGCTAATTCTGCACCGGCAAGCGTTCCATTTTGTTTTCGATTTCATTTGTTTGTCTCTTCGTTTCCCGCTCAAAGTGACGTTCCGCAAACAAGATGGCCGCCCCGCAATCCCTTTGACATGCAAATGTGCCGTTCCCAGCAAGCTGCCCATTGTATTACTTATTATTGTTGACTGTTGGCATAATAAGCAATGCACGAAGCTCAACAAGTCCGAGTTGTTTATTATTCCGAGCCGCAACTTTCGCTCGATTGTGTGTAAAACGGACAAAACGGAATCACGTCTGATGGACGCCTTGCAAATTGAAGATGTTCAAGTGTAAAATTATGCAGAATTTACAAGAGGTGAGGTAGGCTCTTCATCTGGCACTTCGACAATGGCTAGATACGTGATGACTACCCGGTTATGACATTTCAAGAAGGCAGGAAATCTACAAATTGAGGAAAAAGCTTATTTGTAATATAAATTTATTTTCGATAAAACCTGATAAGCAGTTTCGGTGTTAGGTCTCTTCGTCCATATGTATCTAACTCGGGTTCGATGAACTCTAGAACTGATGGGATTTACCTTGATTTTCAAAATTGGAATGATTGCGGGAACGATTCAGAAAAGCGATTCAGAAACACACTTGCGTGTCGTGGCGTGTCGTGGCGCGCCAGAAGCACATCGGTTTCATACATTGTGTCGACACGCCACGACCTACAAGTATGTCTCTATCCATAATAAATGTATGAAACCGATGTGCTTCCTGGCGCGTCACGACACGCCACGACACGCCACGACACGCGAGTGTGTTTCTGCCTTTTAAGAAGAATTAATAAATCTATACTATTTGAAATGGATATTTCATTTGTTTAATTTTTTGACAGATGTCGTAATTTTTCCAGTTTACTTATGGCCTTCATTCGAAAGATGATCATTATTCACCTTCACAAATCCTACAATTATAAGATTCCGTGATTTTTCAAAGGTTTAGCTCTAGGTCTCAATATTTACAAAGGTTGCTTCAGATACGATTTGAGATTTTCTCAGCCAAAAGCAGTATCATGATTTGTTTTGGGATGTTATGCCGTCTTGCACTACCTTCTTTAGACAACGTTTCGCAAAGAGTTACCGTGTCCGTATTGGCTAACGAAGTATGTAGTCAAAAAAAAATTACGATAAAATGTACCATTATATCAATTATTCATTACATATTGGAAACAAGAAGATGTTGTATAAGCTTTAGGGCTAGTTGTTTTACAGAAATTCAATTATGACATTGTCATTGACTGTTCACTCAGCGCCATTTTTAGGTGCGTCTCAGCTATCTATCAAATTGTGAAAAGTTAACAGCATGATAGGTGTCCTCTTCTGCTGATCACAATTTGTCCAAAAACTGAAACGGACTCAGAATCAGCATTTAACGGCGACATTTAAATTCATATATATTTATTGCAGTTAAAAGAAAATTACATTTTATTCATTTAACTAGATAATTAAACACACTAAAATAAACTGAATATTCAATACAGCGTTATTCCAGTTCATTATTTTGTTTATCAAGAATAAATAATATTAGTAATTTTTTTTAAAATTAACCAGCTTTTTTTCGTTTTTAATGTCGTTTGGGACGCAATTATATAAGTTGCTCCCCTCGTAACCAATGGATTGCTTACCATAGTTAGTGTGTATGATGTTTAAATGTATATTATTATCGTGTTGTCGTGTAAAGTGTTTGTGTACTTGGGCCATTTTAATGAATTCTGTGTTTGTGTGTACAAGTTTATTGTTTATTCTGTATATAAGAACACATGCTTTGTAATCATATAGTTTTCGAAAACTATATGAATACAATGCATGTCTTCTTATATACAGAATAAACAATAAACTTGTACACACAAACACAGAATTCATTAAAATGTCCCAAGTACACAAACACTTTACACGACAACACGATAATAATATACATTTAAACATCATACACACTAACTAATGTTAATAGCGTTGTTTCCATATATAATTTTTGTGGATGTTCTGGGCTTGTAGTTAAATAGTTTTTTGATTACCTTGTTTTGTATTACCTGTAATTCATTTATGTATGCACATACGTTTTCCTAGATTTCAATCAAATAATTTAAATGTGAGTAAACGAGACTATAATATAAACCCTTTTTAATGTATTTGGCAACAGATAAGATAGCCGGCTAAGTACGCTAATTAAGGGGATGATTTTGTCTTTAATACCTTGTATATGCTATTTAAATTTCAAATAACATTTCAACTGTTAAAAAGCAAAATTGCGCTGAGTGGTCATTTGATGAAAATGTTGCATTATAACTTCTGAGAAACAACCCATCATAAGTGCGTATAAATTATCTAAAGTCGGTACGATTCAGGCATTTACTTTTACTCTCATACCAAAGATAGAAGATTTATTTTATGGTTCAGGTTTCCTCGCCTATTCTAGAGACTGGATAGAAAAGTGACTCGGTGCATTTGACGGATGTAAATTTGAGAATTAATTATGCCATTGATTTACTAGCGGGCATTTAATCGAAGCCGCGGATCCGAGAGGTCTGGTTAAAAAGTGAAACCGGGGGTCGAACCGAAGCAAGGCGTTTTGGTTGATTTATAACATGAAATATTTTCCCATCAGACTCGATAAAAGTAGTTAATATGTTACACCATGTTTAGATAAATATACACAAGACAGGAGTATCTCTAAGATAGTTATAGCTTCTAAATATGGATTTTTTTTATCGGAAACGAAAGTCAAACGTATATATAATAATAATAAAAATGCAATATTTCTATAGCGGAGATTTTTGTGTTATTTCATTTCAAGTGTGCTTAACTACATATAATAAACTTTAAAATAATCCTTCAGTGCTCCTTACGAGTTTTTACTAAATATTAATCAAATAATATGAAACAAAATAATATATTATACAGTATATGCAAAGCAATGCCAATAGAACAAAATTAACAATAACAGTGCTGTTTTGGCACAGGATAAAAATAATAATAAAATAAAACAAAGTGTGTAATTACGCGGTAGAAGTGAAACCTTCAGAAAACTAAAGTAGAAAAGAGTGGGGAGGCTACGAAGCACCGCACAAGGAGGAGACCGATTATAATATCTCATTCTCTCGCAGGCAAAATCCTATAATGTGTTGGTCTCTTTTTAGTGTCGCTATTTTTCGTTTCAAATCACAACGGTGCTTAAGAAGCTTTAAGGCAGTTTAAATTTAGAAATGAGAAGCATTTCGACTGGAATTAAACATAAAAGTACAATAATAATTTTGTTTTAAAAGCCCATTTAAATTCATCCAAATTCTGCATATTAGTAAGAGCTGAGGGAAGTTTTTTTCAAATGAGCGGGCCAGTTACATGAAAAGATCGATCATGGTAAACAGCACTATTTGACATATTTATAAAAAATAAATATCAAAACATCTGCGTTTTCAGAAATCCTATTTCACGCTAAAGGGAAAAATTAGCTCACAACAAATTAACCCGTTTTTCAAAGAGTGCTCCGGGCGACAAAATACATTCTACAGTTCTTCTGAAATTTCAAGATTGAAAAACTTTTGACATCCGCAGGCTACACAAAAATTATTATCACAATCTGAAGAATTCCATAGATTCATTGTGCAAAGTAATCCATCATGTCTGGACATATGGTCGAAGGGGAAGTCAGTGATGTGTTGAATAATGTGGTTGCAAATGTGCAACGTCTCTGCAATGCGATTACTTCTGTCTACTTCTACAGATAAAAGCGGAGGCATTTCACTTTTCTTAGAATTTAAATACTTTCAATCTTAATGACATACGTGATGTATGTTTTTGTGTGTTATTTGCTGTGAAAGCACTTTACGATATTTGCTATAAAGTAGAAAATCATTGCATTAACGTAGCAAAAACTCTCGATTTGTGAGTTCTGATTTCATGAAAATTGCACAGTTTTTTCTTCCCTGATTTTCCAGGTCAAAGCAACTCTCAATTAACACTGTGTACTTTAATCCGGAATTTACCGGTCAAAGTAACTATTTTAAACCATTTGGTATCTCCATCGTGATCTATGGTGTACTTTCTCTGATACTCTGATGAACAATACAACTTTGATGATAGGAAATTTCAATAATACTAAATAGATCATTTAGATTATGAATTTATTATCGTCTTATTTACAGTGAATTTTAACTGGGCCTTAACGTCCGTTCTAAAGTATGCTCTGTGTTAATTCGGAGCAGGGGAATGGTCACTGAAGGTGCCCAACTGTAGTTTTGATATGATCGGCTCTCTTCGTAAATCGAACCGGCGACAGTTGTCTCTCGTATAAACTGTATAAAGTAAAACCTAATGACCTCTGTTGAGTGTTGGGACACATTAAAACTACATATACTAACGATATCTGTTAAGATATGTTGAAGTAACGCTAAATGATCTATAGAGCTTTAAAGTATTCATTAAATAAAAATCCATGTCATTCAATACTTTTCAATTGATCAATAAGAATAAAGAGTTCGGAAGGTTGTTGTTAAAACTTATAACTATAAATGTGGAGCAGAACGGCCAAATAATAGGCAAAACCGTTTCCCTAAAGCTCCCGCACACAAACTTCTGTAAGATTATAAACAAAATCAGAATTACGAAAATCGCTTTGCGCAGACCTCTTTTGCGAACGAGGCTCTATTCCAAAACAACAAACCTAGCGACCGAGTAAATACGTGAATGTTTTACCTTCTAACATCTGGTTCTGGTAGCTTATTGCGTGCTCTACAATCAACAAGAATGCATTATTTAGGTACCTGACTACAGAGTACCTACTATTGCTAACTACTTACCCACTGGCTATTCGTGCTATGACTTTAGTCGAGTGGCAACATCCGTTAAATAAATACAAATAGACCACAAACGGCAGTCACGCATAGGTACTTAGTCCCTATGGTACGGAAAGGGATCCCCTGATGAATTGGAGCTAAACTGGAGAGAAAATAAGCAGCTAAAGTTAAAAAAAAAAAAAAAAACTTCTCCTTTGGTGTCCTCTATTATTATAGGAGATATGCTGTCATAAGGACAATGTTCACCATACCTTCAAAAACTCTTACCAATGCTGCTCATTGAAGCATGAGGTGTGACGTATTATTTTCTACAACTTCTATCAATCGTACATTATTATTCGAAGTCAAAAATTGAAATATTTGGCAAATTGACGAAGAACTTTAAAATTACTTACCATATTAAGTTCAGGACATTTTGACGATGAACTATATAATACATTTCTACATTTCAAAGGTTTCTTCCCTGTTTATGGTAGGTTAAGCATCTAATTATGTGTAAATGAAAGTATTTCCTTAGTTAGGATGTGTAAGGGTATCCATTTCAGACTACAAAACACAATAAAGTTTCCGAATTCCGCCTCACGTACGCAGTTTTTACAAAAAATAACACCTTATTTTGACTTAATTTCTACTGGAAATGATTATTTAATTCGATTAGATGTAAAAAAGCACAAAATATGTTATTCGGTTTTTAGTTTGGGTTATTTAAATAATATATGAGTATTTCATAATTTTCAAACTTAATTAGAAAGCAATATATGAAAGAATGAATGATAAGTCGATTTTATATTTTAATTTTTATTGTTTCTCTTTTTTTATCTTAACTAAGACCACTGTTTGTTTTGTTTTACTACTTACAATTTATAATTTACAACTGAAAAATGTCCTCTACAATACAGGTGAAGTCCTAGTGCAGAGGACAATGTACTACACCTTTGTAATGTAAAATATACTAAGAACAAAAAAAATAAATGACCCCAATGTAACGCTAATCAATAAAGTAAGAAAAACTATTTATTCCCACAGTAGTAGGTTTACAAAACCAAAGCAATATAACCCACTTAAATGAGTCATAGCACTAACATCAAAATTTGACATTTAGAATTGTATAAATAAGTCCTCTCAAGTGGTTTACTGCCTCAGCACAGGCTAGCCTAGTGAGGCAGGTTACGAGAAACCTTAATTTATAATTATAAATTTCTATTCTTAAAGTACCTACTGTTTATACTCGTATGTATATTTTTTCCATTGTTAACTTTTGAACTTATGTAACCTTTAAACTATTGTAACATGTACTTTTTTATATTTATAAATCTTTCAAATTTCGTTTAATAAATATATTATTTTTATTATTACAGTTTAAAAATGGCCTTGTAAGCATAAACTGCTGTAACAAAAATAAAAACTAAAATACTTGCAGAACTTGATAATAACATTATTAAATTAATTTAAAAAAAAATAAATGGAATTCTCTACGAATTAAACACAAAAACAATTAAAACTTCAAACTTAACTTTGAATGAGAAAAATTGTAACTTTAATGCATCTTTAATCATCTTCCCCATAATTAAGTGAAACCAATTGTTATTTTCAAAACATTACAAAAAACAAAACAAAGTTTGTCGTTATTTCGAAATGAATATGGAAAGTTTCGGGGTTTCTTAGTATACGTGATTGATATTGATTTTGATTATGGTCAAGAGGGAACATTCATGGTTATTCACAAATTAGAAAAGAAATTTAATGTCTTTTGTGCAATAAATAAACATTTTGTATCTATACGAATACGAGACGAGTCCACATGTAAGATAAGGAGGAAAATTGGAAGACGAGGGTTATAGTTTATAATCTTCAAACGAGTATTCACATTAATTTGAAATCTTCAAATAACTTTCCTCAAACCCTCTTCCCACGCAGTATGTGATCTCTATTCAAATTGGATATTTATTGTCCAGTTATCAGAAACACATCGACAGAATTTGAAAAAAACACAACATCATGGGAGAAATCTACTTGTCTTTAAATTTCGATCAATGATTGTTGTTATTATTATTTATTCATGAATCTTGCCTGAGAAAAAAGCGTTTCTCCCTTTTACCGTCAAAATATTAACATTGCAAATTAATAATGTACAGTTGTTTCTAAATTAATTGAGGCCGTCTAAAATTTAAGTGCTAAACATATCGTAAAAAAAGCCGACACACAGTTTAACATTCCATTGTTTCAGCTAAATGCTTGTCGAAAATTATTCTACTTTATGTTCCGTTACTCGTTTAAGTAACGCTACGGGGCAGGCAGAATATTATAATCGTAAAGTGAATTATACACATATATTACTAATTAAAACCACGTATGTGTCTATTTTCTCTGCAGTTGGTGCTTGAAATCATTGTAGGCGAGTTCTAAGTGTAAATGCTTGAGGTCAGAACGATAAAATCCGTTAAATTGGCTGCAGGAATAAGTTTCCTAAATTTCTTTCAAATTATGTGAAAAGTGATTTTTTCTTAATTCCGTAATTATGCGATGGTTAAATTTGAATTACGTCTAAATGGTTATTTGGTTCGGATTGAAATCAATAAATATGATATCAAAAATAGTGAGCAGTAAAAATCGACCACTACATATTTTAAATGATAGAGAGGTAATTCGCATTTTGCAAACCCAGAACATACTGATGGTTGAAAGGGTACTAAACTAAAAATAAATTAACCCGATCTAACCGTGAAAAGTCAGTTTTGCGAATATTTAATGTAGATACCTATTGTTTGTTTTATCGACTGAGTGTAGACCAAGTCTTGTTTTAACTCAAATATCTGTCAGGTGACCATTTTAATTGTTCAGTAATGAATATTTTTCCAAATGCGAAATCTTTGTGTTATTGTACCTATATTATGGTACCTGTCTGCCTGAAGAAAGTTTGAAAATACAAATGTCAAATTGAGATAGTGACGATCTTTGAAAAAATTATATATAATAAGGTACCTACAGTTGAAATTTAAAAAAAATGTTTGGTAAATAAAATGTATTGTACAAATCTTACGATTTTAGGAAATTTTGGTTTTGATTCATTAAATAAGAAAAAATAGGAAACTTACTTTTTTTGGATGCGAGGTCTACTCTCTTTACCAGTAATATGTAGGTACTATATTTAATTAATTCGTTCATGTTAGAGGTAATGATTAACTTTTTCATCACCACACATTACTGTGTTGAAACAACAGTAAACAGTGTTACCTATTTTACCCTTTATTGTTCGATTTTTGTTTTTTTTATAAATATTAATTTGAGTATTTTGTCAACAGATGGCAGTAGCTGACCAGCTCCACTTCATGGAGGGCCAGATATCCAGGCTCGAGCACGAGATACAGAGAAGGGACGACATCATACAGACTCTGAGAACTTCCAGGGTTGGTATTCTTCCTTATTTAGCAAAATATGCGTCTGCCCACCAGCTGCATGGCAGGCCGGATCGGGAGAGAATGGTTGAGGAAGTCCCTTTGACTTATCCAGCCATACTCTCCCGGAACATCGCCTTGCACCGCAGTGGGAGGGATGGATTCATACGTCCGTCACTGGGATCATTTCATTGATGGATTTAAACACCATCCAGCGCATTGTGTACTGGTAGGGCACTCGAGTTACGACAATATTACTATTATTAAGGTGTTCGAATGTGCGAATATTTAGAGAACCCGGTTACGATTTGATATTTTGGAAGGCTAGCATATATATCGTTACAATAATCGGGATGTGAGACTACGTAAGAGTTGATTAGTAGTTTTTTTTAAATTCTGTAGGAAGGTTTCTTCGGACTGACTTGCCTTAGGTAAAAAAACGATGCTTGCAGTCCTATATATTTAACTTTTAAGCGAAAAGTCCGAATCTAGATTAATGCCAAGAAGTTTGACTGTTATTTTTAGAATAATATCACTGCCGGAAAGAGAAATAGGGGAATCGTCAACGAAATGTTGACGTTTGTTTGTGACCTCCAGGAGTAACTCAGTTTCCAAATCTTTAATGTTTAACCTACAACTTATAACTACTGGCTTACAACTAATGACGCTGTATAAAGCAACAGTATCTAACAAATAGATCTTTCCTCATCTTGCAAAGGGGTTAAAAATATTTACAAAAAAACATTATATTGTAAAAAAAAATCTCCATGTTGTGTAAAATTTCCTTTTCTTGAATCGGCAGTAATTCAATTCAGCTGGCGGAAGGTAGGTACTAATTGAACACGTGTGTTTATATTCTCATTTATCTTATCAATTTACTGGCAGGTACTTTCTGGCTTTGATACTATACGTGCGTGAATGGAAAACTCGCTAATAGGTTTATCTCACTTCGACTCGTACCGTCTTACGTTTACTTGGAAATCGTAACTTGATTTGAGATAACCCCTCTAATGCCGCGGGTTTTTGAAAAATCAGGAAGTTTTCTAGAGCACTGAAAGTAAATTAATAAAAATATTCATGTTAAAATACGCTACACTCTCGTGGGCATAGCCAGGTTTTGATTTAAGGTGGGGGAAAAATAAAAATCTAGAGTAGGTACCAAAAAAGTAGGCGTCTACAACATATTCATGCTATAGGCTCAATGAATACAAAGAAAATGAACGGAAGAAGAAATAATCATCCAATGAAGTTCTGTAAATTTGCAAAACGCTACTCACCTTGCCCCACCGTGCCTACGCCCATGCGCTACACCACTGTTTCCCAAAGTGGTCCAGGTGAAACGGGGTTCTACATTGGCGGGATAAAAAAATGGGGGTCCACAAGTTCTAAGTGGGGGTCCACGAAAATTTATCTGGTTTCGATTTTCGGTATCAATTTTTGTCGTCCCACCCTATCCCATTCCCCCCCCTCGGGGTCATAACTGTTTGGCAAAGGGGTCTGTGGGCCAAAAGAGTCTAGAAACCACTGCGCTACACGGTCCAAAGACGTTGTCAAAACCTGAAGATTACTTATCATCAATATATTATTATGTTATTGTATTTAAAGGGTAAAGAGTTTGAAGACCTGTTATTTGTATTTAGAGGGTATTATTATTATTATGTTATTTGTATTTAAAGGGTAAAAATTTTGAAGACCTGTTATTTGTATTTAATGGGTATTATTATTATGTTATTTATATTTAAAGGGTGAAGAGTTTGAAGACATGTAAGACTATACCAGGAAGGATTGTCTGGTCACATAATATTATTGATTACCGGAGTGGAAGTGCGTACAGTGTAACTCGAATTCAAACTACACGAACATACATTACATAAAAGTACTGCACTTCGCTAAATATACATATGTTCATGTACAATGACTACTTAGGTACGGTAATATACATAATCCTGTTTAGCGATTGCTAATATGTTCCGCTAAACGAAATTAAATGAAAAATAAACAAATTAACAACCCATGAAGAAATTCTCAGTTTTACTAATAGTTTTTAAGTTATCATGGTTAATTTTTTTTACAATAGCTCCACACAAGAGGCGAAGAGGAAAACAATTTCCCTTATGGCGTATGTAATCTTAGGGGTGCTGTGTGGGGGGGTCTTTTAAAAGAAAAGAAGGAAAGGAAGTTCTGGGAAGGAAAAAGTATGAGAGACGGGTAGGAATCTGGGGGTCAGTGGGTCCAATTGTGATAGGTGTATGAATCCATCCCTCTCACTGCGGTGCAAGGAGATGGGTTGAGAGAGTCCTGATGGAGAAGCCAAACTTGTAAAAAGCGTTTGGCCATAAAATAATTAAACTTGCGCCATCTATCTAATTGGTTTAGAAACTAGACATGGGTTGATAGGTTTGAAACTTGACTATTTACACCAGTGTGAACTTTTGCTTTGCATAGCGTGAGATACGTATTTTGGAGCGATTTTCTACATCCTATACATCCTAACGTGACCATTTATTTTTTCCCCCCAAACCCTGGACACCGAAAAAAAGGTAGGTAGGTACTTAATAATAATATAAAATTTGGACAACCTATATAGCGCTGTTTTCGCGAAAAATCGCCTCAAGAGCGCTGTTCAAAAGAGGCTAGATTAAAATTCATCTTGCAGCTACCAATCGCATGGGGCATGGACTATGGACGATTGGAATTCTTGTTCAAAACTTAAATAGATTTTTTTTACGAATAAACGAAATAAATCAATATGCTACAATGTTTTTGACTAAAATTAACAGGGATTTTAGGAGTGAATTTACTTTACTATGTAGGAGGCTAGATCACAACTCGTCCTGCGGCTACCAAGCGCATGGATTATTGAAATTCTAGCCTCTTCATAAATTAAATAAAATATCTCATAAACTTATTTGTTTTAGGAACCTCACACTTTTATTTAAAAAAAATCTACTGTGAGTTTCTTTCTTTCCGAAAATGGGACATTTTGGCGCCCCGAAGCTGTGTTTGGGGACACCGGGACACGCTGCCTGAAAACGGGACTGTCCCGGTGAAAACGGGACGTCTGGTCACATTAATCATACCGGTCTAGAATTTCTCAAGATTGACATGTCATGAGAAATATGAACAGAATTACGCGCAAATTATTATTACACCTAATCAATGCAATCTGGTCCATTGCCCGATTGGAATGAACTTAATCAATTGTTTCGCAGATAACAAACATAACAATAAAGAAACATTAAATTTCATAGGTTAATAATAATACTTCGATTGGCCATGGCACACATGGGATGAAAAACATTCGTGAACACACTTTCAGAAATCGTGATGAAGAAAAAATCCACATTACTTGCCACTAGTTTAGTAAATGTTTCGATAAAAGCAGAACGGAATGCTTAAAATGTTGCAATTTTCGTGGAGTTGATGACCGCGTTCCAATACAAAGTAAGAATACAATAAAGTATGAGTCTTTGTGAACTGAAAATACTCAATTTGAGAGATGAAAGATGAGGTTGTTTTGCAACAGTTGAATGCAGAGGCAATCTGCCTACCGTTAATAATGTTTAGGTAACAGGCCATTAGGTCAGTAAAAATACAGGTCACTTGTCAATAACGACTGTAGGATAGTCTCGTATTATGAACGAACGTCGATAAGAATCGCAAACAATTATTATTCTTGTGGAGAAATTAGACAACGCAAAATGCAAAAAAGTGAACCCTCACAAAGTGGCTAAAATAATCTATAAGTGGTGGGTATACCTTTAGTAAGAGTGTTACCGTTGTTACCGGTTGCGCAATTTTTGTAAAATATTATTTAGAAAGCCCATAATATACGAAAAATCGTATGCGAGCAGTGAACATTTTCTGAGTTGTTCAATAAATTGTCGAGAATTAAAAAAACATCATATCTGGTAATAAGTGCAGAGAGTATTATCCATTGGAGCGTTTTTGGCCAGATTTTGACCAATTTGCTAACACCCTCGAGCGTTCTTTGGCCAAAATGTGGCCGATTTGAATAAACGTGTTAAAGCATTTATAGGAATTATTTCAAAGGTTCCCGCGCGTTGCGTACTTCTGTTAATCACAACGATTACTTAGTATTTTTACTTTTCAACATGAGATGTTTCACATCTCTTCTGAATTATTTTTTATTGACATTTCGCTAACCAAAATTATTAAAATGTTTTTCTTTTGAAATTTATTTTCTTATATTGATCATGTGTTACACATTTTTAAAAATGGACAAGGAATGGGTGTAGGTACGGCGAACGGCAATTTTAAAGTAAATACACACATTTATAAATTATTAATAATTTTTTTTTGAATCCAAAAAAATACGGGATAAACGATCAACAGTTGCACACAATGACTCTCTAACACTGTAATCAGTTTATGCAGACATATATAAAAATTCGGGGGAATGATTTTTGATATGGCGGAAACCTCCAGTGGCTAAAAGTGTGTAAGTATTGTGCATTCTTCGAATCCTGCTTCATAATATGATCTTTGAATGCTCAAACGTCGTACCTGTTTGTTTTAAGGAGAATTATACATCAATCTTCTCATACGATTGTCGCTTTATTCATCAATAAAGCGCAAGACAATGTGGAATAAAGAGTACAAAAAATACTCCTGTAGAAATATTGCATTGTGTTGTCGTAAAATTCATCGAAAAATGAGATCGTGTACGATTGCAGGAATAACGAAGTATTTAACAATTCAGTAGCCATTGCTTTTAAGACGTCATTCTGGGAATACAAATTGAAAAGAATTATTTGTCAATAAGGCTTTGAATTCATATTCATAAAAAAATATTTAATCTTTTGACGTTGACCTAGTTTTTTATCGCCTTCAAAGTGTCCATATTACAAACTTATTGATTCAAAACATATATTATTATTGACTATTGTTGATATTTAGAGGAAACCGGGTGGCATTTTGTCCATACAAACGTGTTCCCCTAATTCCTCTCCGCATTTTGACACTACGGCAAATATTTTTTTAAATAATACAGATATCGACAACTAGCGTGTCGCCACGTTTTGTTTTTTTGATAAGTTACTATTTATAGGAGTTAGGACCCTCCAAAAATCGTTAAAATTACCTGGTTTGAACGCCATCAACCGACATTCAGTAGATATACAAACTAAACAACCTACATTCAGTATACAAACTAAACAACCTACATTCAGCATACAAACTAAACAACCTAAATTCAGTAATCAAACTGGATAATGTATATTAAAAAAAGGCAAAACATAGAGACATAAGAGTATTTTCACTTAGTAAAAAAAAATCTTTAAAATCGCTCAATTTTTGAAGGAGAAAAATGGGGATACTTACAAAATCTCGATTTTGCCACCTATTTTCGTTGTACAACTTTTAAAAATACCAATGTTTACAGGCAAGCGTTAAGAATTGTATGGAATTTCGCTAAAAATGCAATTTGATCGCTTTATTCAAATGGCAGTCATAAAATTAACGTGTACAAAATAAATCAAAATCCGTAAAGGTTAACATGATTTGTAAACACAAACTAATAAAATATTTACGACCCATAAAATAACAATAATATTTCCAGTTAACAAGGTATTTATAAAACACCACTTATCGGGTTTCATTTTATTTCATTAAATACATTTTTTAATGAGAAAGGTTGCAATATTCAGTTTACCCACCTACGTGAAATGTATACATTCATTGCGATTTGATGAAATTCTGTTGTCATAAAATTTTAAGTCAATACAATAAAATATTTTTTCCACATATCCCTCAGACTAATCTGTACGCTTTTTGGAACAGCTCATATAGGTCTCACAGAAATCGTTGTGTTTCTCTTACGATCACGGTTAGAAATATGATCTCAACGGTTTTAGAAAGAGAAAACAACGCGCTTTATACTCAAATATAAAAGTTAACCACAAAATAATTAAAACATACACATTTATGAAATCAAAGTTTCCGACCGCAATTTGAAGAAAAATTAAACTTTTGGAATTTTTTGATGCTTATTTTTATGTGAAACGACATAAAAGTGAGCTGACTATAACGTTTTGTAATACTTTTGCCTAATTAAATATGTGGATGTTTTTATTTATTTTTGTTGTTAGTAATATTAGTTAGAAATGTAAAGTAACCCATTTTTAAAATCTTTTTGGTGTTTGCATTAAAAATTTTTATATTTCAAAAATTATTATGTATATTTCGGATTATAAAATTTGAAAGTATATTTTATCACCTTTTAAAAGCAGTTTTTAATTTTCGAAGACATTGCGAAATATTCCATTTAATTGGATTTTATTGATTTGATTAAGTTATTGATATTATTGTATTTTGCGAAGTGTTTTGACCTTCCGACAAAATAGGCCCGAGGCCTGAGGGGTTGAGGACATATTGACATTGTTATGTAAATAATTGTCAGTGAAGTATTTTGTTACAAAATGAATGGAACAAACACAAATCGATGTCAAAATGTTTTTTTTTACAATTAGGTAAACCAAAATAATCATTAAACGTCGTACATTATTCAGTGAGATTTTCGATTGTGCTATGTAAAAGATGAGGAAATAACACCTTCATCTATTGGAGTATTTGATTGAAATATTTTTTTCATTATTTTCTTTTGTTGCAGGTTCGAAGAGACAGACGTTCAAGTGGCCACCAGCTGATGAAAGATAATTTATTCAAGGTAAATAATATTACTTTACTACTGGAGAGCTTTTTTCCACAATATGGCACTTTTTAAAATACTTCGGACTGCTTTGCTGCCAATTTTGGCAAATTTTCCCTTATTTGTTAGTAATTAAGTAGAAGTTTGCGATTTTATAAAATGTTTTTATAAACTCTTCGAATATGTGATAGATGTGATGTATGAGTCAAAAGATAGGTGAATTCATTGGCTATACAGAACTATAATCAGTTTGTATATCTCCATATTTAAATTCAGAGGTATGATTTTTTTTAATGTGGGTGGAAAATATTCAAAACGATCACCAAAAAATCTCAAGCAATTGGAGAAAAAAGTTTTAAATTGCGTTGTCACTCCAGTGGTTATATCCGACTTTTTATTGATAGTTTTAGAAAATATTTCTACTTCATAGTCATCATCATCATCATCACAGTGCTACACCCCAGGGTGGAATTTGGCTTCTTCCTTCAATAATAAATTCCAAGTTTTGTAACTTTTCTTTTTCACATTTTCTTATCGGGGATGCTGTTCGAAAAATTCAATGGTTCTTTTTTTAAATAATACAGGGCGCCACTTCCGTTTACAATAATACTAAACTGTACGGTGATTAAGATAATTTTTGTTTTTTTTTTACGTTAACTCCACTCAGGGGGGCCCTGAGGAAAATAATTTCCCTTAGGGCCTATGTCATCTTAGTTGATGCTGTATGGAGGGTTTTTTTAAGGAAAGGAAGAAGATAAAGTTTTGGGTAGGAAAAAGGTATGAGAGGTGGGTAGGAATACGGGGGTCAGTGTCCAGGAGTGACAGATTGATGAAATGAAATGAAATCCATCTCTCTAATTGCAGTGCAAGGCGATGGGTTGAGAGAGTCCGGCTGGAGAAGTCAAAAGGCTTTCTCAACAGGGACCCGGACACAAACCTCAGCCCATTAACCCGGGTACCCCTGCTAAGTCAAACGTAGCGAAATATTTTGGGTGACCTATGGCAGAGGTGTTTGTTGTCCATTTCCCGAACTTTTTTTTTTTTTTAACATTAACTCCGCACAGGAGGCCCTGAGGAAAATAATTTCCCTCAGGGCCTATGTCATCTTTGAGGATGATGTGTGTGTCTTGAAGAGACCCATGTTGTAGGAGGAAGGAAACACAGAGGCCGGTAAATCGTTCCACAGCCGAGCTGTTGAACTTAAGAACGAATCGTAAAAACGACCTGTTCTCATGTGACTAATGTCAACCGTGTACAAATGTTGGGCGCGTGTTTGGCGTGTTTCCCGACTATGCACCGGTGCCGAGGGGATCAATGACGCTAGTTCCTCGGAGCATCTTCCATTCTAATACCAGTAAAACAAGGACAGCATTCTCACCTGACGCCTGTGCTCTAAAGATTGCAATCCGTCTGTTAAGATGGGAGAATCTATCAAACGGACCGCCCGTTTCTGCACAAAGTCAAGGTTTTTTTTTTTAGGTATTTTGGAGCTCCAGACCAGAGGTGGCTGCCAAATTCAAGCGTGGGGTGCACTTGCGATTTGTACAGGGTTAGCAGTTGCGTACTATTAAAGTATCTGCGGGCCCTGTATAATACGCCCAGTTTCTGAGAGGCTAACTTAACTCTGGTTTCGATGGAGCCCCCATACCTGAGCTGGCTAACTACCAAAATATGTGAATTTTCGCACACGTGATAAAAATGATTACAATACAATAACAAAAATTAACCAATATTAAAGTATACTTCGCTTTATTAGCAGCGATTAGCCTATTTTTTGTCTTCTATTAGACCATCATTTTAGACCAAATTTTTTTACCTGCCCTCGCACTCACGACTTGGATGTGTTCATAAATCTTATGATGTGTTCAAAAACCAACTGGGTATTTTAAAATAAAATTAATAATCGGTAGAACAACGTTTGCTGGATGCCAGGCGCTTTGTGAACAAAGTTTTTTTTTCAATCAAACATAAAATTCACCATTTTGCCGCCCCCAAAAACTGCCGCCTGATCCCCTAGATCCGGGGCTGATAACATTGTTGGTTATAACGGCATCCAATGCCTTATCTCCAGCAGATATGCCAAAAATGCTTGTTTTTTTGCTCGCAACACTCATTTTTGTAGCCTACACTAACAGTAGTTTTTTTGTTTACTAGTACTTACAAGCAATATATACGTTTTCCATAATCCACACAAACCACATTAAAATATTATATTTAGGTTTATGATGAAAACAAGATGACATCATTGTAACATTCCAAATTTTCTTGTTCCAGGATATATTATCTGACGTTGACTCGGCCGTTTCGTCTGCCCCTAATTCTCTGTCCCCGCAGCCATCACCAGACCTATGGGTAAGTTACAAATTTAGTACCTAATCAATAAAAAACTATGAATCCTAAATAAAATGGTGAGAATTGACAACAAGAAATCCACACTGTCTTTTCTGTCTAGAAACCTTCACGGGGTATTTCCACGTTATTTTTTTATTGCTTAAAAAAATTAAGCCAAAAATTACAATGATTAAGGCATTTTAATTTTATTTTTATGTTGACGAATAAATTTTCTAGAGCGAGTTAAAGTTTCCCATTTTTGAATAACCGCTAAAACGATATTTTGGGGCCACGCCCCCGTGTAACGTGATGAGTACGGACGCTCCCTGATAGTGTTTATTTATGCTGATTCAGCCGAGCGTAGCTTGTGACTTCACAACACCCATTTGCAAAAAACGGGCCGTTTTGATTTTGTCAGTTTTCGAGCGTTTTTAAAATCAATAATATTGAATGATAACATAAAAAACAAACCTTTTTAGTAGGATGATTAAAATCAGAAAAATGATTTTTAAATATTCCGTACATTTTCAACAGAATCCCTCGTTTGTGGAAATACCCCAAGACAAGATGTTACAATGCTTGTTCGTAGCTTAAATTGTTCAAAAATAAACGATTCTTCGTGGTTTTTGTTGTGAGCTAAATGTTGAATGGTTATTTTGTGTTTCAGTACCACCCGCAAGATGCCTCTCATGTAGAAGTTGATGAAGGCATGTTAGAAGCTGCGAAGAAGCAGATTCAAGAGCTAGAGAAAGCTCTAAGTTTAGTAAGTATATTAACACTCGTATCTAGATATAAAATAGTTTATAGTCTGAAAATACCCTCCGCAAAACATGCCCAAAGATTTTATAGTGTAGGCCCGAAGGGGAATCCCTGAGGATTACCTTTGAGGAGTTAATACAGATCAATGATCAGACAATTCCAATGGGTTGAATGCTTTTAAAAAAATCTTCTTCGTGTTCCACTCCCATCGGAGGTCAAGAATAGAGGTATAATGCTAAAAGGTCAAATTTGCCACCATTCTTGAGACAATGTCTTTGTTTTGTCAATATATATGTACCCAAAACAAAATACTTCAGTTTTCGCATTTTGAAAGATGTACCAAAAAGAAATACATTATCACTCCCCCGACCGTAATTCGTTAGTAATTACTGTGGTAAGTAATTGTTATCATAAATCAATGTAATTCCAACATTTAAAATAATACCTTTTGATGTGAGGCAACAAATGCATTAATTTAAAAGTTACAAAGTTTATTATGCAGATAATATGGAACAACAGTTTGAACTACTTTTGTGGTAATTTGAACATTAACTGACTTGAGGCAATGCTCAATCTAAAGCTGGCCTAAGGCACACATGATTTTAAACTTTAAGATGAGATCTGAATCGGTTTTCTGTGAGCATAAAAACAATTATGGCAAAACAAATATTATTATTTATTTACTTCATTAATTTAGTTTCACAAAGTTCAACAGATAAATCTTTTGATATTTTTTTATTGGCAAAAAAAGCAAACAATTTACCAAAGTAATTTAATGCAAGTTTTTTTTACGATTTTATAATGTATTTGTGAGATCAATGAATTTGCTTTACTTTTGTGATATTATGTAAACTAACTCGAATTTAATAGCATACATATAATAAATTAATTATTTTCTTTCTTCTTCCTTCCATTTGCAAAGAATTTTTAACATCCGTCACAGTTTTGACCCTATTCACAAAAAACAAGAGATGTGTAGGAACCACTTTTCATAACGAGTTTCTCAAAATTATTAAAAGGGTGTATATAAGGGGGACGAAATTGAACCGATATTAGTAGTGTGGAGGAGCTATTCCGGGCAGCTCGAGATAGATATACGTTTACCAGAGTGATCGCCAATATCGGGGGGACCTGATAGGGCACACGAAGAAGAAGAAGATATAGAGGGGGAGGGGGATGTTCAATCCCCCCCATCGGAAAAATAGAAAAGTACCCATGGATTTACATTCCAGAAAAATACAACAATAGTATTTGCACCATCTTTTTTATCAATGTGATTAAAATAATAAGTTGTGGTAAGCAGAGGTCCAAAAAACGCATGCTATAGCTACGCCTTTAATGTACTTTCCAAATTAAAATTTCGGGGTTTTTAAAAAAAAATCAATCACAAATTGTTGTAAATAGGAAATAGACAATAGACCAAGACCTGCCTTCGTGAAAATTGAGAACTTGTAATATTCATTATACAGGATGTAACTGCATGTTCCCAGCAATTACTGAATATTTTTGGAGTAAAAAATATAGATTTGTCATTTTGCTGTCCTACGATATTTTATTTTCAATAAGTACTAAATTAAAAAAGCAATGAGATTGAGTGCGTATAGCGTTATCTGTGGCGAAGTTTAGCAGTGTGTTAAGTTGGGACGTGTGATATTTTTTTTTGTTTTGCTTCTAATTGAAAAAAAAAATCATGGAAAGCAAAATGACATCTACAGCTTTTATTCCAAATATTTTCAAGAATAGCTGGTTAAAATTCTATGGGTACATGCTGTTATACCCTGTTTATATGGTTCATAATATTACCTATGTATTTTCCTTAGTTATTAGAGAAAGCATTTCTAAATTAATATGCATTGTTTCACCATAAGCTCCACACAGTAAGCCCTGAGGAAAATAATTTCCCTGTGGACACTACGTGGATGGTCTTTTTATGGAAAGGAAGGAGGGGTAGTTTTGAGGAGGAAAAATGTACAAGAGGTGGGTAGGAATCTGGGGATCACTGTGTCCAAAAGTGACGGATGTATGAATCCATACGTCGAGGGTGCCTGGCTGGAAAGGTCAAAAGGCCTCCCTAAACTAGTCTCTCTTGATCCGGCCCTCCACGCAGTACGTGGGCTGATCCGCCATCAAGATCCGGACAAACCTCACCCCATGAATTCGGGCATCTCTGCTTAGTCACCAAATGTGGCGAACGTTTTTGGGTGACCTACGGCAGAGGTTTTGGTTATCCAATTAACGGTTTACGGGACGGCAGCACTCATACCCGCCTCCCAAATTGAAATGGTTCATTGCCATAATCCATGCTTGCGAAGACAAGCTTATTTTAAAAATTGGGAAAAATATTTTACGTTTTTTTAATGCCCTCACCGCTCCATTTCTGCTATTCATTTCATCTAATCACTGGTCTAACTTATTCTTTCTTCAGTCAACAGCAAGTCAACGAAGCGCCCAGCTGCGAGCGACGCAATTGGATGAACAATTGCAGGACTTGAGGGAACACGCAGACCTGCTGGAGTTCAGGTGTCTGGAGCTCGAAGACGCTAGTGAAAAGGTAAAATTCCAAGTCCAACGCGTCTTTGTGACGGACCTTTAAACGTGCTTCCATCCAAAACCAAAGCATGTGTCATTTTTGCGGATATTATTTTTTATATTGAGTGTTAGTAGAAGATATAGCAATAAGTATTTAAAAAAATTGAATTGTTTAATATTAACTAATTAAAAAAAAAAAACAATAATTTATCGTCATTATTAAGAAAACGTAATTAATTTTATAATATAAGATTAGACAAATAATAAAAAGCTGTATATTCATCTAACACATGGTTTTTAGGGGTTTGATTTTTAATATTATTTATTTTAGTGTTTTGTGATGTTTTAATGTTATTTTTAATGAATGTTGGTATTGTTTTATATTGGGTTGATATAATATTTTATGCTTTGCATCTTTATATTTATTGCACACTTTTGTTTTTTGAAGTTATTTGCACTGTTGTAATGATATTATATAATAAAAGCCGTTTCACGGCACTGAAAAATATCCTTTGCCTCCATTAATTTTTAATATATTCCCTGTACACCTAAACACGTACGATTTTCCACATTTTCACAAATTATTTATCTGGGGCTTATTTCTATAAGTGCCTATGTCAAATTTGTAAATCATTCTGAAAATATGAATTTTTTATCAATTTCTTGTACAAAACGCCGAAACAAAAATTTGTTTTCTACTTAGATAAGTCACAAGTTCATCAATCTAGAAAACCTGACAAAGGTATTCGTGGCGTTCAAATAAGGGAAGTTTTAAAGTACTTTCTGGTGACTAAATCAAATTACCAAAACCTGATGTAGGCAATTCTATTATTAACCCCTAGATATTAGATAATAGGCTTCTGAGATCTCGTCAAACTTTTTTCGTTTTGATCGTACAGTCATCTTTGGCGTCTCCAGAAGATGGTACGAATTCAAAATGTTATGCCTCACGGAGAGGAAAGGCAAAAAAATAATTTTGTGACTGCGCCTATCATCATACATACAGGCTGTTCCAGCACTTACCTGAAGGATTTTAAGCAAAGATTCTTGGCATTTTTGGGGTTAAAAACAAAAATATATTTTTCTATCACACGTCGCCACTGATCACACTACACACATCTCTGTCTTGTCTGTACAGTTCTGTTGGAACGAGATGGAGTGCTTACCAAGTGACCATACACTAGTCTATATCCAGATAATATCTACATTTTTTACTCCAACCAGGAATCAGTGGTTAAAATCCTTCGGGTACGTCCTGATACACCCTGTAAACAGTGATACTTGATGCAAAACATTGAAGGACTTTAGAAGAGATATATATAAACAAAATTACATCTTTGTATTTTGCATCAAGTATACTTTTGGCAATTTTTTTCTGGGCAGTTTGTAGAAAATAATCACAATGCACTAAGTTTAATATATTCTTGCATCCTGCACTGCATTTTCAATTAATATTAGCTTATTGTGCAAAAATCTTATAGATAGAAAAGCTGTTCTATAAATTTCTAACAGAATAAAAAATTGAGAAATATTTTTATTTTGTTATGTTGCATGGCAGACATGCAACTGTATTTTTTTATTATTGGAAAAACTATTTATCCTACACAAAACATAACAAAAAAATAGAATATTGTTTTTGGTCTCATCGTGGGAGTTGTGATATTGATTTTATTCATCCAATTTTTTTTTATGTTCTCCTGAGGTTTGACTATTAAATAGCAATAATATGAGATTTATTGTAAAATGCATGTTTTGCTTTTTAGGGGTTAGGGGTGATTTACTGTTGTGTTGTTTGTACATAATATATTGTTTGTGAGAGTATGGCATGGCATGGTAATGGTTTTAAGATATGCATGGGGATTAGGATATGACAAATTACACCAAATGGAAAAAGATACTTTGAGTATTGCTCAGATGAAAAATACAATTATTTAGTGACCAGATTAAACGAACCAGCTTCTCACAAAACTCTCCTTACCTTCTCGTTCTGTTCACCTATATTTTTCATCTCACATTAATACCCAATAAGGAGGGTGTCATAGACCCAGCGGCAACAAATATGAAAAGTAATGTGTAAGTAAAATGAACTGAACAAATAATGTTAGGTTGGGGTAACCAGGACCCCTTACTGCCGATCGCCCAAAAATAAATAAGGGTTCACAATGACCAAATGTTCTTAATATATTCAACATCAACCGTTGTTTATACGTTAACAGTCTGTAGTTGTCCTGGGGAACGATGATAAGTTATCGCTATAATCAGTTGATTAGTTAGGCGGCTCCTAGACGATCAATTATATTAAGCAATATTACGAAATGTGCAATATTATTGACCGTTTGGGGTTAATATTGAATATTGCGCAATGATTGAACAAAAGTTTGAGCGAGTTTAATTTTTTTGCTACATATTTTTCCATTGCATTGTGTAGGGTCAGTATTGCGCAATATTAACTCGAAAATACTAAAATAAAAATACTCTAAAACATTGCGCAATATAATTGATCAATATTTTTTATTGTTTATTGTGCAATATAATTGATCGTTTGGATTCTAAGCACCTTTCAATCTTATTGAACAATAAAATATATTGTACCTACAAAGTTATTGTAGCGTCTAGGGGCCCCCTTAGACATCACCAAATACTAAGTTTTGAGATAATGAGAAAAGAAATATTCAAAAGCTCACCATAAATCAAATACTATTTACACGTTTCTGGGTTTAACATATTAAATAATACTGGGAGGCATAATGGTCCCATATTATTAGGTTGACATTTTGAAATTTCCTGAAAACATCGACATTCTGTCTAACTTGCTACAAGTTTTCTGCATTATAATTGATTTGGTGGTGTTTATGAGTAATCTGAATAATGTAACAGATATGGGGTACACTTTTACATATAACTGCATACTTAACTCAAACTTCTCAAGATCAATGTCTCCAGGGTCAATCGCTGTATTAGGTGTTAGGTATTATCAGCACCTTGGCTCCTTTGCAAGTCGGCACCCAAAGCACACTTCTTCAATTGCGTCCGCATAGGGGCAGCCCTGCATGTCTCAAGAAAAGAATAAACATAAAATTTGATCATAATTTAAAAAAAAGTAATCTTACGTGATACGCGTATCAGGGTTCCATGAAAGTTGATCCGCCGACAGTTGGCCCTCCGGCATACTTATATTCAATATGCAGTCGGTTTAGGGAAAATACGGTATATAACACAAAATATAATTAAGTGACCCCGACAGGGGTGTGAAGAGAGAACATACCGCCGAATAACAAAAGTATAAAATATGTTTTAATTCCAATGCATCAAGGATAAAACTACTTATCTGAATGCTTTATACACCAGCGTATAAGTACAATGAGTCGACACTGTATATAAATTCATTTGATATTCATACCGACTTATTATTAAAGGTATTTTTGAAGTCAATTTTACGTTTGAAATTGATTTTATAGTAAATATAATTTCGTGGGGCTAATTGTCAGCGGATCAACTGTTGGATCACCGCGTATTAGCGATCAAGTTACAAATTCGCCATCCCTGGTTTATTTTTAAAATGTATATTGGTGTCGCCTGGCAGCATCCAAAGAAACAAATTGGAAAATAAAAATGAATTATTTATCAATTTTACATCTTTTTTAATAAACATAAATAAGCTCTTTCTGGCTTTCAGTATTTAAAAAAAATCTTCTAATCACATTTTCAAAAATGAATAATTTAAAGGTATACAATATAGTTTTTGAAAAAGAGCATAAAAACCTTTAAAATAAATGATATTTATTGAAGTTAAAACAAACAAAAGCAAAAAAAAAATCTGCACCCACATCGCCTAACCGAACAAGGTTGGCTCTTATTTATTTCCCCAGTTACCTGAACTATTAAGACATAACTGATATCTAGGTATTTTACTAACATGCGGATTTAAGCAAATGTTGTGGGGTTCAAAATCGAAATTTATAATCAGTTACTTACTTTACAAAATTCGTGAAAACGATGTCAAGTTAAAATCGTCAGTTTTAAATATCACTTATCAATATTTAAAAAAAAAACAACCCGTTGTGGCTACATTAGAAGAAAAAAAAATTGTGTGAAATTTCTCAATAAAAATATATAAAATCAGTTCATTTTCATACAGTCATGTCAGGAGCTTATTATTGGAAAAAATGAAGTGTTTATTTTTGGTAGCATTTTCGTATGCTTTGAATTCTTTTAAGCCATTGTAAAATGCATGCATGGTTCATAAAAGAAGTATCCATGGACAATCACATTAATTCAATGGCAATCTTCCTCTTTGTAAATGTGATGGAGTTGCAGCATGAGAACAATAAAATATGTAAAATAAATTGTCTTAACTTTTGAATTGTAATTGCCCGTTGCAGCGGAATTCTTTAGAAGAGTTGACCGACTCTGATTCAGGATGCACTTCACCAGAAAACAGACTGAAAAACTCCGTATCACCGCAGCTGAGGAGGTCAGACTCCGGCTACAAGTCACCCACGAGACCAGGGTCTCCTCACACCAAGAGCCACAGGATCCTCACCACTCCTACCACCAGCTTCACAGAATGTGAGCCCATTACCTTCATGGACAGTCACAAAGGAGTCATTAATCCTATTCTGTTGGAGGACTCCATCCTGGACTCTGACAACCAGACAGAGGATATAAGATATCGACTGGAGAGGATGATGCTGAGAACTCAATCGGAGAGTGACAGGATTTGCTTGGAGCAAGTTCTTCAGCTGCTGTGGAACCTACAAGCCTTAAGTGGCACACTACCTGATGATGATTATACTATGGTAATTTGTCATCGATTATATTGAATCCAAATCAAAACCCTTTGGGCGCTTTTAAAATTCCTAGTGCTAAGGCATGGCAAGAAAAAGTGCACATTCTTTATCCCAATACTGCTGCATCTCTTTCTTACACACTAAATAATAGTGAGACAAATGATGTACATATGTCTGCTTCCCTATGTGAAAAATATCATTATCATACATCTCTCTTACAAGTTTTAAAGAAATGAAATGCTGCATGCCGTTGCCGTCACCGTGGGAATTTTAAAAGCGCGCTTGGGCTGCTGAATATGCAACAATAATAAAATAGATTTTCGATTACCTAATCAAACATCCAGAACACTTTTTTATAGATGGCGCGCGTATAATTATTTTAGGGAAAAATGTTTTTTACAAGTTATGCTTTAAATATTAAGAATAATTCATTGTTTGCGCCCGTACATACGCAATATAAATATGAATAAATAGTTTTGTCAATAAAAAAATCAATTCTTTCAAGAAAGGCTAACAAATACAATATTGGATAGAGTCATCTTTACAAAATTGGATTTGTCAGCCTTTCTTGAAAGGTTTGGGTTTGTTTATGGATAAAAATATTTATTCTAGTTCATATTAAATATGTACGGGCGCAAAAAATTAATTCACTTTAATATTTTAAAGCATAACGTGCGAAAAGTGTTAAAAATCTCAAATAATTTAATTGGCGCCATCTGTGAATGCGTAGATTATAACGTATGTTATACATATAGTCTGTTAAATAAAAGTAGAAAATATAAAAAATGGACCTGCTAAATTTGTAGGCTGGCAACACTAATTTACCTGTCAAACATTCATTTAAAGTGCAATAACACTGAAAATACAGAACACTGTATACACATTTAAAAAAATGTTTTTTTTTTTTATTTCTTGATAAAATTTAAATTTAAGAAGCACTGTTGTTAAGGTACCTACTTAATGACATAAATTTGATTAAATTGTGTTTTACAAAGTGATTGGCTTTCATTTAATTTAACATAGATTTGAAGTTAACAGTAAATAGAAAGGAAGAATCATTAATGGTGAGTTTAGTTACACTACTTTTAGATCTGAATGATTTAAATATATTCAGATCTAATATTAGAGATATGATCTACAGCAAGGGCAACGCAAAGTACTTCAGCTAATTGTCGCTTTAGTTCGTATTTGTCCAACAGACACTATAACAACAGATACAATAAAACATTATGATAGGTGTTTATGATAAAGCTATTTCCGTATAGGTAAAGGTTCAATCAGTTTAAATAATTCTGAGTTCAGTGATTAACTATCTTTTTAAATATTTAATTTTTAATTTTAAATTGAAGATTGAACAAAAACTCAAATGGTCTGTTGGACAAATACGAACTGAGGCCACGTAATATTAAATAAATGTGACCAATTTCTAAAGCGTGCTTTATATTTTATTGCAATATGTATTGTTATTCTTCATTATGTTAACACAAAATTGCAAACGTATAATAATAATATGTATTCCTATATCCAATTCTAATTTTGAGATCAGTGGGGTATATTGCAATTAAAAAATATTTTTTTCAGTTTTATGCCTTTTTAATTTTTAATAAAAATAAAGGTTACACAGCTTTAGATTACCACCGTGATTATATTTTTAGTATTGCCATTTGAATAACAGTGGGGCCCTCCTATGTTTTCTACTCTTATTTGACAAACTGTACATTTAACCTTAAGGGGTTACAGATCACATTATTACCCACTGATCTCAAAATTAGAATTGCATTTAGTTATAGTATTATTATACATTTGCAATTTTGTATTAACATAATGAAGAATAACGATATTATAATAAAATATAAAGCACACTTTAGAAATTGCTCGCATTTATTTAATACTAGCTTGCACTTAGCGTTGCCCGGGCTTTAGATCATGCCTCTAATTTTATATCTGAATATATTTAACTCATTCAGATCTAAAAGTAGTGTGACTTAACTCACCATTAATGATTCTTCCTTTCCACCTACTGTTAAATTCAAATCTGTGTTAAATTAAATGAAAGCCAATCACTTTGTAAAACACAATTTAATCAAATTTATGTCATTTAGTAGGTACCTTCACAATAGTGCTTATTCGATTTAATTTTTTTTAAGAAAAAAAAATGTTTTTAAATGCGTATACAGCGTTTTGAATTTTCAGTGTCATTGCACTTTTAAAGAATATTTGACAGATAAATTGGTGTTGCCAGCCTAAAAATTTCTTAGTTCCATTTTATTTATTTTCTACTCTTATTTGACAGACTCTACTTTTGTTGGCAATTAGGTAGGTACCTACTCAGTCTCATTTGAGATATGTAGGTAACTACCAACCTTTATAATTCCATTTTAAGAGTTCTAATTTGAATGAATGAAGCATTTGTTTTAGTATTATTTTGATGTCAAAATTTTTCAAGTTGTAATTTTTTTCTATTTTTATCAGTTTCCCTAATTTTTACTTTATTGTTTCATAGTTTGATTATCATTCATAAGTGGTATGATCGTAACAAAACATTATTATATAAAAAGACCAGCAAAGCGATAAGCCAATTTATTGATTGAATAATATTTGATTTCAGGTGAAACACAAAAAACTAGCCGACAGCGATTTCAACAAAAACGAGTTTGACCTTACAAAATCTGGTAGAATAATCGCTACCATTTCACCATATTCACAAAAATCACACAAATCCACTGATCTCATTAAATCTGTACCGAGTAATACAGACTCTGAACAACCATTGAATGTTTTGTTGAAAGACGACTCAAAGAAACTGCTCTACGGATTACAAGAGAGCGGAATCTTCGAAGAGTCGGATTGGGATAGTAAAGAAACTCAAACAGAGTGGTGTGATTGTATCTGCGCCGAGCCGGAGAGTGATCTCGCGACTGAAGTCCAGAGACTCAATCAAATTAGGGAACAGTTGGAGAAATCCGGCGCCATCCGCAGCAAGAATCTCAGATATAAGCACAGGGCCAATGAATTCACAGATTGCAGCCCTATTGATCTGAAGCAACAGAAGAAACGCGAGAAGAAGAAGCTAGAAGTTTATGAAAGCCGCATTGCAGTTTTAGAGAATAAGGTTGCCGTGTATGAAAGTTCAGGAGACGTAAGAGATAAGAAATTGGCACAGAGACTTCAGAGGGAGGTTGATTTGCAATCCAAAATTAAGGTAAGGATTCTCAGAGCATTTTTAACTTGATTCAAAATAGCTTCATGCCTGCGTTATATCTTATAAGTTGTTGACGTAATTTTTGTTTTATTTCAGAATCTGGAATTTGATCTATCTAAATTAAGAAAGAAATATTTGGCGCTTGAAGAAGAGAGATGCGAATTTGAGGAATCCGAGAACGATACCAGATTACACAACCAAGAGTAAGCACTTATACTTATCTGTATTACAGTATCAAAATCTGAAACATTTTGCAAAATTAATTTTTCTCAGTAATTTCGGAAAGCGTGTGAGGCACCCTCGAAAAGCATGCCTCGTTACATGTGGATGTGCATTTACAAGGTGGTGTGTGCCCAAGCACGTCCACATGGTATGAGGCGTGCGCTGGAAGAAGCTAACAATGATACAAAATTTGTATTTCTACGTTGATGGGTCAACCTAACCTTACTTTAATTCTAGATTAGAGGCAGAGTTTGATATCCTAACCGCCAAGCTGCGCGACATGGACGATCAGAGAAGCAGCGCGGTCAGCAAGGCCGACTGCTATCGCGAGCTGGCTGAGGAGTTTGAATACAAGAACATGGAACAGGAGCGCAGTGAGAAGAAGATGCGCGACAAGCTCAAGTTGATGGAGAAGTCAATTCCAGCTCTCGTCTGCTACAACGTCTACAAAATCATGGAGGCATGCTCTGGAATGGACTTTAAAGTAAGTAAATCAATGATTTATTAGATAATCTAATAATTCTGACATGGTATACAAAGTTCCCGCAAGCGTTAACCTTTAACCCCTCAGGTCTCATGCTTATTTTGTCAGAAGGTCAAAATATTTCCACTTTGCAATAAAATCCAAATAAATGTAATAATTCTAAACGTATCTGAAAACTAAAAACTGTTTTTGAAGGTGATGAAATACACTTTCAAATTTTATAATTAAATCTAAACATAATTTTTAAAATATAAAATTTTTTAATGCAATCATAAAAAGTTTTAAAAATGGCTCGCCCTACGTTTTTTCGGTATTATGGTACTTACCTGCCTAAATTTGAAAAAAGAATTGTCATTGAGTTGGTGACGTTTTTTTTGGACAAAATAGTTTATGTAATTCTTTATTTGAAATAAAAAAAAAAAAAAATTTACGGTGCCCGCAGACGAGAGACTTTAGTTGCGAAGACAGTTGCGTTGCAACATACGCGGGCATAAATTCTTTTATGATAAACGGACATCATAACGGACACGATTGATTTAAAAAAAAAATTGTATGAATTTTGGAATAGTTTTCCAACTGTCACCGGGAGTAAAGCCTCTCGTCTGCTGGCGCAATTACAGAAATAAATATAATATGGTTTATAATTGTATTACAAAACATATGATTTCAGAGGAAATGTTGATTTTGATTTATTAAATAAATAGAAATAAGCTTTTTCAGACACGCGGTCTACTGTACACAGAACTACTACTTTATAGAATGCATTAATTTCTTGTGTTGTAAATCCAGGAAGCATCCAACTCCAGGTGTCAGACATGTCGCCGAAGCAACAGATCCAGGACTTCACACAATCAGCTGCCCATGATTGGCTATCAAACCAGCTCTACCACACTTAAAAGTGATCCGTTTACACTGATTGAAAAACAGCTAAATAGGTAAGAATTATAATTAATACAATGCACCAACTTGATAATCATCACCACACATTCATACAGAGTACTTGGATATTGAGAATCATCTAATGGGAGGACACATAAGTATCTAAGTTTTAGGGGCAATATTGATCTGATTGAACCAATTCATATTAATAAATAATATTGTAAAGAGACCAATTCATGATACTGATAATTTTTTTCCAGTTTGGTTGATGACAACGAAGAGATCCAAATAGTCTGCAAGAAGAAGGACTCGGCTAGACCAAGGCGTGATGCTGAGGGAGTAGACAGTGCGGGGAAGGGAGACAAGAGGATGAGCCTGAGAGGGGGAGCCTCTAAAATCTCACATCAGTCGGACATTAGTCAGGTAAACATAATCAACAATATGCTTATTAGCCGAAAGTAACTTAGAGCTGGTAGTACATATGACGATAAGGTGGGCCAGTCTGGAGGAATAAATATCAGATAATAACCAATAATTGCCAAGTTAACCACTGGAACGATCACTCAAAATAAATAAATTTGCCTCCATTGCTCGAGATTTCCTAGAAGGTCATTTTTTTAATTTTTCGCCAACATTAAAAAAATCATACCTTCGAATTTTAACATGGATGCGTAAAAACTTATTACAGTGTTATATAGCCAATGAATTAACCTGTATTTTACCTTTTATCTCATATTTGTAGGATTTATAAAAAAAATTTAAAAAATCGTAAAGTTTATAACCGTGCGAATCCTGCGTGTTTTTTAGTTAGAAACTGCCGTGAGGGGTACTTAATCGAGTCAACATTGAACATGTTGTCAGTGGTAAACTTGATAATGAAAGGTGCATATCTATGGAAAAAGTACTTAATTTTAACCGTAAACAGCTGATCAAAAATTCCGTGGGAAAAAAATATTTTAAACATTTATTTTTAACATCGTTGTAAAATAGTCTACGAAGTTCGAATTTGCGACAGAAAAATGGTCATAATAGATGAAACATTTCAATAGCTTCGTTTTAAAATAAATGGCTGGCCAAGGAAATGTTTTAAATAATTACAATAAATGTTTTACAAATCGTAGGAAAATGTGGTCCAATTTTGGACCGCTATCAATCGCGGAAAAATAAAAGTGGTCCATTTTTCGACCATAATCGCTCCAGTGGTAAGTCGTAACACATTTGAGGTTGTTATAGTGCCTCCTGCGCATTCTTGCTTAAAATTGGTAGGACAATTGCGTCATTTGCTTTCGGCTATACCAGTGTAAACATGTCCACTCCACTAAGAGTTTGCATCACAGGAGGAACAATGAGAAGTGATCCGATTTCTCTAGTCGGAGGGTGTGAAAGGGGTTTATGTGTGAGGTTTCTAAAGAATAGCCGCATGAGTTACAATTTGCGTATCAACCAGGTAAGTCGGTTGACGCGGCACTGCACAGGTTGGTATACAAACTGGAGCAGGCGCAGGCAACCGGGGAACTAGCAGTAGGACTCTTCCTGGACATAGAGGGAGCATTTAATTGCACCTCTATTAAATCCATCGATGAAGCGGCAGAAAGACATGGACTCGATAAAACCACCAGAAGGTGGCTGAAGAACATGCTTTCAGGTCGGATTCTTACGATGGAAAGGGGTGAGGTGAACCTCAGAGTATTGGTGACGCGAGGGTGTCCACAGGGAGGGGTCTTGTCACCCTTGCTGTGGAGCCTGGTGGTGGACAACCTCATCAGGAAACTCAACAACAGGGGCCTGTATACTCAAGGGTATGCGGATGACATCGCAACCATAATAAGGTGTTGGGATGCAGACACATCCAGAGGCCTCATACAATCAACACTGGCAACAGTGGAAGAATGGTGTGAAGAAACAGGGCTGTCGGTCAATCCAGACAAGACAGAACTAGTAATCTTTACACGTAAAAGGAAACTAGAGGGATGGAGCAATCCAACCTTCTACGGAAAGGAGGTAGAACCCTCTGACACGGTTAAGTACCTCGGGGTCATTATAGATGCCAAACTGAGCTGGAAAAACCAGGTGGAAACTGTGGGCAGAAAAGCCTGTGCTCTCATGTGGGCAACTAGGCGAATCTGCGGCAGAACGTGGGGACTCAAACCCAAAATGATGCAATGGCTGTACACAGCCGTTGTAAAACCAAGAATCATGCATGCAGCCTTGGTCTGGTGGAGGAGAACAACACTGAAAACAGTGATGGCCACACTCAACCACATACAGGGACTTGCATGCAGAGGAATCACAGGAGCTATGCGAACCACTCCAATACTAGCCATGGGAGTGCTGCTGAACCTACCCCCACTAAACTTAGAAATAGAGGGGGCGGCGATGGCGGCAGCCTACAGGTTAAAATGCAAAGGTCATTGGAGAGGTGAGTTGCCCAAAAACAGTCATACGGAGATCGGAACAAGACTGAGGGCAATTAGCCCGACAGCTGGAATGAAGCAGGACGGCAAACAAGCTGAATACTTCTTCAGACAGCAGTTTGATGTGATGTACCCCACCCGGGAAGAGTGGGACATGGTCCCAGGTCCAACCTCCAGACAGGAACTAATCTGGTTCACAGATGGGTCCAAGATGGAGGAAGGAACGGGGGCCGGGGTATGTCTACAGGGATCCAAGAGGGAACTCAGTATACCTCTAGGAACTCACTGCACTGTGTTTCAGGCTGAGATGAAAGCCATCATGGTCTGCGCACAGGAGAATATACGTATCGGGTACAGGAATAAGAACATAACTATTTGTTCTGATAGCCAGGCAGCCCTAATGGCACTGGAAAGTAACCGATGCGACTCCAGACTGGTGATGGAATGCAGGACTGTTCTTACAGAACTCGCTACCATTAATAAAATAACACTGATATGGGTACCAGGACATAAGGGTATTGAGGGCAACGAGCGGGCTGACGAACTAGCAAGGAAAGGGGCGAAAGCACCACTTGCGGGATCCGAGCCGGCTGTAGGAGTAGCAGCTTGCCACACGAAATTACATATTGAGAGGTGGGTCAAATCCCAGCACTGGAAGGAATGGGAGAGGGCACCCGGAATGAGGCAATCCAAAGTACTCATAAATGGACCGGACCCCAGACGGACCAGGAAACTACTCGATATGGATAGAAACTCGCTGAGGGAACTGGTAGGACTACTAACGGGACACTGCCATCTCAGGAGACACATGCAGCTATTGGGAGTGGAAAGCACCAATAGATGTAGAAAATGTGAAGAGGATGAAGAGACTCCAATTCACTTGTGGTGCCAATGTCCTGCCCTGGTGGGAACTAGGCTCAGATACCTGGGGAGACACATCGTGGAACCAGAAGACTTAGCCACATATCCAATGACAACTCTGGTGAACTTCATTAAAGGGACTGGGTTATTGTTAAAGGATTGAGGTAAAATGGGAGATAGTACAATGGGCCTATGGCCTAAGTACTCACGGGAACTAACTGTAAACCGTCTCCGTAAGTTAAAAAAAAAAAAAAAAAAAAAAAAAAAAAAAAAAGAATAGCCGAGTTACCATCGACAAGGTAGCGTCTTTTTTGAACGTAAGTCATGGTTCTGCCCTTCAACAAGTTAAACTTTGAGGTAGAACGAAAAGTGGATATATTATAATTTGAGATTTTCCCTCATAATTGAATTTAAAACAAATTTGAATTTCAATTGAAAAAAAATTGATGTTTTGCATCTTGGGATATCGCAGGTTAATCAAATTAATTGCAACATTTCAGGACGGACACCTCTGCGACTGTCAGGACTATGCCAAGATCCGCATTGAGGAGCTGCTCACCAACGAGATGAAGATGAAGCACCGCATCGAGGAGTTGGAGAAGCGGGAGCTGGCCTTTCTGGAGACCCTCACCAAGGGGGACGAGATGTGGGCTGACATGGAGTCGTCCTACAAGCAGAGGATCAAGGAGAATGAGCAGAATGAGAAGCATTTGGTGCAGGATCGTAACAAGTGGAAGGCCAAGTGCGAACAGATTGAAGGAAAAGTAAGTAAGGTTGCTTGCTTAATTCAGATAATAACTTTTTTAAATTTTAATACCATCTGCTTTAATTTGGGATGCGGGTATGGGTACTGCCTCCCAAGTGGTTCGCTACATTTGGTGACTTAGCAGGGGTGCCTGGGTTTGTGGGGTGAGGTATGTCTATCAGACCAGATCAGGAGAGACTGGTTGAGAGAAACCTTTTGACCTCTCCAGACGGACTCTCTTGATTCATCACCTTGCAATGGACACACTGACCCCTAGATTCCTACCCTCTCCTCATATACTTTTCTTTCCCAGAACTTCCTCTCCTTCCTTTCCCTAAAATCAGCATCCTCTAAGATGACATAGGCCCCAAGGGGAAGTTGTTTTCCTTGGGGCATCCTGTGTGGAGCTAATGTAAATTTTTTTTTTCTTATATTCAAGGTAAAAAATCACAAATAAGAAAAACAGAGCAAAATCACAAAATATATCTTAAATGGTGTGTAAACTTTAGTTCCCTCAGCCTCACAACATACCCCAATTGGGGATGCCATAGTCTCACCCAAAAAAAAAAAAGTTCAATTAAAAAAAAAGGCCGTTTCCTAGCATCGTCCAGAGTGAAGAAGAGTAGTGCAGGAAGCTAGTGCAGTATGGCAAGCCACCAATGAAATCTAACAAACTATTAATAAATAATGCCCTTTCTGCATATAACAAGAGACGTTCGTCTGGGTCTGCTTTTGCTTAAAGTCTCTTATTAAAGGTCATTATTAAACAAAATGTTCTTGATTTATTTTAACGCAGATATAAAAATTATTGATGGGAAGTTGGGTGATGAAAGGGCAGCCCATGGAATTGGTCCCATGACAGTTGACCCGCCGACAGTTGACCCGCCGACAGTTGATCCCCGGATAGTTCATCCCTCTGCCACTTGATCCCTCGGACTATTGACCTCCTAAAAGATTATTTCTTCAAGTAAGTAGGCAAAGAGGATATACAGCCGTACAACCAAATTCGATATACTTATATCTGCAGGTGTCTTGAGTCGAAATCCGCAAAACAAATATTTTTACTAACAATATTTAATTCCGACTCCCCGAAGGAGCATGCAATAACAAAATTATATATGTGCAGTCGGCTTAGCAAAAAACTACTAAATGTTACTACTTGCATATAATATAACTTAAAAATATTTGTATAGCAGATTTTCACTTAAAACGCCTGCAGATATAAGAGCTAGGGTAGGCTGAAAAGTAATGCAAACATACTTGTAAAACACAAACCAAAACAAATATCTGACAAGTAAAGTTGCTTAAAGTATGATTCTTAAGCTTCAAAATTATATATTTATTTTTCAACATTGTCACCTTTAAATTTTTTCCTTTGGTTGTATGGCCTTGTATCCTCTTTGAATACTTACTTGAAGAAATAATCTTTAACTAGCAGTTAAAAATCCTCTCCGCAGGTTTTTGGTGCTAGGCCCTGCGGGCGGCTTCGGAATTGGTTCCAAAAATAGCCAGTTCCTCGGTCAACTGTGATCTATTGAGTAGTGGCACCTAGTCACCAAGACAAAGTAACCGTGACAAAGTAACCGAGACACGCAATGGCGCCATAATGTGTAATATACCCGTATATTGCTTATAGCCTATAGCCGCCTATAAATCCTAGTACTTATACCTAGGTTATATATGTCCATACGCGAGCTGCTGACGAAAGTACCGACATCTTTTGGCAGATTCTTGAACTAAAACCCAAATTACAACAGTAGCTTTGCCTGAAATTTCACGAACACAGATGTTATTTGTGGCGCGGCGTATAAGGCGTGACGTCGTAGATGCAATGGAAGTCGGGTTCTGGAATGCAACCACACGCAGATCGTAGGCTATTAATACTATCAGATGGGATCAACTGTCCGAGGGATCAATTGGTAGAGGGATGAACTGTCGGCGGGCCAACTGTCGGCGGGCCAACTGTCGGCGGGCCAATTATCACTAGATAAATTGCCAGGTCACCCATAGAATTACTTGTAAATGCTAGATCAGACTAACAAGTCTAGAAAATATTTGTGATCTTTATAAGATGTGCTTTGTTCATTGCACCCCTGCAGTATGTAAAACACATATTTATTTTTAGATCCAAGAGATGGAAGAGAATGAATCGACTCAACAATTTGAAAAGAAGAAGATATTGGAGGAAGTGCGTGATCTCAGCAAACACAAGGAGTTACTCTGCGCACAAGTAGAGAGTTCTCAGATGGAGCTCTTGCAAACTAAAACTCAGATGGAAGAGAGCAAATTAGGACTAAAGGTACCTAAACAATTATTTTTTACTTCTATAAATGTACTTCATTTTGGGAAGCGGATATGAGTACCACCACCCTGGGAACCATTTATTGGATAACCAACACCTCTGCCATAAGTCACCCCAAGTGGATCGCTACGTTTGGTGACTTGGCAGGTTCATGGGTGAGGTTTGTCTAGGTCTTGGCGGCTGATGTGTCTGCCCACCTGCTGCGTGGCTGGCCGGATCTAATACCCGTGGCTCAATCCATTGATCTTGTTTGCCAATGTGAAAAACCCAGACAAAATATACAAACTTATCTGTGTAGTTAAACCTAACCTACATTGTAGATATTGGGCTAAAATTAAATTTAATTTAGGTAACGCAATATGGCATAATACCATAAAAATAAATCACAATATGTAATACTTTTGGCCGTAAAAATCTAAAATCATATCAGAAAAGTGACTGTCTATACATGTACTTAATAGAATTGTATCAAATAATTCTATTAACTATTCCTTCCTATGTAAAAGCAGAAAAGGGTGGTAATCATAGACATATGAATATTGATAGACCAGAACATAAAGGTGAGGGGTAGAAGCCAACTACAGCGGGACGAAGGACAGGAAGATGGCTTTGGTGATACGTGATTCGCCAAAACTCAATCTGACAGTATATGTATAGGCATCTCGCACTATAAAATCATCATTTAGTTCTTAAAAGTAAACTCTGCTTTAGAATGAATAGACCTTTTTACATGGGAGCGCAAATTGCTCGCCACGCAATGAACAAATTTGAAGTTCAAATACGTCAAAGTAAGGTCGCCTATAAGGTCGAGTCCAATATTTTGCTCCTGTAGTTAGTTAATACACTTTTACAAATGTTTCATAATTTAATTACCCCAGTAAACAGTGACGGGCACACGCCATGTATCTCGGAGTGATAGTGCATGTCTGGGTAGTTTGGTATATTTATGGTGTATGTTCAAAAACGATCATATTATGTGATCTGAATTAGCTTAAAATAGTGTAAAATAATGCTTGCTTATGGAATGTAATACCACAATTGGGTTTATTCTCTTTTTCTCTTCTATGTTTACACGTATTTATAGCACAAGCCACCATTTTTACCATGTTATTTACGATGAGAGCTCGACACTGGTCCGGACACGAATGATGACGTCACATTTTTTAGATTGACGCGTGGCTCTCGCAAGCCCAGCCGGTTCCGAAAAATGGTTCCAATGGGAAGGGGAAATAATACGCCTTTTATCGCTTAGAGCAAGTCCATGCATTTTGTACGTCCGTGGTGGTAATAAATTACATAATTGATAAATAAATAAAATAGCGAAAAGAGACTCTCTGCATCACCTTGGTGAAAGACTGCCATCAGTACGGAAACTTTGCTTAAAATGGCTTTAGTTGTGTTTAACCAGATGTAAATATCCTGATACTCCCAACTTTTATTTTTACCGTTTCCATCCCCCCTCCGCTCAGCATCATCAACATTCCGCAATTCATAGTTCGTCATATTCACATTATAAAAAAAAAATCATCCATTATATCCGCTTTTGTCCTTTTCATTCTCACTCACATTCCTTCTTTGGCCATATGCACAGATATTTAAAAAAAAAAAAGAAATTGGATGAACAGCCTCTGCGTTATGAAAATTTCACATGGTAGATGCCAATTTGTAATATCACAATGCGAAATATCCAAATATCGTAGATGTCAGGATCCACAGCTACAAAGCGGAAGAGCTTTATTCATCAAGGAACTTGGAGTGCAAGCAGTCTTCAGCATTGAGGAAACTGCCATAGAAGAAGGATGCCAGTTTGTTATTGTTTCTTTTCTTTACCTTTTCCAGAAAGAGCTGACGTCCCAGAAAAAACTGACAGCCAACATTCAGGAGGAACTGTTGGAGCAGAAAAAGATGCAAAAGGAGATAGAAGCCACCTGCCAGTGTGAAGTCAACCTTCTCAAGAAAGACCTGTGTAAGGCCACCAAGGACCTGAGGGAAAAGGGGATCACCATTGCCGAGCTGGTTGAAGAGGTGTGAAAAAATAACTTTCATTATCATCAATTTCTTGAAATCTTAAAAATTCACTTGGTTGTTGGATTCTGTCAATAAATTATATCACCTTCCCATACAAACCTAATTCACGAATATCTAAAAATTAAAAAAGTATAAAATCACACTTTTATAAACATAGTATTTCCATGTCCAGTGCTTGACAACATATCAGTATTGCTTGTGTTGATTACAGGATTCAGCACTGCCTGCAATACTTTTAACTTCCTCAGTTCTAATCCAGATTTATGAAAAAATACAACATTAAAAAAAAACACCCAGAATAATAGTCAGATAATTTGAGTGCACAATCTATTTGGTACCAACCATGAAATTTTATTTAAAATTGAATCAATTGACATCTCTATAACTCACATAAAATCACACGTCAACAACAACAACATCATATTAATATAAATAGCCAATCCTTATTTTCATAACCGCTTGTCTCTAAAATTTTAATAAGGGGCAGGTTTTTATACATAATGTTCCTAACACTAAACTTGTTTTACTTTAATTGTTAGTGTGACTAAACAAATTAACTTATAATTAAGTATTATTATTTTTCTGTCAATAATTGCCGTAATGCTTTTTGCTTTCAACACACATCACTGAGTTTCAGTTTTTGTGTTGCACAAAATATAACGAAGGTTTCAATTCTCAGATTTTTAACATATTTTTTAACTTTGGGTAAAATTTGTGATCGCCAATTGGAAAATGAAATTGTTACACGTCATTTGTTTAACAGGTACGCATTTTAGAGACGAAACTAGAAGAAGTATCTGGAGAAATGGTCATACAAAGAGGAGAATTTGCTGAGAAAAATAGATCACTCGTAGAACAGATTCGGTGTAAAACAAAAGAGCTAGAAAACTTACGCGGCGGGTTTGGAAGATCACACGGATTACCTTCAGCAGAAGAGGAATTGAATCAAATTAACAAACCTAAATGTAAGTGTGTGACCCGAGATGAAGATAAATCTAAAAAGATCAATAGGCCATCCAGGAATTGCAAGTGTCCACCTACAGAAGAAGAAATAGATTTATTGAATAGTTTGTATCGACCATCAAAAAATTGCAAATGCCGTGAAATTGCGAATGTCGATGTTCAAGAAGAACCAGCTGAAAGGTATCCATTTTGTCAGGATTCATTAAGACCTGAAAGGTATCCATTTTGTCAAGATTTATTAAAACCTGAACAAGCTCTCCAACCTGTCACTAAACCACCTATTGTCACTAAGAAGACAAATGAGACATTTGAAAAGCTCACCCAAACATCTGATCTTGCTACTAACCTAACGAAAACACCACGAAGAAAACCTAAACCTGTAGAAAATCTTGAACGTAAACCTGAACGTCTGTTTAAACCTGAGCATAAACCAGAACTTGAAAAAATCCAGGAACTTCTACCAGAACCTGAACAAAAAAAGCCTGTAGTTGAACCTGTACAAAAACCTGAGCCAAAACCCATACAAACTGAGCCAATAGTCGAAGAAAAAAAAGAAGTTTATAAACCAAAGCCAAAAGAAACTGAGAATACACCAAAAGAGAAGCCTGAACTTCCGAAAAGAAAACCAAAGGTATCGCCGAGACCGAAGAGTGAAGAAGACAGGAAGAGAATCAGTAGACCAGCAGTTGTAAGTAAAAATAAAAACACTGGCATAGGTGACCCTCCATTGCACATGGTGGACCGGGGAGACAATTGCATAAGTGCCGGGTTGGAAAGCAACATGTGCACGGTGTTCGATGAATCGATGGATGGCTGTCTCGATGAGTACTCCTCGAATCTATACCACCAGGTAAGATATACATACATTCATTTACATGGGCTTATATACGCTAATTCAACACTCATTTTATTATAACGTAACATCTTTTGAGAATAACTTGAATAAGGCTTGAGCTGTCTTAATTGTTTGCAACTAAAGGAAACCTACTCAATAGATTAAAGTAAAAATGTTATAATATGAGATCATTTTCATATATTTTAAAGTGACAATCGATTTTTACATTTGCAGACCTACTGTGAAGACTGTTCAAATTATTGTTGTACATACATTTGTGATACTTGCAACTTTTAAATGGAAAAATGTATTGTTTGAGCTTCTTTCGTAGGATAATGTCACTAACACTAAAATGTTTGTAAATATTGTTGATATTTATTATTTACTCAAATTTGTGATTGAAACCATTATTTTTCTAAGGAAATACACAAGAAACATTGATATGCAGAGAATTAACTTCTGTAGGCCAGTAACAAAAACAAAATGCATTTTTGTATAACCCAGTCTCGTATATTCTCTACTTATCAATGATTGGCAACTACTCTTACGATCATACATAAGTAATTTATTTCGTTGTGATTTTAAATAGGAATGCAACAATTACGAATCTGATTATTGTAACCGCGCATTTTAAAACTCTGCAATAGCATAAAATTACAATTTTGAATTTTTTCTCGAAGAACTAACAGAAAATATATCCAGGATTGGGAATGGGAAATTCCGTTTTCTATATCAGTCCCCTAGTAATGCATATGGTATATTTTCACTGTTCATCGATATATAAACTATGGTCGGACGATGGCTGTGTCGCATGACTTCATGTAAAGAATTTACAAGTTGCTAGCTAATTAATTTTGACTCTAAAACATGCGATGAGTGATGTTTAAACAATTTTAGCAATAAAAATCCTTATAAATACTATCAAGTACACATTTTTGCAAATGATAAAATAAACTGCTTACTGTATTTTCCTTCCAAAATTTGATTCGATAATAGTAATTGTTGCACCACTAATAATGAAGCGGAGTCATCCAAAGACATTGAAATACAAAAGAGATATACTATGATGTCCGCCCGACTGTCGGCGGACTACTACCTAGTGGGAATAGTTTGCATACGGAAAGAATTTGTTAATTTAGTTGATTTTTTTAAGCTGTGCAGTAGTTGACGGCCGGCGTAGCGCAGCGGTAAGGCGCTTGACTCGCACACAGAAGGACGCGGGATCGAATCCCGGCGTGGCAAATAAATTTTATTTGATTAATTTGTGTTATTTCACAATTTATTCATTTAAAAATAATATACAGTATATTTGCCCCAATTGGAAATACCATAGTCTCACTGGCTTCAGATGGGAGCAATTGGGACTCTTGTGCGGTATTCATATTAAATTTTTTTTAAAAAAAGTAGTATTGGTTAACAATATAGTGTGACGGAAAGAATTCGTTCATCTAGTTTAACGTTGGTTTAGTTTATTCGTTAATTATTATTCGTTCATTTAGTTTATTCGTTAATTGGTTAACAATATCGGCGACACCAGGAAGCACAGTCCCACCCAGTAAAAACTGCGCATAGCACATCTCTCATGTTTCAATATCTTTGGGGTCATCACTGTCTATAAAAAACGGTTCTGTGTATATTTGCAAAACTTGTTTAATCTTAATAAACAGTTTTCTCTTTTCCATGATATAATCTTATGACTAACCAATTTTTAACAATATTTAGTTGATGAAAGACGTGAAAAATTTATTCGAAATGTTGAGAGAGTTGTTGAAAAAATCTTTGGTTGAATCTTCTCTTGAGAACAAAATTGAGAAGTTGTGCAAAGAAAACAAACTGGTATGACGAAATCTTTTTAATTTTATTAAATTTTATAATAAATGCTACTGGTGACATTATTTCTGTAATTATTACTAATATGATGTTCATTTTCATAGTTGCAAGATAAGAACATGAAATTATTATTTCAAGAAAATTATATAAAAGCATTCAATGATGGTGTCAATTCAAGAAATATTAGAGAGAATAACGAGGTATGGTATCATTCCCGGCGTACTGTACTATAAATAACAGGCCCCATAAGAATTTAATACAAATAATTCATTGGAAAGTTATTTACACAATGCTTTACTTGTTTTCAGTTGGCAAACCAAAATCACCGCTTTGCTACTTCACCTGATGTTACCAACACAACGGAGGTAAATGACTTAAAATGAACAATTTTACTTTCAGTTGTTATTATAATGCTAGTACATAGTTACTACCCCTCTTCATATGAGTTTCAATAATAATTTTTAACAGTTTCACCTAGGGGTAAAATGGGTAAGAATTGCCCACTTAAGGAAATTTATTTTGTGTGGGTTTGATCCTATCCACCGTACCAGAAAACTATAAATATTTGCATTATATTGAATAAATTACCTATCAATTTTTTTTTATAAATAATGACATTTATTTATTTGACACCAAAACTAATGACATTTTTTTAAACTAACAAAAAATGCACATATTGTAGAAATAAACAAAAAATATAGCTAAATGTAACAGATTTAAATATAGCTAATCATAGACATTCAAATAGCTAGACGAGAACTTACAGATGAGGGGTAAAAACTAACTATGGCGGGACGAAGAGAGGAAAGAGACTTGTGATTCGCCAATAAATCAATCTAACAGTATATAGGCACCTCGCACTATAATATCACCATTTAGTTCTTGAAAGTAAAATCTGCTTTTGAATAAATAGACCTTTTTATATGGGAGCGAGAATTGCTTGCCACGTTATGAACAGATGTGTCAAGTCCAAATTCGCAAAGTAAGGTTCTGAGTATTTTCATAGTGGAATATTTTGTTTCCGTAGACACTTTTACAAATGTTTCATGATTTACTTACCCCAGTAAACGGCGGCTTTGTGTTTCGCGTCGCCATGTATCTCGATGTCATAGTATGTGTTCCATAGACATACAACGTCCGTGCGTAAAATGTACGATAAGAGCTCGACACTGGTCCGGACAAGAATGATGACATCACATTTTTTAGATTAACGCGGAGCTCTCGCAAGCCCAGCCGGTTCCGAAAAATGGTTCCAATGGGAGGGGGAAATAACACGCCTTTTAGCACGTAAGGGCAAGTCCTTGTATTTTGTACGTCCGTGTAGCTAATACATTATTGCCCACTTGTTCATAGTGCCAGTGTTTGCCCACTTTAGTTATTTGATGAAAAAATATAACAACCTGAAGATGGTCCACGCTGATTTATTATCAATAATAATAGGCACAACATTAAGATAATATAAGAAATACTTGCAAAATTGAAAATTGTTTCAGAAAATTCATTTTCACTTTTCAAAAATGTGGCTGTTTCTGTTTGTCAATTCACATTGAACTAATAGAGATGTCCATTGAGATTTTGGTGACATTTACATACCTTAGTGAGAATAGGACAATCACTAGTTGCGGACAATCATAATCTAGTTTTACCTTATATAATATTGTGTATATAGTCAAAGCTTATGATGTAAATGATACTGCATAAGCTGAAAACAGTTGTAATGACCTAGTCCTAGAGTTTCTAGAGATAAAAGGTTTTAAAGCTTACAGTTTTTCTGCATTGTTGTTAAGATATTATAAAACTTACAATAATGTTATGTTGCATTTTTACAGGCTTTACAAAACGTTGAATCTCATCTCAAAAACCCTCTTCACAATCGTCTATTGAGGGAAGGACACCACCAACAAATTTCATCTGTAAGTTTAATTTTGAATAACTATCAATATTCTTGAATACCATTTTATTCCTTTCCCACTAATATGGATAATATTATTAACACTTTCCTTTCCCCGCTCCCTTTTTAGTTAAGTAACCATATCAGCGCAAAAGAAGTTAAAATTTTAAAATGCACTTCCTACAATGAACAAAGAAACAGTAATAATTACTTGAAATTAAACAAAGATTACGCTGAAATTCGGAGAAGAGAGCTTTATAATAAGAAACTTTCGGCAAGACATCCTAGAAATGTAAATCCAGTATCTCCAAGAAAACCCTTGGAGATAATTGACATAACTGATTGTCAACCATTTACTAAACAAATGACTAGAGAAAACTCTTCAGTCAGTTACAGATCGTATTCCAAGATGACGGAAAATAATCCCTCAGTTTCATTTAAGAACGTGAAGAAAGTAGCAAATTCTCGAAATAATTTTACACCAAATAAAATTGCTAAAATTCCTTTCATCATCCCACCACTACTTCCTATTAATAAAATTAAAAACGTTTATCCAACAACATCCTTTTCAAAGAGACCATTAAAGGTTCTAAATAAACCAATCAACAGACATGTTCTCGAAAGTGAACAAATTCAAATGAGTAGCTCAAAAGGTGATAAATCAATACCACTAGAAGAAACCTCGAGCAAAGATTTGATTGCTGTTCAAGACTTTGTAGAATCATTCTCTAGCAATACGTTGGTTTCTAATTCGACTCAAAATTATAAAACAATACAAAAAAATCCTTCTGCATCCACTGACGGGACTGCTGAAAATGATAAATCGAAAATTCATCAAGAACATGCAACAGAAATTGAACAGTCTAGAAGTATAACAGTGATAGAATCTAACGGTAATTTGATGACAGAGATATTTAGCGCTAATTCCGATGATGACTCAGTGTCAAACAAATCTGAATATTCCTCTTTTGCAACAAACATTCAACAAATAAGTTGCACCATGAAAAAGAAGGTATCTTCTACAAAAGTGTTTAACAATTTTCCCATTACACACAACAATGCTTACTTTACTGGTAAAGTTGAACTGCAAAGTGTTTCTGATTTAAGTTTTGAATTACACAAACAAAATAATTCTATTGCTTCTGATTATGATTCTGCTCATGAAGATAACCTTAAGTTTATGGCGAAAGAAATAAGTGACTATCTGGACTCTGGAATTGATGCATACGCTGAATCAATAGAATCCAATAACTTAACAATTTGTGAGGAAGTTGCAAATGACTTTAATAAAGACATGTTTGAATCTAATTTACAAAAACAGAAACAAATTTATGAATCTGTTTTGAACAAAGCCACTATTTTGACATCCCCACCGGCTAAAATTGAAAAACCTGATGGATTTGATTGTATGATTGTACCCGAAGAGATGAAACCAACACCACCTCTGCAAGAAAAATCCTGTAAAAATGATTGCAAACCAGACTTCGTGGATTGTAAGAAGGTATTTAGAAGAAAAGACATACAAAAAAGTAAATCTTCACCTATTGTTATCGATGCACAAGGTAAACCAGGCAAACAAAACAAAATAGAAGTTGATAAAGTGACCGAAACACCAAAAGTCAAACAGAAAACCGATCGCAAAACCCATAAACAATCTTCAAGCAGAATGTCGCAATCTTCATCAAGTACCTTATACTTAGAGAGTAACCACTCGGTGAATATGGATGCCAGTGGTTTGATAACTGAATTTACAAATCATTTGATTCATACCAAGTCAATTGATAGTTCTCACAGCAGTATAAACCAAGAGGTTAGGAGAAATGTCACCCATGTCACAAAATCAAGTGAAGAAAATAAATTATTTTACAAGAAAGGTGCCGATTTAGCAGACCATGAAATTAATCAAGGGCCCATGAGAATTTGTAAAACCATCAGTGATGATATAAATTTGGATCAGCAACAGTTATTATTACAAGATAATCCCAGTATTTCGGACAATGATAAATCAAAGACCAAAATGAAAAGAAAACGTAGGAAGTGCTGCAAAACTGTGGTGACAGAAAAAACAAGTGTTACAATCCAGATGAGAAACAGCCTTCATACTGTGTCAGGTTTGCATAGCAGTTCTTCTTGCCTTTTGGACAATGTGAAGAATTTGTTGTCCAAGGTGAATGAAGAGGTCACACGGGCTTTTGGTATGGCCAACAGGAACACAGTAGACTCTCTTTCGGTCATCAATAACCAAGTTTGCGACCAGTTGGCTCATATGAGAGCGCTCTCTGAAAGTGCTAGGAATAAAACCCTGCAGCTGCGGAGTTCGAAAGATGCAACAGGTAGCAAATTCTGTTGATAACATAAAAATAAAATGATGTTTTAACATAGGGAATATGCTATTTTCTTCAATGAAGAAAATAGCATATTCCCTATGTCGTCTGAAGGCATTATCAAACTTTCTGAAGGCATTACATATCAAACTTTATGAAGGCATTATCAAACTGTCTGAAGGCTTCGAACTTTCTGAAGCCATTATCAAACTTTCCGAAGGCATTATCAAACTTTCTGAAGGCATTATCAAATTGACTTCAATTACAGTTTGATAATGACGATCACTCTCTTTCTTTTCTTTAACTGACTTAATGATAATGCCTTCAGAAGGCGAAACAGCTATTGCAAGTAATAATAATTACATAGCAGAACTTATTTATAAAAAATGGTTTTATAAATTAAATAATAATATTATTGAATATATAAAAGAAATAAAAATAGTACAATAGTTGTGAGGCTTTTCCCATCCTTTATTCCCAATCCACTGCCAAGGCTTAATTTATTTAGCATATACATTTGTATAATATTTTTTTAAAGTTTGTTTGTATTTTAAAAATAATAATGTCAATAATTGGGATTCTATAGCCGTAAGAAGGCAGTATAAATTGCTAATGCAAATCCATTAAACTAATCCCAGAGAGAGGTTGTATGTGCTATCATTGTTCTAGTATCTTTTGTCTTTTTCGTTTTCATACAAGATGAGTGAAAAGGACAATCGTTGATGACATGCGTATAAGCTCTCTCTGAGACTAGTATACTAAGTCATATAATATTTGGACAATTTCCAGAGAAGACTAAAAACCAAGAGAGGTTTTAGATTTTGAAATTTGACACGTTACTATGTATTGTCATTATAAAACTGCTCTGATGAAACAAAATTTTTGATTTTTTTCTACTGATGCAGAGCTGTTACCACTATCAAAAAATATAGTTAAAAAATGTTTTGTAGATAAGTTGACTGTAGTATTTACCCTCCCATTAATAGGTTATTTTTATATTCCAGGATAAATGCAACAAAACCAACTCTTCAGATCCTCTCATCAAGAGTTCTCCCTGCCTGCTTCCTTTACAACCATCCAAAAAATTCCCTCCATCCCCTGTCAACGTAAACCTCAAGAGATACCATTCACTGTCCGAGCCGAGGAACGAATGCATCCCGGATCTGCCGGACATCATGAGCAAATCAGACTCTGCCGTCACCCACAACAGTTCATCTGCCAAGGAGCTGATTGCGAGCTTCAACAGCATGAAGTCTAACCAGATCAACACAGAACTCTCTTCAAATATCTTCCATGGACAGCCGAAAGGCATCGGCAGTCTGGTGTTTGATAGAGTCACAAAACTGAGCAACAGTTTTGGAAATCCAAAGATCCAGATGGGTTTGAAAAGATCTGTGTCCATGGTGGCAGACAGCAAGACGGCACCCTCGAAAGCGTCAGTTTTCATGTACGCAGATTTGTAGTAGAGTTACGCTTGATTAGAGTGCTGTCCCACCATTATGTGTATTATAAAATAATTATCTCTTAAAGTTCCCAGTGCCAATTTTTGTCTAACAAAATGCTAGGTTTTAGTGATTGATACTCGAGTTATACGTAACACAGAATGTCTAAAATTAAATTAAGTGTGAGTTATGTGTATTTGTATGTATAAATTTTTATGATTATTTTATGCAATTGTGACCTATGATTACACAAGATATTTAACAATTTTGAGTTTCATTTATTTGTTTTACTGCTGGTTTTGCTCAAGATTTCAACACTCATTTTTTATCTTATTGAAAAATAAGGAGCAAACTATGGCGTCTTAATATAATATTTATGGCGTCTTGCCTTATATTGTATGAAACAAGTACTTTGTTTAAAACAAGTACTTTGGATATTTCAAAGCTCAATAAATCCATGAAAAAAATGACATTGCAAGCTAAAAATATAAAGTTACATTGGTCTAGAAATAATAATAAAAATTTCAAGATGCTAGAGCTCACCATTCTTGAGTTTTCGCCGAGACAAACTAAATATAAATTTGGGAGGTGGGTATGGGTACCGCCACACCGGGAACCATTTATTGGATAACCAACAACTCTGCCGTATGTGCCCATGTGGTTCGCTAGTTTGGTGACTCAGCAGGGGTGCCCGGGTTCATGGGGGGAGGTTTGCCCAGGTCTTGGCTGCGGATGCGTCTGCCGACCTGCTGCGTGGCGGGCCGGATCAAGAGAGACTGGTTGAGGGAGGCTTTTTGCTCTCTCGACCCATCGCCTTGCCCCACAGTTAGAGGGATGGATTCATACGTCTGTCATTTCTGGACACATCTCATACCTTTTTCCTTCCCAACTATAACTACTAGAACTTCCTATCCTTCCCTTCCTTGAAAATACCCTCCAAACAGCATCAAAAATTATTTTTCCCAGGGTCCCCTGTATGGAGCTAATGCAAAAAAAAATTGCATATAACAATTTTTATTACAACCGCACCTACCTACTTGTAATAAACACAAATATACAAATAATATATATATTTGACAATATTATATTATTTAATATTATATTTGATAAATCTGGAGAATCCTACCTACTTATTTTGAATGATTCTAAACAAATATGAAGCAGGTCTGAAATATATTGACAGATAGAAACACTAACAAAATTTTAAACTTCCAAATGGGCTAAGAAGAAAAATACAGATTAATCATGATTCATTTTAGCAAGAAATTTACAGTTGATTCGAAAAGTAACTAATTTACGGGAAATAAAGTACACAAGAGAAGCAATCCAATGTCACTGCAAAAAAGAAAATGAACAATTAGTTCATTCTTTATGGAAAACTGTAATTGTAATAAACTGAGTCAGGATGGTTTCAGTTGGAAAAGGTACATAATATTACAAGGGCTATCCGTAAAATAAAGTCTCCAAGGTGCTGAGGTCGCGTGGAACGATTTTACGCGCAATCCTGCAACACTGGCGTGTAGCCTGGTTTCTCTTTGCCAAATCCCCACCACATTTCACCCTCTGTGACGCTTAGTCTCGGCATGGCAGCCTTTTGCGATGGAGCTTCCACTCGCCGCACCCGCCAGGTGTGAGTTAAGCTCTATAATTCGTTTTTAAACTTTGCTTCGGCGAATCTGAATGACGCCACTGGGATTGATCATTTGTGTCTGGTGTCGTGTAGTGTATCCGGGTCTTGTCCCCAGTCACAATTGAGTCCAAGAATTCTTCACTACCGTTGTCTTAGCACTCAAGGAATTCGCGGTCTGCTTCAACCCGTTGTTGTTTGTGACCTTCGGTGAGCATTTTGGGATCCACCTTGGGCTTTGTGATCTCCCAAATGTTCTGTCAAAATCTTATCAATAGTGATCCTACTGACATCAGGGATTATATCACAGAGCTCCCGAACCGTCATCCGTCATTCGTCGATCTGCAATCATTGTTTTTTCCCTTTGGCAATTTTTTGTTCTGAAACTGATGGCCATCCGGCACGCTTTTAAATTCTCTAAATCATTTGCGCATATTTTCGCACTCATACACTGTTTTCCGTACACTTCACCTAGCTGAGAATGAATTTCTATCGGGGTTTTGTACTTTGCACAAAAACTCTAATTACAGAGCATAATTCACGCCTGGCGGGTGTGGCGAGCGGAAGCTCCATCGCGAACGGCCGCCACGCTGAGACTAAGTGTTGCAGAGAGTGCAGCGTGGTGGGGATTTGGCGTAGGGAAACCAGGCTAGAAGCCAGTGTAGCCGTATCTCGCATAAAATTGTTCCTCGCGACCGCAGCACCTTGGAGACCTTATTTTACAGACAGCCCTCGTATAAGAATGTACATGAAATTGTGAAAACTTTAATATTTGGTTTTAATGCAAAGACATATCATTTCTTCTAATCAAAATGAGTTGTCTTCTGTCCATATGCTAATAATCTTTTGGATTTAAGACACCAGACACGAAACGGTTCGTGCACGATACAAGGGTGTATTTTTCGTATGGATTTTTAAAAATTAATATTCATAGTCGATATATACATATGGAAAACTGTATATAAATTTTTTTACTCGAATCTAATTTACGCTGGACTCCACTTCCAACAGGACACTCCCACGAAATTACTCCTCGGCGGTTGAAAGCGATTAAGCCATTCATTTATTTGAAAAAAAAAATAAACATATATTTTGAAATTAGATATATAGATTTACAATTTTAAATCTAAAAAACAAATTGGCAGACTAGCGAATTTTATTTCTAATTTTCATTGTTCATAAAAAAAAATAGAAGGGGCCTTTTATAAAAAAATCCTGTGTGGTGCCATAGAGACTGGATTTTTGAATAGTTTAAGACTTGGTGAATGCAAATCGGATGTACGTATAGAATTTTTTTTTAAATAGTCAACCAGGTTGAAAAACGTAATTTCGAGAAAAACCGGTTCTAAGTTTTGCAGAAGGATAATTCAACATACAAACAGTTTCAAATGGTATCATATAAAATGCTGTATATCTGTCAATTTTATGAATTACTTTAAAACATTTGGAGAGAGCATTCCGAGTAAATGAATCTTTCAGAAAATGAAATGAATCACAAAAAAAAAATTTTACCGTGGCGTGGTGCCTTAAGGGGAAAAAACCTTAAAAGCATTGTTGTCATAAAAATTACCAAATAACATAATTATAGTATATAGTAATACTTAGTCGTAGCGAGTGCTCGAGAGTACGTCATCAACGATCGTCCTTTTCCTTTTCACACGTCTTTTATCAAAACAAAAGAGACAGAAGATACTATAACAATGACCTCACTCAAGATCTCTCGCTGGGACTAATATATCAAAAGTCAGCAGAGAACTAAACAAAAATATAAGGAATAAATAAAAGGTCTCAAACCATGTAATATTTGATAGATAACTAAGCAAAAAGTAAAAATTCAAATGGAGGGAGACAAAAACTTGGAAGAAGACACAGTGATAAATATTACCAATGCAGAAGATCCAAACTTCCCTTTGGTCAGAAAAAGCCCCTCCAATCTACTAAACCAGGCAGAAGAGAAGCACAAGAAATATGTGAGCAAACTTCAGCAAAGTTTCCGATCCGTGATTCTGTACAAACTTTCGAAAAGTTTAGATGAATGCTGTCAGAAAAATCCAAGAAAGGTAACACATAAATTGAATTTCTTAATTAAGAAGCTAACCATCACGCCGTTTCTCGCAGGGGGAAGCAGAAAGGATGGACTGTCAAACAACTCGGTCTTGGCACACTATGATGTTTCAGTTATTTAAAATCAAAACACTATTTTTGTTCTGTGGTGGTACTTCTTAATTATGAGGTTATATATTTACAATAATTATACTACTGGTCGCATGACTTGTCTATACTGGCTGCTAATTGAATCTGTTGGGTAAGAGGCTATTGAATGCTCTTGACGACGGTACCAACACTGGCATCTGTTGGCAACCGTTAGAAGCTCTTTCCCTGCTGGCATCTGTCGGCATTTGATAGATGCTTTTTCTATACACTACAGCATACCGTCTTTGATTAGTTCAAAATCACTTCGTCCTATGCTATTTGGTTATTCTGGTCCTAGACATGGCATAATTCAAGACTCTTTCATTCATTTTGTAAAATATTCATTACGTTTTTAAAATTTGAGATTTAAACTGCAAATATTGGAACGAATATACATGGTGTCCAGAAACTCGTGGTACAAGCGGGAAACTGGTGAATCTACATCTCATTTGGAGTCGATTTTGTGGGAACTTTTTTGATTTTAGGTTTTGTTTTTGAGTAAATTGAGCCCAAAGTTGTAATTTTATCAGTTTTAATATCAACTGTTTAATGAGGTGGGTCATTTACAAATAAATGTTATTTTTAAATTCTAAGAGCGATAAAAGGGGGCCCAAATGGGTTCAAAACGTAATCACCTTGGAGACCTTATTTTACGGACAGCCCTAGTAGATAGTAATTTTCATCAAAGTTGTTGTGTGTTGCTACTTCGTAGACATTGAAAACGTATTATATTAGTTAAGTAGTCAATAAAATAGCCGAATCATGAATATTAATGCATAGAAAACATTTACAAAATCCCTTCAAAAATCAATAAAAAAAATCCCATATCTATTTTTTATTTATTTATTTATTTACGCCTATTTAGGCTTTTACATATATGTACATATATAATCATATTTACAAAATTATACCCATAAATAGTGCAGGAAACGACTGTTTAAAACACTTTCACAAAAATAAAATATAAAGTAAAAATAATAATATTGAATTTTATCCACACAGTACCTATGTAGGTACAAAATATTTAAAAAATCCAAAAAAGTTTTTTTCTTTCAGCCGACAAAATACTGTTAATGTGTTCAGTCAATTTAAATACCTTTATCAAAATATTCCCCTACTTGATGAAAAAAACTTCAATAAGGTTTGGTTATATATTAAAATTGACGTACTAAATATATCAACAACATCAGAGTATTTATTTCCTAACTAACAAACGTAATTAATATAATTTATTAAAATCCTTGTAGACCACCCCTCTCCCCCTCCCCCATATGTTATGTATATAAACCGTCGGCTAAGAATAATTTGTACCAGTCTGAAGATGGCTTTAATGAGCTGAAACCGGTTACGGTCAAATAAATTAAAGCGGAAATAAGTTTTATATTTGTTTTATTATAATATATTTTCAACATTGATACGACGTATTTATCACCGTTATTTATTTTTGGGGTGTTATGCTATATTGCACTACCTCCTTCTGGCTACGAGTTGGTATTAAAGCATAATTCAAAATGATTTTCTTCACTTAGCTTTGGTGTAGCTGTCAATTATTGGATACCAAGAACTGTTGAGCTTATCTCCGTTTTCTCTATTAATATTAATGGGATTTTTGTGAATTTCAATTGCCTCCGTAATTAGGCGTGCTCTACGGATTTTGGGTCTTCCCAGGACTTCAAAAACAAATCCAAAGAAATGATCGGTTTCAATTATATTCTTGGCAGTTGCCGATTTGTCAGGGTGGCCGAGTTTATATGCTCGAAAGTGTTCTGACATCCTTTTGGAGATCGAAACGTTGGCTAAAGAAGGAGGTAGTGCAACACGGCATAACACCCTAAAAATATATAACGATTTTGGCCGTGAAATATAAAATCATATCCGATGTATTTATGTTAAATAAAATCATTGAACAATGTTTCAGTTAAATGAGAAAACTTATCGGGAAAAAATAGAACAGCTGATAAAGACAGAGGCCTGCTTGAACCATCAACTAGAAATGATTATTGCCGACAGGGATCAGTGGAAAGAGATGTGCAAATTTAAAGAAGACAAGGTGATACATTATTGAAATATTTTCAGAAATTAAAAACTTACTAAAGAGAAGAAGGAATTTAACACACACATTCCTTGTTTCAATCACATTCATAAACAATCGAGCGATAAAGATTTCCAGGCATTCGGTTTTGGATTCAACTGCGCTCATTCCAAAAATTGTACTTTCGAATATTGATGCAGAATCATACAAACTGCTTATCAACTTATTAATTTTTAAAATGATTTTATTGTAGATACAAGAACTGATGGAATTCAGTAATAGTTACAGTTGTGAAGTAGAGAGAATATTGGAGAATTCAGAATCTTTAGAACAAGAAAATCGTATGCTAAAAAGTGAAATAGAAATCAGTAGAGTTGATTACCGAGAGGCCAGATCTAAAATTCAAGACAAGGAAGATTTACTTCAGGCAAGTATTAAACATTGCAAGAATTGTTGAACTTGAATTGTTGATCTAAGAATTGGAAGAACTAGGATATAAAGTAAAACCAGGCAGAGGTCGTATCCGCGTCATCATGTCGCATTTGAAAGGAATTATTTAAAGCGTTTCCCCGGCCAGCCATTTATTTTAAAACGAGACTATTGAAATGCTTTATCTATTTATACATAGATATCGCAAATCCGAACTTCGTAGACAATTTAAAAAATGTTAAAATTTTTCGTTATTTGTTTTTGGGGTGTTACTCCATGTTGCGCTACCTCCTTCTTTAGCCAAACGTTTCGGACAGCATTGCAGTGTCCATCATCAGGGCAGATCCGGCAGATCCGGCAGATCCAACACATCTGTCGGATCTACCTTGATGAAGGACACTGCAACGCTGACCGAAACGTTGGCTAAAGAAGGAGGTAGCGCAAAACGGCATAACACCCCATAAACAAATAACGAAAATGCTTTTGGCCGTGAAAATCTAAAAACGTATCCAATGTTAAAAATAAATGCTTGAAATTTGTTTTTCCCTTCGAGATTTTGATTATGATTTTTTTTATATATTTTATTATAAATTCTAGAAATATGAGAATAAACGGTAAAATACAGGTTAATTCATTGGCTGCACAGCACTATAATAAGTTTTTATGTTTCCAAGTTAAAATTCTAAGGTATGATTTTTTTAATGTTGTCGAAAAAAAAATGATCTTCTGGGAAATTGCGAGCAATCAAGGCAAATTCATTTATTTCGCCTGGTCACTCTAGTGGTTAATAAATTTGTGGAATCGAATTAAAAACGTGAGTTAGCTCAAGATGTTGAAAATGTATGCCTGAATAAATAATTATTAATGTATCTGGGGCTCAATGCTAGAACCACCTGTATCAATTTTCTGAATCGCCAAATTTTCTGATTGTTTATTGATTTCTTGTCGTAAAAAACTCGGAATCAAAATTTTGACACAATTTCATCAAACTAAAACATCTGACATAGGTATTCATAACACTAATATTGGAGGTTTTAGAGTTATTTCCGGTACCTAAATACAATTTCTAAAACTGACAAAGGCATTTCTAGCATTAAACCCCGGATATATAAACATAAAGTTGTATTGAAATAAAATTTAATTAGTTAAACTTAACAAATAATGAAAAAAAAGATATTAAATAACATTTTCACAAAAAGAAAACAAGGGGGTATATTAATTTTTTTTAAGTGTTCTAAAAATTCCAATCGGGCGGTCACTTTACCATTTCATTACGTGACATTTGAATTCAAAGCGTTACAAATCAAAAAATCCAGTCAAAAAAGAACTCTTACACATAGATAAAATCATATTATCTTTTTGGTAAAATTAAAGGAATAAATATATAATCAATCATGTCTACCTTGTGTTGTGCTAATTTTATTACCATAGTGTGCGTTTCATGAAATAAGGCAAAAAAAATTTTTTTGCTTGTTTTACAAATGGCAATTACCTACCATAATAATTCTACAATTTGAAAGAAACATACATTTATGAAATGTCTATAGAAATACGATTAAAGACATTCGACATTCTAGTATCTTCTGTCTTTTTCGTTTTCATACAAGGCGTGTGAGAGGGAAGATTTTTATGTAGAGTTTTTAAGATAATCATCGATGATTTGTATACAATCTCTCCCTGGGACTAGTGTAGTGATACACAAAAATATTGAAATGGCTCTTGGCGGAAAAAAGGTTCCGCACCCCTGATGGAAAGGAGAAAGATGAAATAGATATAATATGTATATATTTTTTCTAATATTTACTAACCAAAACAATAGTCCATACAAGTAATTTTTCTGTTGTAATAAACTACCTCGCTAGGCTGAGCCGAAAGTAGAAATTTAATTGAATTTGAATTTCTTATATTATTAGCAATATGGAAGAAAAAAAATAAATGAAAAGAGAAAAATTGAAATTGAGAGAAATAAAAAAGAAATGAAAGAAAGAAATTGAAAAACATGCGAAAAAATGAGAAAAATATAGGCACAAACAGGGCCGTATTATCCATAAGGCAGTGTAGGCAACTTCTTAGGGGCCCCGCATCGGCTAGGGGCCCAGAGACGTGCATTGTCTAGGGGCCGTGACATGTTTAATCCGGCCCTGGCAGGGCAGTATTGTCCATAAGGTGATGTAGGCCACGGCCTAGGGGCCACGCATCGGGTAGGGGCCCCTATGGTAAAGGAATCCCGAGACGTGCATTGCCTAAAGACCACATGTTTAATCCGGTCCTGGGCACAAAGTATGTTGTTATATTGCAGCTGAGTGTCTGTCCGCAGTAGATAATGCCTTTGTTGGCTATCCATGCATTAATTTCGTGTTTGTGATTTACATGCTTCATAAATTTTGGCTATAAATTATTAGAGATGTATGTATTGTATGTCTTTCCTTCAGATTGAGAAGAGGCTGAAATTGGAAGTGACGGAACAATTACAAAGGAAGATTTGTGAACAAAAATGTGTGATCGAACAATTGGAAGAATCTAATTTGAAAGCTTTGAAATTATTAAAAGAGAATGAATATAAAACAACTGATTTCCTCGAGGATGAAGAATCTGTAATCTGTATTCCGGAGAGAGAGGTAAAGATAAACTAGCTAGCTTATATATTTAGTAAATAAGATACATATTAATATTACTCAAAATTAAGTATATACTCACATAATTATGTTTGTGCAGGTGAGAGTTGAAGAAGAGAATACTTCCGAATTCTTATTCTATGAGGCTTGCGAACGCAAGGAAAAAGATGAAATTGCTATTATAACCAAAGAGAAAGAAATTTTGCAAAAACAACCCATACTATATTATTACGAAGTATTACCCTACATCCACATTGAGAATTCTGTCACAAATTTACATCAGTCATTGTCTGAATTAGAGGATTTCTTAAAATATCAGGTTACAAGTATTAAAATCGAAAAATCCAAAGGCAACATTGTCGATCTATTGCTGCCGCAGAATGAAATTTGTGGTCTTTCACAATCTCAGAGTAAATCTAGTGAGTTATTACAAACTCTGGAAAAAAGCGACCATTTAGAATCTCAAGATAACATCATTGATATCTTCCAATCTCAGGGTAACATTAGCATTGCCCCACAATCTCAGGATAACATTACTGATATCGTACCACCTCAAGCTAATATTAGCGGCATCTTACAATCTCAGGGTATCAGTAGTTTTGTATTACAATCTCAGGATGACAGTAATGATTTCTTACAACACGGCGATAAAAGTATTGATTTCTTACAATCTCAGGAGAAAAGCATTAATTTATTACAAGTTGATGGTATTGACAATGTATCCAAAAATAGAAGTTCAGATATTATGTTTATTCATAACAACACAGACAATAATGCCACTGGTATCGAAAAGACTGCAAATTCAGAAAGTAAAATATTGGAAAAAGAAGTAGGCAAAAAAATCATTACAGAAGAAAGCATTTTTAAAGTTCTGGATCAATCACTTGCTTTATGTTTGGATGATGCATTTATAAAAAATTCACAAGTGGTAAATAAAAACTAAAAAAAAAATATTTTGCATAAATTAATATTTAAAAAAATATTGGTAAGTTATATCTTGATAATTTTTTTCTTTTGTGTTCCAGCAAAAAAAAAATAAAGGAGAGAATAAATCCGAAAGAACTGCTGCTAAAAAGACGGTTGGTTAAATAAAAACTATATTGTTCTAAATTTTCAATGGAAGAGAAATTATGTAATTAGTTTCGTGATTTGAAAGTATCTCTGATTTGAAAAAAATGACGGGGTTAATGGAATTGATGGATTATTATTTTTCAGGTCACTGATAAATTAAGTAAACCCACAAAGAAACCTGTTTTATCTTCATTCGTGCCAAAAAACTCAGTCTTTTCTAATGTGGATGCATCTTCCATAGAATTAACGAGAAAAGAGACAAAGATGGTGCAAAATAAACAAAAGTTTAAAAAGAAAAATATCCAAAGAAAATATTTAGGTTTTACATCAAAGTCGCAGGGGAGTTTTAAATGCAATGAATTAGAAAAAACTGCCCCAAGTTCTCACAACACTTTAAGAAAAGCAAAGTTGTCGACACCGCTCAGTTCCAGTGTGAAATGTGGGTCTAATGTCGCGACAAACAGCAATGTTACTGTCTATACTGAAAATGGAAAAGGACCAGGAGTAGATTTTATTAAAAGAAATGTGATGAGAGTGTCCATCTTCACAAAAACATCACCTAAAGAGGATTCCGATAACACCAAGATTAATTTAAAGACAAAAGTTCTTACAAAGAAAGCAAAAATTAAAAATACTCGCACAAAAGCAAGTAATGCTCAAGCAAAAACAGAGAAATCACCGTGTTATAACATCGAATCTAAAAAATATAACTCTTTGGAATCTATTACACATGAAACTCAGGTCAATACTTTTTCACCAACTTCAGATTCTAAAATATATAACTCTTTGGAATCTATTACACATGAAACTCAGGTCAATACTTTTTCACCAACTTCTGATCTTAAAAGAAATCCAAGTTTACCATTCAATGAAAGTTTGCCGTTTGTTCTAGATGATTCAAAAAAAAATTGCACCATTCTTGAAAAAATCGAAATTCGTCCATTAAAACCGAAAGGCGTATCGAAATCAGATTTCGATTCCTTGAGAGACTTCATCAATTCAATGTCTGCAATAGAAAGTGCAAGCGTGCATTCAGAACTGAAAGTGAAATTACCAAATGAAAAAAACATAACCACAAATAAAAAGCTAGTAAAGTTTGCGAGTGAAGTGGAAACAAAAGAAAAAACCGTATCAGAAGATAGAATTCAAAATGATGCAGACATCTTGAATTTTCCAAATAGTATCAGTCAAACAACTGCTGCACAAGCTTGTGAAACATTTATGCCGACAGAGAACAATGAAACTTCCATTGAAGTTGACTTGGTCCAGGAAACTATTTCTCGTTCATCCGAATGTGAACTTCCAAAAGATGCTGTGATGACTGCAGATATTCATTTATACCGGGTCAGTACACAGGAATCAGTTAATGATGATATCACGATGCAACCGTATGTTAATAATGAGATTGTTCAATCTGTAAGACTTACCGAAGGGGATTCTAGTTGTGGTGAAATGTTTTGCCTCCATGTTCTGATCAGTTACCTTACAGTTTATAGCTTTCTAACCTACACATTTTATTTTCTATACTTTTTACTGTTCATTCTATTTGTTCATACCATTTTTACACTACGCAAATAGTTAGCAATAAATGTGTTTTATGAATTTTGAAAAATAGTTTTTATTTATATCTTTAAGTTGGTACTTACATCTTTTTTTCATTTTGTATCCAGGGACTTTGCTGTCAGATGAAATTTTCTCAATTAAAAACAAAAAAGATATATTCTTCACTGCTGGGTCACGTGATACACACTCCGCCTCGATTGAGCATCACCGTACAGATGAGACAGAGCGTATATCATGTGATCAGTGGCGATGTGTGATTGAAAAATATTTTTTTTTGTTTTTAACCTTGAACTGCTGACGTGGGGCCGCTCAGGCCCAGCAATAATAATAACTAGCTTATGCCCATTGCAAATGCAACTAACGGGTTAAAACTAACTTGACTTACTTACTAACCGAAAAAAAAAATATTTCATAGTAAGCGGGTAGGTACCTACGGTTAAACACACAAATATATATAAAGCCACCCACAGGGCCTAGCAGCAAAAACCTGCCATACGTTAGTATATAGACACCATTGTAGGCATGCACACATCAAATCTCCAAAGTTTCATCGCAATCGGATGAACGGTTAAGCAATGCGTAATTTCATGATGCCAGAGCTCGCTTTTGTATACAGAAACCGTCGTGGGCATGCACACATCAAATCTACAATTTTTTATCGCAATCGGATGAATGTTTTAGCAACGCTTAGCGGTTAAACACACAATTATGTATAAAGCCGCCCGCAGGACCTAGCAGCAAAAAGCTGCCACACTACATACACTAATTCCCGGTACATTTAGTTTTCAAACATCTCGTGCGCCACCTATTAAATTTTTTTATACAAATTTCGTGAAGCCAGAACTCACCAGTAGTTGTATACAAACCTTGTATTAACAATAACGAACACAACAAAAAAAGAATTTTTCAATTTGTTGCAGTCCTTCAGAAGTTATGAGCGTACGTACATTTTCATAAAAATTTTATATTGCCAGAACTCACCAGTAGTTTTACTGCTTAAAAAAAGCGCTATACGAATTTAATACTTTAAAAAAATTTCCCGTTCAACTTCGAGTAATTTCTGTAAAAGTTCGGTTCGAATTCTATTCAAGTTCTATAGATATTTTTGTATTATGAAGCAACTGGCATTTACTGATAAAAAAAATTGAACTTACACAGAACGTGAAAATGAACTTAAAAAAATTGTTAAATTATTCAGTATCGGTGAAACATTACCTTAGTAAATTAAATTGCATTAAAACCTAAATAATTGTCTAACTACCCATTCCGGTAGGTACCGGGGCTTTTCCTTACAAAATTCCGGCAATGGTTTTGCTTTTTTATCATATTTGCAATACTACCGAGATAAGTAGGTACCTACCCTGAATTAATAACATTTCAATTTGTACCTACTGGCCGGTAAAAATCTACCCTTCAGAAGTGAATCTATGGACACGTATTTTCTTGTTTTTTTTGGAAAATTTTATAGGTTTTTCGGCGACCCTGAACTTTTTTACATGGGACGGACACCTTATATTGTTATCAAAAGATGAGTAATGTTTTCGGGTACCGAATTTTTCAAAAACATCCAAGCTGGAATCGTTTTTCCGGCCGCAATGCCGTTTCCCGAAAAACAACAACCCAAACCGCTGAGAGATCCGTTTTGTTTTGACATGTAAGAATCCTGACCTAACTCAACATTCGTAGCAATTTCTTTTGCATTGAAACTAATGGCCAAAATGACATCTTTTTTTTGAAGTACACCTGTCGGCAGGAAATATAACTAAGCCGAATTGAGTACTTTTATTTGAGGTTCCAGTTTTTGCCGCTGATTTGCTTCAGTTTTCTGTGAATAAATCGCTAGCAAAAATGTAGGCAAACAAAATGCATAATTTTTCCGTAGTTTTCTCAAGTACTGAAAAGTGTGCTTTCGTACCCAAAAAAGACTTTTTTCTTTCCCTTTTTGAGCCTACGCGTACGTCGCGCCGTTTCAACGGGTGAACCTGACGGCGGGAAATAGAACTAAGGCCGAATTTCTCCGTCCGTGAGAGATTTAATTGTAGTTTTCGCCGTTTGGGTGCGCTGCTAACCGTGCAGCGGTGTTTTGTATGAAAAATGTTCCGTAATCGGGACACGATTTGGGGCCGTTACCCTAAATCCGATAATGGTCTCTGCGGTCTTTGAAACTCGAAGAGCGTAGAGCTCATTTTCGGATCCATCAAAAGTCTTAAAATCCTGTATCCGAAAGTGAACCTTGAGGTTGGTGAAACTTAAGGGGCGGCGAGGTCGATTTTGCCATCAAAAAAAAGTGAGTTCGTCTTCAAAACTGAGCATTAATATATAGTATATCAAAATACTCCCCTCCCCCATGCGTGACGCATACGCCGCTTCCAGTAGCTTCGAATTTAGTGACGCCAGAGTCGTATTTTAAATTTATAAAATAAAATTTCTATAAATTCGTTTCCATTTTTTTTGCGGGCCTCTCTGACCCATTGTCAGTACTTACGTAACTTTTTAAAGTTGATTTTTACTATATAAGAATAAACATAAACAACTTTACTAAAGTTTTATATAGTATATAGTTTATTCGAGACACTATTAAAATATTATAATAAAAGTGAGTTCATTGTTTTTATTTAGTTTAAAAGATAATACAGACTGATTTCTGATCTCAAGTGATTTTTGACCAAAATTATTACATAATATCCAAATTGTCAAATATAAGTTACTTAACAATAATAAAGTAATTTATTTTATTTAAATTGTCCAATAAATATAATGATTTGGACCTCAAAATTTTCATGGATCTCTAATATATAAACATTTAAAGTAACGAGCTGCCCAGGCTCCACTTCAGAGAATACGTAAAAAAATCACGTCAGCAGTTAAAGGTTAATTGAAAAAAAACCATTGGTCAGCCAAATGACATCTACATTTTTTACTGCAAATTTACTCAGAAATCGCTGGGTGAAATCCTTCGGTTATGTGCTGATACACCCTACAGCAGGGATGGCCAACCGGTCGATTGCGGCTATTAGTCCAGACAATCGGAGGCACGGGTCCAGCCAAGGACTCGATTCCAACAGAACCCGCACAAGAACTTGGACCCATAGCGTTGCAAAAGCCCGTACAAGAGCTGCGCGTATCATCTTTTGTGATTTTCAAATGCCGATCCATAATTTTATTGGACGAAATAATAAATTTTCTTGAAAAGAGGGGTGATGATTATCAGCAACTGTGTGATTTAGACTGGCAATGTGATTTAGCATTTTTAGCAGATTATACCGGAAAACTGAGCACATTAAATCTGGAATTACAAGGCAAGAATAAATCATTAACAGAAATTATGAATACTGTTGCAGCATTCCAAAGTCAAACAGCGTCTATGATAGTCGACATAGAAAAGAAAAAATTTCAGCAATTTGTAAAAAAATATGGAAAAAATATTACATTCAATTTCATTCCTGACACAGCAGAAATTAAGGCAGTGGTATCAGACTTCGAAAATCGCATTAGTGATTTCAAGAAAATTTATATCTCATGTGACGAGTGTTTTTCCAATAAATAATGTCGTATTATAAATTCTACTACAAATTTATAACTGCTCTCGGAAATCGAGAATGGTATCCAAGTAATAGGATTTCGTATTTCGAATTTTTACACTGCGTTTAGAACACAAGGCAGGTTTTAACTTAAGATTGATTCTGCGTCCCAAAATAATAGTTACACACGGAACATGTAAATGGTTTTTCTTTGATTCTGTCGGCACATACATAGTCTGAAACTAGAATTTTATAACTGCACTTCGAATAAGATAATGTTTTCCTTTGAAATGTGTCAGCAGAAGAATCCACAACTGGAATCATACATTCTGAACACAAAACTGGTTTTAAATTGAGTGTGAATCTGCTAGCGAATCCCCAGTTTTAATTAGTATTACTCTCATAATGTGAGTATAGTTTTCCCACGAATTACAAATTTTGAAGAATGATTTGAAATAAAAATTTTAACTCCACTCGAAATATTAGAACGATTTTCAGCACGATTTTCAACGATCATGAGCACGGAATTTTGCTTTACTTATTCTGTAACGAAACTGGGAAATCCCTTTTCTTTAAATGAATGTATAATAATGTCATCTTGGTCACTGCAGCAAATATTTTCTTTGAAAATAATTCGAGTGGACTTAAAAATTTTGTTTCAAACCATTCTTCAAAATTCGCAATTCGTAGGAAAACCATACTCATATTATGAGAGTAATACTAATTAAAGTTAGGGAGTCGCAAGCAGATTCACTCTTAATTTAAAACCAGTTTTGTGATCAGAATGTAAAATTCCAGTTGTGGATTCATCTGCTGACATATTTCGAAGGAAAAAAATATCTTATTCGAAGTGCAGGTATAAAATTCTAATTCTAGAGTATGTATGTGCTGCCAGAATAAAGAAAAACCATTTTCATCTGAGGTTTGTTTTAATTCGATGCATACAGATTTAACTTAAACCAGTTCTGGGTTCAGAATGTAAAATTTCAGTTGTGGATTCATCTGCTGACACATTTTGAAAGAAAACTTTCTCTTATTCGAAGTGCAGTTATGAAATTCTAGTTGCAGACTTTGTATGTGCTGCCAGAATCAAAGCAAAACCATTTTATGTTCTGAATGTAGTTTTAAATCGCCACTAACAGATTTAAGTTGAACCAGTTTTGTGTTCAGAATATAACGATAAATTAAAATAACAAGTTGCAGATTTATCGTGTAGTGAGTGAAGCTTTACATTTGAGTTGCATACCAAATGCTGCAAAATTCTGAGAAATTGACTGTTCTGTATGTAAATATTATTTGGTGGACGCAGAATCAATCTTAAGCTAAAACCTGCCTTGTGTTCTCAACTCAGTGTAAAAATTCAAAATACAAAATCGTGTTACATGGATACAATTCTCGATTTCCGAGTGTCTCGAGTGTTTCCATGGGTCTCTTTAAGACCCATGTTCACTTCTTCCTCTCCTCAAAACGACCCTTCACACAGCATCTTCAAAGATGACATAGGCCGTGAGGGATTTTTTTTTCCTCAGGGCATCCTGTGGGGAGTTAATGTAAAAAAAATAAACATGATCTGTATTGGAAGAATACTCGTCACATGTGATTATAAAAATCGGAATAAAATGAGGAGGTAATAAAATAATAGAATTTCCATGTACCCCCCACCCCCTGGGCGCTTGAAAATCTGTGGTTGAAGTACCCAAATAAGGGGGCGGTGAAATTTTTCTCCGTCCCGGGCGGCTGAAGCCCACGCTACGCCACTGGGTAGATCGCACAGGGTTTCGTCAGTAAACGGTAGATCTTGGGTCTAGTCAAGTGGTTGAAGTACCCAAATAAGGGGGCGGTGAAATTTTTCTCCGTCCGGGGCGGCTGAAACCCACGCTACGCCACTGGGTAGATCGCACAGGGTTTCGTCAGTAAACGGTAGATCTTGGGTCTAGTCAAGTTGGTCACCCCTGCCCTGTAGGCATATATATATACATTGGCGTAGCTAGCATAGGTGGCACCCAGGGTGGATAACGTGGTGTCACCCCCCCCCCCCCCCCCATTAAAGTTGAAAAACGCAAATTTCGACTTCATAAAAATTGGTCCATCCTGGGGAGGGGGGGGATGGCTAGCGAATTGTGCTCATGGAGGGTGGACACTCGGTCGGGTGTCACCCGGGGCGGGCCTCCCCCCCTAGCTACGCCACTGTGTATATAGGGTATATAGGGCCCTGACACAATTTTTTCCACATATCACTAATCACTCAGCCAGGTAACCAAATAAACCCTCCCCCCGGCCCTAACAGTTAAATGCGTACAGATTTTTTTTGTTTTAAAATAATAAAAAAAAAATGCCGGAGACCAAAATTGCTTTTACATTTTTTACTCCAAATGTCAGGAATCACTGGTTAAAGTGAATCAAGTAGAATACGTCCCTTAACACACTGTATCGTACAAACTTTTAACAGTTCGTTCAAATTCTTTTACCAAAATATGAATAATAAAAAAAGGCTAGAAATTTATATTTTTTAAATTGGTATTTCTTTAGAAGGAAGAAAAGGAAAGTTCAAAGAATTTTTAATTTTTAATTATTATATCTTATGTAAATACCAACCTTGAACTTAATACATTGCTAAATATTCCCTGTACTTTGAGGGTAGGTACATACTTATAAACATTCTCTGTAAAAAAGTTTAAATACAATTATTCTAAGAATTTTTCCTTTGTCAAATTCCAGTTGACTGGAAATTTAGAAGAGTGTCCAAATATAAATTTTAGTATATAAATAATTCACAAGTTCTCTTCACTTCTATCCTTGACATTTCTGAAATAATCAAAATGAGGGACAAACCTTGTGCGTGTGTGAGAGAGTGGATGAACAACAAGTCTGAAGGAGATTCTGCAAGCAGTGTTGTTATGAAATCAGACCTTGCCAATAAACTACAATTTGGTAAACTCATCACTGAGTTGACTGAAAATATAAAAAGAAGAAATGAAATAGCTCAAGGTAGCGATGGCCCAAAATGCAGAGCAAATTTAGTGGACACAAAAAGTTCAAACCTATTTTATAACTGTTCAGAAGACCACAATGTTAACCAACCTGTCAACATTTTACAAAACATCTACGAGAGCATCTTAAGAGAAAACAGGCTGGAAAACGAGGAGATCAAACCAGTAAAATTCAAATTTCCTATTCAGTGCACTTGTGTGCAGTACGTGGAAGATGATTATTTTGGAAAAGGACTGGGGATTGAAAATTTATATGAAATTCGCAACACGGAAACCAAGTCTAGTTGCAAGATGGGCATTTCTGATGAAGCAGCAAACAGGTCAGGCAGCACTTCATATTCTGGCAGTATGTATGACTGTATTAGTAACCTCAGTAACGATTTCCTTGGAAAAGTGTTTGGCTATGAACAAGAAGTTAAGAAGAATGTCTCCAGTCCAGAAATTAACAAACGGCAATGTAATCGACAGCCTTCAAAAGCTAGCAAATGCTCCAGTGAGCCAAGTTGCAGTGTTTTAGCCATACAATCTGGAAATGTGGGGAGTGCAAGTACAATCTGCTCATGTAATTTATCTGAACCGACTAGAAATTTACCAGAACCAACTGCTGTTAAAAGAAGAAAGAAAGAATTGGTGATTTGTGACTGCAAATGTTGCCAAGAGCTCCCAAGCCCTAGAGAGGATAAAGCCATAACTTGTAACCTAAATCTCTGTCCTAGCAAAAAGTTTAATGATGCAGCAATGAAGACTTATCAGGAGAAAGCTGTAGTTAAGGATACCAACAAAACTGCTGTTTGCCAAAGATGTAATCGAGGAATTTGTATTACTACAGAATTCTGCACAATATGTGACATGGCACCGAAAAGCCTTAAGGTACAAAGTGACATAGAGCGAAAAAATGTAAAAATACAAACCGAAACAGAAAAAAAAAGTGACACAGTCCAAAAGCTTGACATATCACTGAAACCTGAAATACAGAACCTAGAAAATGTTCTCAAACCTCGAAAATGTGGATCTGCACCACAACAAGTTTGTGATCCAATAATAAAAACGGGTATTACACAGCAAATTGATACTGCAAAGAAAGATTTGAAATGCGGAACCATCGATAAGGAAACTAATAAAAAAACTGTTGTGTGCAAAAACTGTAAGAGGGAAATTTGTGTCACAACCGAATTTTGCACAATTTGTGATCCAACAAGGAAAACAGTTATTACACAGCAAATCGATACAGCACCTAAAATTGATAAATCTTCTAAAATTGATACAGCACCTAAAATTGATAAATCATCTAAAATTGATGCAGCACCTAAAATTGATACATCATCTAAGATTGATATTGCAAAGAAAGATTTGAAATGCGGAACTATCGATAAGGTAACTAATAAAAAAACTGTTGTATGCAAAAGCTGCAATAGGGAAATTTGTACCACAACCGAATTTTGCACAAATTGTGATCCAACAAGAAAAACAGGTATTACACAGCAAATCGATAAAGCACCTAAAATTGATTCAGCACCTAAAATTGATACTGTAAAGAAAGAAGCGGAAAAATGCGGGTCCATCGATAAGGTAACTAATAAAAAAACTGTTGTATGCAAAAACTGTAAGAGAGAAATTTGTGTCACAACCGAATTTTGCACAATTTGTGATCCAACAAGAAAAACGGCTGCATTAGAAAAAAGCGAAAGCACAAATAAAGTACCTAAAAAATGCGGATCTGCGCCTGAACAAGATAAAAAACCAAGCAAAAATTCTAAATTTTGCAAAAAATGCAATGCAGAACTTTGTGGAACATCCGAAGTTTGCACAACTTGTGACTTGTCACATACCAAACAAAACATTAAATTCGCCGATATGTCTGACAGCCAAACTAAATACCGAGACGAGTGTGCTTGCAAAAACAAAAACAGTCTCTTGGAGAAGATAAAAATGTTGGTAAGAGAACACATGCCCGATTGCGACTGTCCAAACCACAATCGACAAAAATGCCAGGAGCCATTGCAGAATTTCCACAGCCAAAGCAACTTGCAAACGAGAAACTTTGAAAGAATCGATAAAACCAGATGCTGCCGGTCGAATAATAGCTTGGAAGACCCTTGCCGACTTGAAGGAAACACCTCATGTGGTAATATGACAACTCGGATGATCAAATCCCCAGACGCCTCTTACCTCCTGTTTAGTTTGAGCGAGAATTTTGATAATCTCATCAAAAAGATTGCCAGTGCTTTTCCAGATTGTAACTGTCCACCTGGACAAAACTGCGATCTGGCAACTATTGACAGGATGCTCTCTGTTAAAGGTAACAAACATAATTATAAACTATTGTCAAACAGATACCAATCACACTCTCAAAATTCCGCACGGGATTACAGAACTTTGTAACCAAAAATTGAACTCCATCTTAAATGATGAATTTCATGTTATAATCAAGTGGTTCATATATATTATACACCCTTTCTAATAAACTAATTAATGTTCATTAATTAATGCGGCAGTTGAGTTTGTTTTTCACTTGCAAGGTTTTCTTTCAGTGGGTGGATCGGTATTTGAATTATTAAATTATGTATAATTATTTTCAAGGGAGAACAGACGATTTCTGTATTTAGTTTTTAAAGCCACCACAGATGAGACATCTTTTTTGCACAAGTAAGAAATGGCAAATGGACTTAATGTTTTCATAACATCTGTTACTAATCTTCCGGATTCACATTGTTCTGCAAGCCAAAACTTATTTAGATTTAGATTATGGGATAAAAATTCTAATTGTAGAGTTTTGTCAGCTGATATTTCAATTAATTATCAGAAATCATTCTCATAAATTTTCACATTTACTTTATATTTTGTAAAATTAGAACTTTCTTGTTATCAGATCTAGGACTCTCTTATATATATTATCTCTCGCATATTTTTTCCGTAAATGCAGGCATGCCCAACGTGCGGCCCAATTGAAGATTTTTTGCGACCCAAAATAAAATTTTCAGCTAACTTTTGATTTTGGGATTCATACAAAAAAAAAAAAAAATCGTTAATACATAATAATAAAAAAATCTATCTATCTACAATCTACAAATATAAATAAAAATGAATCGCCGAAATGTATGTAAGCGCATAACTTCTGAACGTTCTTCCGAATGAATTCTTTTTTTTTGTGTTCGTTATTGTCAGGACAAGGTTTGTATAAAACTACTGGTGAGCTCTGGCATTATGAAATTTATATAAAAAAACTGCAATAGGTGGCAAACGAGCTGTTTGAAAACTGAATGTACCGGGACTGAATGTATGGAATGCGGGAGGGGGGAGGGGAACCCGGGAGGGAGGAGGAACTCGAGAGGGGGGTTCGCGGGGCGGGGGAAGCGGGAGTGGGGAGAGAGAAGGCGGAGTGGGAACGCGAGAGGGGAAGGGGACGCGAGAGAGGAAGGGGAGGCGGAAGGGGAACGGGACAAATGGGAAAGGAAACTCACTGAGAAACAATTTCTTTATTAAATGGCATAGCAACGCATGCCGAGAACCAGCTAGTTTTATTTTAAATATTTCATATTTACAGAAATTTTGTGAAATTATAACTTTTTTGTTATTAGACCTAGGACCCTCCAGTATATTTTTTCCGCACATTTCTCGGAAGATCAAATGCAACTCACCTGATTTTAATAAGTGGAGGGTGAGTGTAAAAGACAGAAAAAGGCGCGTGCATAGTCAGTTTATGCCTTCCAGCATTAAAGGTAGCGGTTTCACAATTTTGCATTGCAAAACAGCATTTTTGGACACCGAATTATCGGTAATATCCGCCATTTGACTGTATTCATGGACGGATCTAACGCTACTGCTGCTGACTATATACTATATTTGGCCACATTTTAACTTGTTGACTAATTAAGTTATATGCATGAAATCAATCAAATTAGCTTAGAAACAACTACTAGATAAAAACGAACATCCGAAACAAATTCTATTTGACAGGAATTGGTGCAATTTACTTATTATAGAAGAATAATAAAAAAATTATTCTTCGACAGTCAGAAACAGTATTCAGATTGCATAAAAACTAAATAATGTAATATTTTGTACTTACTATTTTGGCACAAGAACTCACAATGCGTTGAATAATCAAGGGTGCATCTATTATTACACATAAAAAATGTGATAATATAGAAAAAAGTATTGTTTATATTAATAAGTATTGAATAATATAGTTATTTTTTCAACAGGTGATTCTCCCAATAAAACATTAAAAAGAAAATGTGGTGATACAAAAGGGGTTAAAGCAACGGTAAATATGCAAAAGTATTTATAAAAAAAAAATTAGATAAAATAGTTTCTCTTTTGGTTGTCTTATCAACTTATTAGTTTCACTTTTGGCCATCTTCACAGATAAGTTGGTAGATCTTTTCTGTGATTACATTATGTAGAAATGTAAAAAGTAGTGTGTTTATTGATTCAAGATATCTGAAAGTTTAATTGGAGAACATATTCTCAACACGGACGAACTAGGCCTAATGGAAATAAAGGAATTGACAGATACTTCTATAATGGTGAAATATGAAATACCTAAATTGGAAGGCATTAGAGGATACGAGGTAAATCAATTAAAAACTATTATGTACATGATATCCAAATTAGAAGGAGAAACTTTTATGGTAAAGATCATTACCCAAAATTAGGTATAGTCTGTCAAATAAGAGTAGAAAATATTAAAAAAACGGAGCTACATAATTTGTAGGCTGGCAACACCAAATTAACTGTCAAATATTCCTTTAAAGTGCGATGACACTGAAAATATAGAACAATGTGAGTATACAAAAAAAACATTTTTGTACGAGACCTCTAGGCCTGCACAAAACTGTAGATAATAAGCGCTGGCACACAAAGACACACGACAATCGAAATGTCTTGATAGAGATGTGCTCTCGCCTTGACAGCTGTTAAAGTTCCGTAGCATGGTCACAAGCGTCTATGCTGGACAGGCATCTTCCACCGTGCATTGTGAGATGCAATACTCTTGCATCGAAGCATGTAGGCTGCGGTGGACGCTAGTTGCTAGTAATCGAGACGGGCTGCGCCCCAGATGGTATATGTTCTCGTGGGTTGCTGCATATCTAGCATCAGCATCCAGGGGGTGGTCGCAGCAACTCACATGTTGATTGGTTTCAGGATAATTGGTCTGCTTTTATTGGGCGGGCTGCGGGTGTATAGCACGCCTCTCCAAATGGTGTCATCAGCGTCTATGCTGGACGGGCATCTTCCACCGTGCATTGTGAGATGGAATATTCTTGCATCGGAGCATGTAGGCTGCGGTGGACGCTGGTTGCTAGTAATCGAGACGGGCTGCGCCCCAGATGGTGTATGTTCTCGTGGGTTGCTGCATATCTGGCATCAGCATCAAGGGGGTGGTCGCAGCAACTCACATGTTGATTGGTTTCAGGATAATCGGTCTGCTTTTATTGGGTGGGCTGCAGGTGTATAGCACGCCTCTCCAAATGGTGTCATCATTTGACAGGCGTGGCGTCATCATCAGGTAGGTCTGCATTCTATTGGGCGTAGCGGGACTGCTGGGGCAGTCGCAGCCACTCACATGTTGATTGGTTTCAGGATAATCGGTCGGCTTTTATTAAGCGTGGCGGGAGTTCTAATCATGTATCTTGCTCAGGCGTTATCATCAGGGCAGAGAGATGCAAGGCCCGATGCAAGGGAGCCCCAGGCTAGCAGCCCAGAGCAAGATGGCCAGGGGTATCGCAGCGTCTTCAAGGGCTTGGTAAGAATCAGCAAGTTCAAAGGAGCCTGAGGGTGGCCATGGGGCTCAGGAGTCAGCGTCTTCAAGGGCTTGCTAAGAATCAGCAAGTTCAAAGAAGCCCGAGGGTGGCCATAGGGCTCAGGCGTCAGCGTCTTCAAGGGCTTGGTAAGAATTAGCAAGTTCAAAGGAGCACGAGGGTGGCCATGGGGCTCAGGCATCAGCGTTTTGTAGGTATTATTCAGACACACCGGCAGGCGATGTCGCTCCGACGAATTCTTGAGGTGAAAGAGACTGCAGTCTTGAAGTTCCAACTGGTGACGTCGATACTGACGTCTTGAATCGAGTAGGCGGTCTAAAGAGACTGCAGTCTTGAAGTTCCAACTTGTAACGGCGATACTGACGTCTTGAATCGAGTAAGTTCTGTAGAGGTATTGCCACAATAACTGATGACTGGTGACTGAATGCAGCTGCCCTTTTGGTACCGGCTTTTATAGTAAAGATGTGTGATTCAAGTTTTAATAAATGTTGTGACATCGATATTTTCGTACCGCCGCGTAATAATAATGCAACAAGGATTTGGCCGTGAGTCATCTAGATTGCATAATACGTGCTTTATATTTTAAAACAATATTGTTATTCTTCTTTATGTTAAAACAAAATTGCAAAGGTATAATAATAATATACCTATAAGTTGGTATCTGTATTGCCATGAAAAAATATTTTTTTCATTTTTTTGCCTTTTTAATTTTTTTATAAAAATGTAGGTTACACAGCTTTTCATTTTCACCACGAGTTTTTGTTTAGTATTGCCATTTGAACAACAGTGGCGCCCTCCTATATTTTTTACTCTTATTTGACAAACTGTAGATTCACCGGCTTTAAACTGCAGTAAGCAGTTGATATGTTTCCGTATTAGTATTTGGAGGCAAGCTACTAGTTAAATTGAATGGCCAAACACCAATGACATTATATATTATAAATAGACTCGCCATAGTCTCTCACACACTCACAATATAATGTGGAAAGCCAGCAACACTCTTTTGTTTTCAGTATAATTTCTAAATTCAAAAGTTTATTTCTGTGTGATAAAGATAGGCAATCAAAGAATGTATGTGTATGAATGTCATAGATATATGGTCGGGCGGCTTATTAATTTCTTTGCGTGACTGAGATAACAAGATAATCTCACTCGGTTACACTATGCGCAGGGAAGGGTAAGGTCTAAGCTACACGAGCGGTTCTCCCGCGGCAGACACAATTTACTATGAGCGTTGTATGGCGCAAACTACACAAGCGATTCTCCCGCCGCAGGAAACCGCCACTTCAAACTTCACGGGAGATTTCCCGTGATTGCATCATTTTGTGCGAGAGAGTTGTTGTTTGGTCATGCGCGTAAAGGATTGGGCGGTTTCCCGCGGCAGTAAAACCGCTCGTGTAGCTTAGGCCTAAAGGCGGGTAAAACGAGATACTGGAGGGTATTTTGGCGCTTTGCAATACAATTTACTTAGGAACTGGTAAGTGCTGGTAAGACACAACCTTACTCGACACTAGCAGTTTAGTACTAAAGTACTAGAAATAGAGACCGGTACAATTGTCTTGTATTTGGCTTCCCACATTGAGATTTCTACCCCGCGTCCAGTATTAATGTCATTGCCGAACACCCGGAATTCTCAATCGCTCGGGTGGATAAGACATATGTCGATAGTAGGAAACGGATTGATAATCTTAATATATAAAAATGAATGTTTCTTTGTCCTTTACGCGTTTTACCTTACATAAATCATTGATCAGAATGAGATGAAACTTTGGTAATTTGTTGTCTGTATGCCCGCGAAGGTTTCTATATACATGAGGGAGCGGACGCGCGGATCGGCAGAGACGGGGGACGAGTGAATGAAAGGCGTCAGTCGATGTATTGAGTCAGTAGTTTATTGCTGCTACGTAGCGATGGTAAATTTAGTGTAGAGTAACAGAGTGCAGACAGGAGCGATGACGATGAGGCTCGTAGGTGTTGCAGTGATGAAGGTCGGTGATGCAGTGGTGTAGCAGACCTCGGGTCTGCATGTCGCCAGCATGTAGTTCTGCACCGTGGTGGTGGAGAAGACCTTGACGTCCAGGATGGATGCTCGACGCAGTGAGTCGCGGAGATGAGCTGCGGTGAACCTGAGGAGTTGCTACGCACGTGACAAGAAGGCCCGCCGCGGGACTTGTCGTGGGCAATTGTGTCTCTTGAGAGAAGTTGCGTCCTCGAAGGTTGATGATGCACCGGCACAGGATCCGGCATGTCGCCGTGGACCTGGTGGTTACCGCACTGGAGCATTATCACTTGATGCACTGTCTATGTGTGTTGGTAAGCTGTTACCGATACTAGAGACTGGAACTAACTGACTGACTAGCGCTGTGTCGCTGCGCTTTATATATACGACCGTGTGAGTAACTACCCGTAGCGCCAAGTAATATTGAGCGCCCGCAGGTATCCCAAGTGGTTTCTAATGTTTGGTGACTTAGCAGGGGTGCCGGGGTTAGGTTTGTCCAGGCATTGGCGGTGGTTAATGCCAGATTTTGGCTCCCGATCTGGCTCACCAACTGCGTGGCGGGAGAGGCCGGTTGAGGGAGACCCTTTCACCTCTCCATTGACCTATCGCCTTGAATCGCAGTGGGACAGATGAATTTAACATCTCTCACTCCTGGACACACTGACCCCCAGATTCTCACCTATCCCTCATACCTTTTTCCTCTTCATATCCTTAAAAGTTCCTCCACAAGGCATCCACAAAGACGGCAGGCCCTGAGGGATATTATTTTCTTTGGGACCTACCATGAATAGAGGCACGAAAAAAGTATCGATACTTTGTGGTATTGAGTACTTTTCCTTTCGATACCGATACTTTTGTACCTGATACTTTGTATTCGATACTTATACTCAATGATGGCAAGCATCGATACCTTTAAAATTTTGGCTATGCGGCTCATGTTTATGGAAACGCCATCTAGTTCAATCATAGCAAACCTTCTAAAACATTCCATTGCGTTGGAATAATTGCAAGCACAAGCAATCTAGTGTCTCATGGAACAAATAGATGGCGCTGTCGAATTAGGACAGTAAGGGCCAGTTGTTTCGGAAAAAATCACGTCTGACGGACCGTCAAAATCGTCAATCAACGAAATTTGGGTTGTTTCACCGTCCGTCAAATGAAATTTCAGGCCAAATCTGAAGGATTCGTCAGATTTTGTAAACGGCCAAAATCCGCGGGTTACATCTGAAATGATGGGCGGCACATGCGCAGAAGTGCGAAAAATTTCTATCTGACAGCTCGCGGGCAGGTATGCCAGGTATAGGTATGCTTTACAATATATAAACGAATAGTAATTATGGCTCGACTTTTTGCATATTATAACGCAAATAAAACACAACGATCGAAACTTCAGGATGGCAAAATAGCTAATGGCTTTGTGGGAAGAAGTTTAGATATCTTTTCAACGTATAATATTGTCGAAAATCGTTGGTTTTAGAGATTGAAAATGACGTAAACACTGGTGAAAACATTGAAAAAAATACTAACTTATTTCTCGTGTAAACCGATGATGTTACAATCTATTGCCATGTTATTCGTGTTATATTTATATTGTGTTAATTTATAAGTCTACAATAATTTATAATAAAAGAAATCTTTTTCTTGTGATTGACATTTTTCTTGTGAGAACATAGAGATTTTGTTAGGTGTACGTGGTGACAACTGAAGGTTCTGATTTCGGTCAACTTCCGATTTCATACAAGCTATAAAAGAAGTTGAGTTTGTTAGTGGATTGCAATTATATATAATTATGTACTTCATGATTTTTGGCTAAGAACCTATATTAAAAACAGTGCTTCGAGTCACAGTAGAGAATGAAGGACTGGCGCCATCATGACATTCTATATGTATAACTGGTTCAACCCTCACAAAGAAAATTGCATAGTTTGAGAACTGGAGTCATGACCTAGCATATTAACATAAACCTGTAACTGACATTATGGCATTTCTTCGAATCGTCTTCCTCATATTTTGCCAGATGGATAGACAAATAGATAGTAAAATCCTGCCCTTTATAAAGTATATATAGTCTTATCTTACCTCTTTCTGTACTATAAATCGAGTGCTGTAAAAGCCTGCACACTGCACTGCAAACCGTTGACTCACTTTAGCCAACTATACTTTACTGCCGAGGGTGTTACACTGTTACAGCACTGGGTTTATGTGGATTCCTTACCGACCCTTGGGATGATGGGCTTAAATCTCAGCACTTTCTATAACATCTGCCACCTGGAGAGACACATACGCACAATCGGTACAAAAGAGGATATAATAAAAATCCGTTTTCAAAATAATATATTTATTTAAAATAATCAACATTTCAATCACTTTTATTTAATTTTTCATAAAAAAAACTCTCTTTTTATAACTTTTGAAGGTTATAGGTTATTTTAGTGTTATCTTCTTCTTCAATGATATAATCTTCTATTTATTTATAACGATTTATTCTTTAATGTTTTACAAAGCTAGTAAATTACTTTGTTTATAATATAAATAGTATTGGAAATGTTAATTAATGTTAAACGTCACATACGTTATAATCTACGCATTCACAGATGGCGCCAATCAAATTATTTTAAGTTTTTAATGCTTTTTGCGCTTTAAAATATTAAGGTAAATTAATTGTTCGCGATTGTAAATATTTAATTAGAATATAAATAAATAGTATTGTCCATAAACAAACCCAAATCTTTCAAGGCTGAAAAATTCAATTTTGTATCAGTGTCTCAATCCAATATTGTATTTTTCAGCCTTTCTTCAAAGATTTAGGTTTGTTTATGGACAAAACTATTTATTTATATTCTAATTAAATATGTACGATTGCTAACAATTAATTTACCTTAATATTTTAAAGCGTACCATACAAAAAGCATTAAAAACATAAAATAATTTGATTGGCGCCATCTGTATAATCTACGCATTCACAGATGGCGCCAATCAAATTATTTTAGGTTTTAATACTTTTTGCACGTTAAGCTTTAAAATATTAAGATAAATTAATTGTTAGCGCCTGTACATATTTAATACGAATAAATAGTTGTGTCCATAAACAAACCCAAATCTTCTAAGGCTGAAAAATTCCATTTTGTATCGGTGACTCAATCCAATATTGTATTTTTCAGCCTTTCTTGAAAGATTTGGGTTTGTTTATGGACAAAAGTATTTATTTATATTCTAATTATATATGTACGGGCGCGAACAATTAATTTACCATAATATTTTCGCGTAACATTAATGCAAGAAGCATTAAAAACCTAAAATAATTTGATTGGCATCATCTGTGAATGTGTAGATTATAATGTACGTGACGTTAAACCTTAAAATGTGTTAGATCATTATTAAATGCGAATGAGCTGACAGCAACTGCAACAGCATTCTTCCATCCAATTATTACATTATATATGTCTTCGACCAGGTTATACTTGTGTGCTGATGCCTTAAATAAATAAATAAATTATCAACGTGTATAATATATTTCATTTTATTTACGCCCTTGGGGCTTTTTTTAAAGAGAGGAACAAAATAATATAACTAGCTAAAAGAAAAGAGAAATAAATATAGGTACCTACAGTAAATAGCAAAAAATCAACAGAAAAGTCGGGTACATATTTTAATATATTACATATGGTAAATATTTACTGTTCCATTAGTAAAACAATACGTTAGAAATTTATAATTAAATTTTTATTATGGAATAAATGAAAATTTCAATGGCAGTGAATGTATTTCTATGCCATGTAGGCTTTGGACTGGGGAAATAATAAAATAGTTTGTTTTTGACGAATTAACCAACTCTGCAGCGTTAACTAATTTGCATAAAAATTCAAATTGTTACATATATATTTATAGAGTGAGTTAAGTCTTTATATATAAAAAAGTCAAATTACAGCAATTACTCCCTCGAAAGAGAAAGTATTTTACAACAAAAAAACATCTTTATACATATAATGAACGTAATATACTCCAGACGCTAGACTATTTTGAATGGACTAGTTGATTTAGTGCGAATGATCCATCGACCTTGTTAACATTAATTAACAAGTATTTAAAAGAAAAAAATATATACGCCACACAAGTATCAGGTCACGTAGCATTTAAAATATGCATAGCAGAAAAACCAATTATAACATATACAATCTGCATATTTATTAGTTTACAGATTACAAAAAGAAAGAAATGAAAATTGTGGCCTTACTGGAGTTTACCGTTGTGCGTGCACATTGTATATTGTAGTTAGCACATGATGTAACATTTAAAAATGTAAATGTTTTAAGCAAGAAAATACTTTATAAGAATTTTGCACATGAAAAAGAGAGAAAAATTAATTTTTCGAAGAAAACTTCTCCGGAAAGGTTTTCACTTTGTGATGGCATTATTTATTTTAATAAAAAGAAAAATAACTTCAATCAGGATCAAACGTATACTCAATACGTTTGATCCTGATGAAGTAAACATTGTTTACGAAACATGTTGATTGTGTACCAATAAAAGTGATGTAAACAAAGTTATTTGTCTTTTTATTAAGAGAAAAATTATTGAAAACAACGTTGGATATCGATGGATATCTATACATATACCTTTAAATTCTTTAATTTGTAGATAGATGGTGAACAATTTGCAAGAGCATATCTCTGTTTAGTTTTAGCATGGTTTGGCCTTCAATATTGCTTCTTACTGTCTCAACAATCTACATTTAAAAAAAAAATCGGTTGAATTGGCAAAATCATACATTCATATCATGTAAATATTATTAATAACTGCACAATACATAAAAAAATGCATTAATTAATTATACCTTAAATGGAGAACCCATATATAAGGTATCATTGTAAGTTCTTACATGTAATAGAAAAATGGCCGTCTAAACCATAATACACCTCGGTTGTGTCGCTCATAACACTTGCCTCCACCACCGTTTCCTGCAGCACTTAAGTGTCGACATCATCGTCAAAGACGCTGGGGAGACTGTCAATTTACATGGCCATTATGCTCCGCATAAAAGTGGTCTCCTCCTTCACTGGTGCTGCTGGAGCTCCACCGCCAGTCTTTATGCGCTCTTGGATCTCTCTGCTACCGTCCTTGAAGCAAAAACTCAATTGATAAAAATATTCATTCTACATGAATTGAATGATTCAACGCTACCAATTTCTAAATGTTACAGTTAATTTAACGGCAGAGTAATACCAATTAAGAAAAAGATTTCAACCTGTCTTGCCCGACGTTTCATGTATCAAATGGAGCTCGGAGCTGCTTGACAGAACGGTAGAAGGAGCCTTCGCCATTGAATTCTGCTGCAATGGTGTGTCACGTTGCCTCTCGCTGTTGGAAGCTGACTGCGTCGGTTATCTTCTTGGTAAGAATACGGCTATAACAATTCAAATCGATCGCACTCAGCTGCAGAAAAATTGCTCCCTTTCTGAAAACACATTAACATTTCTAAGTATAAGATCGTAACAAAAAATCTCAGATATAAACTTAAATACGCATATGAAGCATAGGTAATTATTTGAAAACACCGTAATATTCATACATAAAACGTTAAAGTGGCAGAATAAACATGTAATACATAATAATCATAAATAAACTAATCTAATAACATAAAATTTGCCGCAATAATTCATTCCATAGCGGAATCGAACATTCCAGAAGTAATAAAATTCAACGCTTGTAGATAGTTCAAGTGTCTCATTTCACAACGATTAAAAACATTGGGTTACTGCCAATAAGAATATAAAGATGTCCTCGATTAAAATGTTTTTGTTCGTTTTGTCGATCATTTATGTCAGAAAAACGAAATTCCACATACTTGATACAGTGAAACTTCACACAGGTACAAGCAAAAAAAAATGCTTTCCAACTACTTGTACGGTTATAAGTTATAACAATGTGTTTTACTATTTATTCATACTTATTATGGCAAATAGAGATAATAGTGTGTAATACTCACATTAAGTTGGGATCCATTGTAATATAGGTTTACAAAATTGAGATTAACAACAGATAATAACAAGCGTCGATAATGGCGGTAAGAAGTTTGTTGTGAAGTTTCGTTTCGCCGGTTTCGCGAAGAAATGCGCGCTTGCCGCTGACGTAAATATGAAGTGTTGCCATCGTAAAAATAATTCGGGCCTCCGAAAAAAATAATTCTCTGGTATAATTGTCCGATTCGGCTGGGAACACTGTGTGAAATTTTCAAATCTGACGAACGTTAAATTTAAGTTGAAACAACCCAATTCTGATTTGACAAAAATCAACGGAATGACTGTGTTACATTTTTAAAATCTGAACGATTGTTCAGGTTTTCCGAAACAACTGGCCCTAAGTAACTTACATAATTTTCAAATTCTTTCTAACCTGTGACTGTGTTTATTTCGCGCTTTGTTTCATAGTTATTTATTTAGCGACCACATTATTGCGGACTGCGACTGATTGATTTTTTCATTGTCATGAATCTATTAGGTTTTAAAATTAATATGATATTTTGTTCCAAAAAAATCCTATGTCAACTCAGAAGCCTCTGAGACTCCACGTCTAGAATAGCGATAAGAAAAAATAATGTCTATAACTGGTAAAGTAATAAATAAATAATTTAATACACTAAAATGTCTCGACTGTCCTGCCAAAACACAAAGTAGAGCAAAAAATGTATTGCAAAAATTTGGTTTTACTTTTTAGTTCGTGTTTTAACAGGGCAGCTGTGTTTAATTATTTATTTAATTACCCACGTTTAGTTTTGCAGTTGATTATACACATAAAAAACGTTAAACTTTTTTATGTTAAATGTTAAACTTTTTCAGTTGATTATACAAAAAACGTTAAACTTTTTTATGACTACCTAAGATAGTCCTTTTTTATTATTAATTACACATTCTTAAATTTGAATGTTTATTTTTTCATTTCACTGCCGTTGACGACCTTTTACCTTTTCTAACTAAAATAGATACTTGAATTTGAAAATTCTGATCCTGATGAGGGGGGTTGATACGTAGTTAGCCCGGTCAGAGCTGCAAATCAGGCCTTATGAAATGTACTCGATACTTTGACTTTTACGAGTACGATACTTTTTTCCAATACTACTCATAAGTACAGAATTGATACTTTCTATTCGATATCGTGTCCCTACCCATGAACTATTGATGTTAAAAACCATATCACTTATATCAGAGATGACTTCTGTGTGGAGCAAACCTGAAAACCAAACATTGTTGGGAGTGTAATTTAATTCATTTTTTCTTTTTAGCTATACGTGAATGATGTTTTCGTGCAAAATCTCCGCTGTAATACCAGCACTATGGCGGTCATCAGTGAACTACCACCATCAGAGAAGACTTACAAAATTATTTGCGTGAAAGAATAAACAACAAAATTTGTATTTTTGTGAAAATTTGAAAGTACATATTAATCAACAAGCACCAAAGAAAGAGTCAAGAAAATGATATAGAATTTTATTCAAATAAATTATGCAATAAAATTTTGTTACAGTGCGCATCTTGTGGGACAAGTTTGAGTTCATATAAGTTTTAATAATGCATTTTGAGAAGATTTAAAAGATACACCATTACAACTACTTCGAATTGAAGTCTGCTGAGTCATGTTCAGACAAGTGATTTTGACCTTCCGTTTGTTTAAAAAAATTTGAACAATTCAATTTGAACTTTATTTTCAAGTTGTGTAAGTTCTATTCAAGTTCTGTTATTATATCATTATAGGCCAATTGCTTCACGAAACCGAAATAATCACAAAACTTTCACAGAATGTGAAAATTAACTTCAAATCTTTAATGAATTGTTAATTTTAAAAAGTTAATTTTCTCTTTCTGTGAAAGTTCTTCAAGTTCCGTGATTATTTCAATTTTATGAAGCAACTAGCCTGTATCATATAATAATAACAGAACTCGAATAGAAATTGCACAGAACATGAACATTAATTTAAAAAAATTGATGAATTGTTAAATTTTTTTGAAACACTGTCCTTAGTAAATACATAACATATCTGAAGAATAGACTAGGTTTCTCAACTAACTTCTGCTAGAAAGTGTTCAATTTGAAGCAGTCGAGATTTTAAAGCAAAGTCACACTTAACGCCCAGTCGTATTTCAAACGAAACCGCGTAAAATACGCAAAGAATTACTTTGACGTAATATTTTGTGAGTTTATTTTGTATCGCATATTATATTTACCAAAACACACTCCATGTACAATAAACTATGTATTAAAGCAACATTACTTGCGTTTATTTGATAAATTGATAGGTTTTTTAATGCAGGTATCAGTGAGGTCAAGAACGAGAATGCCCCAAGAGATTCTGATCTTGTCCTTCATACAGTTTCTTTATACATAAGGGTTAAAATCGCATATAAAAGTTGAAAATATGCAACGGCACAGGAGTGGTTAAGTAGAAAACACGGAAAATTTTTATAAATATAAAGATATATCAAATTGAATTGTATAAAAGTGATAAGTTAATGTATGTTTGAATGGCATTGATGATTTATAGATTATCAACCAACACAATCCGTTTACTTTTCTCACAAATTTTCTTTACATTTCTTCAAGCCTTTCCTTTGGAGACGGTATGAATTGGACCACCTTCAATTATTTAGACTTCATTACGATAAAAAAAAAAACTTAAGCAGTTATAGGTATTAATTTACAAAAAATAGTCATTTTTAAATAAACTTGCAAAGTCTCAAAACAGCAAGATCTGAAGAGAAAAATTAGAGTTAATAAATTTTGTTAATATTATGAAGTCTCCATGACTTTTTCCATGCCCTGATGCATTTGACAGAAGAAAGGTTTTTCCTCCTTTTTTTCTTTTGGCACAAACTTGTTAGACATGTATTGCCAGTATTTCGCTCTGATTTTATCGAATTTCTCCGCCATTTCTTTGCAGAGGTCCGTCCCTCGCAGGCTAGTGTATAACATATCTTCACCCCCTTTTCCTACAGCCTCTACACAGATATCAATAATCATCGCTAACAGGAATGGCGACCGATTTCCGCTGGCGTATAAATCTTCACAGAATGCCGTTAGGACGGGGTTTCTGCACAGGCCTCTCTCGTCGAACGCGAGAACGCCTCGTAAGTAGTTCCACGCGCTCTCGTTTGTCTTGACGAACTTAATCTTTTCAATTGTGTACGCAAGCTCTAACTCGATGACCGCTTCCGTGAAACTCGTGGTGTTGGAGACAACGAAGAAACGCTGGTTCCATGCCGAGTTGTTTCTGATGTCTGCCGATAAGAGGTCTTCAACGAAATCCAATTCTTTGTCATATAATCTGTAGGTAAAACAAAGTAATATTAATATTAACTGATGCCCCACACCGTGACACCGACACCTCAGGAGATAAAGGCAACTGTTGAGAGTGGAAAACATCATGAAAGAAAAAGCTAACACGAAACCAATGGAATGGATAATTTCAGATTATTTTAAGAATATTTTAAAAAGTTTATCAGACATGCCCCCAACAAAAATAAAACAAATTGATGTAGTTTTAAGAGTTTTAAAAACACGATATACAGTTGTGAATGGTGGAATAGTTGGGGACACCCGAGAAAGACTTAACACATTATCTGTGTACCAGATTGAGATACAGAGTCAAATTAAAATCGACATAATGTAGTTATTTTAATACTAACAATGTGGTTTATATAAGATAATAATGGAAAAAGTTGGGGACCCCGGGGAAGATTTAACAAAACTCATAGAGAACGCCTAATTACGGAGGTAATTGAAATTCATAAAAATCCCATTAATATTAATAGAGACGACAGAGCTAAGCTCAATAGTTCTTGGTATACATTTTAAATTATACTGTAAAACCAGCTTGTAGAGGGGTGGAGCTGGTAACACGGTATCGTTACTACGTTCATAAGCACACCCTTCACCACTATAAATTACACATCTGCCCTGATGATGGACGATGTAACACTGTCCAAAACTTTGGCTAAAGAAGGAGGTAGCGCAATACGGCATAACCCCTCAAAAATAAATAACGTAAATACGATTGTGAAAATTGAAAATCATACCGGATATGATGTAGTTTTTTAACAATAATAATGAGGATTTAATGAAATTATTTAAAGTGAATGGTAGAAGAGTCGGGTTTTATCAGTTTATCTCTTGTAGAAAGCACCTATAGGCTGTCAATGTCTCGTCTTGAAGGGAAGAAAGCTCAAATATCTAGGAAGACAGGTTGTGGAATAAAGAGATGTAGTCGAATACCTACTGAATGACAACCCTGGTGATTTGTATTAAAAGAACTAGGTTAATGTCATGGGAATCTGTAAAACATAGCAGTACAATGGCCTGAGTGCTTACGGGAGCTATGTTTAGTGTCTCCTTATCAATAATACAATGAGTCAAAAATTTAATCTATTTGCACGTCTAGGGGGTAAATTCAATTTTGAAACTTACCCAAAAGTCTTGATGACCCATTGTCTGTGTTGCCAGGCGTGGTAGTTTTTGGGATCCTGGTCCAGGATGTTCTCCGTCAGCTTCAGTTCCAGGGAGGCATCATTCATCCATTCTACCATTACTCGTCTGTGATGCCAAATCTGAAAACACAAACAAAATATTTTAATAAAATAACTACATACATCTTCTAATATATGATTGTCTGTGTATGGCGGGCGGTGTGGATTTGTATTGTACTCAAATCTACAGTTTTATTTTGAGGTCGATGAAACTTTGCACACTTGACCTACAAAACAAGAGAAAAGGGAGAATGTGTGAAGAGGAAGAGAATAACAAATATTATAATCAATAATTATCAACCTGAAACACTCATCTACATTGAAAAAATCTTCCGAGAAAAGATACTGGCCGCCAACGGGAATTGAACCCGTGACCATCTGATTGCCGGTCAGCAGCTCTGACCACTGAGCTATGGCGGCTTATCTAATACCCGCCAAATAATTCAATATATATTAGTGTTTCATTCGACAATTACTTATTATTACATTTTTCCAACTGAAAACAACCAACTTTATTTTTGTGAGAGAGGTATTTTTTTTTTTTAATACTAAATCTCCCGCTAGGTGGCGTCGAGACTAATTATGTCTGCATTTTTTGCTGAAATACTTTAACTTGTCAAATATTATTATTATTTTTAATTGATAAACTAACGTTTAAACAAGATTTTTATGCATAGCACAAAGGGTAGATAACAAATATTATAATCAATAATTATCAGCCTGAAACACTCATCTACATTGAAAAAATCTCCCGAGAAAAAATTGAAGAAAAAAGGAAGAGAATGGTTGAAGAAGTAAGGGAAGCTCGAGGAAGACATGGCACGATCAAATGAATCAAATTATGTATGCCAAAATGTGGCGTGTGATGAATGAAGAAACGGATGTAAGGAGAATGAATGACGTGGAAGATTATGGTAGAAGAAGTCGAGAACGCCTGAGGAAGACACGGCACAATAAATGATTCAAATTTTTTATTTTATTTTTTACAATAATATTATTTCTACCTTAAAAATGTACCCAGTTTTCAGATACTCTAGAACTCAGAACTTTAGTTACTCCAAACCATTCATAACCCTGAGCGATGCCAGATACACATCAGTTAGTAGTTTATAAAAAAAATGATTACAGTTTCTTTTAAGTTTTTGTTAACGTTAAGTGTCGAAAGCTTAGATCAATTAAGTCTAGATAAGCCCTACCTAACTAACTTGCCTGTGAATAATGACGCCATGATATTAATGTTAACAATACAACTCTTCATCGTATTCCACTGCCTCGCTCAAAAAGCCTAGAGAAGCCAGTTGCTAAAACACAAAGTTCGTTCTCAAATCCCATTATGTAGTTTTGACATTCATCAACCAATCACATGCCTTGAATATCACGCGACACGTATTGTGGAGTTGAATTTATCACTCCTACTTGGTATAAACTAGCCGTACACGCTCGCTAAGTAGCTTGAAGAAATAACCCGAGGGCGTTCAGTGTGTGACAAGATGTGGTCTTTTAATTTTAAACAAGCAGTTATGTTTAGTTTTGAGCCTGTATGTCAATGTATTAGTGAACGAACCTGGCTACGTGGCATGACGTCAGAAATATTGCTCGACCAAAAGTAATTTCTTTAACATTATTACGTTTATTGAAACGCTGCCTAAAAGACATCTGTAAGGTATATTTTTTTTGTTGTATTCAGATAGCTGACTACATTTTCAAAAATAAAGTCTGCGGTGTGTACCTTGTACAATATTCGGAAGTGGTATATTTTTGTGTTTTAAAAAAATTAACTCGGTCCGGACGGCTGACACACAAATTAGTTTCAGTGTAGATCTTGTAGACCGATAAAAGATATAACACAAAGTACTATGCGATCTGAACGGTGCAAAACAATGCAGGCACTTTTTCATAAATTGGCCTTGAGCCTGCTTTTGCTGGCTTCTTGCGTCATTTTGAATTTCACAGGGCTCGTCTAGATATCATACGTCAATGGTCGAAAGGAATGATATTGAGTCAACCACTGTGCTATTTGTGTTAACATAAAGAACTTTGTTGAAAATAGTGCAAAGTCGGTATAAACGTAATGAGATACTTTGAACATCATTAAGCAGTTACTTCCCAGGGTCTCTGGTCTCCTCCACAAATGCTCTCCACTGGCTACAGTCCCTTATCGTTCATCTCCACTCTTCCCGACCTACTCCAATCTATCCACCTCTTTCTCGGTCTGCCTCTGGGTAGCTTTCACTGCGGCGCCCATACAGTGATGATTTGAACATATAGAGCAGTTGGAATTACGATAAAGTGAAAATCATACAATTTTGGGGTCATGTCAAGGGTCAGATTTTCAGCACAGCATGCACATATGAGATAAAGTATTAATCCCTGGAGCTTCTGATGTTTTGCAAAGCATTTCTATTAAATAAACTTGAAAATGCTGATTACGCACGAAATATTTTCGCAATAAATTCGATTCCAAATAAATAAACAATATTTCAAAATAAAATAATGTTTTTGAAAGCAGATGAAAAACTCTATGGAATTTAGTATTACAAATCGACACAATATATTAATTATATGCAATTAAAAATATAAATTTTTTGAACGTATACATAAGGTTTTCAAAGTCGCCTACGTAAGGTTTTTATCATATAAACCATAATTACCGCTTACGACTAAACTAAAAAAAAAAAATTTAATCAGACAAAGGTATTATAAAAGTTATACTAGTATAATTACCTGATAATTTTTAGGGTTGGATTCTATGACGTGCTGTAAATAATTCAACTCATCTTGAAGGTCTACGTCCAGGGATTGCAGTAATTCTCGTCTAAAAGATATTAACAAATACAAACATTAGATCATTTGTGAGAATTATTGATAATACAAAAAGAGGGGTAGTGGTAACTATATTCATATAAATAAGTTGTTTTAAGAGGAACGTTTGTGTCACCTACAAATCTTAATTTTGGATTTGAGATCAAAATACCCAACCAAACTGAAAAATTATTTTTGTAATCAAAAGGTATATCAAATATCTAGTGAGGATGTGATATTTTTGCTTTAAATTATGACATAATTTTTCAATTTTTTATATTTTTAAGAAAGACAAACATTCTGGGTTACGAATAACCCAATAATGTTTGAAAATCTCCTATTACCACCACACTATGTGGAAAATATTACATGTGTCATGGTCGAGGACTTAGCCAGACGAGGAATCGAACAAGCGACGCCCGGGTGGGACCCAAACGAAATGCCCACTCAGCCACTGACAGGTCCTAGTCCATTAAAGATTTTAATGTTTCATGATGAGGCAACTTGGGAATTATTTGAGAGTAAATGAAAAACATAAAATAAATAATTTTACTTACTATATTTGTCATAAAAAAAATATAAAATAAAAATTAAAAAACGAATTCATTTATTATTTCTTAATTGATAAACTAATGTTTAAGACAAAAAATTTATGCATAGCACAAAGGGTAACAATTATTATAAGCAATAATTATTAGCCTGAAACACTCATCTACATTGAAAAAATCTCCAAGAAAAAATACATGCCGCCGACGGGACTCGAACCCGCGGACTTGAATCAGAAGTACGCGGGTTCAAGTCCCGTCGGCGGCATGTATCTTTCCTCGGGAGATTTTTTCAATGTAGATAAGTGCTTCAGGCTAATAATTATTCCTTATAATAAAAGAAATAATTTTTATGCTTGTTTAAAATACAAAGTACACTCATTTACTTCGATTTAATTATAGATCAAATTACTCCAATTACTTATTAATTTAAAATACAATTTACACCCATTTACTTCGGAACAAAAGTTTGTAATTTTTTTTTTTTTTTTTTTTCTTTATTTTTTTCCATTGTGTCTACATACATACAAAAGTAATTTTACATAATTTCTAAATACAGTAAGAGTAAATATAAGGTACAAGTAATGTAAAAGTTAGCAATAAATAAAATATATAATAGAAAGGAGTAAGCAATGGGAACCCACTAAGGCACTGCCTGTGTGTGGGTAATATAAACAAGATTGCTATATATACATCAATAAGTATATGTAAAAAATGTAAATTTTAAACTAAAGGTTTAGAAATATAGTAATCTGTGAAAACATTATAGTAAAATAAAATAAAATAGTGAAATAAAATAGTGAAACATAAATTTTGTTGATTTTTGTTGTAGTAAAAAAAGTAAATAAACTTTGAATTGTATTGAAAAGTGAAACATGAAGGTTTACAAATAATTTATAGAAAAAGTGTTAAGTACGTATTAAAATTACTACCCCAAAAAATGCATTTTCAACAATGGTATATTTTTTATTTTGTTTTTTTATCATATTTTTAAAATAAATATAATAAATAATTTGTTTTTGTAAAAATAAAATTTTTCAGCTTGGTTGGGTATTTTGACATCAAATCCAAAAGTAAGATTCGTATGAAACGGTCGCGCGAACGTTCTATTTAAGGTGGAATAACTACAGTTTGAAAGGGCGTTGAATGTCTACCATGATAAAACAAAAAAGTCTACCATGATTAAATAAAAGCAAAATTTAAAAAATATATATTAGAATACCGCACAAGAGTCAGCGGCCAACTACTTCCAATCATCTTGAGCCATTGAAGTCAGGTTGAAGGTACCGGGGAGGAGAAGGAGATGTGGAAGAGGAAGGCGGGGAAGTACCTGGCTATTCAGATCTAGTCACCAAACACTGCTAAAGCCATTTCAAGCATCATTTCAATTCTGAATACACCAGGGCGAGAGAGCATCTTCCTCTCTAAAATGTCCGGCAAGTACACATTATATTATTTATTTTAAATGGTTAAAATGTGAAAACACAAATCAATCAAATAAAATAACTTGCGCATGCCGAGTTTTGAACCAGCGACCTCTGAATAGCTAGTTGAGAACCTTGCCCTTCGACCACAGAGGCCGTTGTAATGGAAGCACAAGGAAATCAAATATTGTCAGGTAATTCATAAGGCAGAACTATGTATCTCAAACGAAATAAAAACAATACGGATATTTTATACTTAACTTTTTATACTTTTTGCCATGATATTGGTTTTGTGACCTTACAATAAGTATTATTGGATTGATGAATCACAAAAATAATCCAGTTTTTTGTTAATATGAGTAATAAACAATATAAAGATATAAGAACCTGTATTGCCAGACTGTGTAATTGGCGGGATTGAGATCAAGGGCGTCTTTTGTGAGCTCGAGGGCTCGCATTGATTTCTCTTTGTTCTTCAGAACGGCCCTGAAGTAATCATACACATCTTTGACTGAAAAAACATAACCGCAATCAATGTCAACCATATTCAATGCCAAGCTGTGTTTAAACAAATGGTTTTATGCCAACTAAGAAACAAGTCAACTCAACACCTTTTTGAAAAGTCATTAAGAGCTCTGATTTTTTTTTTTAAATAGTTCATAACCCCAATGTAACCTATTTAACGACTCCGAACCCTAAGCTTGTTTACACGACAAAATAGCAGTCAAGTACAATAAGCTTGTTTTCAAGCTACCGAGTCTATTCCCACAAAGATCGTTAGAACTCCGTTATTGTTCTAGTGACAACCCTAAAACAAAAATTATAAGATCCATGTTAAATTAAGCTTCACATCTCTATTCAAAGTTGTCCATAGAAATGCATAAAAAAATACTTATTTCGTAGAAACAGTTTTCACCCGTCAAATCGTGTTCGCGTTGTTAGACATTGTTAATTTTTCATTAAATATTCTTGCATGAAATGGTAAAAAAGTGAGGTGACAAAATTGTTTATTATACATTTACACTATAGAATAATATTTTTTTTTTTACATAATCAGTGATTTTATATAAATAGCCTATAACCCTAACCTAACGTAACCTATTTAACCAGTGTCTTATATATTTTTTAATCACTTTTAATGACTTTTCAAAGGAGGTTCTGAGTTGATTTCATTCTGAGTTGTCCGGTCACCGCGAAAAGAATGAGTAAACTTTCAGGATGACTGGACACGCTTAATAAGGAATATTTCTTATTTAAAAGTAAGTATTTATGTCCGGAGAGATGAAAAAATATGCATTTTATATTTTAACTAGCTGAATCGGCCACACGTTGATGTGGCTAACGAAACCTTTATAACCAATGCCATCTGTTAAATCAAATCCACACCAAGCTGCCAGCTACCGCTTGGCCAGATATATTATGTATTTCAACCAATTTAAACAAAACATTGACAAATTATATACTTAAACACCTTTCTTATGAATTACTGTATCTATTAGTGAAAACCGCTTGAAAATACGTTGCCTAGTTTAAAAGATCTAAGCGCACAAATAGTGTGAGCGACCTCTTTTTATACTTAGTAATAATAATAATAATAGTAAAGATTTTGTTAACCCCGCAGGCTAATTTGTTCAGTTTTCGGAACAATACATATAGATCTCACAGAAATTGTTGTGTCTCCGTTACTATAATGGTTATAAATATGATCTAAATGGTGTTAGAATGAGAAAAAACCATGCTTTATATTTAAATCTAAAAGTTAACCATAAAATGGTTCAAATGTATACCTTTTTTAATTCAAAGTATTCCGCAGCAATTTAAAAAATATTATGAAATCCCCGGGGAAATTTTTATTAATTATTAATATATGAAATGAAAAAAAAATGAGTAGACAATAACGGTTTTAATACATTTGCAATTAAATATGTGTGTATTTATTTTTTTTGTTAACAGTAATTTTACTTAGAAAAAATATAAGGTGAGCCATTTTTAAAACTTTTTTATGTTTTGCATTAAAAAAAATTAATATTTCAAAAATTATAAAAATGTTTATTTATAATTATAAAATTTGAAAGCCTATTTCGTCACCTTTCCAAAACAGCCGAGCGATTCCGTAACTTTTGTGGGAACGTTATTGGATAACGGACGTTATCTCCTGTCAGATTTTTACATATTTACTGTCGCATATTTTAGTTTAGGTCGATTTAAACACGAATTCCTCCAAAAATTCTTGATTATTTATTCATTTGATCTACGTTGTACATAGAAAAGCAAATAACAGCTATAAAAATCACACAAATCTGACAGAAGATCACGTCCGTTATGTAATAACGATCCCACATAAAATATGGAATAGCTCGGCAGTTTTTAGTTTTTGGATGCGTTCAGAAATAATCAATTTATTTTGATTTTATTGCAAAGCTGAAATATTTTGACCTTCCGACAAAAAAAGCTCGAGTGGTTAAAATTAATTCACTTATGTAAAGCATTCACCGCCACGTTCGGCCAAGTGAAGCGCAATAATAACTTTGCCTAAAAGACAACTATTGGCATTTGGGGCGATGGAAAATACAGCATTTAAAAATTCTATTTCGTAAAATTAAAATTATCTTGCTTCGCCGTTGACAGTTGACAGCCATTTACAATAATTTTTGTCCATAATAACCTATTATGACATTTTGTTTTGAAATTTTGAACGTGGTGTTTTTCATCGCCCCAAATGGAAATACTTGTCTTTTAGATTAGGTCAATCAAAAGATTTTTTCTAAAAAATGTTTGTATTAACACTCTGACCCGTAAGCGTGTTTACACGACAATATAACAATGGCAGTCAAGTACAATAACCGCGTTCCCACAGAAGTCGTTATAACTCTGTTATAGTTCTAGTGACAACCCTAAAACAAAAAAAAATAGAAGATCCATTTTGAATTAAGCTTCACATTTCTATTCAAAGTTATCCATAGAAGTATATAAAAAAGACTTATTTTGTAGAAACAGTTTTCACCCGCAAAATCACCTATGCGCCATTAGACATTGTTAATTTTTTTAAATATTCTTGTATGAAATGATAAAAGGTAGGTGACAAAATTGTTTATAATACATTTATACAATAGAATAAGTGTTATTTTTACGTAATCCGTGATTTTAGTACCGTTTTCACATAAAAACATCATGTTATCCTTGTACTACTGCACCGCCCACCATTAAATGTTGCTTGTACTTTCCAAAATACACTCATTAAAGAATATATTACATATTAATAGTAAAATATTTTCAGGATTAAACAACATGTGTTCACAATTATGTCCTCTGCGTGCGAACTCTATCTAAATTTCTTTAAATAGACAATAAACAGTGTTAATTTCAAGCGACCTCCCAGGTAAGTATGGTCCTGTATTAATTCATTTTTAGGCAGCAACGCGTTCATTGGTCAAAATATTGTGCATATGTTTACGTATCGGTGATCAATGAACCGGTGTATGCAATTTTTAGCCATAAGTTGTTTTTAATTGTTTGTCTAGCTTGTAGTCTTTCTAGATTTTAGGCATGTATGGTAAGTTTGTACAACGCCCTTGAGGTGATTTTTCACAAAAACGGCGCTATATAAATCGTCCAAATATTATTATTGTTAGTCATTTTAACATTTTTTTAATGTTTGCTTTCTAAATTTTAATATTTAGAAATGATAATATTTATTTGTAATATAACAATTTGATACCTTATTTCATAACGTTTCAAAAACAGTTTTTAGTATTCGGTTACATTCAGAAATGTTTTGTTTATAGAGCTTGAATTGTGAAGCGAAAATAACACAAAGTTTTTATAAATCTGACAGTTCGTTTAAGAGGTAAATATCGGTTGGGACTGGACACGCTTATAACGAATAATTTTTTAGAAAAAAACTTTAGATTCGCCTTAATTACTATAAAAGGAAACTTTTTGGCTTGGGGGCGACGGAAAATAATGCATTTTAATTTTCAATTGCGTAAATTAAAATTCACTTCGCGAATCTACACGATGTCAAATCGCGGCTATCAGGTACGTCACTGTTATGTTGGTATCCCTGATACATTGCAAATAACTGAATACTACTGTGGCCAACTTCGTGGGATACGTAAAAACACGGTTAAACTACGAAAGCTGCATGTCATCAAACTTTAAAAAAACATCCCAGGTTTTGAATGGTTTGTTTGGCAAAGCAGGGTTTGTCTAGCGGGTTTGTGTAATTATGATTGAATGTCTGTGAAATAAAAACAAATGTAAGTTCTTTGCAATGTATCAGTGATACCAACATAACAGCGACATGCCTAATGGCCGCTGACAGTCACCGATCGGTTCGCGAAGTGAGTTTTAATTTTACGCAATTGAAAATTAAAATGCATTATTTTCCGCCGCCCCCAAGCCAAAAAGTTTCCTTTTATAGTAATTAAGGCGAATCTGAAGTTTTTTTCTAAAAATTATTCGTAATAAGCGTGTCCAGTCCGAACCGATAATTACCAAATTTTGTAAATGTTTCTCTAACTGCCGCAATATTCGGCACAGATTATGGACACTTTATTTGAACAATTACCACAAGAAACAGCTATGAATATGCACAGAATACGTTAAAATAGATTCTTAGTATGGAAAAACTAAATTCTACCAAAAGTTGTGGTCAAAATTTGATCACAATTGCAAAAATTACACATTTACAGATATTGACACTATTAATAGGAATATAATTGAAATTAATTGAACACATTTCTGGATAATAAACCTAAAGAGGTAAGTACATAATATTACGCAGAATTGCCAGAAAATGAAAGTCATTGGACAAAACATTTATCACTTTTGAAGCGGCATGACGTTCAGCTAAGATAACGACAACCTTAAATAGGAATATTATGGATTAATATGCGATTGCTTACATTTTTCTGAATACGCTATGGCCACAACAGGGTTAGGTCCATCGTCCTGCGACACGGGAGTAAGGTCGCTCCATTCCGGTCGATCCTTGTAGAAAACCCAGTCGGCAGAGCTCCTCTCGTCGTCAGACATTTTGAAGGATGGTTAATTATTAAAAATAAACGAGAAGATATTAATTATCAGAGGTGATTCATTCAGAAATAGCAGTACCCGATTGGAACATTAACATTCGGCACCTGATAACAACTGCAGAATTCCTAATAATCCTAATTGCTAGCTACTCACTTTTGACCATAAATATACTAATCCCCTTTTGACCTTTTTGACGTTTAACATTCCATAGATATGCATAGATATTTTAATCTATGGAATAGCTCTGCTAGGGATGGGACCATGTTGTACTGTTCGATATTATCGACGCTTATTTCTGACATTTTTATTTTTATTTATTTAAGTTTTATGTTCATTTAGGAAACATACAGTTGTAAATATACTTTCATTTTAAATTTAATAGTGAATATAATTATAAACCAGTGAAGTTCCACTGTTCTACATGTACCATATTTTTATTATTTATGGAATAATCTTATTAATATTATAAAGGCGAAAGTTTGTTACTCTTTCACGCAAATACTACTGAAAAGATTTTAATGAAACTTTACAATAATATAGCTCATACATCAGAATAACATATGCCTACGAGGTCTGGCATTATGAAATCTATATTAAAAACTTGCAATAGGTGGCACCCGAGCTGTTTGAAAACTGAACGTACAGAATAAATGTATGGAATGCGGGAGGTGAACCCGGGAGGGGGGAGGGGAACTCGGGAGGGGGTTTCGCGGGAGGGGGGAGACGAATACGGGAGAGGGGAGGGGAACTTTGGAGAGGGGGAGGGGAACTCGGGAGGGGGATTCACGGGACGGGGGCGTAGCAACGCACGCCGGGAACCAGCTAGTTAACAATATTTTTTACTTGATGAATGGATAAAATGCAACATTCCGATAAAACTATTTATTTTACGATGAAAATATATTTTAAAAAACATGTCTTTAAAAAATAGGTTTATTGCCTCCCCAAGCACTTTTTGAAACTGTGCTCTTCAATTTCGAAATGCTGTCAGAAGAACAAAAATTTATAGTCTTTCAGGTATAATATAAATACTCATCACAAGTCTTTTCCAATAATATAGTATTTATGAACGCATGAAAATAATTAATTATGCCATTACACTATTCGACTTATTTTGTAAGAATAATATTCTTCATTATTATCTAAAATATTTGGGAGCCAACCCAACTCTAATAAAGGGGAATTATTAATGATAAGAAATTTTGTGTTTGATCCCATATTGAAGGACCTACCCCCTCGTTGACAGTAGATATCAAACCATTACCAAACCTTTGCATCGTTTAAATGTGTTATTAAACGACTTCGAAAAGGAGAAGGTTATCATTTCGACGGTACGGGAGTCGCGGTACGGGAGGACGCGAGAGGGGAGAAGGTGATAGGGGAATATACGAGGGAAAGGGGAATCGGGAGGAAAATGGAGGTGGGAACGGGGACGTATGGGAAAGGACACACTGGGAGAAACAATTTCTTTCTTTGAGTGGCGTTGCAACGCATGCCGGGTACTTACTAGTTTGTATTCATAATATTATTTTTAACCTTGTAGGAAATGGTTACTGCAAGATTAAAGCCTTGATTATGACCATATTATAGGAAAGTATCCACTATAATATTGAGATAAAAACATCGACCTTTTCAAATGTAGGTACATCATCGGATCTCATTAATTTAAACGTTTTCTACTTGATGTTATGTTTAGAAAATAGGGTATTTGTACAAAAAAACAAATTAACTTCGAATACAGATGAAAATAAAATTTATATTTACATTCTGTCTTTGCCATCTAGTCCATCCATAAGTACCACACGAAAGAAAATAAAGTTAGGACACCTTTATTAAAATTACATTGGTAGGTAGATTCTAAAGAAGACACCAATGGTTGGTAAACAAACTATTATTTCTTAATATGTCTAATACATACGTTTTAATTAAGTAAATTGGACTTTTGTGTCTGGTCGGCAAACAGACACATCGACACTCAAATTAAATGCTTTTAAAGCGCGCAATATTAGAAACCGAACATTTATAAAAAAAGGCTTTGATAAAAAAAAAACATAAAGGGAAGGCGATGGGAGCCAAATAAGAGTTCAGTTTAAGAATGAACATTGATTTGACAACTTCACCAAAATTCTGAAAAATATTGGCTGATAATTTATTGAAATAAAAGGCTTTTGGAGACCACATTACGTTTCAGTTTTTTCGGGCCCAATTTTCAATGTATGCGACAATTCGGAAGGGACATTAGGTAACTCAGCAAAACGCTTTGATTTATTTCAATTGAATCAAAGATTTTGTCCGCATTGCATGTACGATTTTTACCATAGGAAACATTATGGTGCAATGGAAGTACCAAGCGTTTATAGTTGTCATCTCCCTAAGATGTGTAACGATGGAAAGTATTTTGGAGAGGTCGATTGACAATAATGTCATGAACAACAATGAAATGTTCCAACAGTTCGCAAAATTTATCGGCCGTGTCCTGCAATTGACCACTTTCAAGAACTGGATTGTGAATTCACTCGAGCCAAGTTATTTTGACAATGATTTGCTCGCCGCATTCAGCAACCAAACCATATATTTTCCTCTTAGTTATTGGGGAAGAAAAACGTATGCAACTAGTGCAATGTACATCAAATATCCACACAATCTATGTCAGCTTGTTATTTTAAATGACTTAACAGCAGATGGAATTAAAAATGTCGTATCAATGTTACTTCAGAATATTTTTTGGAAGCATAGATCCACAATTGTATTTGTCATTAGAAATGAAGTGAAACGTGTTGAAAACGCTCAGCTCACCCTCAAAAAAATATTCACGTTTCTCTGGGAATACAAATTCCTTCACGCATATATAGTGTTTTGGACAAAAAACGTGGAAATCTTCACTTACAATCCATTCCTTGACAACTTTTGTCAGAATATAACTGACAATGTAGAACTTGGTTTACAGCAAGCTAAAGTCAGGCAGCTGCATGGATATAAGCTAAAAATAGATATTCAAAAAGATTTGGTTACATCGGTTATAAAAAAAGTATCCGGTGGCAATGGCACGGTTGAAGTGATTGACAGCATTTTCTCAAAAATTGTACAGGATTATTTAAACGCAAGCTACGATCCCATAAAGACAGATGATAGAAACGGAAAGGGAGGTGTTTTACCAAACGGTTCTATAACGGGACATGTGAAACAGTTCGCGCTTGGACTTCTGGAAATCGGGTTCAACTCAAGAATACTTCGGGGAAATTTCCACAACTACCTTGAAGGCACTTACCCGCTCCAACGGAATGATCTCTGCATACTTGCCCCAAGAGCTGAGCGAAATTTGCAACTAAGTAGCATCGGAAGTTTTATCAAAAATGAAATCTTGTTCTGGATTTGTGTGACGTTCCTTGCGATGATATTCGCATCATATGCTCTTCAAAGAGTCGAGTATAGTGTTGTCCCAAGAGGATATAATTTGAAATTGAGGTCATTTTCAAGGGGTGTGATGGAGATCGTGGCTTGTATGCTTAGACAGTCTATGCACTTTAAAAGATCTGGCCCAAGTTGGAGAATTTTTCAAGCTGCAGTTATGATTTATTGTGTGGTGATGGGGGCGGCGATTGAGGTACAAAATCTTATCCATCATCAATAAAACTAGGTGACATTATTTTTAACTTGTCGGATGGGCGGCCAGTTGACAAGGCTTCAGTAAGCTTTACCTCGCACTACTTCAGTAGCCTCGGTTCATTACAGTCATTTTCGTTCTCGTACTATTTTTTTTGCACAGTGTTGATTTTTGACAGAGACTTACTTGACTATATAAGATTCCTTATTGCTACTTCAACTACCTCAGAAATAATTATTGATTAATAGTTAAATAAATGCAGTTTCATACATAGCTTTGTTCTTTCTCCACTCAGCCTTCTCACCAATTCGGGTCGCTTGGGTTGGGACAAGGGGGATGAATTTAATTTTAGAAATCTCTTTAAATAAATGGATTTTAATAAGGTTTGGCCAAGGCTTCATACATGATCTTAAAATTGTGTTTAGATCTATTTACAACTAAACCTTAACAAGTTGCCATGCGGTTTGGGTTCGCTTCTGCATTGTTCACATCTTCATTGTTAATTATTCACTGTAACTTCTTTGTTTCACCGAGTCCTCTACTTGGGCCTTAGTAAGGCGAGGTTTTCTATGGTAGCTCCTGCAGTTCAAAAGCTCAGGCCCTTCTAGCCGAGTCTTCCAAGTCTCCTACCTGCTCCTACCAAGTCTCCTGCCTTCTCCACTTCGCACTTTGGCCACTGGCCACGTCTGGTCACCATACTTTCTTTGTCTCACGCCCAGATTTACATCACTGGGTGGAGGAACACAAATCTTGCGAATCACTTTCTTAAACTCAACTGTCACTTTTTCACCCATTGCCCAGTATCACACTGCTGGGTGGGAAACGCTTGCTTTGTTTTCCACCACCACTCCTGTCTCGGTCTACTCTCTCCCCTGTCTCGGTCTTGACTGCTTGTGACCCGCGGCCCCACCCCGCACTTCTCCCATCTTCTTTTACTTTCCTTTCGGCCCACATCTGTCAACACTTTCTTTGTATTTGAATGCACAATGTTAGAGGTGGTCTTATTAAAATTTACTTGTGTCGAAATTTGATTCGTTACAACTACTTTCTTCTGGAAATGCTGATAAATTTTCGTACCGGTTATCGCTGGCATTCTGAGGGCCCGTCCTAGCCTCATTATTTGGGATTTGTTTGAAGAGTATCAGACTTTCTGTTATTACCTGTAATTATTATGACTAAAATCCGTTAGCAGTTAGCATTTGAACGTATCCCATTTTGTTGGTTGTATGGGCCTATGTTTAGTATAATTTCTTTCGACCCCAAATTGTGTCATCTAAATTACGTTATTTTTTATTTCAGGCAAGGTTCACGAGCGCTTTTACAACCACCGTTTACGAGGGAGAGGTCGATTCAATTTCTGAGGCTGCTGAGGTGGGATACGATATCATAGTTGACGAAGACTATATTGACATGTTTAACGAAGTCACAGACATTCCCGATTCAATTCGCGCAAGAGTAAAGGCATGGAAGAAATTTAAAATCATTAACGAAATTGTAAAGGAGAAAAGGATAAGGAAATATGCCTTCGTTATGAAGCGGGATGATTCTCAATTGATCGAAACCCTGTCTCATCTGTTTTATCAAGGAAGAAGACTGTACCGCACGAGTTCTCAATGTCCAATTCCTTGCTATGTGGTTCTTGGAATGGCCTATGGATCTCCTTATATAAAGATAATTAATGATTTGATTCAGAGGTGTTTTGAGAATGGTTTAAGAAACCAATGGTTTGAAATGAGGAATAATCTCCTGCTTATAAAGAAGTTCACTATTCCAGTCGCCGAAGAGAGATCTAATGTGGTAAAGCCCATGAAACTTGAAGATGTGCGTTTTGTTTTTGTTATCTGGGTGGGTGGAATCATCACAAGTATCTTTGTTTTTATGGTGCAAGTATTCCTATGTGCAAAATGCAAATTAGACCATAAATAATTTAAACCAACTTATTGAATCTTATTCAATAGGGCACTACTGGGCAGTTTATAAAATCCACACCACCCGCTTGTCAGCTGCCCGCTGCCCACTGCCTGAATTAAATATTTGAATTTCTCGGCTTTTCTCCACTATAACAAGCATGTATTATACATATGAACCTTCCTCTTGAATAACTCTATCTATTGGTGAAAACTGCATGAAAATCCGTTGCGTAGTTTAAAAGATCTAAGCGCACATACATTTTGACCGACTTCATTTTATACTATGTAATGATAATGATAATCAGTGGCGGTTCGTGGTCTTTTTAACAGGGGGTTCAGAAATCCAAGAGAAGATTTATCTAATCAAAATTTACTTTCAGAGGAATTAAATTGTTTAATGTTTTTTACAGCATTGCACGTTGCTAATTATTATTGTTTTTACAACAAGAATAATTACGTAGAATATATAAGTGGACGCGGAGGCCTTTTTATTTTTATTTTCCAACCTTTTTTCATGAGTATGAGTATTATTTTTTTATATACACAACACTGCATTCAGCGATTGTGTAAAAAAATTAAGACAGAATATTAGCGACAACGTGGGTGGGTGGGTGGTTTGGTATATTTATGGTGAAAACAATACTGAAGTAAGTTCAACACAAAATTACATAACTAGCGACTTGACAATGCGACGTTTGCCGAAAATAATCTAAAAAGAGGAATATAAACGCTAGAAATATTTTGATTCTCACGCCTTCAAAATTTAAAATCGACCTTCTTTTTTGTACGAGGCAAGTAAGCGCCAAAGTGTTTTTTTTTAAATTTATTTTGTGCATAATTTTATAAGATTGAAAAAAAGTTAGATCATACAAAACGTCAAAAATAGTTTAAGCCATAAAGGGGTATTTTTTAAAAATCGTTTCTCGTATTACTTCATAGTTACTTAAGTCATGAAAAACATTGTTTTAGTAGTTTACGCTTATATTTTTTGTAAAGTAAATAATAATTTTATTGTAGTTCCAAGTCAGATAAGTTTTTTTTTTTTACTTTATTTTTTTTTTTTTTTTTTAGATTTTCACGGCCAAAAGCATTTTTGTTGTTAGTTTTTGGGGGTGTTATGCCGTGTTGCGCTAAATCCTAGCCTTCTAGGCTATAGAAGGTGGTAGCGCAACACGGCATAACACCCCAAAAACTAACAACAAAAATAGTTCCAAGTCATTCAAAATGTAGTAAAAGCTTCAATTTATCCCTAGCATATTTTTTGATGTTCATAATGTAAACCGATTCATAGTAAAGATTAATCTAAATAGTATCTAAATGGGAGTTCACGTATAGTTTCACCGTATAGTTGCATCCGGCGCAAAGGCAACTTGTCACTTTCCGACGGACTCGATTGGTAATACTGGTGAAAGATCGGAGATCACGTGATATCCATGACACGGGATCGCGGCGCACAGAGCGGGAATGAATTTGGCAAAGAAATGAATATTTTCGTTCAAATCACCGTCAGAGGGATCTGTATGGGCCAGGATGTTTTGTAAGGAGAATTTTGCGCGCGACCACATCACGCACCAAATGGACATAGGTACCTACCGATTTCGACGCGGTGCGCGGTGGCGCGAGTTTGAAATACGGATTTTAATGGAGCCCTATTTATAATGTGATTATAAACTTGTTTTATAATGATTCCAAACTTGTTTTATAATAATATTATATATTATTATAAAACGAGTTTGTTTTATTTTATTATCTTTTAATGAGGGTTCACTGCACAAACGCACTTTAGAGAAAACCGCCATTGATGATAATGGAAGTAAGCAGCTCATTTTATAATTTTTTTTCATAGAACATTACGATTACATTTCAAATTAGTAATATAGGTCTAACTTGCTATACCTACCTGCTTTTCAAGATAATTATTTATCTAACTTTAACTGCTACTAATCTTAAATTTATATATGCGATATTGCCGCCATAGTTTGGCCCACAACGCCGTTATTGACAATTTCAAGTTTTTACTTATGTCGACCGAATAATATTTCCTAAACATTAACTAAAAGTGTTTATGGCTATAAACGCGAAGTAACACACATAAAATTTGTGTTTTACCATTTATTTTACACATAATACATGAAAATTTGAAAATTGCAAAAGTTGCTACAAACGGTACTGCATTTTGGTGTCAAAAAGAGGCATAAGGTTTCGTGACTCTAACCTTGTTTTTATTAGGAAAATGTATCATCAAAAAATGATGTGTAAAATTATCATGACATCGTCAATTATCGTGTGATCAGTAATGGCTGGTAAAATTGTCTCGTCTCTTACAAATTTGGTGAGCGGTAACTTGTTAACATTTTTTTAATTCATAACGTCAATACAATCAGAAAAACAAAAGTAAAAATATGGTTGAGAGAACAAAGTGAAAATGAACTATCAAACATACTGAAGACCATGTAAAGACAACTGGATACTAAATACAAATATGGAAAAACTACAGGCCGCCTCAGAACAGGAAACCCTAGTGAGGAGGACTGTGAAAAAAAAAGTACTTTATAATACCTAAAAAAAAATAATGTACCTTATAATACCTTAGTATAATATAATTTATAAATACATTATGTACAAATTTTGCTATAGATACTAATAAAAAAAACAAAAAAAATCATCTACCGAAAAATCAAAAACAGGCACTTTGAAGGTACGAATACAGTCAGATTGCATTTTTGCCGGACTTTAAATGTTCTTCTCAACGCAAACTCTCTTAAGCATTTTCGGTTGTCGGTATAGCTAACATTATGCATTTTTATTTTATTTTATTGTTAAGTATTAAGTTTATTTTGTAGAACTCCATTTTATTTTTTTTATATATTGTATATATTCAATAAAACCACTCATACACTCTGAATGCAAGTATTAATGTTCTTCAAAATGACCTTAAAAAAAACACAACTTTGCGATTTTTTCAAAGGCATATAGAAACCATCGCTTCGTTCAGAAAACAAATTTTAATGTTCTTAATAGTTATCTCGACAGAGGCTCATTCCTGTGATATCTTGAAAGAAACCATTCCCTTGTTAAAAATATATATATATATTTTTTTTTACAGTGAATACCGCACAAGAATCTCAACTGCTCCCGTCTGGAGCCAATGAGACTATGGCATCCCCAATTGGGGTATGTTGTGAGGCTGAAGGTAGTGGGGAGGGGAAGGAGGTGGGGAAGAGGAAGGTTGGGAAGTACCTGGCTATTCAGATCTGGTCACCAAACACGGCTAAAGCCATTTTTAAGCAACTTTTCAATTCTGAATGGTGGTCTTACACCAGGGCGATACAGATAGTATCTTGCACTCTGGAACGTGCCGCAAATATACTGTATATTATTTTAAATGAATTAATTGTGAAATAACACAAATTAATCAAATAAAATTTATTTGCGCACGCCGGGTTCGAACCCGCGACCTCCGGATTGTGAGTCAAGAGTCTAAGTGGCTATGAACTAAATATACAATTTGGCTGTCCTAAAACGGGTATCCTTCCCAGTTGGACAGACAAGGTATCATTTTGTAATGTATTTAATATATATGTATATAAATAAATAAATAAATCAATAAATAATTAAATAAATAAATAAATAAATAAATAAATAAATAAATAAATAAATAAATAAATAAATAATCTTATTAGTTAATGTATAAAAAACGTTTATTATAAACAAGTTCTGCTTTGCAATTATTATTATGCGTTACAGCTGTTTCGCCCTCTGAAGGCATTATCAAACTGTTTGATAGTTTGATAATGCTTTCAGACCAATTTTATTTTTGATATTTGTGAACGATGTTCTTACTATTTTCAACAATTTCCAAGTTTTAATGTTTAAAAACATTGTCAAATAACTTGTTTAAACTTTTGGTTTGGTGCCAAGAGAACTATCTACAACTAAATATAAGCAAACGTCTAATTATGAGATTTCATAGAATAAAAAATCCAATAATTTATGAGTACTCCATCAATGATGTAGTGTTAACAGTAACGGAAGTGTTTTGCAGTAACGGAACTGAATGATTTAGGTGTAAACTTTGAACAAAAACTGAATTTTATAAACCATATTGAAATTACATCAAATAAAGCTTTGAAAATGTTGGATTTTGTAATAAGAATTTGCAGCCAATTAAAAAATATTCAAACTATAAAAACTTATACATGTCATTGGTTAAGAGTCAAATTGAGAACAACTCGACAGTGTGGGCACCTAGTTACGCTAGTCATTCTCTCACGATAGAAAGAATTCAAAATAAATTCTTAATATTTTTTAATTTCAGAATTGGTATTACAATGGAATGTGTCCACTATGATTATCTACTACGTCAAATCAATTTATTAAAATTATCTAAACGTAGAATAGTTAATGACACTCTTCAATTTGGTACCGCCGCCTCTGGAACCATTTATTGGAAAACCAACTTTTCTGCCATAGGTCACCCCAAGTGGTTCGCTACGTTTTGTGACTTAGCAGGAGTGTCCGGGTTCATAAGGTTAGGTTTATCCGGGTCTTCGCGGCGGATGCGTGTGCCCACCAGCTGCATGGCAGGCCGGATCGGGAGAGAATGGTTGAGGGAGTCCCTTTGATTTCTCCAGCCGTACTCTCTCGGAACATCGTCTTGCACCCCAGTGGGAGGGACGGATTCATACGTCTGTCACTCCTGGACACACTGACCCCCAGATTCCTACCCATTTCTAATACCCTTTCCCTTCCCAGAATTTCTTCTCAGTCCTTTCCTAAAAATACCCTCCACACAGCATCCTCAAAGATGACATTGGCCCTAAGAAGAATTACTTTTCTCAGGGCCTCCTGTGTGGAACTAATGTAAAAAAATGTTTACACGTAGCTCTTCTTCGACTTATCTTACCAATGTATTCCACTTTTCCTATTTTTTTTATAGTATTATATTTTTCCATCTTGGATGATGGAGTATTTAATTTTAACTTTATTTCGTTTTTTACTTTGTTTTGGTTTTAGATGTTGTTTTTGATGTTGTTGTGCTTATTTAAGTCTTCTTTGTAATAAATAAAAAATAACATGTAAAAGCCCAGCCGGGCGTGAAATTCAGAATAAATAAATAATAACATTGAATGACTTTAAATTCCACGACAGGAAGTTGTTCACACTTATATGAAGATTTTCCAATAATTCCAGTGAAATTTTGCGGTCCAGTCATGGTTTTGTCGATGTAGTTGAAGGGTAGTCGCAAAATGAGCTTGTTTGCGTGTAACCGACAGACAATCAAGTAAAGGCCGTTTGAAACGTAATTCACGACACCAAATCACACCTCTTTTGTAGTCCGTATTGGCTTTGAAATTTTTTTGAAAGTAAGCTGTAAAATTTTTCCAGCTTTTGTATGACTTTAGATAAACTACAGTACTTATTATAATATGTATGTCTTCTTCTCGAGATGCCTATAAGGTTTATAATGAGAATTGACGCTCTATTCTAGATATCTTCCAACTTAGCAGAAATTTCTTTAAATGTATCTTTAAATTATTGTTCTTTAGAATGGTGCTCCCACAAAAAACATCGTAATGTATCTTCACAAGAAGGCAAAATATTTAAAAGCAATTCTCATCCAGATGAGACATTGTTGTAATGTTTTTGTTAATATATAAATATAACGTTCTTATAAATAAACCCATAAATAGTCTACCAAAAATTTGTTGAAAGTTCTACTGCAGCCCACAAAAAAAAAATTACGTAAACTTTAACTCGACCGACGCGCACTTTGATAAACAAAGAACACCGAAGAGACAAAGGCATTACACATTCTCCCAATAAACACAATAATTCTCCGAGTTCCCTAAGAAGGGAAGGTCCTAGTCCGTTTCGAGGGTACCCCAATACGCTAGATATGATGGAAAATTCATCAAGATCAAATCACTGTGTTTGATCAGGTTTTGGGTTGGAGGGTTGAGTACTCTGGAGGGAATAGTTTAACTGTTGCTACGGTATTACTTTATAATGACATTATAGGGGAATAAATAAAAATGCTTTTTTTTACTCAAATATAAAAGCATTTGTAAGAATCGGGAGAACGTTATTTGTATTTCAATATTTTTATCAAAAGTTTGCTTTTGTTTGCGCTGTCCTAATCATTAATATATATATGAGGGAGCGGGCGTGATCACGTCGGGGTCACCACTTGAGGGAGCCGGGCAGCGATCGGCAGAGACGGGGGACGATTGAATGAAAAGACGTCAGTCGATGTATGAGTCAGTCTTTATTGCTGCTGCGTAGCGATGGTATATTGGTATGGAGTAACAGTGTACAGGAGCGATGATGATAAGGCTCGTAGGTGTTGAAGTGATGAAAGGTCGGTGATGCAGTGGTGTAGCAGAACTCGTGTCTGCATGTCGCCAGCATGTTGTTCCGCACCGTGGTGGTGGAGAAGACCTTGACGTCTAGGATGGATGCTCGACGCGGTGTCGCGGAGATGGCTGCGGTGAACCTGAGGAGTTGCCGCTCACGTGACAAGAAGGCCCGCCGTGGGACTTGTCGTGGGCAATTGTGTCGCTTGTTGCGTCCTCAAAGGTTAATGATGCACCGGCACAGTCGGCAGTGGGTCGCCGAGAGTCTGGCCGGTACCGCACTGGAATCGTTATCACTCGATGCACTGTCTATGTGTGTTAGTGATGTTACTTGCACTAATGACTGGAACTGACTGACTGACTAGCGCGGTGTCGCTGCGCTTTATATAGCCGACCGTGTGAGTACCCGGAACGTCAAGTAATGTTGAGCCACCGCGCAAAGCGGAGAAGCCTCTGGAACATTCCGCGGCCATAAGAATGTGACGGCTGTTGTGTCGAGGCCTTTCGATGCGCTTCCCGAAATGTTTAGCCATGTGCGGCGTGACACACTACAACTGTAGGTAGATTGTACACTTTCGAGAATACGCTGGCTGTATCAGTGGCGGCGCAAGGATTGTGGCAAAAGGGGGCGACCGTTCTGGTCGCCACATATATATTTTTATTTAAGATAGGTACACAACAGAGCACCAATCCTGCATATGCCGAATTCTATATTACGAAAAAAATATTCTCCATACTAGTTCGCTCCACCCTACTGTTCAGGTGTATGCTGCTTCCGCTTAGCTCGGGTGTGCGAGATGTCCAGGCTTGCAGGCAATAGGCCACTTGCATCACATTTAAAAAAAAAATCCGGTTTAGGCAAATATTCTAAGACATTCTGTATTTTTATTTTTTATTTTAAATCGTATTTTTGAAACCCTGGCGATTTTTTGAAAATTTCAATCCAAAAAATCAGACCATTTTTTATAAACCAGAAAGACGGGACATAATTTTATGGGTGCGAAAAAACGATAATTACTTAGCCGAAAATCATTTAAAAAAAGAACGTTTTCCACACGAATAGCAATAAATTGTACGGGGTCCTCTTCGTAACATCTGTAAAAACACCGCCATCTTTAAAAATCAAAAAATCAAACCAAAGGATAAGTTCGCATAGAACAAACAATAAATCTAGTGAACGTTAAACCAAAATCAAAAATTCGCCGGAAATCAAAGTGTTGCCATATAAAAACAAATTAATCAGTGTGGAATTTTACAAAATTAATGGAACATAATCGGAGACGTGAAATTTTCATGTAGTGACGTCACGAACTCAAATAATGGATTTATTCATTTAAAAATAAAAAAAAACTACATATCTCTAAAAATTTTTACTAACATTTTCGTAATCTTAGTAAAAAAATCAATCCACACGAATTTTTCCAAGTCTTTATGAAATCCATGCATGTGGCATATTATTTAAAAAAATTTGTTCCGTATTTTATCACATCTTTTTATGAAGTTCAAAATTTTGTTCTGTTTTGAACATCGTAATTTATTGAATATATCTGTTTGTATTATAGGAAAAACTTTTTATTTAAATTTTACCAACGATAAGATTTGTATGAAACGCGCCGAAATTGGCTGCGCATACGTTCCCCCTTAAAAACTTTAATTAGGAAAAGTCACGATACAAAAATTACTGCCAAGAAAAATGTATACGTGTGAAACAAAATATCATCTTCTTCGTGAAATATTACTGCTAATTAGCTTAACGAACCATATGTTTTTTTAAACCTTTTATATGTATGTACATATAAATAAATTATTTGATAATAAGAACAGCGGAGTTTTAGTGAAAATGCACGAAATGGGCGCTGTAAAAATTCGAGTATGACTTCCTTAACAATATCTAATTACTTACCCATAGAAAACTTGCCCACCTGGCAGTACTTAGAAAGATAAACACACTTTAATTGAAAAATGCAAGCTTTAATATGTTACAAGTGATTATGTAAACATTAGACCTGGCATCCAAAAAAATTATGTCTCTATTCTCTTATTTAATAAAACAAAATCCAAAATTTCCTCGGAAATCATAAGAATTACAAATAGTTTGGTAAAAAAAGTATTATTTGCTTTATTATGTACCTATTATACGATTTAATTAAGTTAATTGGACTTTTCTGTCCGGTTGGCATATACAGACACTCATCGACATCAATTATGAGTACTGTTAAAGCGCACAATATTAGAAAATGTACAACATTTAAAATAAATATAAGTTCTTAAAAGGAGTCCAATAATAAGTTAGATTTGTGAATGAACATCGATTTGACAGGTTCAGACCAATTCAGAAAAGATTGGCTCATAATTGTTGAAAAAAAAGGTCTTGGAGTCAATACTTTGGAAGGGACATTAGGTAACTCACTAAACGCTTTGATTTATTTCAATTGAGTCAAAGATTTAGTCAGGATTGCATGTACGATTTTTAGCCATCGGAAACATGCTGCGATGGAAGACCCAAGCATTTATAGTTGTCATCTCCCTAAGATGTGTAACGATGGAAAGCATTTGGGAGAGGTCAATTGATAATAATGTCATGAATAACAACGAAATGTTCCAACAGTATGCAAAATTTATCGGTCGTGTCCTGCAATTGACCACTTTCAAGAACTGGATTGTAAATTCACTCGAGCCAAGTTATTTTGACAATGATTTGCTCGCCGCATTCAGCAGTCAAACAATATATTTTCCTCATAGTTATTGGGGAAAAGAAACATATGCAACTAGTGCAATGTACATCAAATATCCACACAATCTATGTCAGCTTGTTATTTTGAATGACTTAACAGCAGATGGAATTAAGAATGTCGTATCAATGTTACTTCAGAATATTTTTTGGAAGCATAGATCCACAATTGTATTTGTCATTAGAAATGAAGTGAAACGTGTTGAAAACGCTCAGCTAACCCTCAAAAAAATATTCACGTTTCTCTGGGATTACAAATTCCTTCACTCATATGTTGTATTCTGGACAAAAAATATGGAAATCTTCACTTACAATCCATTCCTTCACAACTTTTGCCAGAATATAACTGACAACGTTGAACTTGGCTTGCAGCAAGCCAAAGTCAGTCAACTGCATGGCTATAAGCTAAAAATAGATATTCAAAATGATTTGGTTACATCAATTATAAAAAAAGTATCTGGTGGCAACGGCACGGTTGAAGTGATTGACGGAATTTTCTCAAAAATTGTAAAGGATTTTTTAAACGCAAGCTACGATCCCATAATTATAGAAGATGGATCTGGAAGGGGAGGTGTTTTGCCGAACGGTTCTATAACTGGAAATGTGAAACAGTTCGCACTTGGACTTCTGGAAATCGGGTTCAACTCAAGAATACTTCGAGATAATTTCCACAACTACCTTGAAGGCACTTACCCGCTCCAACGGAATGATCTCTGCATACTTTCCCCAAGAGCTGAGCGAAATTTACAACTAAGTAGCATCGGAAGTTTTATCAACAATGAAATCTTGTTCTGGCTTGGTGTGACGTTCTTTGCGATGATATTCGCATCAACTGCCCTTCAAAGAGCCGAGTATATTGTTGTCCCGAGAGGATATAATTTGAAATTGAGGTCATTCTCAAGGAGTGTGATGGAGATCGTGGCTTGTATGCTTAGACAGTCCATGCACTTTAAAAGATCTGGCCCAAGTTGGAGAATTTTTCAGGCTGCAGTTATGATATATTGTGTGATAATGGGTGCGGCGATTGAGGTAATAAATCTTATTCATCATTATAAAAAGTCGATGACACTATTTTAAACTTGTCTTAACGGATTGGAGGCCAATGACAAATGACAAGGCTTCCATAGGCGTCTCCACCTCGCATTACTTCAGAAGCTTTGGTTCATTGCGGACCCTCTCTATCCTCGTATAGTTTTCACAATAGTTATTTCGGTCGCGATCAACTGGAATTTTTTCTGGAATTGTTGATAAATTTTCATACCGTAGTTTTTTCACTGGCATTCTGAGGGTATGTTTTAGTCTCTTTATCTGAGATTTTTTTGAAGAGTGTCAGACTCCAAATTGTTACCTAAATGATATAATATTTTTTTTATATTTCAGGCTAGGTTTACAAGCGCTTTTACAACCACCATTTACGAGGGAGAGGTCGATTCAATTTCTGAGGCTGCGAAGGTGGGATATAACATCATAGTTGACGAAGACTACATAGATATGTTTAATGAAGTCATTGACATTTCCGATTCAATTCGCGCAAGAGTAAAGGCATGGAAGAAATCTGAAATCATGAACGAGATTGTAAAGAAGAAAAAGAAAAGAAGATATGCCTTCGTTATCAAGCGAGATGATTCTCAATTGATCGCACATCTGTCCAATCTGTTTTATCAGGGAAGAAGATTATACCATATTAGTTCCCAATGTCCAATTCCTTGCTATGTGGTTCTTGGAATGGCATACGGATCTCCTTATGTGAGGGTAGTTAATGATTTGATCCTGAGATGTGCTGAGAATGGTTTAAGAAACCAGTGGATTGACATGAGGAATAATCTCCTGCGTATAAAAGGGTTCACTATTCCAGCCACCGACGAGAGGTCCAACGAGGCTAAGCCCCTGAACCTTGAAGATGTGCGTTTCGTTTTTGTTATCTGGGCGGGAGGAATCATTACAAGTATCTTTGTTTTTCTGGTGAAAGTATTTCTTTGTTCAGTGTTCAAATTTTAACTGTAAATAATTTTAGCAGAACTATTTTCGATAAGCACCTACTGGGAGTTTCGTTTAACTTTGATTCCACATAATGTTATACACATACCTATTCAACACATAAACCATACATTCTTACTTCGTCAAATTTCAAAGTTAATTTTCAAGTTCTATCTCTCACATATACATATTTCTCACTCTCCACACCCTTAGAAACAAATTCTCGTCAAATATCGATATATATGTTAGTTTACCAGTTATCAGTTTACCAGTTTACGAGAGGTACTTTTACGGACCATAATGTTAGCATTTAGGAGCATCGCGCATCGGAAAGATTACACGTATTTTATATTCTTCTTGTTGGTCACTTGTAAATTATGTATTATGAACTTATACGAGTATTATTATTATGTATTATTTACGCCATCTGTAATTATCTTTTTTTCGGTATTTTTCTTGGTGTATTATATATATTTTTTATAATATACTAGCGAGTATTCGGAATGTGTTGCAATGCCACTCAAAGAAATTAAGTGTTTTAGTTTTAATTTTGTTTATTGAAGCGCTTTTAGATACACAATATTTTTTGTTTTTCCGACTGGTGAGAACACGAATAAATCAGAAGGTTTTCTAAAGCGTGAGCTGGCTACATACAGCCGGCTGTCCATCTGAAAAGTATGGGATTTCCAAATTTACCACATGCTATCCCCTAACGCTACTATATCTCCTTAGCAAACCCTATCTCTCCTTCAACCCTACGTCATCCCTCCTCCCCTGCGTGTCTTTTCCCATGCGTCCCCGTTCCCGCCTCTGTTTCCCTCCGGTGTTCCCTTCCCCTCCCTCGTTGCTCTCCATCTTCCCTGATTCACTCCCCTTCCCGTGTTCCTCTCCCACCCCCTCCCATTCCGCCCCCTTTCGCATTCCTCTTTCACCTTCCCCACCTTCCCGCTTCCCTTATCCTTCCCTCCCAGCTTCTAAACTATATGAAATACACACTTTTTTCAAACAAGTTGCATCCCCTATTGTAATTTTTTATTCAAATTTAATAACACCAGAGCTCACCATTATATATGGAAACCTTTGCGGGCATGCGCACAACAACTGACAAATGTTTCATCGCAATTGGATGAATAAGTACGCAGGAAAGCACATGGGACAAACAAAAAAACATAATTTTTTTATGTATAAAGATTATATGCATTTAAACGCAACTTTACATATACTATATATTACTAAAAACAACCTGATATTAAAAAAAAAAATCTTCAAGTATTTTTACAGTTTCCCGGAATTCTAAACTATCCCGAAACCTTATTGATGCGGTGAATTTATTTACGGTATTTAATCGCTTCTAAGAAAATCACTTTTAATTGAGACGAAAACCGATGAAAACTGGGAGATTTATAATTACGCTTGAAGGAGACTGTAATGTAATCTTCAAAGCGACGAAAAGCCCACTAAATGAGGGTTGCAAAATAATACAACCTTTATTCTAAACAAAGAAGTTGTACATCAAACAGTATATATAATGAATTCATTTAAACATCGTTAAAAGTAAATATATTCACAAAATAAAATTTAAGATAAAAGGCCTGTTTTTACGTAATAATTTCACATTTTAGCTCATTATTTTTTTTAAATTTAAAAAACAGTTTTGGTTAAATGTAATAACATTATGTTAAAAAAATGACCCACCAAACTAGGAGAATATTCATACTATTTTTATATTTATATTATTCGCCCATATGGGCTTTTACAAACCTGTGATATGCGTAGATAAATTTTTAAAATTTATTTGTGAAAAATTATTTTATATAAATTATAAAAGATAAATACTCATTGATAACTGAAAATCGTACAAGACTTGAACACATATTTGTATGCCCTAAAATAAATACTTCTTTTGCCCAACACTATTATACACACCAAGGAAAATGTTTCTTTTAAATTACCAAAAGAAATCAGAAGCAAACGTATTTTATTTTAAACGTAGGATTTCGACCTTAGAGCATATATTTTATAATATATTATAGATATCGACCACTACCTATCGGTACGTTGTGCTTTTTTTTAAAGTTACTTCTTATAGGACACTCTAAAAATCATTAAAATTGCCTGGTTTAAACGACGTCAAAATGATTCACTACACAAACTAGATAATGTATTTATAAAAAAGCAAAACGTACAGTCATATAATTTTATGTAGTTGTAAAAAAAAAATATTGAAAATCGGACCACTTTTGGAGGAGAAAAATGGGGAATACAAAACCATGCGTGTTTCGTGAACTTATATAACAATATTGGTTTATAGAAAAAGAGGCACAAAAGAAGCTTTGGAATGTATGATAGATTTTTATGCATAACAACTTAGATCAAGGATATAAATATAAAAATTCAATAAAAAATCGTATATTTGTCACTAGTACGCAGCTTGCTGGAATACAATTCCATAGTGTGGTGCCCATATTATTAAATCCATGTAAGAAATATTGAAATAGTTCAGCATAAATTATTACGATTTATTAACTTCAAGTTACACATTCCTATTAAACACATTAACTGTACATTCTTACTAAATACTCTTAAATTGCATTCCCTAGAAAATAGAAGAAAAACAAATGACTTAATTTTTTGTTTAAAATTATTCACTCTGAATTTGTGAACTCTCTCATTTCTTCAACTGCAAGGTGCCTAATCGAGCAACTAGGCAAAATATATTAATGAATGATACTTTTATGTGACATATTTTGACATGCAGCATCGCAAAGGAGCAATTGCATATATTTGTGTATTATTTGTATTAATCCTGTACATTTTGTTTTTATAACCTGCACTGATTATTTTTTCCACACCATCTGCAACTTAAAAACATTCTCTTTTTTTGTAATACATTATTTTTACTTCTTCAAATTTTGCAAATTCACTTTGTGGCACCATTTTATTAATTAAATTATTAAAACACTTTGTTTTTACCACAGTAATCTTTATTTAAAAAGTCGACATGTTTCGAGAACGATTTTCTCTTCATCAGGACATTATATGTACTAAAAACAAAATTAGCATAGAAATTAGCATAGAACAAATTAGCATATTAAGCATAGAAAGACAGGCGTGGGTGGAAATGGAATTAGTTGGAGGGGGGGAGAGGGGCGGAAAGAGGAGGAGCTTAGAAGATAGACAGGGGGGGAGGGGGTTGCTTAGAAGATCATAGACAAAATTACAATGGAAATATGTTTAAAATAGGGTTATTCACAAAATTAATTTGTTTATTAATAATATTTAAATTTCTATTGACATTTTTCCTAATTTCTAATATTTCTAAAAGATCTAATTGAAAACCACTAACGTTAAGAACGTTAAGTTTACATTAGAAATAGGAATTAATTGTAGAATAAATTTCTTAGATTTAAACCTAACTGTAATTAAAAATAAGATTGAATTTAATATTTAATATTATAAACATACGCTGATATAACTATACACAACTCATCTAACCATCCATTTTCACAAAAACTCTTAGCTTTCCATTATTTGATCAATCGATTAATTAATATCCCGCTATCCCCAAATAATTTCAAAGCTGAACTTAACACAATTAAAATAATTGCATCTAATAATGGTTATAACCCCAAATTAATAGACGACATATTGAACAAAAACTATATGAAAAAATTTCATTTGTCCTACATTTACCCATTGCTTAGTGATAATATCAAAAAACAATGGAGGAAAATATTGTTTGTAAATCATCAAACCTCCAATTTAATCGGGAAAAAAATCCCTAATACAATACAGCCAGTTTTTTATACCAATAATAAATTGAAAAATTATATTTTAAATAACAAGGACAAAGACCAAAAAATTAAAAAATCCGGAGTTTACCAATTGAATTGTAATGATTGCAATCATTTTTACGTAGGTAAAACTTGCAGAAATTTTGAAACGAGGATTAAGGAACACTTGAGATGTCTAAATAGCAATAATTATTCGGAATTTGCTAACCATCTAATTGAATTTAACCATTCATTTGATATAAATACTGGTTTTTACACACATTTTACACACTAACGTTAGTGGTTTTCAATTAGATCTTTTAGAAATATTAGAAATTAGGAAAAATGTCAATAGAAATTTAAATATTATTAATAACCAAATTAATTTTGTGAATAACCCTATTTTAAACATATTTCCATTGTAATTTTGTCTATGATCTTCTAAGCAACCCCTTCCCCCCATGTCTATCTTCTAAGCTCCTCCTCTTTCCGCCCCTCTCCCCCCCTCCAACTAATTCCATTTCCACCCACGCCTGTCTTTCTATGCTTAATAATTTTGTTTTTAGTACATATAATGTCCTGATGAAGAGACCATCGTTCTCGAAACATGTCGACTTTTTAAATAAAGATATTGTGGTAAAAACAAAGTGTTTTAATAATTTAATTAACATTATTTTTACTTTAATTTAGGTTTATAGATACCTACTATTCATATGATGTTTATTTCTGAAATTTCATTTTTTTTATTTAAAATCTGTGTCTCTGTATTATACACTATTCATGTAAAAGCCCACCAGGGCGTTGAAACTCAATGAAATAAATAAATAAAATAATTTATACTGATACATCAACAGCAAACCATCCTTAACTCAGCAGATATAGCCAACAAACGCCTACCAAAAGCTACGCCAAAACAACTAGCCCCATGCTACAGAAACAAGAACCTGTTCAAATGACAAAAGTGCAATGAGTTACCTTAGAAAAGAGACGCCTAGATTGTTTGAGCATGTAGAGCGAATGAACAAAGAAAGGAGAATGCATAAGAACTCAGCGACAACTGAGGAAGACAACATAGGACGATCAAGTGACTCAAATTCTTGAATCAGCTCTTTTCTAGAGTCAGAATAATAGAAGGGTTTGTAAGGGACGATATATGCAAATGAGTAAAGGAAGGAGTGTGTGTCAAAACCGAGTTGTTGCGGGAAACGGCGTGATTAGTTAATAAGTTTTAATATCTCGAGTTACAGGTTTACAGGTTATAAAGAGGAGACACTGGACAATCGGGGACAATATTTTATAGTTCTTTCATCTCGCTCTCTCATGCGGTATCTTTCATACTAGACAAATGGAATAAATTATGTTTTTAATAAAATAGCAGATATTGTAGATATGGATTCACAATTTCAGCGAACATTATAACGAAAGCGTAATATTAAAGTAATGTTTTTGCACGTCGATGGGTCGTAACGAAAACAGAATTTTCGAAACATCTTGTTGAACAGGAGTTTAAAACTCCGGTCCGCTAGCTATTTAACGATTTTCAGGAGAATTTTGCCCTGCCCTGAAAAGTCTGTATTTCGAAAGGAAAACTTTTCTGTATTCAGCAACATGAAAATAATTGCACCTAGTTTCACACACAGTTGGTAGTTTTATAAATATTTATTTATTCCTTTAGCTTATTTCGTTTTATCAGTTCATAACGTGGTAGCTTTTAAAAAGTAATTTTATCCATTACCTACCAACCAGTAGTTTATTTTATTTTATTTTTCAAGTAAAAATTCTTTACGCACGCTCGATACTTGGGGGTAAAATGATGAATACGTTATGAAACGTTACGAAAAAATATGAAACGTTACGAAAAAATGTGACACGCTTTTTTTGATTTTTTTTTTCAAGATTCCAAACTGCTCCCGTTTGAAGCCAGTGAGACTATGGTATCCCTAATTGGGGTATGTTGTGAGGCTGAAGGTAATGGGGATGGGAAGGAGATAGGGAAGAGGAAGGTGGGGAAGTACCTGGCTATTCAGATATGGTCACCAAACATGGCTAATGCCATTTCAAGCAACTTTTCAATTCTGTATGGTGGTCTTACACCAGGGCGATACTGAGAGTATCTTCCTCTCTGGAACGTGCCGCTAATCAATATGAAACGTTATCAATGTGAAACGTTAATCAATGATTTGAGTTGAGTTGAATTGAGTTGAGTTGAATTGAGTTGAGTTGAGTTAAGTTGAGTTGAGTTGAGTTGAGTTGAGAGCTGAGAGCTGAGAGCTGAGAGCTGAGAGCTGAGAGTGAGAGCTGAGAGTGAGAGCTGAGAGCTGGGAGCTGAGTGCTGAGAGCTGAGTGCTGAGAGCTGAGAGCTGAGAGCTGAGAGTTGAGAGTTGAGAGTTGAGAGTTGTGAGAGTTGAGAGTTGAGAGTTGAGAGTTGAGAGTTGAGAGTTGAGAGTTGAGAGTTGAGAGTTGAGAGTTGAGAGTTGAGAGTTGAGAGTTGAGAGTTGAGAGTTAAGAGTTGAGAGTTGGGTTGAGAGTTGAGAATTGAGAGTTGAGAGTTGAGTTGATGGGGATGTTGAGGGGATGGGGATATTTTTATTCCGGTTATTGTTATATTGTTAATGGACGGCATAAGTTAGTGAAGTTTTACTTCAGTCGTGTGGTGTAAAAAACACTCATTTTTTTTAACATTAATTCCACAAAGGAGGCCCTGAGAAAAAAAACTCCCTCAGTGCCCATGCCATCTTTGGGGATGCTTGGAGGGTCTTTTAGGGAAAGGAAGGATAGGAAGTTCTGGGAAAGAAAATGGTATGAGGGGTGTGCAGGAATCAGGTTGTCAATGTGTCCAGTAGTGACGGACATATGGGACAGACGATGGGTTGAGAGAATCCGGCTGGAAAGGTCTAGATAAGATCTCCCTTAACCAGTCTAACTGATCCGGCCCGCCACGAAGCAGGTGGGCAAATGAATTCGCTGCCAAGACCTTGACAAACCTCACCCCATGACCCCGGGCACCTCTGCTAAGTCGGGTTGGTTGATCTATATATATAGGTTCGTTTGTGCAATATTCTTTCCCCAGTTTCAAGTTTATAGTTTTCAATCTGATAATCTATAAGTGACCTATTTAAGGGAAAAACATCAGTTTGACTGTCCTGTGCTTGGCGAAAGTTACAATAACACATTATTCATTTTGGCAATATTCGTATTTACCGTGTTTATTGAAACCCAACCCTCGATTGGATTAAGGGAAGTTGGAAAAGCAATCACAGCAGAACGAAATGTATACAACGAAGCCTTCTAAAGTTCTGGGGTATCAATATTAAAACAATTATTACTTTAGTAGTAATGTGATAATAATGTTCAATTACAACTTACAACAATTAAGTTAAAATCAATATAGTAGTTATAACACTCGGTAGGAAATTAAAAAAGATTTTCCGGAGGTCGCGGGTTCAAATCTTCTTTGTTCCTCACATATTTAACACGTTGCAGAATGTAATATACAGTATATATACCTACTCTGGTGAAAGACAGCCATTCAGAATAAAAATGTTGGTTGAAATGGTTTTGGCCGTGTTTGGTGACCAGATCCGTACTTCTCCTTCTTCCTCTTCCCCATTACCATCCCCTCACCGCTTCCTTCAGCCTCACAATCTACCTCAATTTGGGATAGGTACCATGTCGATGGCTCAGTATTAAATTACGACAAGTCAAAATCTGTTGTTTTGAGATAATCAATATTTTGTTTTTGAGCTCATATAAGCAAAAATGTCAATTTTCAACTAATTATTACAATTATTATTAAATATCAATAGCCTTTCTTCAGAAAGTAAATTACATTACATTATTTATAATATTTATAACACTTATCATGCATCGAGTCCCTGTCTGTATGTCACTAGTTGACAAAGGCGTCCTCCAACTGTCGCTATTTCTCTCTATCATTAGCTACTTTTTTTTAACTTTATCTCTATGCGGAAAGCCCTAAGGAAAAAAAATCCCTCAGAGCCTATTTCATCTTTGGGGATGCTGTGTGGAAGTTCTTTTTAGGGAAAGAAAGGACAAAAATCTGGGGTATCAGTGCGTTTCCCACTGTGGCGCAAGGCTATGTCTAGGTTAGGTCTTCCTCAACCAATCTCTCCCGATCCGGCCCGTCATCCAGTAGATGGGCAAACGCATTAGCCGCCAACACCTAGACAAACCTCATCCCATGAACCCGGACATCCTTGCTAAGACACCAAACGTAGTTTAGCACTTGGGATGACCTACGGCGGAGGTGCTGGTTATCCAATAATTACATTATTTGAGTGTTTCATTTATACTTTCTGTGAAATGTCTACTTTATCATTCAATTTAATTTTAGTTTTCATTTTTGTTATGGTTTATGTTACCTATATGTTTTTATTTTAAATTTTTTATTTATTTTTGTGTCTATAATATTTACTATTCTTATTTTTAATTTGTAATATAGCCTATATACTATTATTGTAATATAACTATAACCATATGATGAGCCTAATATGGTGGTGGAGGAATTGAACACATTTAGGCGTCATGTAGTCAATTCCTCGGCTGGCTTAGTCCTCCATCACGATACAAGCAAAATTTTCCGCTTACTGCGGTGATAGTAAGAGATTTTCAAATGATGTCAGGTTATTCATATATGGCTGAGAGAACTGAGTGAAAATCAACTTGCAAACATTTTGAAGACACTTTATAGACATCTAGAGACCAAATAAAAAGTATATAAACCATATTTTATTTAACTCAGAAAAGGAAACCCTAGTGAGTGGGACTATGAAAACTTTGACATTATTCTTATATTGTGCTTTTTTCTTACATCATGTACAAAATTTTCCATGGAAACTTGTAAAAAATAAACTAATATTACAAATAAAGTTTTAGCGGACTTCGTGAATAAATAAAGAAAACCTTTTTTACTCGGAAGGGTTATAAAACTAAGTATTTCTGAAAACATAAATAAACCATAATTATTTCGATAATATAACGATAAAGATATTTATAAACATCACAAAATAATTTTTTTATTTTTTATTTTTTATTTTTATTTATTTATTTCAAGAATTTTGTTTTTACATTACAAATGATTACATGTGTAAGGTTAACCATAATTCATTTTATATTCTACTACTCCATAAGTTGAACTCAAGAGCTCGTGTTTATGGGAGGAGTATTTACATGCAAAAAAAAGAAATAGTGTTTTAATGAGATGTTTAAACAATGATCAAAAAACTTATGAAATAAATAATAATATTCACAGTATTAATTTACGAATTAATTTACCTAGAAATTTTAGAGGTGGATGTATAGTCAAAATAACATCTTTAAAACATAATCAGGTAGAAATGCTAAGAATTTTTTCAAGATAGAGTCATTAATACTGAAAATTATAGGAAGCATATCATCAAAGATACAAATCAAATTGATGATTTATGTAGAAAAGGTTTGGCTTTTCCGGAAACCATAGAACATATTATATCGGGATGTTCTGTATTAGCGCCGTCCGAGTATACATTTAGGAACAATCAAGTTTTAAAAATAATTCACCAAAGTTTGGTAATTAAATATAACTTGATTGACTGCCGTAATGTATCATATTATGAATATGAACCAAATTCATTTTTCGAAAATGAATTTTATAAAATTTATTATGATAAAACTATTCTAACAGACAGAACAATTAGTCATAATAGACCCGATATAGTTTTACATAACAACATTTAAAAAAAAAAAAACTTATATCATTGATGTCGCTATTCCAAATTCTTGTAATATTCAGAAAACTGTTTCTGAAAAAATAAGAAAATATACAGATTTTGGAAATGAGATTAAAAGAATTTGGCATTCTCAGACTATAAAAATATTACCATTTGTTATTTCGGCTACTGGCATTATACATACCTCTCTCATTCAAAATTTAGGCGTAGAGATTTGTCAAAAAATTTGTATATAAAAATGCAAAAGTCGGTCATTTTAAATACATGTAGGATTACGAAAGATTTTTTAAATATTTATATTGAGGGATCAGTAGGATTTATCGGACCAGTTAGGATTTCATCAGAGCCGAACCCTCTGATATGAAAATATCTGGAGTCGGTGAAATATTTTCCCATTATGTTTCTGGTAAAATCTGGAGCGCCGTAAAAATAATATATATTTTAATATTAAATATTACAGTTAAAGTAAGGGTAAATTAAATTAAGGGCACAATATATCATTAGCCAATTTGAGGGATTTAATTTGCTTTTTAAATTGTTCATATTTCAATGTTCCCGTTATATTAATTTTGTTTTTGGACAATAATATATTGTACCATCTTACACCTAATACAAATAATGATGCTGAGCCATGGTTTTACTAGACACAGGGATGGCTATTAAGCCATTCGTTTACTAAAGGATTTCTTACTAAAGGAGGGGGCAAAGCTGTCAGAATATTAATACGCAATTACAAAGAAAGGATTAATTAGAAATTAGTGAAGGTTAAAAATATGTAATCACTCTTACGAGATACATCGAGTCTAGACAATGCTTTCTGGATTAAATTGCTAATGGAAAACAATAAAGCCTTAAGGTGGCTGGAATAGGGTTCAAAGCTAACCTCTAAAGTTAAGGTCAAGACACTGTAGCTTAGACGATTATATCACATAATATTATGATAGCCGCCGACGATGTTGTAGTTTTAGTAGATCAACAAAACATCTTACAGAAAATCTTATTAATCGGCATCATTACGAAAACTTGAAAATTGTTGGATAATAACGGATTATTTACCATTATTGATGTTCCAGGAAAAGTACATAAATAAATAACCAATATTTGTCAAAGTGATACCTCTAAATTCACGAAAAATTGATTTCTTTTAACGTATATAGTTTACAATTTAAAAACAAAATTAAATTAAATGTATAGATATATATACAGTAGGCTCCAACTTGGAGAAAATCATAGTCACTGGTCAAGTGTTTGGCAGGAGACGCAGAGGAAGGTCACCAATGCGCTGGAGTGACCAAGTATCACTGGCGTACTGCACATTGGTATCCTTGATTCTCCACACAGCGCAGATCCCTGTCCACCATGGAAAATGGAGTCGGGGTCACCAACCTCAGAAATGAGGAACTTAATTTAGATAATATTTAAAATTTAGTTTTGTATTGTCTTGGCGGTGAATGCTTTTGCCCACATACTGCATGGCCTAGCCTAGACCTCTCCAACTGGACTCTCTCGACCTATCGGATTTCACTGCAATGGGGGGATGGATTCAAAATTTCGTTACTCCTGGACATATTGACCTCTAGATTCCTACCCACCGCTCATACCTTTCCCTTCCCAGATATTCTTCGCCCTCCTTTCTATAAAAAGACCCTCCTCACACAGTATCTCCTAAGATGACATAGGGCCATGAGAATTATTTTTCCCTCATGGCAAAAAAAGAAATACATGTACATATAGGTACATAACCTTACTTTTGTGTTATAGAATATTATCTCTTACAGTAATTAGGTACTGGAAGTGCTTTATAACCTAACCACCTTGACCTTACAATAATAAAAAAACGTAATGAAAAATTATTTGCAAACTGTAGAAATTTTAATGTAAAGGATCCGGAAACGCAGTGGCTTTACCAGTGCTGTACTCAAGGGAAAAATAATTACCTACATAAAAAAACACTTATTTACAGACCGCTTTCCAGTTTTAGTATGCCAGGAGTCAAGCATGTTGTCAACAATAAAACTCTATTGACATAATTACACATTTAAAAGTTTTCTCGGAGACGCCTATTAGAAATAACTTTAACACCTCTTATTAATAATATCTTTATTTAATGCTTACCTGTTGTGAATTCGAACAGAATGTACATTGTACATGATGAAGGATTAATTCATTTTGACGTCAACATTATTTTTATAATTCAGTATAAGAATCCGTTCCATATTTTCTGGTGATAAATTATATCTATTTTCAAAAATCCACTTATATATAGAAAATGATCGTTTAACATCAACAGATGTCAGCGGAGCAAGTTTATAGAGTTGTGTTGAATCGATGGTAACATTTAAATTTTCACTAATGCTCCTAATTTATCGTAGCAAGGGTTTCTATTTAATATGGCATCGAATCTTTTTTCTGCCCACTCTTCATTGCTCCACGATAAAAGAGTCCTTATTTCATCTATAATTTCGAACGATTCGACGATAGAAAGCTTAGGATCCTCGAGTTTTTTAATAGCATTTGGAATTGTTCCGAAATATTCCATTATAAAAATTAGGTCACCCTTAATACTCGCATCTTCAAACAATAATTTAGCTTTCGCTATTGCCACAGCGTCCTTTTCATTTAAAATTGAAACTACACTTTTTATTTTTTCGAAATGTTGACCATAGTAAACAGCAGCTTTTAGCCAAGTTCCCGAACGCGTTAATATCAGCTCTGCTGGTAGTGCAATATCTGGAATCATGGTTTTAAATATGTCTACTCTTGTTGGTGCTTTCAAAAATATTTTTTTAACACAGGAAATAAGTTCATCCACTTTTTTCATATATTTATCCCGCAAAGTTGAAGCGACTAGATTTAGTGAATGAGCCAAACAGGTAAAGTGTATCATATTGGGAAACACATCTTTAAGTTCGCGTCCGGCTTTTAGCATATAAGGGGCAGAGTCTGTTGTTAAAAGTAAAAGTTTGTCGAAGTTATTTACTGCAGATTTCTGCCACAAAAAAATTAAACTGTTTTTATAAGAAAAACTTTCTTTTTATGCTTTATTGAAGGTTGTTCCCAACAGTGAAATATATCTTATAAGAATAAGTTAACAATAATAATCGAAACGAAAATATGAAAGAGAACAAGACACAGAAAAACAGAAAAAGACAATGGTTGCAACTAGGACTCGAACCCAGACCTCTTCGTCTAACCGGGACGAGTGCGTTAACCAATTTTGTCATTGCCACCTTCTGTCAAAACGTCATAATTGTCAATCTCATATTTTCAAATTTTAGAATTCCATTATTATCAATTAATTATTTTTCTCCATATTACGGGCAACTACCCTTTTTAATTGGAAACAATCATTCTAAGAATTGGTTTGTGACCTGGATAGCGTCTCGGATAGATATATCCGAATTTATTTAGGAAAAAGTTCGGTTTATGGGCGAAATTCCTAAAAAATAAAACTAGTTATCTTTAAACTAACTATGGGCCGGGGAATCCGAATCTGAAAGAATTAGGTTGGGGCAAGCAAATATAAACGAATTACACGACTGCAAAATTTTGAATTCATACACAGTTTAAAGGTAATTTTGACGTTTTTGACGCTCTCAACAATGACATAGAAAAAACCAATGATATTTTATGTTCAACTACAGAAAATTAAGTGTTGCCATAAGCAATAATATCAATAACGTAAAGCTTTCGACATGATACTTCCTCACATGATAATTCATCACATAACTCACATTAACCTGATGAATTATGACTATATAAATGAGTATATAAATTCCACCTATACAATCAACATATATATGAATTTCCAGTAAGCATAGGCACAATAACCACCAATCAAGTAGTTTAGCGGCTACGCTAGGTTTGTGTAACATGGTTTGTGATAGAAAAGAAAATGCCCCCTTCGTAGCGCCTACTCGCGTCAAGGCAAGAAAACATCCCAGTTCTCAAGTAGTTTAGCGGCTACGCTAGGTTTGTGTAACATGGTTTGTGATAGAAAAGAAAGTGCCCCCTTCGTGGCGCCTACTCGCGTCAAGGCAAGAAAAACATCCCAGTTTTCAAGTAGTTTAGCGGCTACGCTAGGTTTGTGTAACATGGTTTGTGATAGAAAAGAAAGTGCCCCCTTCGTAGCGCCTACTCGCGTCAAGGCAAGAAAACATCCCAGTTTTCAAGTAGTTTAGCGGCTACGCTAGGTTTGTGTAACATGGTTTGTGATAGAAAAGAAAGTGTCCCCTTCGTAGCGCCTACTCGCGTCAAGGCAAGACAACATCCCAGTTTTCAAGTAGTTTAGCGGCTACGCTAGGTTCATGTAACATGGTTTGTGATAGAAAAGAAAGTGCCCCCTTCGTAGCGCCTACTCGCGTCAAGGCAAGAAAACATCCCAGTTTTCAAGTAGTTTAGCGGCTAAGTTAGGTTTGTGTAACATGGTTTGTGATAGAAAAGTGAATAAAATTTATAAAAAATAATTACTGAAATATATAAACATGTTTTTTTACGTTATTGATATTATTGCTTAATGGCAACACTTAATTTTATAAGTTAATATGTAATATCTTTGGTTTTTTCTATGATATTTATTGTCAGAAAGAGTCCAAAATGGCCTTTTATATTGTTTGTGAATTTAAAATTGTACAGTCGTTTAACTCAGTTAATATTGCCGAGTGTAACCTAATTCTTTCAGATTCGGATTTCCAAGCCCAAAGTTACTATAAAGATAATTAAATTTCTTCTTTCGGAGTATCGCCCATAAAAAGATGTGTCATTAATTCATTGCAGATTGTTTGTGTATCGAAAATTTTTAAGTCGTGTAATTCAGTTTATATTTGCTTGACCCAACCTAATTCTTTCAGATTCGGATTCCCCGGCCCAAAGTTAGTATAAAAATAACTAGTTTTATTTTTTAGGAATTTCGCCCATAAACCGAACTTTACCCTTTATTTATATGGAACAATTGACTTTTATGAAAGTCTAAATGAATATTCTATTTTTATAAGAAAAACTTTATTTTTATACTTTATTGAAGGTTATTCCCATCAGTGAAATATATCATATTAGAATAAGTTAACAATAATAATCTAAACGAAAATATGAAGACAAAGAAAAACAGAATTAATTAAAAATAAATTAAATAAACATTCTGTTTTTCTGTGTCATGTTCTCTTTCATATTTTCGTTTAGATTATTATTGTTAACTTATTCTAATATGATAAATTAAACTGTTTTTTACAAAATCCTTTATGATTTCGGCATTGGTTTTTGATAAAACCTTGCTAGCAATCAAATATGACCGAGTTACAATGTCTCCTAGTGGTTTTACGACCAGATTAGCTATATTGCGTCCAAACTTATCGGTTGTTTCATCAACTGTCGCCCATATATGTATATGAATGTTCTATTTTTTTTCTGATATCGTTAATTTCACTACAAAACACTTTATTTAAATACACTTTTTGGAGAGTAGATTCACTCGGTAGATCCATAGTCGAACATTTACAACACAAATATTTAAAAAAAAAAGACGGAAAATCAAATTGTCTAGTTTTGTCCGTGGGATATTACAACATATAAAAAACATAGCTAAATTAAAAAAGAAATCTATTTTAGACTTATCATTTGTCTTCATTATCAAATGATTTCTGCTTGAAACGTGCTTAGTTACTGTATATTTTTATAATTGTTTTAAAGAAATATCACACACGTCACAATAAATCACCCCACGATCAAATTTAAGTTCAAGATGGGGTTTTATCCACTTATTGATTAGATTAATTGAAGGTACTATAAACGCGGCCATGTTGATGAATACTAATTCGTAACTAACTTCGAAAAAATGAAATATTTCCTATCGGCTTGTCGTTTAAAAAGATTTGTTAAGACATACCGATACTATTGTCTCTTTTCTTTCCCATATTTGGTTCATTGAATAGAAAAAGACGAAATTATTACGATTGCCTACTTGACACGATAAACAAAAGTATCGGATTTCATCTTTCCTGTGCTGAGCTTCAGTTAACAAGTCAAGTGAAGTCATTTTTACCTCAAAAAGGACAAAGAGCAGTACGCCATATAATATTATTTTAGTGTGATTGATATAAACCTTTCAACATAACCTAAAATTTTGTATACAGTAGTTGAATCACAGTAGCTGACCTAAATAAGGGGTCTCCATACGGTACTGCCGCAGTACCAACTGCCGCAGAACTGACTAAAAATCGTATAGTCCTTAGTCAAAAGCGCCAGCCGTATTTTTATTATAATAACAATACGGCTGGCGCTTTTGACTACAGTTCTGCGGCAGTTGGTACTGCGGCAGTACCGTGTGGAAACCCCTATAGTGATACTGGCTTACATAGTGATATCAACAACGAAACTGGATTGTCTTATTAATATTTTTTTAAATTTTATTTTAACCTTGATTTCATAATCTATATATATAAAAATCAATGTATTTTTGGATGTTTGCCATTTGTGCGCTCCGAAACCATTCATCCGATTGCGATGAAATTTTCGGGATTTGTTGTTCACATGCCTGGGATGGTTTGTACGTACATAAAAGTGGGCTCTGGCGATATGAAATTTCTATGAAAATCCCATATTTCCTATCCGATTGCGCTGAAACTTTTGGGATTTGTTCTTCACATACCTAAGAAGGTTTGGACGTATACAAAAGTGAGCTCTGGCGATATGAAATTTCTATGCAAAATCCCTTGTTTCCTATCCGATTGCGCTGAAATTTTTGGGATTTGTTCTTCACATGCCATTTTTTACAGTTAATACCGCACAAGAGTCCCAACTGCTCCCGTCTGGAGCCAGTGCGACTATGGCATCCCCAATTGGGGTATGCTGTGAGGCTGAAGGTAGTGGAGAGGGAAAGGAGATGAAAAAAAGAGGTGGGGAAGTACCTGGCAATTCAGATCTGGCCACTAAACACGGCTAAAGCCATTTTTAAGCAACGTTTCAATTCTGAATGGTGGTCTTACACCAGGGCGATACTGAGAGTATCTTCCACTCTGGTACGGTGATGCCTGGGATGCCAGAGTCTCACTGGTTTCTACGTACACAAAATTGAGCTCTGGCGATATGAAATTTCTGTGAAAAATCCCTTATTTCCTATCCGATTGCGATGAAACTTTGGTGAGTTGTTGTGTGGACACAAAGTAAGGTTTCTTTATAGATAAATGTGAGCTCTAGGGTTATGAAATTTGTATGAAAATTCCTTTCTTCCGAACGGGAACGGGAAGGTAACGAGGACGCATCGGCAATACACACAGAGACAAACACTCTTTCTGTGAGTGGCATTGCAATGCATGCCGGACACTAGCTAGTGTAATATGTATAAAAATAAATTGGACAATTTGTAGAGCGCCGTTTTTGTGAAAAATCACCTCAAGGGCGCTTTACAATTCATCATGAATTCCTAGGTTCTATTTAATTTTATTATTTACAGAAAGATACAAAACCATACTTTTACCTGCAGGTCACTTCCGAAAAACACACTTTATTAGAAAGTTTATGCTTGGGAAAGAAACGATTTTGCATGTGGAGGGCATTATATATACTTTGTATGTTCTTTATGCGCTCCTAAACCATTCATCCGATAGCGATGAAATTTTGGCGATTTGTTGTTCACACACATGGAAAGGTTTCTATGTACCTAAAAGTGAGTTCTGGCAACATAATATGTGTGCATAAAATCAATTGTTTCCTATCCGATTGCAAAGAAACTTTGGTGAGTTATTGTGTGGATGCAAGGGAAGGTTTCTATATATAATGGTGAGCTCTGGTGTTTTGAAATTTGTAAAAAAGTCCCTTATTTCGTATACTATTCATCTGATTGCGATGAAACTTTGGCGAGTTGTTGTGCAAGTTGTTGTGCACACGCCTGGGAAGGTTTCTATACATAAAAGAGAGCTCTGGCGTTATTAAGTATGTATATATTTTTTTCCTTTACCATTCTCCCTATGGCAATGAAACTTTGGCCAGTTGTGTGGATGCTAGGAAAGGTTTTTGTAAATAATGGTGAGCTCTGCGTTATGAAATTTTAATTAAAATTCCCTTTTTTCTATATCATTCATCCTATTGTGATGAAACTTTGTTAAATTTTAGTGTTGCGCGCGATAAGTGTCAAAACAAGCAGGGCGAGAAGGGGAGGGGTAACAAGGGAAAGGGAATAAAAATAATAACATGACATTTATATACCGCATTTTTGTGTTATTTCACTTCAAGTGGAACGGGGACGCGTGGGTAAGGACACGTAGGATTATCACTCTTTCTTTAAATGGTATAGCAACGCATGCAGGGCAGGCGCTAGTATTTCATTAAAAAAATACAATCGATATCACAAAACATTCAGACTGAAAATCCAATATATATTTAGGCACAAAAATGTGGTTATTTACCGTATGAAAATTAATTTCTTTAAAAAATAATGTAAAATTGAGAATTTGTTCAGACCAAGCCTCCAGTATGTATACTATATGCAGCTGCAAAAGTACTTTATGTTTAAAACAAATTTAACCAATTGAATAACGATAATTTAATTGTTTTGCCTTTAATACTGAGCGGCCCTGGAATTCTTCAAAAAGCCACCGCGTTTCCGGATACTAGGTAATATTATATTTTGTACCCTCAAAGTACACGCCATCCAATTAAAAGTTTGTTGAAAATTTTTATTTTCACATGCGCAAAATGTCCGGGTTAAAATTGATGGTAAGCTTGTGATGGTCCAACCCCTTACTTGGGTTTTAATACCTCTCCTCTCACGCGTTTCGATCTCCGGACGGTAGACCCTTCTCTCGTACTGTATGATTCGCCAATAATGTCTTGAATCATGACTCGTTTTCCCACCCCTGTGACTGTTTTCTCCTTCCGGGAAACTTTACAATAAACCCTTTCCTTTACGTTGTGTATTTTTTGTTTCAAAGGTACAAGAAAATCTAGAATAGGTATTTAATGTTTATATGTGGTAACTTTTGGTTCTTTTAGGTAAGGTGTGGAAGAATTTCTGTGTATCTCTTAAACGTATGAAGGATACTTACTGTCTAAATCTATCCTAAATATGTCCCCATTACGTTCCTAATAATGTACGTTGTTTTAATACTCTCGCAGTACCCCCTGTAGTTCTTGGGAGTCAATAAAGTTGATTTTTTGACCCTAATAGACATCCTAATAGATTTTAAAATACATACCTAGAATGTTTCATTTAGTTATTTGGCGGCTCCTTCGCATCGCTCTCCATGGCTGGACCCTATACATAATTGTGATAATATTTTATTGTTAGTAAACGCAAAATTCGTATCTAAGATGGAGAGGATAAGGGAGGAATGGAATGGATCATGCATTTTTTGCAATCTAGTACTGGCTCCTCCACTTGACCAAATTGACCAGGTGGTCGGCTCTCCGGACACAACCTCCCGACCAAAGCATGTCAAGGCTATACCCATGGCACCCAGAAGATCTCTTGACGACCAACCAGTTACCCGGACCCTTCCATAACAAAGGAAGGATGGCATGCCTTCAAATCTTTCCCAATCAACCCCAGTATCGAACACCTCCGGGACTACGTTACTGGCTCTAGAAGGGGTAATCCAATTCGTCCCTTGTCAAGGCTCTATTCGCGAAAATGTGGCTACAGCTTGTGATAGACAGATCCATCCTCCTGCATGACCGATCCAGCGTGTAAAACCACCTCTAGTAGCGGACATAGAACTTAAGTATTGTCTAAACGCTATGTTTGCTTCTAGGTCGATAGGATTGAAAAATGTGCAGACGCTGCAAGGTTGTTTCCGAAAAATGAACTGTTTATGCTCCTCCCACACTAACTTGCGGCAACCCGAGATGCTTTTGGCCAAGATGCCTCCGTCAGCAAACCGCGTCCTTACATACCGTTTGGCAACTCATTTCATATCGATTAACAATCTTACACCTAAATATAAGAAGTGTAAATAAAAACATGGATGAATTTCTTGTATCTCTAAATACACTCTGTTCACAACCAGATTTTATAATATTATTCGAAGCCCATATACATTCGAACATAAACATACCAATTATTCCCAACTACAAATAAAAATATATGTAACAAAAGCAATATGTAACAAATTATCTATAAATTTACCGATATCAACGTTATCGAAATACCCATATGTAACGTAAACTGTCTTTCAATCAATTTTAATGTAAACATTAGGCCCTTTAATATAATCGCTATGTATCGCACACACAGTTCCAATGTACAACTATTTATAGAAGAGTTAAAAAAAAATCTCTGTAATAAGAATACTTTAAATTGTATATTAATAGGTGACATGAATATTAATATTGGTCCAAATAATCACTGTAAAAATGAAATTGGTTATATAGACTCGATGAATGAAATGAATTTTATGTCATGTATAAATAAGTTTACAAGAGAAATTGCAAAACAAGCACCATCGTGCCTAGATCATATTTGTACCAGTATTAAAAACACAGATAAAATTAAATCTATCATATGGAAAAACGATATAACAGATCATCATACGAATATATTTGTTTATGATCTATGTAAAAACCTAGAAATTTATGATCCTGGAAAAAATATTAAAATCATTTCTAAACTGAACTATCATAAATTAAATAATAAATTACGCAATGAATCATGGACATCAATATTAAATTGCCAAAACCCTGATATATGTGCAAATTATTTTGAAGAAACATTAACTACTAATATCGCTGACTGTACCACCTATATTAATCTCCAAACTAATGCTAAATTAAGGAAAATTAAACCATGGATTACGCAAGGTCTAATCATATCCATCCGGAAAAAGGAAAAACTCTTCATTTAAACAAAAAAAAAAACCAAACAATAATCAAATTAAAACTGAATATAAAATATTTCGAAATAAACTCACAAAAATTATTAAAGATACGAAAGAAAAATATTACAAAGAAAAAATAACCCTTACAAAGGAAAACACTAAAAAAACATGGAACACCATAAACGAAATTATGAATAAAAATAATAAAAATAAATCAATTATAAATCTTATAAACAACAATGGAACCACACTAAATGCTATCCACGAATCAAAGAAGTGTGCAAATATTTTCAATAATTTTTTCGTAAACGTCGGACAAAAACTTGCTTACAAAATTGATCAAAATTATCAACCAGATGATATACATGAAGATAAAATAAGTGAAAACAATCTATCAGTTTTTAAATCGATTACGGAGGAAACTATTGAAAACATAATAAAATCACTAAAAAATGGTGCTGCACCTGGATATGATGGTGTAACTATAGAAATCCTAAAAAAATGTTCTAATTCACTAACAAAATGTTCTAATTCAGTGGGGTCTAACCTTGCGGAAAACATCCTAAGTGTCACCAAGGAAACTGAAGATTCACTGGCATCGGCAATAGAAACAAAACACAATTCTTTTTCCTTTCAATTTTCACCTACGACAAATGAAGAGGTTTTAAAAATTATTGACAATCTCAATAATACACATTCGAAAGGTCCTGACGCTCTTAACACTCATATACTTAAAATCATTAAACACAATATTGCATCACCTTTATCGAACATCTTCAATAAAAGCTTTTCTTCAGGGGTTTTCCCCGACCATCTAAAAAAGTCTTTAGTGGTACCGATCTACAAAAGTGGACCTAAAAACCAAGTGGGCAATTATAGGCCAATATCCCTGTTAAGTGCTATCTCAAAAATTATAGAAAAAATATTTAAAAATAGATTTAGTAATTATGTAGAGAGCCGAAAACTTTTAGGCAAAAATCAGTTTGGCTTTCGGCCGGGGAGGGGAACGGACGATGCTATAGCGCAACTTACAGAACATATTTCTAGAAATATAGATCGCGGAAAGAAAAACATTGCACTGTTCTTAGACTTAGCCAAGGCTTTTGATACGATTTCACATAAATTACTCCTCAAAAGATTAAAAAATATTGGCATTGTAGGAATGCCCTACGAATGGTTAAAGAGTTACTTAACAGGTAGAAGCCAGCAACTCAAATTGGGAAAAATAGTAAGTAATTCACTAGACACTAACTTTGGGGTACCGCAAGGAAGCACATTGGGACCTCTTCTATTTATAATCTACATAAATGAGTTATGCGACCTAAAAGTAGGCGGAAAAATTATAACATTCGCTGACGATACGGTAGCTATATTTGAAGGAGACGACTGGACTCAAACACATAAACATGCTGAAAGTGGAATCAATGCGATAAAACAATGGCTTGACAAAAATCTACTTACATTAAATATAGCTAAAACTAAATACATAAGATTCAGTTCAACTATAATAGGACAACCTAGTACATCATACACAATAAAAACACATAAGACTAACTGTAATTCCGATAATATTGATTCTAACTGCAACTGTGAAGCTTTGGAGAGTGTGAAAAACATCAAATATCTAGGCGTTATTATAGACAATCATCTTAAGTGGAAATTTCACATCGACAAACTTTCAATAAGGGTAAGAAAATAGATCATGAATTCTTTGTATTACGAAACATAATCAAACAACAAGACTTAAGAAAAATATATTTCGGATTATGCAACCCCATCTTAACGTATGGTTGTATTGGTTGGGGAGCGTCAGGTAGAACAATTTTAGATCCATTAGTGAAGGCCCAGAAATCCATAATTAGAGTCATTATGCGTAAACCCTATAGGTTTTCTAGCGATCAGCTCTACAAAAAATTTTATGTACTTGATGTTCGTCAAAACTATATAAAAAAGGTTATTATCCACGTACATAAAAATGTAGAAAATCTTAAGCAAATTGACCATAAATATATAATAAGAAGTCACACCAGAAAGGATCTCGTGGTCCCAGGGAGCAATTCGGCAAAGTTTCAAAAGACATATACATATCTGGGACCAAAATTGTATAATAAAATCCCACCAGAATTAAATATTAAAACATGTAAAATGGCATGCATCGGTACAATAATAACTAAATGGTTGATAGACTTAGGTAGGATTGAGTCTGAAAAATTATTAAATAATGTCATTAAAAACTTAAAATTACACATGGCTAACTATTAATGGCACAATCAGTAAAAACTTAGTATAGTATATTTAAACTTAGTATATGTATATTTAATCTACAAAAAAAAAAAAACAATATTTTGTTTTTTCTTTTTTTTTACAGAAGACATTTTTGGCATTTTTCACCAGCATTTGGTTCCTTAGAACAGGCAATCTGCCTAGCTAGGAACTAAAAACGTACAAGACATAATAACACTTGTACACATTTTAATATCTACAGTTATTTGAAATATTATTATTATTATGTAATTTTGCTGTATAAATGTAACTAATGTAATAATAAAAAAAAAAAAAAAAACTAACTAAACCAATTACTGATATAATTAATGTAAGCATTGAAAATGGAATATTCCCATTAAATTACAAAAAAGCCATTGTAACACCTGTGTATAAATCCGGAGATTCGATATAAATAAACAATTACCGCTAGCTAAAATAGTGCTTAAGTATATTCATTGTCCTCCGTAAAGCTTTTGACAGTGTTTCACACACTCAAAATTAATCAACAAACTAAATAATATAGGAATAACCGACAAAGCTAAATCGTGGATAAATAGTTATTTATATCAAAGAACACAGCAAGTGAAAATAAATAACGAGTTAAGTGATATAGAAAAAAATAATTTTGGAATCCCACAAGGAACTGTACTGGGCCCAATAATATTTCTATTATATGTAAATGAACTTTTTGAACTCCCAATCGTCGGAAAGATTATATCTTATGCGGATGATACAGTATTAACAATTGAAGAAAACTCTTGGAAAGAAGCCAAAATATCGGCAAATAATGCAATAAATATCATTAAACAATGGTTTGACAAAAACTTACTTTCTTTAAATGTTGAAAAAACTCATTTTCTACCTCTGAGCCTAACAGAACATATTTCAAATATAAATATAAACATTAAAGTTCACGACAGAAACTGTCTTAAACTTAAAATCACACCCTGTAACTCAAATTGTATACATATTAGTAGTAAAGAACAAATAAAATATCTTGGAATAATTATCGACAATAACATTAAATGGAAAAATCAAATAAACTCCACAATAGACAGAATGAGAAAACTAATATATATATTTTTCAGACTTAGAAATACTATCACATTAAAAATATTAAAAGAAATTTACTTTGCACTTGCGCACTCGGTATTACAATATGGAATCATAGCTTGGGGGGGTGCATATAAATCATCCCTTCTCCCACTCGAAACAATTCAAAAAATTCTTATAAAAATTATCCTAAAAAAACCGTATTACTTCCCAACAACAAAGGTATTCCAAGAATTCCCTGTTCCCCCACTTACAAAAATTTACGAAAAATAGCACTACTTCAGCTACACAAAGATATATTTAAAAAAAATATTACCCCACTGCTAAATATTAGCATAAGGAATACTTCTATTGGTGGATTAACTATACCACCCATACGAACCACAACAGCACAGAATCACTATGTATATAAAGGAATACAATTATTTAATCAATTACCCGCCGATATGCGAACAGAAAAAAATTACGACAAATATAAAAAAAAATTAAATCATATTTTGGTAGTCCCACCATATAATTTTAACTTTTATTAGATATGTTTTTGACTGCTTGTTATTCCAAAGGTTTTATGTACATCCTATATATATATATTTTGTTTAATTACCCTTATAATCTTTAAAAAATATGTTATTAAGTCTAAATCTATTCATAAGTTAAGTTCTTAAGTTTGTTATAAGGATTTGAAAAAAAAAAGTTATTATCAAGTTGTCCTCTCCTAAACACAAGCACTTGCTTTATTAGGAGAGTATATAAAATATGTAATATTAGAATGAAATAAACTTATTGTAAAAAATTTACTGAATAAAAAAAAAAAAAAATATATATATATATATATATATTTTTTTTTTATATATATATATATATCCGTCTCGTCACGCCCATTCTCTCGACACGGTTCCGCGGAAGGGAATTGCTTCCAGCATCTCGCGTGACCCGATCAGTCTATGGTGAGCATCCTCTCCTAACAGGACAATGTGGGAAGACCCTTACCGATGGACCACACATTGACACATATGTATAGCCTCGGTGTCATCGTCACATTGTTCAACCATAAAGTTTAAAAGGCGCAATTCAACAAATAGGAATTCAAAGGAGTACCCGTTAGTTTTAAATTTACGTTTCACTCTCGGAGTGTTTAGGTTGTAGACAGTCGCTTTCTATTGGGTATGTCGTATACCCCGATGGACTCCCCATTTGGTTTAGGGTTCACAGGGATGTAAGCTTCATTTTTTCTCTCCTCGCCGTTCCGCCACCAGCTGTCTGGAAAAAAAGGTCACTGCCCTTGGTGATAACAACTGTTTAACATATTTTGACTCATATCCTGAAATAATATTATAAAATTTTGTCAATTATTTAAATCTTCAGTTTCCTGAGGCAGCTTCGGTTCTCTCATCTCTGCGTCGCGTTTCAGGATGGCCTGGGAATTTTAATTAGGTATAACTTAAACTTACCGAGTACGTAATTGCTAAAAATCCCGGTCGGAGATATACACGACCAATTATCTTAATTACGCATGCCGTAGACCTGTGGAGAAAACAAAACTTCCTACGAATTTCTAAACTCTACACTACCAATTGTCTGACCTAAAATTAAATTAATGGTTAAATTTTTGCTTGATGTATCTTTATCTAGGAACCCGAATCGTTGTATATTTTATTTTTTTTAAAACCTCATTTTTATTTAAATATGCAACTAATCGTACTTTTATTTGTAACTAAATATGATAAATAACCACTCGACGCCGTTGGTGTGAGCTTTCACAAATTGAACGTTTTCGTGGATTACTATGTTCTAACTATTGAAATTTAAATATACCAAATTCGATATCATTCCTGACTCCCGAACCCTTGCTGAGATTATTTAAATCTAGTTAAGTTTATTATTAATTTCGTTCTTTCGCGGTCTATCACGACATTTTTATAAAAGGGATGAAATTTATTATTGCAAAACTAGGGCCATTATTGTAATCCTAGAACGACTGTTTATTCCTTATTTACTTTAAATTAAGTTAGTTAAGTCCCTCCCTATCCGAATTAGCACCATTTATTATTATTAAAATTCAAGGCCGCTATTTTTATTTAGGATAAATATTTATAGATATCTTTTATCTCTCTACATAAAACGATAACAATCGCGAACTTTTACCAACGATTATTTTTGTGAATAATTAACACAACACCGGATAAGATATAAGACCGTCATTCTCATAATACGTATTTACCGATTTTTATTTCATCCCATCGATTGGATAATTATTATTATTAGAATTTATTGATTTAATTAATAACCCCTTTTAATCGATTAACACTTTTCACCACTGACTCGTGAACTAAGTCATGTATTTTCCACTAAATCTAATTCACTAACACTTGCAAAGCATAATCAACAAGGTGAATTCAACACTACACAGTCTCGGTTTTTCTAAGTCCAGCAATCAATTCCCAACACTTTCCGATACACGCACGATTTTCACAGTCCTTCTTCTCCCGAGATATCACTCCGAACTCCCCCTCCCTGACCAATCTACGTCTTTAATACCCCGTTTCTCCCATCAATCAAATATAAATTTTGCAATTCACAACCTTAGCAACGCGCAACATCGTCTTTGTTCCATACCACTATCCCATACCGTCGGTTCACCCTTTTTCCTTCTAACGTCCCGTTCCGATCGACCCGCCTCCCTACGACGACACTACTCTGTTGCAATCGATCAGGGGCGTATTTGGGTCTAAACATTTAATTCCCACACGAGTCTCCGCAGGATTAGTTAATATAATCTACCTTTTATCATGTGACTAATTAATTCAACTTTTCTCTAAAATTTATAGTGTCCGTTCTACTCCTTTTTAATTTGCTTCCAAATACGGTGTATCCAGAATATTCGATATAACCGCCCTACTTTCTTGGCTTAACCCAAATCCAATTTCAACTCATTAACCTACAACATATCCCGTCAGTTATCCACTAAGCATTCATTATTATAAAATTCTCCCAACACGTCACCGCACATATATTCCGTCGTTTTAACATTTGGCTATGGATTTTCTAATAAATTTGTGAATGAATATCCTTTATCGAACGTACCGCTAGTGTGCACACGCAGCTGTATTCGTTTCTGGCTATATGTCGCATTTCTTGTGTTCGTATACAATTTTAACATTTCCCGCGTTCGCAAATGCCCATGTGCAACCTCTAATCACTTGACCCCCCCCCCCCAGCTAAGTCGTGATGCTCGTAAGACCTTATTTTATAATAATCTAAACTTTTATGACCTCGATTCTCTTTTCTCACGGGCTATAACCACTGCCAAGATCCCATTCCAACCCTGCCTTCGAACGTTTTTTTTCCCCTTTCCTAGTTCCTCCTACATATTACATCCCTCTCTGGCACCAAAACCGATAAATCCCCCGTAGTTGCTCGCCTAGTGATCAAGAAAATACTTGAGTTTTCAAATAATTTAAAATCCTGACAGGTCGTTAAATTTTATGCTTTTTCACTAATTTCTTTCTCCTATCATCTGTATGTAAAATCAAGTGATGATTTCAGCTTAATGCGTACCTTAGAGACCCAAAATCATGTCAGATATTTCGCACTCGAGACCCACTTAAGTAACAAGAGATCGTAAACCTTCCCTTCCCTCTAAACTAACGGACAAAAATCCAATACAAAATCTTAGATTTCATATGGTCACTAACATGAATTAATTTCCCTCGACTACCTCGAAGAGATCGGCTCCTGTGGGTTTTCCACGTCTAACACTTTCCCCCATCATCTACCTGCAGAATCTGCTAGAAATTTGTCTGGAAAAGGTGGTAACGACCTTCAATGTCTACTCCCGTTTCACGATTACTAAGTAATCGAGATCGCTTGTTACTTTAGTTAATTAACGCATGATCTTTGTCTTTTTGAATTTTCCGCCACCGAGATCCCCGCAAAACTTCCCGATTCCAGACGTGAAATCAACTGTTGCTGATTCCCTCCTGCTTCCATAAAAATACGATTTATGACCAAGTTAGAAGTGGTTCTATCCCCTTAAAATAACTGTCTGGCCAAACCGTGAGATAATCTTGGTATCTTAATTTTGCAAATCCCTCACCCCACGCCCCCAGCCTGTGATTGGTTTAAGACGCACCTACTGTCCCCATCTCTATTCTGATTGGATAGTCGTTTTTTTTTCCTAACTAGTTACACCCCTTCGTGGCAAGGAAATCCCAAAAATTTAAAAAGATTCCTTTAATATTGATTTTAAAACCAACCGAAAGATGTCGATAGTGTGATCATATTCTCTATTTAAAAAAAAAATTTACCCACCTATACCGGAGTGAAACAGGTTCATCACAAGCTTAACTTTATATTTCCTAAAAAACACGACTCTTAAATCGTCATTAAATTCAAAAAAACTTTCACTTAAATATTACTTTTATTTTAGGAAATTGATAATGTCTCTTGTTTAAATATATCAAAACTTTCAAAGGCCGTTTATTAATCAGCCCTTTTATGGAGACCCCTTCTTATAAATTTGTCCAGAAATTAGAACCGGCGAGCCCATGGGCCCATGACCACCGCCGCACAGAAGACCAACTTCTTATGGAAAAAATCAATTATTGGAACATCGTTACAAATGAAGTAAAGTGGGTGTTTACATGTCTATGATATTTACAGTCTTCCTAACAAACGTTTAGGCAGCTAAAGTGTTCAGCAACCCTGGTTTGAATGTTTCTAGCCGTTTTACCAATATACAATGCTTGGCAACAATTACATTTCAGCTTATAGATGCCAGAAGGCTTAAATTATTTTCTTTATGCTTAGAATTTATGAAAAATTTAACTATGTTATTATTAGTGTGAAAATTCCTAATTAATTAAACACAGTATTAAGTCAATGGTAACATTAGGTATTTAAGTTTGGTATGATTAAAGGAAATTTGACTGTTTGCCAGGAAGACAAATTGTTTACAGCTTAAAATATATCTCGGACGTTCTCACACAACTATCCACGTAACTCTTTATCAACTCAATCTGCTCGTGAAATTCTAATGGAAGTTTCTTCTCTTCCTAGTTCTAGTATTTATTTATTTTTTGCTTCTTCACAATTTAAATACATTTTTAACACGTAATTATTAACCCCACTAGGGTTCGCCTGTATCGTGTATATATTCAATAGGCCTTTTTTATACGAGGTTAGGAACTGAGGAAAAGTTCTCCTTAAATATTTTTTTTCAAACTCAATTCTAGCTTCCAAAAAAGCATATTTTTCTCTTATTTATGAAAAAAAAACAAAATTTTCCAATAAATTTGTAAGTTGGTACATATACCTATCAATTATTTAATGATATGCTTTATATTTTATGAAAGTTCTTTTAAATTTCAAATAAGGAATTACACAATTTGTACAAAGAAATTCACTATCTCAATGAAAAATATTTTTTAAAACTTTCTTTCTTTCAGGCAGGTAGGTACCTAACATAATAAGAAAAAATCGAATAGTAAAGTTCAAATAAACACGACGACTACACATCTTAATAATCTTTACTGAGCCACTAAAACGGCCACCATCTTGAACCGGAAACGGAAGGTAAATTTTTTTTTACATAGGTACAGAAGAAAAGCAAAACGGTTGAGCTAAAACGAGACTTCACTAATCTCAGTCAACAAAGCAGTATGTACCTACCTAGAAAAGTATACTTTAGAATTTACGTAAACATATAAAAAATACATACCGTTTTCGTGAAAAATCACCTAAAGGGTAATTATTTTAGTCAACCACGTCTTAAAAGATAAAAGTAGAGTGTTTCAAAAATGACAAAAAAAACCCTGCACATACATCACCAATATTTGAATCGAACAAAAAAGAACTTAAATTTATGTGAGCCTGATTGTTCAATTTCCAGATGATGTGTTCAATATCCAAAATTATCGTTAATTATTTTCAACCCATGTTTAACATCCATCTTTAAAAATCATAATAGGGGTACATTATAGCTTTAGTCTGTGAGAATTGATGTTTAAACGGTTCATTTCATACAACTGTAAAAAATTAAATGACCAAAGCAGAGAATATTTAAGAATTTTCCTGTAAAAAGAAAAATAAACCTAAAAAAATAATGGAGTAAAATTTGCTTAATGGTCAATTGAATATACAAGCAAGCACTGGGGCTGCGAAATATAAATTGTATTTACATAGAAACTTAATAGTTTTGGAACTAGGAAAAATAAAGGCGAAGTTGGAATTTGGTTTGTATTGGTAGAAAGAATAACAAGATAATTTCGTTGTTAGTTTTTGGGGTGTTATGCCGTGTTGCGCTACCTCCTACTATAGCCGACGTTTCGGACAGCGTTGCAGTGTCCATCATCAGGGCAGATCCGGTAGATCCGACGATGTGTGAACATCGTCGGATTGCTTTTGGCCGTGAAAATCTAAAAACTTATCCAATAACAAGATAGATTCAAAAGATAGCAAGATAGCTTCGATAGCTTAATAAGTTTCTCTTGAATTTCAAAGTTAGCAAATTAATGAACGCCTGATTATATAAGACGCGAGAAGTATGGAGCGAAGACAAGTTAGAAAGAAATGTGGTTATTTTCAGATAACAACAGACGGAGTCGGCCAGAGGGGTCCAGAAGTGAGACAGAGGGGTCCCGAAGAAGAAGGTCTTAAAAAAAATATATGTAACTAATCTATTGATATTCTGACGAATTTGTAGTTGTCTCATGAATTCCGAACTCAAATAATAATACTTTATATATAAATGAATATACGAGGTTAGGCTGAAAAGTAATGCACACATGCTTGTACAGCGCAAACAAAATGACCTTCAGAAGCGCGCCAAGTGGAATATGGAAGTAACATTCCTCCTCTATATGTACGTGGAAGTTAGAGGTCGTTGAATCATCCAGTGTATTTTGAGAATCGGAAGTATAGAGACGTGTTTTAGTGTTATGTCAACGCAAGGTAAACAGCGTGCTGTTATCGAATTTTTAACCGCTGAATAAGTGACTCCTACTGAGATTCATCGTCGTTTAAAGGATGTTTATGGTGACGATGCTATTGATAGGTCTACTGTAAATCGATGAGTAATAAAATTCCATGTTTGTGAACCTGGAAAAGCAATAATTGTTGATGAAACACGCAGCGGACGTCCGATTTTGATACAGACATAAACAATGAGAAGTGCGTTGTGGTCAATGGAGAATACTTTGAAGGTGATCAAAATTTGGTGTAAAAATATTGATAAATAAAGAAATTATGACGAAATTCCTATTTCTTTTGGGTCCCCCTCTTATATAAAAATAAGGGTTTTTAAGACTCTGAATGATTAAAATTTTTGAATAATTTAATAAATTTTGATTATTTAATTCAAATATTAAATATTTTTAATTTAAAATTCTTTGATGATAGAGCACACTTACATGAAAAAGTATTTAATTATTATTTTGTAAGTAATGTATCGTATTTAAAATAAGTTCATATATTTACCACAGTTTCAGGAAATCGGCAACTTTGTTAATCCAACTCCAAGAGCTCTCAACGTTTTAATTTTAATTAGACTTCAAAATAAATTAAATTATTTCCCAGTTTTCGATACTCAATTTAGATACGTCGTGATGTTGCCGCGAACCCCCATAAATTTAATTTAAGGGAGGATTGTGAAAAACCTTCCCCGCTAAATTCGCTTCGGTTAGTAAAATATTGTTTGTTTAACTAAATTCGGTGTTCATAAAGTGTAAATAAAAGTTATATCGGTTTATTATACCAGAGTGAGCAGGAGGCGCCTGTAGGAAATTTGAAATATTAACGAAATTTTTCAAGTAGAGTTTGGGAATTTCTTTGTCAATTAAGACATACCAAATTTACAACGAAATTGAAGCTGTGTGGCCGTGAAAATCTAAAAACTTACCTGTGTGAAGAGTTTTTTTTTGTTCTTACCTTTGTCATAAAATGGGGGTTGTTGCGGTGGTAGATATTGAGCGTCTAGTTCAGGGGTCTCCAAACTTTCCAGCCTTAGGGCCATATTGATTACTCTAGTAAGTTCTAAGGGCCAAAACCGTTTTAATTTTCAAATTAATAAATTACTTTGTTTTTACCACTATATTTTATTATAAAAAACCCGACATGTTTCGTAAGCCAAGCTTACTTCATCAGGGTTTTAATAATACATTTTTTTATTTTTTTTTATAATCAATCATAGTGGTAAAAACAAAGTAATTTATTAATTTGAAATAAAATGGTGCCAAAAAATAAGTTAACTGTTTTAGAAGAAGTGACGTTTTACTGAATACTTGGAGCAGGTGGATGAGTTTGTGTATCTGGGTAGTATGTTTACGAAAGATGGGAAGGCTGATAGAGATATTGAAAGAAGGGTGAATGCCGGTAACTCCATTAATGGAGGACTGAATGCCGTTGGCGGTAATAAAAAAACTGTCCAAAGACGCGAAACTAGCCGTCCATAATGGAGTGCTGGTACCTACCCTGATGTATGGCAGTGAGGCATGGAACTGGCAGAGGAAGGATGAAAGCAGACTGAATGCTGTAGAAATGAGATCCCTGAGGCGAATGTGTGGTAAAACCATGTACGATCGTGAGAGAAACGTGGATATCCGCAAAGAATGCAAGGCTGATGTAAGCGTGATGTGTAAGATTAAGAAAGGGACTCTCCGATGGTTTGGGCATGTAGAGCGAATGAACGAGGAAAGGAGTGTAAGGAGAATATATGATGCAAATGTGAATGGTAGAAGAAGTCGGGGACGCCCGAGGAAGACATGGCACGACCAAGTGAATCAGATACTTGAGTCAGGCCATGTGAAGAGTCGGAATAATAGAAGAGCATGTATGAGACGATGTATGAATGTGAACGAGGCAAAGAGTGTGTGCCAAGATCGAGTTGTGTGGCGGTCCGTCCTCTCTGCCTACCCCCTGCGGGGAAACGGCGTGATGGTTAGTTAGTTAGTTAGTTAGACGTTTTAATTTTATTGCTATTTTCTATAAATTTTAGAATAGTCGCCGGGTACGCGCCCTGAGCGGGCATTTGCTTGCTAAATTCACTAGTTCAATTACTACTGTGTTATACTGTATTGTCACAATTTGACAATTTGCATAAATTTCTGTTTTTGGTACTATTTACTTGTGTGAGAAGACATTATCCAAAATGAAGTACACAAATAATGATTACAGATCTAAGTTGAGAATCATGAGCATCTTAAATCTCTTTTAATAATTGGTACAAGTTAAATTGGTCCAAAACTGCAAATTATTGTCGTATCGCATTACATTAGTATTTTATACGTTATAATGTTTATAAGTATGTTTTATGTTTGAAAACCTATAATTTTATTGCTTACAGTCCAATTGATTCGCAGTCAATCTATCTGCGACTACACCCCGTATGTTTTGTATTGTTGAGCAAAAACAAAAAGTATAATTTTTGACATCTTGCTAAAATTACAAAAATCATATTTTTTTTTGATTTCAACCTATCGGATCTATTATTACAAAGTAAGGGAAAATAGAGATCATATCCTGGACTAAGTTCGTATTACTTTGTTCCTTATTATTAAATGAAATTTTTTTTTTTCTTAAATTTAAATATTTTCTTGCTGAATCATTATTACGTTACCGAATTTATAAAATGAATAGAATTTAATTTAATTCAGAGATATGGAGTCGGAGATATTTTAAGGAAACCGAATTCGCACAATTTGATTATTTTTTGGTGAATATTCTGCTCACCACCATCCTTAGAAAACAATCGGCTTTATTTTTCCGACTTTCAAAATTTTCTTTCGATTAACATTTTTATCATATTCTTTCCTTGTCTTATTCTTATCCTTCTTGTTATTTTTCACAAAAATAATATTTGCAAATTTTCCAAATCTTATTATTATTATTTTCATATATTTAAAAAAATGAAATATTTTATTTTCAATATTATAAAATATTTATTTAATTCACGGATACTCGGTTCCAATATAATAGAAAAAAACACAGTCACAGGAACGTCAATTTTCGTGCAGTGGTATAAAGCACCTGACAAACCTATGCAGACATTTAGCGGATCAAGGATCGAATCCAATGAAAACCAAAACAAAATATTTTTATTTTTGTAAAATCAATATCCAATCATTAAACCACTCCAAAATGAAAACACAAAAGAATGCGACATCTAGCGAATCCGAAGAAGAAAACACAAATACTAATAAGATGACCAAAATGCATAGGAAGAGGTGCACTGGAATTCAACGACAAAAATATGGAAAAAATCATTCTTCACATTGATAAACAAAGTGCTTCGTAGTCTCCCCACTCTTGTCTACTTTTTTTCTGAAGGTTTCACTAGACGCATGTGACACATTATGCATTTTTTACTATATTCTTGTGCTGTGACATGCTATTATTGAATATTACTAAGTATAAAATGAAGTCGCTTATGCCGTATGTGCGTTAAATCTTTTAAACTATGCAACGGATTTTCATGCAGTTTTCACCAGTAGATAGAGTGATTTACGAGAAAGGTTTTTAGGTATATAATTTGTCAAGATTTTGTGTAAATTAGTTGAAATACATAATATTTCAAATAGGTCAAACGGCAGCGGGCAACGGGCAACGGGCAACGGGCAGCTTGGTGTGGATTTGATTTAAGAGATGGCGTTGGTTATAAAGGTTTCGTTAGCCACAGCAACGTGTGGCTGGGTCTGCTAGTATTAAATAAATATCATGGGGGTGTCATAGTCTCATTCCCTGCTGTGGGTGATTAAATATAAAGAGCTGTTTGTTTTTGAGGGCTGTATAATAATCATTTTAATTAAAGCTCGTATGTGAAGTAAATACGTTCAGTAATGGCCGTAAAAGCAGTAAGCGTGCGAAATTGAATATTGTTTTAAACTTCGAAAAACTCAACGAATACCTCCGCGAAATTGGTCTAATGTGACAATAAAGGCTTTATTATTATTACCATCACCCACCGAATAGATAACACACTAGAAAATGTCTTCGTGGGCGTGTTTTGTGATTCAAAAATCTGACCATTCATCGCTTATATTTCAAATTTTGAATTCTATTTCACCTTCGTTATGAAATTCAAATAAAATTTAAAGCGTGAGAGAGACACATTGGCAAGAACCAAAAATCTATTTAGAAGGCGTGTGGTCCTCAAATTTTACTACGTTTTATTTTCAAATTTTACATTTTGGGAGATGGGTATGGGTACCGCCGCCCCGAGAACCATTTATTGGATAACCAAAACCACTGCCATAGGTCACCCCAAGTGGTTCGCTACGTTTGGTGACATATCAGGGGTGCCCGCGTTCATAGGGTGCGGTTTGTCAAGGCCTTGGCAACCGATGTGTCTGCCCACCTACTACGTGGCAGACCGTATCGAGAGAGACTTTTTGATGAGGTATTTTGACCTCTCCAGCCAGAATCCTTCGACTCTGCGCCTTGCACGGAAGTTGATGGGGTGGATTCATAAGTCCGCCACTCCTGGGCACGCCGACCCCCAGATTCTTACCCACCTCTCATACCTATTTCCTTCTCACGACTCCTCTTCTTACCTTTCTTAAAAAACTCTTCACACAGCATCCCCTAAGACGACATAGGCCCTGAGAGAAACTATTTTCCTCAAGGTCAAAAAATTCTTGTGTTAAACGATGAAGTAAGTAAACATTTAACAGAAAGTGGTGGGACCCTTCCAACTTTTTTCTTTACTCTTACATACATTTGCCTGACATCGTATACCGCCATTCCATTTGAATTTCATAACGATGACGAAACACAGTTCTGTCATTGAAATTAAGGTCCGATTGGACAAACTTTTGAATCACGAAACACGCCTATCTGATATTTCTTGTCTTCTTCTATATTCTATGCCACCACCTAATTAGAAGGCGTACAATTAATCCAATTAAGAATTTAACTGCCAATTGCGAAAACCTTTCATTGGTCTCTGAAGAAAAGTGTTACAATAATAATAAACATAAAATTGTAGAGGGTTTGCCCAAGTCTTGAAGTTTTCAGTACTAAAACACACAGCTTGCTAAGACTTTCTTTCTAATAGCATTTTTCGTTATATTTATTTAGTTTTATTCTTGCTTATTAGCCGTTCTATTTATCAATACCAAAGTTAACTTAGTAAGCGTTCAAAAAGAGAAAGAATTTTTATAGAAAAAAAATAACACGGTTTGAAAGGGAAATATTTAAATAGAGGTTAATCAATAGAATGAGTGAATATAGGTTAATCTCGCTCTCATGAGGGGTGGGTAGGAAACGGGGGATCAATGTGTCCAGGAGTGATGGACGTATAAATCCATCCCTCTAACTGCGGTGCAAGGCAATGGATTGAGAGATTCTAGCTGGAGAGGATAAAATACCTCCCTCAACCAGTCTCTCTCGATCCTACCCACCACGCAGTAGGTGAGCAGACGCATCGGCCGCCAAGACCTGGACAAACCTCACCCACATGAACCCAGGCACCTTTGCTAAGTCACCAAACGCAGCAAACCTTTTACTTGTATTATGCTTTCTTTTAGATATAACGTTATAATTTTCCTCTTGTAATATTTTAACATAGGTATTTACTTATATTTAAAACACGAAAACATCTACATTGTGATCCTAGAACGGAGTATCCCAGTAAGGACACATTTTTCTACAAAATTTTAAAACAAAGAAAAAAAATCGTTACACATCACTAGGTACATCAGTTTCACACATAAGATTATGAAGACGTACCATATGATTGTTTTAACTGTGTAGGTTTCGTTCTCTGGCATTTTTTTATAAATAAAATGTGTGCTTTTAATCTCTCCTCTTTTTACCAGAACAACGAAGCAACCAACTAATCAGAAACGTCTTCCTGATAAGATCCCGGGACCGAGCTGTCGTGAATTACATTCCATGTAGAGTCAAATAATAGTGCAAGTCACGTGAAATACTGCAGGTAAATTGTAGAATACTTATTTTGAAAACGGAGTGCCTTTCAATAGGCCACTTGCATGGATTTCATAATGACTTGGAAAAAATCGTGTGGATAGATTTTTTTACCACGATTACGAAAATGTTAATAAAAATTTTTAGAAATGTATAGTTTTTTTTATTTTTAAATAAATAAATCCATTATTTGAGCTAGTGACGTCACTACATGAAAATGTCCAGTCTCCGATTATGTTCCCTTAATTTTGCAAAATTCCACCTTGATTAATTTTTTTTTATATGGCAACACTTTGAATTCCGGCGAAATTTTGAATTTGCTTTTAACGTTAACTAGATTGATTGTTTGTTCTATGCGAACTTATCCTTTGGTTTGATTTTTTGATAAAGATGGCGGTGTTTTTACAGATGTTACGAAGAGAACCCCGTACAATTTATTTCTATTCGTGTGGAAAACGTTCTTTTTTAAAAATGATTTTCGGCTATGTAATTATCGTTTTTTCGCATCCATAAAATTATGTCCCGTGTTTCCGGTTTATAAAAAATGGTCTAATTTTTTGGATTGAAATTTAAAAAAAATCGCCAGAGTTTCAAAAATACGATTTAAAAAAAAAAATACAGAATGTCTTAGAATATTTGCCTAAACCGGAAAAAAATTAAAAAAATTTAATGAAAGTGGCCTATTGAATTTGAGACGTAAAGAAAATTAAACAATACCTAACTATATTATTATGCCATTCGAAACTTGTAATTTTAGAATTAAATCAAAATAAATTAACATATATTTATAATAATTTAGAATCAAAAGCAAAACTTTAAACGAATCTTTAATAAAAATATTTAAATTTCTTCTTGTAGAATTTATATTGAATCCATCAATAAGTTTTAATAACTAATATTTCTTTTTATTAAAATGATTCAAAGAGAAAGAAAGTTTCTGTGCAAATACATCTCAACAAAAGTAAACGCTATTTAAATATCAAATTAGGTGCCCACTTTAATCTCAACAACCTAGTAATACAAGTTATCAGGTAGTGATGCGTTGAAATGAGAGTTTTTTGTGGTAGGTACTTAACAACGAATAAAATATTAAAATAACAAAATAAGTAGGTACCACGAGTATTTTTATGACATCATTAAACTGTTTAAAAAATGAGTGGGTACTTGAATATCGCGCCTACAAAACGATACTTCCCTTTTATTTGATTGCTACATTTTTTTCGGAAACACCGAAAGGACCTTCATAAGTTTCACAAAGGATTAGAAAGCTTTGATGATATTTTAAATTTTACTTTATTTTTTGTAACTTTTTTTTAATGGACTGTTCGACAAAATCATTAACGGACTTTGAATACAGAATTCATTTTTTTTACATAGCGACAGGCAGAGCTTAAATATTCAACTGTTTTTTTTTATTATTATAATATTTGTGTTTTTTTTCAAGTTACGCATCGTTATAATATAAAGGACAATCGTAATAGCCTTTCCTCACCGGAAATCGACTAAGTTCTTGTGTTTGGTGAGGGAATTTTTGCTCAAAATAATAAAATCATCTAAGTTATAAGAATTTGGAAATAAATAACGATAAAATCAATAAGAAAAACGCAAGATTTGTCGATAAAAAAAAAGAAGATTAAAAAAAAATAATAGCATACATGCATAATGTACAATCGTGGATATGGTTTTAGAGTATTTTTCAATATTATTCATGAATATTTTCAATAATTTTTATAGTTAAAGGAATTTCTGTTTTTGTTGTTAAAATAAGTTATTCTTAGATAAGGGTTAGGCCCTCGACTACCTACCACTTCAGTTGTCGCGAGTTTAAATCCCGGCGTGTGCAAAAAAAAATGTAAGTGATTTGTGTTATTTCACAATTTCGTCATTTAAAATATCAAAGGGTAAATCTGCAGCACGTTCCAGAGTGGAAGATTCTATCAGTATCGCCCTGGTGTAGGACCACCATAAATGGAATATCATTCTGATGTCTTGCTGACATATTAAATTGTAAGTTATTTAACTGGTTTTCTTTAAAAAAATTCTAGTATTGAATATTTTGTACGTACATTTTAACATTGGTTGGTACATTGAATATTGTAAAAAGGGCTTCAATATGAAATGTAAATATTTTTTTTTTTTATACAATATTAGCGAAACTCAATTGAAAATCACGCGTAACAGCGTAATGCTGCAAGATGAGCATAGTGCTAAGGAGCTCAGTCGGTAATGTGAGTGTAAGAATAAATAGGCGACAAAATTATAATGTCTTTTCATGTTAACGAGGTTAGATACTGGCACTTTGCGCCATATTCTGATTTGAATTAGAATATGTCACATACCAGGCTTGTTCAGCGTAGAGCATCAATATATCGGTGACCCGACAGTTCGTCCGGCGACAATTCATCCGGCGACAGTTCATCCGGCGACAGTTCATCCTGTCGACAGTTCATCCTGCCGACAGTTCATCCTGCCGACAGTTCATCCGGCCGACACTTCATCTGGTGACAATTCATCCGGCCTGATCATTTAGAAGATTTTTTCTTCAAGTATGTATGCAAAGAGGATATACGGCCGTACAACCAAAATCGATATACTTATATCTGAAGGCATCTTGAGTGGAAATCCGCTGTAAAAATATTTTTACTAACAATAATTTCGACTCTCCGAAGAAGCATGCGTGAATAATAAAATACGACATACTTAAACGTGCAGTCGGCTTAGCAAAAAAATGTTAAGATTTCTACTTAATATAACTTTTTTATCTGAAATTAACACCATCTTTTTTGATGAATTGACACATTGGTTAGGTTAGGTTAAGTTACAGCGGATTTCCACTCAAGATGCCTTCAGATATAAGTATATCGATTTTGGTTGAACGGCTGTATATCTTCTTTGCATACTTACTTGAAGAAAAAATCTTCTAAATGATCAGGCCGGATGAATTGTCACTGGATGAATTGTCGGCCGGATGAACTGTCGGCAGGATAAACTGTCGGTAGGATGAACTGTCGCTGGATGAATTGTCGCAAGGTTGAACTGTCATGGAACCTGAGATCATATTTCAGACCATGAGAAATCTGTGTTTCATTCTATTTACTCAGGTGTGGGGAAAATTGGTAAAAATTAAAATAAAAGAGTGACGTTTCTAAAGAAACTTAATATTAGTTGCATTTTAACTAAATACAACTAATTAGAGTGTATGATAACTAACTAACTAACTAACCATCACGCCGTTTCCCCGCAGGGGTAGGCAGAGAGGACGGACCGCCACACAACTCGATCTTGGCACACACTCTTTGCCTCGTTCACATTCATACATCGTCTCATACATGCTCTTCTATTATTCCGACTCTTCACATGGCCCGACTCAAGTATCTGATTCACTTGGTCGTGCCATGTCTTCCTCGGGCGTCCCCGACTTCTTCTACCATTCACATTTGCATCATATATTCTCCTTACACTCCTTTCCTCGTTCATTCGCTCTACATGCCCAAACCATAGGAGAGTCCCTTTCTTAATCTTACACATCACGCTTACGTCAGCCTTGCATTCTTTGCGGATATCCACGTTTCTCTCACGATCGTACATGGTTTTACCACACATTCGCCTCAGGGATCTCATTTCTACAGCATTCAGTCTGCTTTCATCCTTCCTCTGCCAGTTCCATGCCTCACTGCCATACATCAGGGTAGGTACCAGCACTCCATTATGGACGGCTAGTTTCGCGTCTTTGGACAGTTTTTTATTACCGCCAACGGCATTCAGTCCTCCATTAATGGAGTTACCGGCATTCACCCTTCTTTCAATATCTCTATCAGCCTTCCCATCTTTCGTAAACATACTACCCAGATACACAAACTCATCCACCTGCTCCAAGTATTCATCATTCACAACTATATTGCATACTGTTTTCGTACTCTCTCTTTCAAACACCATGACTTTAGACTTACTTACATTCATCATTAACTCATTCTTCATACATACTTCGTTCATCCTAGACACGAGAGACTGTAGATCTTCCATACTGCTAGAAATTAGCACCGCATCATCAGCATACAAAAGGCAACATACTTCCAGATTACTCAATTTTGCGCCCAATCCCATCTCTTTCAATTCTTGCATACAATTATCCATGTATAGATTGAATAACCACGGTGACATTACGCAGCCTTGTTTAACACCTTTTGTGATGTCAAACCACTCCGTAAAATCGCCGTTCAACCTAACACATGCAACGTTTCCCTTATATAGCGACGCAATTGCCTGAATGAGCTTCGTATTCACTCCGTACTTGGACAACACCTTCCATAGCTTTTTCCTGTCAACTCGGTCGTACGCTTTTTGTAGATCTACAAAGGCACAGAAGAGTTTCTGGTTTTTTGCAAGAAACTTCTCAGTGAGCATACGCAATGAGAAAATCTGGTCCATGCACCCCCTTCCACTCATAAAAGCACCTTGCACATCCCATATTTTATCTTTTGTTTCCATTCTTACCCTTTCAATCAATATTCTACCATACAGCTTGCCCACTGAACTTAGAAGGCTAATAGCCCTATGATTCCCACATTCCATACGTGACCCTTTACCTTTGTATAATGGCATGATTACAGCCCTTCTCCAATCTAATGGCGTATAACCCTCCTTTAAACATTGGTTAAAAAGTCTGCACAGCCATGTTAGAATAATACGACTATCTCCTTTAAAGTATTCGGCAGCAATATTGTCGAAACCCACAGCCTTGCCACTCTTCATGCATTTAATTGATCTTTTTATTTCATCCATACTGATTTCGGTAACATTCACTCCATCATCGTTCATAACCGATTCACCGCTGGGATCACAACCACTCGGGTTACTTTCGAAGACTTCCTCGAAATATTTCATCCATCTCTCTTTGATTTCATTCTCATTCGTCAACATTTGTCCATCTTTCGATTTTATCACTTTCATGCTTCCGTTCTCTGGACCACTCCGGGACCTTTTGACCTCCTTCCAAAACAGTTTTATGTTTTCTTGGAAGTGGTTTGTCATTTTGATTCCCTCTTCTTCTTCCAGGCGTTTCTTTCGTTCTTTCACCCCAACACTTACTCTTTTCTTGCATATCTTATACACTTCTTTCGCTCGATCTCTCTCTTCGCTTGAAACACTGCCAATCGCTATCAGACGTAACCATGCTTTCTTCTTCTCTGAGACCAGTGCTTTGATCTCATCATCCCACCATGCATCACCTTTTTTTCCTACCTTGCTTACTTATTCCACACACATCTCTAGCAGATTCGCATAGACTCACCTTAATGTGGTTCCATGTTTCCTCTATGCTTAGAACGTCCATTTCCTTCTCATTCAATCTCATTTCTGCACAATTCTCATATTCACTTCTGACATAATCGTTTTGTAGTTTTTCTATTTTGACTCTTGTTGGAGCTGATACCGTTTTCACCTTAGAGCGCCAGCCGCGAAAGAGGTTTACTTTTGACACCACCAGAAAGTGGTCGGTTTCAACCTCAGCTCCTCTGTAAACTCTTGTGTCCTCGGTAACGGCTCTCAACCTAGAGTCAATTACTACAAAATCGATTATCGATCTTTCATTTCCTCTTTCCCACGTATACTGATGGATACCCCTATGATCGAAGAAAGTATTCGAAACAAAAAGGTTCCACTCCAAACATACTTCAAGTATTCTATTCCCATTGTCATTCGTTCTTTTATCCCCAAACATACCTAAGGCCGAATCAAATCCGTCACGTCTAATACCGACCCACCCGTTCAAATCGCCCGCCATTATAATCTTTTCATTCAACTCTTTTAGTCTCATTACATCATTCACATTAGTCCAAAAATCATTTTTCACTTCATCACTTTCAGAATTAACAGGGGCGTAGCAAATAATAAGAAACACCCTTGTCAAACCAATTTTGAATCGGATCCACATTATTCTCGGACTTACACATTCATATTGCAACATACATTCAACCATTCTGGGAGACAGTAGCGCTGCAACACCCTGACAAGCCCTCTCTGTATCTGGTCTCCCAGACCAGATGAGGAACTTATCATTATGCTTCAATGTACCGCTCTCTTTTTTCATACTCTCAGTTATACAAAGTACGTCCAAACATTTGCCTTTCATTGTATCACATAATTCATTCATCTTTCTTTCCATTCCTCCTCTTATATTCCATGTACCAATTCGGCATTGCTCACGTTCCGTCCTCCTCTTTGCGCCACCGAAGGGATGGCGATGTGATGGATAGCGAGTCTCATCGACACCTATGTCGGCCATTCCCTTCCACGGACTACTTATGCACTAACATCCTTAGTCAAACTTAATCCAACTTAATCTAACTTAATCTAACTTAATCTAACTTAATCTAACTTAATCTAACTTATCTAACTTATCTAACTTATCTAACTTAATCTAACTTAATCTAACTTAATCTAACTTAATCTAACTTAATCTAACTTAATCTAACTTAATCTAACTTAATCTAACTTAATCTAACTTAATCTAACTTAATCTAACTTAACCTAACTTAATCTTACTCACACGTACACAAAATCTATATTCAAAAAAACTGCAGTTCATAACAACAATTTTAAAGAAACAATAACCATAACATGTACCTAATCAACGCTAAGGCTAAATATATATAATACACTGTAATAATTGTCACTGTTGAGTGTATGATAATAAACAAAATATGAAAACTTACGTTATATAAAGGCTTACTCCAAAACAAATCATTATTTCCGTTGGCTAAGCTAATCTAACTAATCTGTGTAGTATGTAGCTAACTATTAAGTTTATTATTACTAAGCTAACCTAGCTAATCTCTACTCTCCGTACGTGCCGAGATGCGTTCCCTTGAAAGGATCCAACCTGCTGAAGACGTCCCATGGTCTTCAAAGTAGCTGCATCTCCAGATGAAGTCCTCTGTGTCTGTTCTATGGACGGAAGTCGGCCCAAGGACGTTCCGGCCAGCATAGATTTCCTTGGTCATAGGTCAGCTAGTGACTGTAGCATTTGTTTTGTGGCATTGATTCGAGTAGGTGTACAAAATTGAGCGGTCAAGTGCCATTTGTGTAGGCACACAATCCTCGCTTCATCTGCATTCAGACATCGTTTTTTTTTTCTTCAAATATTTAATTTAACTCATGCTTATTTATAATTTTTCTACGTAATTCAAGATGCTCTGTTTCCACTCTAAAGTTATCTCTAAACTTATCGCTTTAAAGTTATCATCATTATACTTTTCTATTACCATTCATAATAGAAAAGTAGATTTTTTTTACATGTGCTTCACACAGGAGGCCCTGAGGAAAATAATTTCCCTGGGGGCTTATTTCCCCTTGGAGGATTTTTTTAGGGAAAGGAAGGAGAGGAGAGTTCTGGGAAAGAAATGGGGTGGGTAGGAATCTGGGGTTCAGTGAGTCCTGGTCATCCACCTCCAAGACAAACCTCATCCCATGTACGAGAGCACCCTTGCTAATTCACCAAACGTAGTGAATCTACTTTATTACACGTAATATGTGTTTGGTGATCTATAAAATTCTACAAAACATCAGAAACTGACAATAATAAAATACTAAGTCCAAACTTCAAATAAAATTTCAAGTTCAATGATAGATTACGAGAAAACCGGCACAGGTACCAACTTTGCTAAATAAAACAGCACCTTTCTTTGAATAAAAGTGATGAAAATATAGTTAAATAACATTTTTTGCTTGATTTAATTTTTTTGAGTCTTTAAGATTTACCATAAACTACTTAAATTTCATGCATTCAGTTGGTAGAAATTTTTAATGATATGCAAATTACGAGCAAAAAAGCATACTTTCAATTCGCAAAGACTTGCGTATGCTTACATAAATCAAAATAAAAAATTAATGATCAAAGGTTGTTCATTATCCTTTCCGAGTAAAATTTCATATATTTACTACCTTTGATATCTAATGATAATTGTATCATATTTTGCTGACGTTTTTTTCACGGCATAATAAAATCAACATCAAAGGTATTGCGGAAAAGCTCACAAGCCTTATATATTTCTTTAAAAATCTAAGAAATGTGGTAAATGAAAAGATATAAAAAAGATCTTTTGCGCATTATGTCATTTTAGAATTGAATATGGAAATACAGGATGGGGATCTGCTACACATAAGTGCATACACAACCTGAATACAATTCAAAAAGAAATCATAAAGACCATACTGAAAGTACCCATTAGAACGCCTTCGATTGAAATTTTCAATAGCCTTGACGTACCAAATGTACAACGAATATATTCAAAAAGAATATGATTGAAGCTATTCAAAAATACTGAATTTTATACTAAACAGCATATCTATCCACCACACTGGATCGAATAAAAATTACAAAAAAAATAAATCATTCCAAGTTGTAAAACCACATTCGGACAAAGAAACTGCTCTTTACTTGGCAAGAAAACTCCATAACATCCTTCCCCAAGAAATAAAACTTATAAAAAAAAAGTATGAGTACCAATCAATAATAAAAATACTAGCTTATGCCTGTTGCAAATGCAACTAACGGGTTAAAACATTATGCAAATTTATGTGTGAACGTGGATAAAGCGAAGAGCGGGTGTTTTATTATAAATATGAAGAAAAAAACGATGTTTGAATGTGGATAAAACGAAAAAATAGTTTCTGCTTTCAGTACCTACTCACTGAGTTCATCAATTTATTTTGAGACAGCTTTTGCCCGTTGCAAAGCAACTAACGGGTTAAAACACTATGAAAATTTATGTGTGAACGTGGATGAAGCGAAGAGCGGGTGTTTAGTTAAATATGTAAAGAAAAAAACGATGCGTAGCTGTTTGCCCGTTACAGGCAACTAACGGGTTAAAACTAACTCAACTTTAACTTAAAACGGGGTTGGATTGGTGTATTTATGGTTAAAACACAAAGCGAGGAGCGAGTGTTTAGTTAAATATATGAAGAAAAGCGATGTTTGAATGTGGATAAAGCGAAAATATAGTTCCTATTTTCAGTACCTGCCCACTGAGTGCATCAATTTATTTTGATGTACAATATCCGAACAGGTACCAATAATAGCTTTTGCTCGTTGCAGGCAACTAACGGGTTAAAATACTATACGATTTGATGTGTGAACGTGGATGAAGCAAGGAGTGTATGTCAATACTTAAATCAGTTATAGTCTTTGTACATTGCATTAAACGGTGTAACCGACGTGTTACGTACCCTCAAATGTTCTTTCAACGAAAAACATCCTTGGCGGTATCCTCTACAGTTCAGTGGTCATTTTTTGAGATTTCGCTGGAAATCCAAAAATCCGCTTGCCCACTGAGCTCGTTAGTACCGTACCGCCAGCGATCTTTTTCGTTGAAAATATTTTTATGTTTGTTTTCCAATTAGAATTTAAAGTTATTCTAATTGTAATATTGTATTAATAAAAAACTTTCATTTTACCATGTACAATGCCCCCGGTGCAACAAATAAACGCTATCATGCTCAGGTTGCCACCAGGGACATTTGTCAATTTATAATTTCAAACGTATTTTTTATGTTTCCTTTTTTTTGACATATTGTTAAATATTTTAACTTACGATCCTTGTAGGATAATGAAACTAAGAAATTTCATTCCGCAGTCCTACAAGGCATCGAGGGAAAGAGAGCCTGAGTCTCTAGCCCTTAAATTACTCAAACTAGGGCAATAAATGACCCTCAAAAAACACTTAGAAAAATTTCGGTAAAAATACGTTTTTCCGATTTTAAAAATCCAGGTGCCCCGTAAGATGGTGAAACAAACAGGTTTCATTAACACATCTTACGGGGGACCTCGTAAAAATAACATTGTAACTGTAAATAACCAGATATTCAGCCAAACGGCAAATCAATTTATATTTTATGCGATTTAGCTCAAAAATGAGCTAAACGTCTCTAACTAAAAATCTAGAAATAGACAATTGGTTTATTTCATGATTACTGTATAATAACGAACACATATGTACACAATTAACTCTGTAGAATTATTATAAAAAATACATTTTAAGCGACCGCCTTCAACGGTGACACCGGCAAAATAGGGTGCCCACATAATGACCGCCCTATTTATACCATTTGGTCTGAGGACGAAAACCCCTCCACTTTTTCATAAAAACACTGCCCGAACGCTGTCGGGTACAAGTACCCCTTAAATGTTATGAAAATTTGTCAATAAACATGTTACGTTCAGTTCAAGTTCAATTCTACTCTTCTTGTTTTACTACTTCCTACCACTGGAAGTCCTGCCTCCTGCTGAAGTTCTGCCCGGACGAGTGCCTGGTGCCTGCCGCTACAGCCGGCCCTAACTCTGGGTACTCCCAAGGCAACCAGGCCCAGGCAGAAACTAGGCGAATCCAGGGCCACCACCCACTGGATGTAGGGAGGCCAGCTTCAATCATCATCATTGGCACACAAAAGGGAAGGAGTGCACAGCCACCGGTGCCCTCATAATTTACAGTCTTGTAAGGACGACGACACGTACGTTACAAGTGGTCCTTCGGGCCGGATCAGCTGCACCCCACGCCCACGCCTGATGCCACGCCTGATGTCACATCATGCCTGAAGCTGCCTCACGCCACGCCTGACGTCACGCCTGAATGCCACGTCTGACGCCACGCCTGAGGTCACGCCTGAGGTCACGCCTGATGCCACGCCTCATGCCAGGGCTAATGCCATGTCTGATGCCACGCCTACATGCCATGCCTGATGTATCGTCTGAATGCCATGCTTAACGTCACGTTTACGTGCCACGCCTGATGACACATCACGCCTGAAGCCACGCCTACGTGCCACGCCTGACATCACGCCTAATGCCACGCCTGATGCCACGCCTCATGCCAGGGCTAATGCCATGTCTGATGCCACGCCTACATGCCATGCCTGACGTATCGTCTGAATGCCATGCTTAACGTCACGTTTACGTGCCACGCCTGATGACACATCACGCCTGAAGCCACGCCTATGTGCCACGCCTGACATCACGCCTAATGCCACGCCTGATGCCACGCCTCATGCCATGCCTAACGCCACGCTTGACGCCACGATTACGTGCCACGCCTGACGCCACGCCTGAGGTCACGCCTGCTACGTGGATTACGTGCCATGCCTGACGTATCGTCTAATGCCACGCCTGATGCCACGTCTCATGCCAGGGCTAATGCCACGCCTGATGCCACGCTTACATGCCACGCCTGATATCACGCCTAAATGCCACGCCTGATGCCACGCCTCATGCCAGGGCTAATGCCACGTCTGATGTCACGCCTCATGCCAGGGCTAATGTCACGTCTGATGCCACGCCTACATGCCATGCCTGACGTATCGTCTGAATGCCATGCTTGACGCCACGCCTACGTGCCACGCCTGAGGTCACGCCTGATGCCACGCCTCATGCCAGGGTTAATGCCACGCCTGAGCCACGACTACGTGCCACGCCTGACATCACGCCTCATGCCACGCCTGATGTCACATCACGCCTGAAGCTACGCCTCACGCCACGCCTGACGTCACGCCCGAATGCCACGCCTAACGTCACGCCCGAGGTCACGCCTGCTACGTGGATTACGTGCCATGCCTGACGTATCGTCTAATGCCACGCCTGATGCCACGCCTGATGCCACGCCTCATGCTAGGGCTAATGCCACGCCTGATGCCATGCCTACATGCCACGCTTGACGTCACGCCTAGATGCCACGCCTGATACCATGTCACGCCTGATGCCGCGTCTCATGCCAGGGCTGACACCACACCTATTGCCACGAGTGCCCACGCTCGTGCCCCCGCCAAGCTCTACTACTGAGATGGCACGCTCCACAGAAGAGAGCAACAATGAGCGAACACCACCCTCTACATCTATTGAGAACACGCTGCGCCAGCTGCAACGACAGCTGCGCAGCCAACAAAAACGTATTGATTGGCTGAATGCAGCCCTTCAACTACAAACCCGTGTAGGGTCGGCACAAGATGCGACAGGGCCTGCACAACCCCGTGCTGGGATCCTGCCGGCAAAAGATTCGACAGGGCCCGCACAACCCGGCGCCGCAGGGCTGGCACAACCCAGTACTGCAGGGCTAGCACAACCCGGTGCCGCAGGGCTGGCACAACTCGTCGCAGCGAGTACTGCCTCGGAGCCAACCAGCCATGGACATCCGGACCAAGGAGAACCTTGGCAACTACAAGCATCATGGATGCACCCTGGACCTTCCGGCCCCGTACCGCCCTTGCCTCTGCACAATACAAGGCAACAAGAAGCTGTACGAGAGATGCCCGTTGGACCTGTGCCTCTGATAAACCAGAGGCACCCCTCACCGGCGCAGCCAGGGCCTGGAGGCCCCGCGCCGCAGCCCCCTCACTCTGATGGGGGCCCCGGATGGATGCAGCCTGGACCTTCCGGCCCCGTACCGCCCTTGCCTCTGCACAATTCAAGGCAACAAGAAGCCGTACGAGAGATGCCCGTCGGACCTGTGCTTCTGGTAAACCAGAGGTACGCATCACCGGCGCAGCCAGGGCCTGGAGGCCCCGCGCCGCAGCCCCCTCATTACAATGGGAGCTTTGGATGGCTGCAGCCTGGACCTTCCGGCCCCGTACCGCCCTTGCCTCTGCACAATTCAAGGCAACAAGAAGCCGTACGAGAGATGCCCGTCGGACCTGTGCTTCTGGTAAACCAGAGGTACGCATCACCGGCGCAGCCAGGGCCTGGAGGCCCCGCGCCGCAGCCCCCTCATTACAATGGGAGCTTTGGATGGCTGCAGCCTGGACCTTCCGGCCCCGTACCGCCCTTGCCTCTGCACAATTCAAGGCAACAAGAAGCCGTACGAGAGATGCCCGTCGGACCTGTGCTTCTGGTAAACCAGAGGTACGCATCACCGGCGCAGCCAGGGCCTGGAGGCCCCGCGCCGCAGTCCCCTCATTACAATGGGAGCTTTGGATGGCTGCAACCTGGACCTTCCGGCCCCGTACCGCCCTTGCCTCTGCACAATTCAAGGCAACAAGAAGCCGTACGAGAGATGCCCGTCGGACCTGTGCTTCTGGTAAACCAGAGGTACGCATCACCGGCGCAGCCAGGGCCTGGAGGCCCCGCGCCGCAGCCCCCTCATTACAATGGGAGCTTTGGATGGCTGCAACCTGGACCTTCCGGCCCCGTACCGCCCTTGCCTCTGCACAATTCAAGGCAACAAGAAGCCGTACGAGAGATGCCCGTCGGACCTGTGCTTCTGGTAAACCAGAGGTACGCATCACCGGCGCAGCCAGGGCCTGGGGGCCCCGCGCCGCAGCCCCCTCATTACAATGGGAGCTTGGGATGGCTGCAACCTGGACCTTCCGGCCCCGTACCGCCCGTGCCTCTGCTTAACCCAAGGCAGCGAGAAGCTGTACGCAAGATGCCTGTTGGACCTGTACCTCTGGAAAACCAGGAGTACGCATCACCAGAAGCCGCAACTTCAGCACCTTCCAAACCTGATGCAATCCTGGAGTCAACTGGCCACAAAGATCCAGGCCAAGAAGAAGCTTGGCGACTCCAGGGAAGATGTATGCAGCCTGGACCTTCCAGCCCCGTGCCGCCCGTACCTCTGCTCAACCTGAGGCAACGAGAAGCCGTACGCGATGAGCTTGTTGGACCTGTACCTCTGATGGACCAGAGGTACGCATCACCAGCGCAGCAAGGGCCAGGAGGCCCTGCGCCACCGGCCCCTTACTACAAGAGGGACCCAACCACGATGCCGCCTGGACCTTCTGGTCCCGGGCCGCCATTACCTCTGCTCCACCAGAGGCAGCCAGCCGACCAGCAGAGAACAGCTGCCGGATCCGCTCCGCTGCCAGAGCAATGGTCCTCACTGCCGCCTGGACCTTCTGGTCCCGGGCCGCCATTACCTCTGCTCCACCAGAGGCAGCCAGCCGACCAGCAGAGAACAGCTGCCGGATCCGCTCCGCTGCCAGAGCAATGGTCCTCACTGCCGCCTGGACCTTCTGGTCCCGGGCCGCCCTCACCTCTGCTCCATAAAAGACAGCCAGCCGACCAGCAGAGAACAGCTGCCGGATCCGCTCCGCTGTCAGAGCAATGGTCCTCACTGCCGCCTGGACCTTCTGGTCCCGGGCCGCCCTTACCTCTGCTCCACCAGAGGCAGCCAGCCGACCAGCAGAGAACTGCTGCTGGATCCGCTCCACTGCCTGAGCATTGGTCCTCACTGCCGCCTGGACCTTCTGGTCCCGGACCGCCCTCACCTCTGCTCCACCAGAGGCAGCCAGCCGACCAGCAGACAACAGCTGCCGGATCCGCTCCGCTGCCAGAGCAGTGGTCCCCACTGCCGCCTGGACCTTCTGGTCCCGGGCCGCCCTCACCTCTGCTCCATCAGAGGCAGCCAGCCGACCAGCAGACAACAGCTGCCGGATCCGCTCCGCTGCCAGAGCAGTGGTCCCTACTGCCGCCTGGACCTTCTGGTCCCGGGCCGCCCTCACCTCTGCTCCATCAGAGGCAGCCAGCTGACCAGCAGACAACAGCTGCCGGATCCGCTCCGCTGCCAGAGCATTGGTCCTCACTGCCGCCTGGACCTTCTGGTCCCGGGCCGCCCTCACCTCTGCTCCATCAAAGGCAGCCAGCCGACCAGCAGACAACAGCTGCCGGATCCGCTCCGCTGCCAGAGCATTGGTCCTCACTGCCGCCTGGACCTTCTGGTCCCGGGCCGCCCTCACCTCTGCTCCATCAAAGGCAGCCAGCCGATCAGCAGAGAACAGCTGCCGGATCCGCTTCGCTGCCAGAGCAGTGGTCCTCACTGCCGCCTGGACCTTCTGGTCCCGGGCCGCCCTCACCTCTGCTCCACCAAAGGCAGCCAGCCGATCAGCAGACAACAGCTGCCGGATCCGCCCCGCTGCCAGAGCATTGGTCCTCACTGCCGCCTGGACCTTCTGGTCCCGGGCCGCCCTCACCTCTGCTCCACCAGAGGCAGCCAGCCGATCAGCAGAGAACAGCTGCCGGATCCGCTCCACTGCTTGGACAAAGGTACCAAGCGCCAGCACAGATGGATGACCAACCACATCCCGCAGCAACAACGAGCCCGTCCTGCCCCAGCAGTGCCACTGTCAAGGACGTGGTACTCCTCAATGGCGCAGTGAAGACGAGCCCGTCCTGCCCCAGCAGTGCCACTGTCATAGACGTGGTGCTCCTCATCGGCGCAGCGAAGACGAATCCGTCCTGCTCCAGCAGTGCCACTGTCATAGACGTGGTGCTCCTCATCGGCGCAGCGAAGACGAGCCCGTCCTGCCCCAGCAGTATCACTGTCATAGACGTGGCACTCCTCATCGGCGCAGCAAAGACGAGCCCGCCCTGCCCCAGCAGTGCCACTGTCAATGACGTGGTACTCCTCATCGGCGCAGTGAAGATGAGCCTGCCCTGCCCCAGCAGTGCCACTGTCAATGACGTGGTACTCCTCATCGGCGCAGTGAAGATGAGCCCATCCTGCCCCAGCAGTGCCGCTGTCAAGGACGTGGTGCTCCTCAATGGCGCAGTGAAGACGAGCCCGTCCTGCCCCAGCAGTGCCACTGTCAAGGACGTGGTACTCCTCAATGGCGCAGTGAAGACGAGCCCGTCCTGCTCCAGCAGTGCCACTATCAAGGAAGTGGCGCTCCTCACACGGGGGGAGTCCGTCAACCTCATCATGGTTGTCATGGACCCCGTGTCATGGACCCACATCAGCCGGACACACGGCCGAGTCCTTGACACCATCCCTGCTGAAGACGACCAAGTAAGGACCGCCGGGACCCAGACGAGAACCAGAGTCTACGTTCGACCTGCCGAGAACCAGAGTCTACGTCCGACCTGCCGTGAAGGTCGCTGTGATCCTGCCGCCCGCGTCTACCGATGCAGCTTCACCTACTCATCCTACTACACGTCGTGATGACTAGTACAGCATAGCTGCACGGGGGGAGTGTAACCGACGTGTTACGTACCCTCAAATGTTCTTTCAACGAAAAACATCCTTGGCGGTATCCTCTACAGTTCAGTGGTCATTTTTTGAGATTTCGCTGGAAATCCAAAAATCCGCTTGCCCACTGAGCTCGTTAGTACCGTACCGCCAGCGATCTTTTTCGTTGAAAATATTTTTATGTTTGTTTTCCAATTAGAATTTAAAGTTATTCTAATTGTAATATTGTATTAATAAAAAACTTTCATTTTACCATGTACAATGCCCCCGGTGCAACAAATAAACGCTATCATGCTCAGGTTGCCACCAGGGACATTTGTCAATTTATAATTTCAAACGTATTTTTTATGTTTCCTTTTTTTTGACATATTGTTAAATATTTTAACTTACGATCCTTGTAGGTTAATGAAACTAAGAAATTTCATTCCGCAGTCCTACAAGGCATCGAGGGAAAGAGAGCCTGAGTCTCTAGCCCTTAAATTACTCAAACTAGGGCAATAAATGACCCTCAAAAAACACTTAGAAAAATTTCGGTAAAAATACGTTTTTCCGATTTTAAAAATCCAGGTGCCCCGTAAGATGGTGAAACAAACAGGTTTCATTAACACATCTTACGGGGGACCTCGTAAAAATAACATTGTAACTGTAAATAACCAGATATTCAGCCAAACGGCAAATCAATTTATATTTTATGCGATTTAGCTCAAAAATGAGCTAAACGTCTCTAACTAAAAATCTAGAAATAGACAATTGGTTTATTTCATGATTACTGTATAATAACGAACACATATGTACACAATTAACTCTGTAGAATTATTATAAAAAATACATTTTAAGCGACCGCCTTCAACGGTGACACCGGCAAAATAGGGTGCCCACATAATGACCGCCCTATTTATACCATTTGGTCTGAGGACGAAAACCCCTCCACTTTTTCATAAAAACACTGCCCGAACGCTGTCGGGTACAAGTACCCCTTAAATGTTATGAAAATTTGTCAATAAACATGTTACGTTCAGTTCAAGTTCAATTCTACTCTTCTTGTTTTACTACTTCCTACCACTGGAAGTCCTGCCTCCTGCTGAAGTTCTGCCCGGACGAGTGCCTGGTGCCTGCCGCTACAGCCGGCCCTAACTCTGGGTACTCCCAAGGCAACCAGGCCCAGGCAGAAACTAGGCGAATCCAGGGCCACTACCCACTGGATGTAGGGAGGCCAGCATCATCATCATCATTGGCGCACAAAAGGGAAGGCGTGCACAGCCACCGGTGCCCTCATAAATTTACAGTCTTGTAAGGACGACAACACGTCCGTTACAAACGGGTTAAAACACTAAAAGATTTGACATGGGAACGTGGATGAAGCGAGGAGTGTGTGCTAATATTTAAATCAGTAGTCTTTGTATATCATATTAGTGCTTGTACATCGAAATAGATATTTTAATTAATACTTTCGTATATTCCTTTTAATTTATGTGCCTTAAATTAAAAAATATATATAATAATATTATCTTTTTTATCGTTTTTCTATGATTTTTTATACATAGACATAAATTGTTTTGAGAAATGACACATGTCAGTGAACGAAAATCAATGTTTTATTTTACATTCATTAACTAGAATAGGATGAATTCTAATTTAGAATTCATCCTTCCCGCTACGATAAGCAAATTAAGTGTTGAAATGATAATATTATGAATGTCGTAGAGTTCAGGTCGCAATTGAAAGTACAAATATGTACCTACATTACGATTCAAAAAAAATTTGAGAGGCTAGTCTATTTATTGATTTAGCAAACATTTATTATAATGGTAATTCTTCGGAACAAACGTCAACGGTTAATACGGAATATTTTTTTCATAACAATCAATCATAATTACACAAACCCGCTAGGATAAACCCTGCCTTGGCCTCAAACCATTCAAAACCTGGGATGTTTTTTAAAATAATTTCAATACTGCTGAATTACCTACATATCTGGATTTAATAATATTGTAGTTCAGTGTTGATACAAAGTAACATGGCAAAGCTATGATGAATTTCCCAAAAAATGGAGATCGTACGAAAGCACCCCATGCGCGGGGGTAGCTTCTTACATAGAGTGGGGTACATTCGTATTAGTGGGGAGCCTCCGTACACAGTAATTGAAAAAGCTATTTACCTGAAATTAAAAATTTATTGAGATTAAAATTGAGACAGAATAAACCTTAAACATAGTAATAATTAACAATAAAAATTTAAGTCGTAAAATCATTTTTCATTGTTTCAGTGTTCATTAAAATGAACCATCAGGGTAATGTGTCATAATGACACATAACGGATCTACTAATGCTATACATAGTAAGATCTTTTTTAAATTTAAATATATTAACTGTTCTGCTGTAGAAGCAGATTTGTGTGGCGGCAATATACAGACGTCTGATAAGTAACCGTTCCTTCGTCTTTGATATTACGTAGCACAAATCCTCCCCACTCATAACTGTGCGAAGGTACCCCAACAAAAACAATCGACCTATAAATTCAAAATAAAAATATCGGTTAAGGTTATCACAAAATTAATGTTTACATATTAATCTAAGGCACTTATACAAAAAGCATGATAAATTACTTAAATAATTTGGGCAAAACTTATTACGAATGAATGTTTTCAAAGGTGAATCGTAAAACTACTGCTCGTAAACTGGTGCGAGAACGTATTTAACATGTAGAATAGTGTAGATATGACTACTGTACGAATGCTCCCTCCGTAGGAATCCTACCTGCTCTCCCCTACGCTGAATAAAACTTGATTTCATACTTAATAAAGGTTTTATTAATTACATAAACCGCACGGCTTCGGAGCAACACTTTAGATAATAATGAGAAGTACCTCTCAGTTAGATAATAATGAGAAGTACCTCTCAGTTAGATAATAATGAGAAGTATTTTAGTTTCCGGAAATGGAAAATGATGCATTTTAGTAGGTATTTCATTTAAAAAACAGACGATTTGATATCTTTTCTTCACTCCATGTTTTGATATAATAATATTAAATAGTTTTTCAGGTTTGTTTTTTCTTCTTCTTCTTTTAACTAAAGCCAAACTAAGAACATATTAGTATAATAGGTCATAGGTTAATATTTTGGATTAAAATTGTCTATGGTTAAACTTGACAAGTTGCTAAGAATTTCCTCTAGTAAAGAAAGTTATTATAAAAACAATTAACTAATCCATATTTTGCTCAAATATATCAGTGAACATAGTGCTTAAAAAGCTGTAGTGAGTGTTGTAGATTTACACATATTTCATGACTGTGGATTACAAAAGTGGCAAAAAATAGCTGCAGACTTGACAGCTGCAAATAACCATCACAACAATAACATTTAAAAATCGTGAAGTTACTTTTATAATCATTTAATATGCCTCTTTTCGACAAAACTCACTGTTCACAGTGCAAAAAGGCAACAAATAGTGAAAAAGACATACGTTGTGCAAAATGTAATTTGTACTTCCACACTACATGCAGTGGGCTAACTCGCGCCGAATTGCAGTCAATCATGGCGAAGTCGGCACATACCTTATCGTTTATATGCGACTTCTGCTTCACACCAAAAACGGCTACAAATCAGGATGAAAAACTAATAGAGAAGCTGAGCGCCGAAATGAAAAAACTACTGAAGTGTGAATTAACCGATATCAGCAAAGCAATTGATTTCTTCTAAAAAAAAATCGATGACTATGAGGAAGAAAAGAAAAAAATGTACCAAAAAATAAAAGAAGTCCAAACTGAAAATAAAAATCTTAAACAAATGATGAATAAAATACAACAAAATGCTCTAGAGACATCTCTTGAGATACATGGACTTGAAGTAATTGAACCAAAAAAGAAGAAAATTCTACAATCGCAATCGAACGCATCTTTAAAAAAATAGGGTGTGAAGATTTCCTTGGTAACAATAACATCATAAATTCTTACAGTAACGCCTTAAAGAAGTGTATTACAATAAAGATGGCTACGAAAGAAGCTAAAGACAGGATCATCTCCCAAAAAAAGAAGACGGGATACTTCTCCGCCAAAGACATTAACCTCTCCAATTCTGAAAACCCTATCTATATTAACGAAAAGTTAACGCCACAAAATAAACAACTGCTCTGGCTAGCGAGAGCAACAAAGGCAATGGGTTACCAATATGCATGGACGAAGAACGGGAACGTCCTTCTACGCAAAAACAAGGATACTCCAATTATATATGTCAAAGACGCGAGCGACATACCACTTCAATAACCTGGACTCCCGTTTATACCTTCAAAGACGACCATCCGGACTCAATATAAATGGCTTCTTCAGAAGAAAACAACATCCCTGAAACTCACGAATGTGACAATTTTGAAGAAGTAAACACATTATTCAATAATATGTCGTTCAATTTACTAAACATGAACATTAGAAGTATTAGGAAACATTTTGATGATTTCTGTATCCTTTTAAATTCGTTATCCTTCCAAATTGATTTTATAGCACTCACTGAAACACAAATGCGCCAATGTGTTCCGTTCAACTTACCAAACTATACTACCTTTTCAATTCCGGCTAGACATACCTCTCATGATGGCATTACCATATTTTACAATGTACACTCCATATCCAACATTAATATAGACAACCCAAATTTCAAATATTCCAATGCTGCCCACGCAACTTTTACCTCCAAAGGGAAAAAATACTCAATTTTGACGGCATACCGCTCACCCTCTTTATCTACAAGTCTGTTTATAGAAGAAATTAAAACTTTTATTAAAAACAATAGCTCTAACCATTTCGATTTTGCATTTTTTATGGGTGACATTAATATAAATATACAAAACGCCATACTAAATCCGGCCGCGAACGAATATCTAAACGTTATGCATTCCTCAGGATATCTATCATACATAAATAACACCACCAGACCTAATCATCCTAATGATACTTGTCTTGATCATATATTCTTAAAATCAAATAAAAATAACCACTTTAAATCCGCTACACTAAAAATTGACATAACTGACCACTATCCTACCTTCTACGGCCACCATACTCCAACTTTGCCCATCTCTGCTGAACCAAATAGTTTTAACAAAACATTTACTAAAATCAACTACTCAACTTTAAATACCTTACTGAACGAAGAATCGTGGATCGCGGTCCTATCTAATGATGACCCAAATTTAACTTTGAATACCTTTTATAATAATAATAATAATAATAATAAATAATAATAAAAGTTTATTCCAGAATGTATGCAGGGGTAGTGCAATGCAATACATTCCATATTTTGAAACAAAAAATGGGTTAATGTTAAAAATAAAGTAAATAACAACATATAAATAAATAAAATAAAAATAAAAAAAACGAATAAGCATGAACAACATGAGAAAAATAATAATAAACAGTAAAATTAATTCATGCAGCTGTTTACGGAGGGTATTTTATCGTCTCCCGTCTCCAGAGGGCCATCAGGGGGGACTCCAACCAGGTAGTCATGGCGGTGATGATTGCATTCTTCGATTGGCGTAGTCTGCGCCATAAACTTCCCATGCGGTGGCGGAGAAGTGCTCGGAAAGTGTGCACTCGTCCCTCCAGGAACATTTCCGTAGCACTGCAGTATCTCGGTAGGCGGAAAAGTTGACGGTATGCGTTGTTGTAAGCAACCTTTAACTTGTTCCATTGGGATGCAGTGTAGTCAACCCACAGTTCTGATGTATACAGCGAGGTACAGAAAGCGTTGAACAATATTCTTTTTACTTTTGGGCTGCATAGGTAAAAACGTCTTGACAGCATACCCGCTCTAACAGATATCGCTCTTCTCTGCCTTTCCATATCCTCGATATCCTTAAGGTCGTCTGTGATGATGTGTCCCAGGTACTTAACGCTGTGATAAACATTCATTTTCCTGTCATCTAACCATACTGAGGGTGTTTGAATGGTTTCGTTTTTGTTTTTAAAAACCATAACTACTGACTTGGTAGTATTATATAACAGGTTATGGTTTTTTGCAAAGTTTTCACAAATTCTTAGTAACTTCTGTAATGCGCTTAGTGACGGTGCAAGAAGAACCATGTCATCTGCGTAATTAATGTTGTTCACACATACTCCATGTATATGGCATCCTATTTTCGTGGCAATTTATGAAGTACTTCAAAAACATATTCTAAAAAGTCAAGAACAAACAGCACCACCAAAAAGTAAGCATAAGCACATAAAACCATGGATTACGCGTGGACTGATAATCTCAATACAACACAGAAACAAACTTTTCAAAATTTACAAAAACCTTGAAAACCATTGCACATCCATAAACGAAGCACAGATCCACACCAAACGGAATGAATACATTTTATTTAGAAACAACCTAAACACAACCATAAAAAAACGAAAACAACAATACTACTCTACACAACTACATAATGCTCAGAACGACTCAAAAAAAAACATGGCACGTAATAAATGAAATTTCAAATAGGAACCAAAAGGTTGACAAAATTCCACAAAAAATCATTACTGATAATAACACAACCATTGAAGACGCTGAACATCGCAAACAATTTCAACCACTTCTTTACAAACATTGCCTCAACCCTTATAGATAGTAACCCAAGTCTTAATATTCACTCAAATCAAATTTCTCCCGACCTTTTAGAGTCTAACGACACTACCTCTGAGCTTTCTACATTCAAAGAAATAACAAAACTCGAAATTTCAAGACAAATTGACAACCTTAAAGATAGATATGCAAAGGGCCCAGATAACATAAGCAATACCACCATCAAATCAATTAAAAAACACATAATCATTCCATTACATCACATTTTCAACTGCTGCATCAGACACAGCATTTACCCCAATAATTTTAAACTCGCTCACATTATTCCAATACATAAATCCGGATCCCAATGTAAAACAGACAACTACAGACCAATAACCTTAACTTCACAATTTTCCAAGATCTTCGAAAAATGTTAAAAACGACAAATTATGAACTTTCTAGAATCTAACGCAATCCTTTCAGCTAATCAATATGGTTTTAGATCTAACCTGTGCACCGACGATGCTGTATTTAGTTTAACCCAAAACATATATTCTAACCTAGACTCTAACAATAAAACTCTAACCATTTTCTTGGACCTAAAGAAAGCGTTCGACACAGTCAACCACAGAATTCTATTAAAGAAAATCTTTAACGTTGGAATTAAAAACAAAAGTCTCATGTTATTAAAAAGCTATATATTAAATCGTCAACAATGCACAAAAATAGGATCAAGCTTTAGCACTTATGATCTAGTAAAACATGGTATTCCTCAAGGAACTGTCTTAGGACCACTACTCTTTCTAATCTACATCAATGACCTATGCAATATTGTGATACCAGGTAAAATTCTCTCTTTTGCCGACGACACTGCAATCACAGTACAAGGTAAAACGTGGGAAGACACAATCAGTAAAGCCAATAAATGCATTGCAACAGTCAAAGATTGGCTAGATAGAAATCTTCTCAGCCTAAATTATGATAAAACTATTTTTATTCCCTTTTATAATTCCCATAAGTCATCCCCTAAAAATAACCTTAACTTGAAGTTCCATAATGTTAATTGTAACTTTGAGACATGCTCAAACTGCGAAGATGTAAAATTAGGAAAATATATCAAGTACTTAGGTGTAACTATAGACAGCCAACTCAAATGGACTTACCATATAGAAAAAACTGTAAATAAACTGAGATACTTAATTTACATATTCAAACGTATGAGCAATATCGTCAGTACAAGAACCATGAAACTTGTTTACGACGCACTGGTGCTTTCGTCCATTTCCTATGGAATAATCGCCTGGGGTGGAACATACAATAACCATGTAAAACCATTAGAAATTGCTCAGAAGTCCATCATTAAGGTAATGTACCAAAAGCCCAAGACATATCCCACCAATCAGTTATTTCAAGAAACCGAAATTATGGAACTAAGGCGGATCTACTGTACCCAATGTCTCAAATATATATTTACTCGTCCTAACAATTTCACTAAAAACACAAATCGCTCTAGCCAGAGACATAACACATGCGTGTTCACAGTGCCTCACTGCAAAACCAGGTTGGCCCAAAGACACATTAATTATATTGCCCCAAAATTGTTCAATTCCCTACCTCACTCCACCAACATGTGTCAAAATTTGAACGAATATAAAAAAAATGTTAAAATCTGGATAAAAAATAATTTGGAACTGAGTAATTTTTTTCTGTAATTCAAACTAACAGCTTCCAAATTGCTAAAATATTCCATGTCGTTCTGAATATTTAGAATAAAAAAAGGAAATGTAAATGTATTTTTGTAAGGGTGTAAATATGCGATATAAATTTTTAAATATTTTATTATTGAAATATGTATATTTCCAAATTTAAAAAAAATAAAATAAACTCCAGTAAAATCAATCATGTTGATTGATCTCTATAGCCTCTATACATATATATATATATTAAATTTTATTTTAACTACCACTGTTATCCACATAATATAATACCCACACACAGGCTTCGCCTTCGTGGGATTTTTTTTGTTACTTATATATATATATTTTTTTTGTTATTTTGTATTTACTTGTTAAATGTACCAAAAAAATTTGCAAATAAAAAATAAAAAAAAAAAATAAAAAAAAATAAGAGAAGAAAAAAAAAACAAAACTTTGACGACAATAGCCGCCTAGGGAATAAAGGATTTTAATTTTAACAATATAACTATTAAAAATTCATGATGGTCAACGCCCACTGTTTAAAAATTGGGTCAATGTCCATGTTTAAAAATCTTGTCAGAACTTACTTGCTTACAGGTTTGTATGAAGTTATTCACACTTGCCACCCTTGTCATTCCAGCGAGAACCCCACTACACCTCGACCCTTTAATTCGCCTGTTTCCCATTTGCAAGGAAGCATGCTTGCAGCATCTTTGTGATCAACTGATTATTGTCTCTCCATTTTAAACAGAAGTGTGAACAGGATACCCCACATCCAATTTGTGTAGTTAATTTTTTTAAATGGAGAAGTGAAAAGAGCGTCTGACAACAGTTTTTTTTCATCTGTTGTTTAAACAGAAATGGAAACAGGCTCTTAGACAATCATTATGGAAATAGACATAGATCTAAATGCCTGCTCTAGTCTAGCATTCTGCAGGGCGGAGTGCGCGCCAAATTCACATGTTCATAAATGGCATAGATCCTTAGTAACGGTCAATTTGATAGTTTTTGTTAATCCTTTGACCATTCGACAGAGTGTTTTTGCATGTGTGGTGGAATGAAAACAATGTTTGAATTTAATAAAAGTATTTATTTTTTTATATGTTGGTTCAATGATATATTTTTTTATCTTCCGAAAAAGAACCAACTAAAGGAAACTGGAAGATTAGTTAAAAGTATGTAAAAGTATTCAACGGTCCTGAAGAACAATGTCAGATGTGCGATTTTGTAGTTCTGCAATAGTCCTGTTTATCGTTTCATTTCTGCATATTTTTGAGTTTTTTTCTCCTGTTTTTGAGATCAAGATTTGAAAAATATATATATGTCATTTCATGTCATCCAATATTTAGAATTATAATCAACAATTTTTTTTTGTAAATAAACCAACAGCGCAATTTTCAATATTTAGCAGATCCGACATTGTTCTTTGTCAATATACAGTTGTTATTTAAAAATAATATGCAAAGATGAGACATAAGAAGGTATTACAAATAAATTAGACCAATGGGTACATTTTACATTTCATTTTCAGTTTAGCTTACCATTTCAGACACAGTACAAATGTAATTTATTAATTTAGATTTAATTTTGGTCGGGTGGGTACATTTTATATTTCATTTTCAGTTTAGCGTACCATCTCAGACACAGTACAAATGTAACTTATTTATCTAGATTAATTTTTTTTTATGTACAACCCTTGAAGGGAATAAATATGCAAAGCATGAAAATTTCTAAAGGAATAGTTCAAATTCTATGAAACAATCAAATATTACACAACACAGTGTCGATTTTTTTGTACTTACAATACGGTATATAAAGTAAATAGTGAAGTAGATTTTTCCTTGATGCATTTTAATGAAAATATGTTTTATTTTTTCGTTATTTGGCGGTACATCATCTCGACATATCCCTACGGGGTCATTTAGTTATATTTTGGGTAATGAGGTATAACCTTCCTTAATGCAACTGTGCATTGTATATAAGTACGCCTACTGTCATGAAACACATAATAACAGAAAAAACATATAATACACAAAGATAATTATATACAAAGAGTAAGAATAAAAAATACGCAATAATTATATACAAAGATTACATTGAATGTTTTTGTGAAAATCATCAGAAAAACAGAAAATTCAAACAAAAGATAAAGATATTTTCATGCTCAGACTTGTGGATTAAATTGTATGAAATGAAAACATACAAAATTAAAATTTACATAAATGGGGCACAAAATATAGTGTTGTATGTATATGTTTGCAAATTATTATTTAATAAAAATGACTACAGATATGTGGTGATTACTTATTATTTAAAGTTAATAAAGTTCCCTTTTTTACATTAGCTCCACACAGGAGAACTCTGAGGGAAACAATTTACCTCATGGCTTAGGTAATTTTTAGGGACTCTGTGTCGAGGATCTTTTTAGGGACTCGAAATTTTGGGAAGGAAAAGGTATGAAGGTATGGGTAGGAATCTGGGGCTCAGTGTGTCTAGGAGTAATGGATGCACAAATCCATTCCTTCGAGAGAATCCGGCTGGAGAAATCAAAAGGTCTCCGCCAACCAGTTATCTACTATATAAATAAAAACCAAAATACTTGTATTTGGGGATGTATGAGTACAGAAATGTTTACGTATTGCTATATTAATACACAAAATGTTTGAAACTTTCAAAACACCTTCTTCCCGTCCTTGCGTAGATAGCTGTATTATTACAACCACGTGACAACACATCTGAAAAGTTTTTTTAATCATGACAAAATATCTTACAAAACTGTTGAAAATGTGCTATCTCGCAATTTGAGAATGACTTTTTACAAACCACCGATTGTTAATTCAAAATTCAATTTTCGAAACTCTTTCAATTAATGAAATTATTTAAAGTACTTATCTAATACTTTAAATCCAATCAAGAATTGTAGATAGGTATTTTAAATAGGTACCAACTTTGATTGTTCTTATAATATACAAAAAGAAATATGTATTTTTATAAAAATGATCACAGATATGTGGTCATCATATTATTTAAAGTTAATAAAGTGCCCTTTTTTTACATTAGCTTCACACAGGAGAATATTGATGAAAAAAATTCCCTCGGGGCTTACGTCATCTTTAGGGATGCTGTGTCGAGGATCTTTTTAGGGAAAGGAAATTTTGGGAAGAAAAAAGGTACGACGGTATGGATAGGAACCTGGGGGTCATTAGGTCCAGGAGTAATGGATGCATGAATCCATTCCTTCAAATGAGGCATAAGGTGATGGGTTGAGAATCCGGCTGGAAAAATCAAAAGGTTTCCGTTAACCAGTCTTGTCTGATCCTGACCGCCACGCAGTAAGTGGACAAACGTATCCAACGCCACGATCTAGACAAATTTCACCTCATGAATTCGGGCACCCCTGCTTAGTCATGAAACGTAGTAAACCACTTGGGGTGACTTATGGCAGGGGTGTGGGTTATCCAATAAGTGGTTCCCGGGGCGGCAGTACCCATGCCTACCAGACGCGGTCCCTCTATACATACTGTGGATGCTGCTGTCCTTCCTTTTTAGGTGTATAATAATTGTTATTTATTTAATCTGAATTGAAAAAAATCTCAGGCTTTATTTTACGTTAATGTCCTTGGCTATCCAGTTAGTGCAGGATTGCGGGGAGCGGAAGAAAGATCCTTATCCACCATGGAAATTGAAGTAGGGTACATGATCCTCAGCAATGATGAATCTCCACGGTATTTACTCAATATTGGATCAACATAGCCAGTGGACATCAGTGCAGCTGCAGTATCTTGAAACACAAATATTATTTAAATTTAGTAATTACACAGCGAAGTTTGGTTTTCATATAAAATTCTTTATAGCAAAGTCAGATAATATAATGACTTCGCTTATGGTGACATGTCGCTTATTATGACACATTTTTAATCAATTATGTCCGGTTATAGTTACTGATATGATTTCTAATACAGTTGATTTTAATCCTAAAACACTTACTTTCCTTTAACTGAATACAAAATCAGTCTTACAGTCAATGGATCAAGGAATAATATGGTCACTCAAAACTAATGTTAGAAAGAATCATGTGCTTAAAATTATTAATTTTGTTGATACTATTGAAATGGAAAAATTACGATGCTAGATGCAATTCTTATGGCTTATGCCTGGAATAAAATGTCACAAAGTACCATTCACAACTGTTTCAAACATGCGGGATTCATTGAAAACCACATCGGTTTACCTGTTCAATCAGCAGAACATGAATTTGATGAAAAAGATGACGTCAGTAATGCTTCTGCTAGTAACCAATATATGGAGCAAGTCTGTATGGAAGATGTCAGCATATTTACTTTAAATTTGAGTATTATTTTAGAATAGATCTCTCTGTTAAAATAAATACGTACATAAAATACTTAGCAAAAATAGGAGGATGTTTATTTTTTACAAAATGCTTTGTATGACGTCCGCTTAGTATGTGTTTGTCATTTCCATTCGATGTCATTATAAACAAATTCCACTGTACATTAAACTTCTAAAACCTAGCTCTGCACACTGTAACTGCAGTGAACCTCAAGGTAGTCATTATTTCACTGGATTGCAAATGCAGCAAGCGGCGCTATAGTACATAGCGGTTAAAAGCGATGAAAAAAAAGAATTTGGTTTAAATAGATTAGATTACGGTCTTTTTTCATCGCTTTGACTTTTGAAAACTACATAAATATTAATTTCCTACCCTCCAGTCGTCATTGGTCATTTTTTGGTGTGCCTTGGCCCATTCTAGTCGATTTTTTAAAGGGGGTGTTGAAATTCCACTTTGTTGAGTTTTATTGAACCCTCATTATACCATTTCACTGCTAGAAAATATAACGACATTTGAAATGAAGATGTTTGCACCCACAAATAAGTTCAGGAAGTTATTGTAGGTTAAAACAATAGGAAATACATTTTTAATAATAATTATCTTGTAAATTGCTGTTTTTTTAATGAAAATAATAAAAAATGGGAAATAAATACCTTCAATAATAATAATCTTGTAAATTGATAGATTCCTTTGTTCATTTTTTTGAAAGATTGAATCGTTATGTTATCACTAAGGATTTTACAGTATAATTAGGTAATTTCAAACATTCAATTTTTATAGCAGCATTTTTCAACTTCATTCCTGTAAACAGAGGACCATTCAGGTTATATTTATTACGACTGACTTAACATTAGTCTGTTCATGTTGCTTGACACTATAATAATAAATAAATACCTTCGAAATGGGTGATTTCGTATTATGCCTTCAAGGAAAGTGGATTCCTACAATCGAGATATGTTTTGTCTTAACGTTGAAGTATCACTGGGCATAAATATCATACCAACATCTTTATTTATAGTATAAATACATATCCAATATTATATCTAGGGGCATTTTCAACATCTTTCCTGTAAGTAAATAAATTACAATTTAGGATTACATATGTCTGACCGTGTGGTAAAAGTACCTTATTTCCAAGCAAATTTGTTGAAAATTTACATAAAATTATCAATGAAGTATTATTTTATATATTATATCATTATCCTACCTACTTGCAGTCAGTAATTTTGTTCATCAGTCAGTGTATAATTATTATAAATTATAAGCCCGTAATCGCCATCTTGTTTATTACCTTTACGAAAATAAAACTTAATAGGTTGTCATTTTGAATACCGAGTGTCCAGTGATGCCATATCTCAAAAAAACATGTTTCAGGGGTAAAATTTTTTAATGATTAGTAAGAAGAAACATGGTTTTCGTAAACTTTTTTTATTGAGAACAAAGATATCTTAATAAATTAACTTTGATGCTTTATTAAACAAAATTTTATAATATACCTATGAATAGCCTGAAAAAATTATTTTTTTGAAAAAATAACAACTAAACAACCTAAAAAAAAATTTTTTTACATATTTTTTTGCTGTTGCGTTAAGTATGTAGAACTTCATTTAAAATATTATATATTTAAAATATTATTAATTAAAATATTATTAAATATTATATATTTCAAATAATAATATGAAATTATAAATGAGTTGAAAAAAAAGAACAAACAATATCCATGAAATGAGGTAAAAGAAATTCTACCACAACTACAATAATGTATTTTTTTCTATTTAGTGTAGGTATAGTTACAGCAGTTAAATATTCATTATATTTTAATGTATCCATATTAATTATTGACAAAGTTAACAATTTTAGTAAGAAACATTGTGAACCTGTTATAATATTAAAAAAACAACTTTCCAAAATTTAGGCATTCCAAAACCAAGCATATAGCAACATTATACGAATACTGTCGTTATGTTGATTCCTCCTTTTTCGAGAAAATCGTGAAGCGAGCGTATTTATTTAAATTCAGACGAAGCTGCCATTTCGAACGGATGAAAATAGAACTACAATAGTATTCGATACACATTTGATTTTTTCTTATGTGAATAATCCATACTTGTATTCCGCACCGCTAGATGTCTCCCGTAAATTTTTGGCAAACATATTGAAATGTTTCCCCTAACAAAAACCAAAACAATTGCTAGTGGCTGGAAAATAATCGACTCTTCGAAGGATTGTGAACTTTGAAGCGTTCCAAAATAGCGAGAGCTAATGTCCATTCTCGCGTGTCAGGCGTCAGGATAATTCCCTTTGAACAAAATTGAACCTTGAGGTGTGCGAAACTCGAGGATCGGAGAGGTCGTTTTGGCGTGCCAGCGGCATTTTTGCGTCGCCAAGCCAAAGTGAACCTTGAGGTTGGTGAAACGCGAGGGGCGGTGAGGTCGATTTTCCCGTCAAGCGAAAAGTGAGTTTTTAGAAAAACTGAGCATTAATATATAACTAGCTTATGCCTGTTGCAAATGCAACTAACGGGTTAAAACTAACTTGACTTACTAATAGATAAAAAAATTTCATAGTTAGCGGGTAGGTAACTACGGTTAAACATACAAATATACATAAAGCCGCCCACAGGGCCTAGCAGAATAAACCTGCCATACTTTAGTATATAGACACCATTGTAGGCATGCACACATCAAATCCCCAAAGTTTCATCGCAATCGGATGAACGGTTTGGCAGTGCGTAATTTCATGATGCCAGAGCTCACTTTTGTATACAGAAAATGCCGTGGGCATGCACACATCAAATCTACAAATTTTCATCGCAATCGGATGAATGGTTTAGCAAGCTTAGTGGTTAAACATACAACTATGTATAAAGCCGCCCGCAGGACCTAGCAGCAAAAACCTGCCAAACATTAGTAAATAAACACCATTGTAGACATGCACACATCAAACCCCCAAAGTTTTATCGCAATCGGATGAATGGTTTCTCTCTCTCTGGTTTCAATCCTGGGATTGGTTTGCAGCAATTTCCTTTAATTTTCTTTTCCATTCATCCCTGTCTTGTGCGGCTCTTTTGAATTCTGCATATGATGAGCAGCGCACGTCCACCAGCAGGTCGTCCAGGTACTCTCGGCGTGGGCGTCCCCTAGAGTTTGTCCCCTCGGTCATACCCTCCATTATGGTATGCAAGAGACCTTCTTGTCGTATAACATGTCCGATCCATCTTGCACGCCTTTCAGACAAGGTCCTGAGCAGGTGCCTTCCTCCTTCGATACTTTGGAGAACCTCCTCATTTGTAATGTGGTCTCTCCAGGAAATTCCTAATAATCTTCTATAGGACCACATCTCAAAAGCCTCTAGTCTCCGTTTATCTCTTTCGGATAGGCACCATGTTTCGCAGCCGTACATCAAGATACTCCACACATAGGTCTTGATGAGGAGTATTCGCAGTTTTAGGTCTATATTATTTGATTCAATTACTTTCGACCTTTTATTGAATGCAAGCCTAGCCTGGTGTATACGGCTGTCGACCTCGCTCTTAGACCGACCGTCCCATGTTATTTTGCTCCCGAGGTAGACAAACTCTTTGGTGTTCTTTAGTGGAACTCCTGCCATCTCTACTCTCATCTGGTGTTGCGTTCGGCCTACAGTCAGCAGCTTTGTTTTAGCGAATGGTTTAGCAATGCGTAATTTCATGATACCCGAGCTCACTTTTGTATACAGAAACCGTCGTGGGCATGCACACATCACATCTTCAAATTTTCATCGCAATCGGATGAATGGTTTAGCAACGCTTAGCAGTTAAACATAAAACTATGTATAAAGCCATCCGCAGGACCTAGCAGCAAATACCTGCAATACGTTAGTATATAAACACCATTGTAGACATGCACACATCAAATCCCCAAAGTTTCATCGCAATCGGATGAACGGTTTAGCAATGCATAATTTCGTGATGCCAGAGCTCACTATTGTATACAGAAACCATCACGGTCATGCGCACATCAAATCCCCAAAGTTTCGTCGCAATCGGATGAATGGTTGAGCAATGCATAGCGGACATACATAAATACATACATGCACACATTTTTTTGATTTTATATGTAGAAGATAGCTGGTACCCAGTATGCGTTGCTACACCTTTTAATAAAGAAAATGTTTCTACCTGCCTTTTTCTACCTTTCTCATTTGTCCCGATCCCTTTCCGCCCCCCCCCCCCCCTCTTCCTCACCCGCGTCCTCTTCTCCTTTCGCGTTTCCACTCCGCCTCCCTCACCTCCCCTCCCCCCACTTCACCTCTCCCTTTCTCCGTCTCGTAAACCCCCTCCCGTGTTCCCCTCCCCCCTACCAGGTTCCCCTCCCCTTTTCTTTTCCCCCTCCCCCTGCCTCATTACATACACTAATTCCCGGTACATTTAGTTTTCGAACAGCTCGCGCGCCACCTATTAAAATTTTTTATACAAATTTCGTATTGCCAGAACTCACCAGTAGTTTTATACAAACCTTGTACTAACCATAACGAACACAACCAAAAAAGAATTTTTCAATTTGTTGCAGTCGTTCGGAAGATATGAGCGTACGTACATTTTCATACAAATTTTATAATGCCAGAACTCACCAGTAGTTTTACTGTTTAAAAAAGCGCTATATGAATTTAATACTTTAAAAAAAATATCCCGTTCAACTTCGAGTTATTTCATTGTAAAATTAGAAAACCAATACGTATGCAATATAGTCGGATGATATCGAGTGTTTATGTGCAGGTAGGAACCTACTTATATTCTCAGTGTAGGTACTTGCATACATACGTAAAAAAGAACACATATTTAGGCTGGGTTGTTTAACGAAATTAAAAATTCTTCAATTTTTCAAGTCAATTTTAACGTTCTGTAAAAGTTCGGTTCGAATTCTATTCAAGTTCTATAGATATTTTTGTTTAATGATACAACTGGCATTTACTGTTAAAAAAAATAGAACTTACATAGAACGTGAAAATGAACCTAAAAAAATTGTTAAATTATTCAGTATCGGTGAAACAACATTACCTTAGTAAATGAAATTGCATTAAACCCTAAATAATTGTGTAGCTACCCATTACGGTAGGTACCTACGCATTCCTTACAAAATTCCGGCAATGTTTTTGCTGTTTCCATCATATTTGCAATACTACCGAAATAAGTAGGCACCTACCCTGAATGAATAACATTTCAATTTGAAGTGAATCTATGGACACGTGTTTTCTTGTTTTTTTTGCAAAATGTTATATGATTGTCATCTCCTCCTGAACATTTTTTAATGAAACGGACACAAAATTTTGGTGTTAAAAGTTGCCTAATATTTCCGGGTACCGTATTTTTCAAAAACATCCAAGCTGGAATCGTTTTTCCGGCCGCAATGCCATTTCTCGAAAAACAACAACCCAAACCGCTGAGAGATCCGTTTTGTTTTGACATCTCGGATATCTGATAACTGACCTGTCTCAACATTCTCTCTAGTATTTTCCATTGCATTGAAACTAAGGCCTAATTGGTGGTTTTTTTTTTAATGCGAACCTGTCGGCGGGAACTATAACTGAGCCGAATTGGTTAATTTAATGAGAAGTTCCAGTTTTTGCCGTTAATTCGTATGAGAAAATAAATCGCTAGCGACCTTAATTTTGTCTACAAAAAAACTCTATTTCCGCGATTGAATTTCACCTCCTCAGTAAACGGTCTCTCGGAAACAAAAGCTAGTGTCAAACGAATTCAAAGGATTGTGAACTTTAAATTGTTCCGAAATACCGAGCGCCGAGGTCCATTCTCGCTTGAGAAGACTGGCACATTTTTTGGCTGAATTTTTCCCATACAGAGGGTGTGCCGCGGGCCTTTGAGGGAGAGTGAACCTTTAGGTGTGCGAAAATCAAACTGCCTAGAGGTCGTTTTGGCGTGCCAGCGGCATTTTTGCGTTGCCAACCCAAAGTGATCCTTGAGGTTGGTGAAACGCGAGGGGCGGTACTGTCGTTTTTCGCATCAAGCAAAAAGTGAGTTTTTGAAAAACTGAGCATTAATATATAGTACTAGAAGTTTGCCCGTTGCAAAGCAACTAACGGGTTAAAACACTATGCGATTTGATGTGTGAACGTGGATGAAGCGAAGAGCGGGTGTTTAATTAAATATATGAAGAAAAAACGATGTTTGAATGTGGATAAGGCAAAAAATTAGTTCCTACTTTTATTACCTACTCACTGAGCACATCAATCTATTCTAATGTACAATATCTGAAAAGGTACCAATAATAGTTAGTAATTCGAAACTATTTAAATTTAGTTTTTCAAATTTAGCATTTCTTTTAGAATAAAAATTTTTGGAATACGGAAATTTTTTAAAATTAAATTTTATTGGATTTTTATTTTTTTTGGATTTTGAAATTTTTGATTTAAAAATTTTTTGGAATTTGAAATGTTTCAATTTTGAAATTTTTTGGAATTTGAAAATTTTTGGATTTTAAATTTAAATTTTTTGGATTTTGAAATTTTAATTTTTTGGATTTTGAAATTTTAATTTTTTGGATTTTGAAATTTTTTTAATTTTAATTTTTGGCTTTAATTTTGTTTTTAATTTTTAAGTTTATGATTAAAAATGAATGAATGTGGATAAAGCGAGAAGTCTAACACTGATAAAAATTTCCTACGTATTATTGAAAAAGAAAAATAAATCTGTTCAATGTGCATTTTTATTTAAATTAATCCACATAATTTCACCTTTCATTTCTCTTTGATTCTGAAGTGATGAAAAGAATAACCTTGGAAGGTGAAAGCCAGAAACAATTAAAAAAAAAATACATATTCTTAATAAGTTTTCCCTCGCTAAGTTCTGCACTCCTGGCATTTATCCCAGTGTTATAATACAGTAATCGAATAGGTAGGTACCTAGTTAGTGTTAAGAAAGAACTTCAACCTTCATACAAAAAAACAGGGCCTTAGGATTGTGTGTATTGGTGAATATAATGATTGATGTAAAACGTCACTGAGAAACAGCTTTTTGTTCACAGCAAATCTTATAGATCACACTTCTAGTGATTTTCAAATCAACGGATCCACTTAGGTTTACATGCCGTTGGGGTGTAGGTCATCCATTGAATGGTTACCGGGGCGGCGGTACCAATGCTCGCCTCCCATGTTGAATGATTACCATTAAGAAGCGAAATACGACAACGGCGCTATGCAAATTTATTATTTTTCGCGAAAAATCATTTTTTTACGTACATTTATTACCTCAGCGATAGTTTTTTTCACTCCTGATTCATTTAAACGGGAGTATACAGTTCTTTAGGTGACTATTCACCAAAGCGGCGCTATATATTTTATTATTTATGAAAAAAATAATTTTACGTAACTTAATTGCAATAAAAAAATTACCAAATAATAATTATATTATAATGTCTATGTATGAAGGTACCAAAACATTTCACACAAAAAAATCGATTTTAGTTAATTTCTTTACAAATTCACGCAATAGAAATAGTACGCCAAAAATATGGCACTAACTGTAAATATTTTTGATGAAAAAATAATTATATCGACTTTACTTAATATCATTGAAAATGTAAAGAAAAATTAAATTCAAATACATGTTTCAAGAAGGTACCTAAACCATTTGGCAAATAAAAATGAAATTGTAGTTATTTCAATATAAACATTAATGTTCCCACATAATTTAGTAGGTAGGTAGTGGCCAAATATTTCAAATTATCTCAACAATAAATCAGTTCCCACTGATAAGTACGTACTGGCGAATCAAATGTGAATGCAGCATTATAAAATCTTTATCGTTTTATTTGATTTTCTATGGAATGTACCTTCGTAGTAGTACTGATCTCATTTGGTTTCATTTACCTAGGAACTATTTATTTACTGCATGTAAATTATTCGCCTTTCAACGCCGGTAGGTACCTACCAAGAATTCATTTTAACTGGCCGCAAAATTGTTCATTGTCGAGGACAGATTAATTTCAACAAATGTCAGAATTATTTCAATCTTTGATGCAAAATTGTGAAGTATTTTGAATGGAATGCGGTACATGTCGTGGATTTAAAAGTTTATAAAAATTGTATTGCTTATGTTTAATCAAAAACATGTCCGCCGGAAGGTGTTTTTTTAACGTAATCTTTAATTCCGTAATGCCCCTGTAAAATGTCAATTTTTCTCTAGAATTTTCTCGAAGCCGTTTAATTATTTAGTATAAATTCCGGTAAAAATCAGTTTTGTATGGAAAAAAGTCTTAATTACATTCCGTGAAAAACGCGACGGTTTTTAATGGGCGAACCTGTCGGCAGGAAATAGAACTAAGGCCGAATTTCTTCGAAGGTGAGAGATTTAATTATAGTTTTCGCCGTTTGGTGCGCTGTTAACCGTGCATCGGTTTTTTTGTATGAAAAATGGTCCTTAATCGGGACACGATTTAGGTGAACTCTCCTGGATCCGATAATGGTCTCTGCGGTCTTTGAAACTCGAGGAGCGAAGAGGTCATTTTCGGATCCATAAAAAAGATTAAAATGGTTCATCCGAAAGTGAACCTTGAGGTTGGTGAAACTTGAGGGGCGGTACGGTCGATTTTCGCACTGACTGAAAAGTGAGCGGTCGATCGAAACTGAGCAATACTATATAACTAGCTTATGCCTATTGCAAATGCAATTAACGGGTTAAAACTAACTTAAAAAATTCATAGTAAGCGGGTAGGTATCTACTGCCATAAAGGCATGGTAGGCATGCGCACATCAAAACCTAAAGTTTCATCGCAATCCTATGAATGGTTTAGCAACGCTTAGCGGTTATACATACAAATGTTTATAAAGCCGCCCGCAGGGCCTAGTAGCAAAAACCTACCATATGTTAGTATATAGACACCGTTGTAGGCATGCACACATCAAATCCCCAAAGTTTCATCGCAATCGGATGAACGGTTGAGCAATGCGTAATTTCATGTTGCCAGAGCTCACTATTGTATCCAGGAACCAGGAATCCCCCCCCCCCTTCCTCACCAGCATCCTCTTCCCCTTTCCACTCCGCCTCCCTCACCTTCCCTCACCCCACTTCACTCCTAGGCTTCTCCGAATCGTAAACCCCCTCCCGAGTTCTCCTCCCCCCTCAGGCTCCCCTCCCCCCTTCCTGTTTCCACCCCCCCCCCACCTGCCGCATTACATACACTAATTCCCGGTACATTTATTTTTCAAACAGCTCGCGCTCCACCTATAATTTTTTTTTTACAAATTTCGTAATGCCAGAACTCACCAGTAATTTTATACAAACCTTGTACTAACAATAACGAACACAACAAAAAAAGAATTTTTCAAATTGTTACAGTCCTTCGGAAGTTATGAGCGTACGTACATTTTCATACAAATTTTATAATGCCAGAACTCACCAGTAGTTTTACTGCTTAAAATAAAGCGCTATATGAATTTAATACTTTTAAAAAATATCCCGTTCAACTTCGAGTAATTTCATTGTAAAATTAGAAAACTAATACGTATGCAATATAGTCGGATGATACCGAGTTGTTATATGCAGATGGGTACCTACCTAAATTTTGAGTGCTGGTACTTGCATACATACGTAAAAAAAAACACATATTTAGGCTGGGTTGTTTAACGAAATTAAAAATTCTTCAATTTTTCAAGTCAATTTTAACGTTCTGTAAAAGTTCGGTTAAAGTTCAGTTATTATTTCAGTTTTATGATGCAACTGGCATGTACTGATAAAATAACAGAACTTGAATAGAACTTACGAAGAACTTGAAAATGAACCTTAAAAAAATGTTGAATTATTCAGTATCGTTGTACAACAACCTAACCTAAGTATTGCATTTAATTGTGTAGCTACGTATTCGGGTAGGTACCTCCGCATTTGTTACTAAAATTCCGGCAATATTTGCTTTTTCATCATATTTGCAATACCACTGAAATAAGTACCTACCCTGTAGGAACATATTTAAACTGGCCAGTAAAAATCTCCACTTCTGAAATCTATGGCACGCGTTTTCCTCATTTTTTTGGAAAATGTTATGTGTTTATCATATCCTCATGAACATTTTTTCATGAGACGGACACGTAAAATTACTGTTAAAAATTGCCTAATATTTCAGGGTACCGTATTTTCCAAAAACATCCAAGCCAGAATCGTTTTTCCGGCCGCAATGCCGTTTCCCGAAAAACAACAACCCAAACCGCTGAGAGATCCGTTTTCTTTTGACATTTCAATTTGCTGTTGAAGCGCGGGTAAATCTAGCGCTTTTGTATTAGGTACTTACCTACTATATCATACACAGACAGATAATATTCCATAATTATATTTTTTAAACAGGCAAGACCGATGCACAAATTTGCACAATTCCCGCTTAAATTAAGGCCCTGCCGAACGACACAAATTGAAATCCGCCATTAAAAAAAAAAATTCTTCATACAAAACCTATTAGGGCTGGGTCTGCTTTTTTTAAGGTGGTAGTGGCTTTTAACGCCATCACGACTCCATCTTCAGTGTTGCAAAGTTTGAGAAAAATTATAAAATTTTAATATACCAGCCGATTTTACAGGCTGCAAACGATTTGCATTTATCGATGAAAGCGAATTTTTCGCAAATGTCAGAAAAATGTCGAATTTGAATGCAATATTGTGAAACATTTTCAAGGGGAAGCTAAACATGTTTTGGTTTTAAAAGTTTCTAAAACTTGTATTGTTTATGTTTATTAAAAAACATCTCCGCCGGAAGGTGTACTTTTAACGCAATCTTTAATTCCGTAATGCCCCTATAAAATGTCAATTTTTCTCAAGAACTTTCTCGAAGCCGTTTAATTAATTAGAATAAATTCCTAGCAAAATCAGTTTTGTATGGGAAACTAACTTTTTTTTACTTCCCTTCTCGATCCGACGTTTTTAAAGGGGCGAACCTGTCGGCGGAAAATATAACCTAGCCGAATTGAGTGATTTTATGAGTAGTTCCAGTTTTCGCCGCAAATTTATATTATTTTTCGCTCTTAAAATGTATCAGTTCAATTTTATGTGAGTTTCCTGTATAGTCTATTTTTTTTGTGAAAATCGTGAAGCTAGCGTATTTATTTAAATTCAGACGAAGCTGCCATTTCGAACGGATGAAAATAGAACTACAACAGTATTCGATAGACATTTGATTTTTTCTAATGTGAATAATCCATACTTGTATTCCGCACCGCTAGAAGTCTCCCGTAAAGTTTTGGCAAACATATTGATAACGATGAAAAATGTTTCCCCTAACAAAAAAGAAACAAAAGCTAGTGGCTGGAAAATAATCGACTCTTCGAAGGATTGTGAACTTTGAAGCGTTCCAAAATAGCGAGCGCTAATGTCCATTCTCGCGTGTCAGCCGAAGGGACAATTCTAGACTTCAAGCCAAAGTGAACCTTGAGGTTGGTGAAACGCGAGGGGCGGTGAGGTCGATTTTCGCATCAAGGAAAAAGTGAGTTTTTTTCAAAACCAAGAAATACTATATAGTATATATATATAGCTGAGAGGTCAACGAAAAAACCTTAATGAAGACACTAAACACGATATAGAAGCCAAATAAACTATACGATATAATGGATAGTAAATGTTTGGATGTACTTTGTGTGACAGAGAGTATGAAAAAAGAGAGCGGTACAATGCAGCATAACGATAAGTACGTCATCTGGTCTGGGAGACCAGATACGGAGAGGACTTGTCAGGGTGTTGCAGCGCTACTGTCTCCCAGAATGGTTGAATGTATGTTGCAATATGAGTGTGTAAGTCCGAGAATAATGTGGATCCGATTCAAAATTGGTTTGACAAGGGTGTTTCTGGTTTTTGCTATGCTCCTGTTAATTCCGAAAGCAACGAAGTGAAAGATGAATTTTTGGACGGGTGTGAACGATGTAATGATGTTAAAAAATTTGAATGAAAGGATTATAATGGCGGGCGATTTGAATGGGTGGGTGGGAATTAGATGTGATGGATTTGATTCGGCCTTAGGTAAGTGCGGGAACCTGTTTGTATCGAATACTTTTTTCGATCATAAAGGTGTCCACCAATATACGTGGTAAAGAGGAAATCAAAGATCAATAATTGACTGTGTGGAAATTGAGTCTAGGTTGAGAGCCGTTACTGAGGACACGAGAGTTTTCAAAGGGGCGGAGGTTGAAACTGACCTCTTTCTGGTGGTGTCGAGAGTAAACCTCTTTCGCGGCTGGCGGTCTAAAGTGAAAACAATATCAACTCCAACAAGAGTCAAAGTAGAAAAACTGCAAAACGCAAATGTCAGAAGTGAGTATGAGAATTGTGCAGAGATGTGATTGAATGAGAAGGAAATGAGCGGTCTTAGCATTGATGAGATATGGAACCACATAAAGGTGAATCTTTGTGAATATGCTAAAAATGTATGTGGAATAAGTACGCAAGGTAGGAAGAAAGGTGACGCATGGTGGGATGACGAGATCAAAGCATTTTCTCAGAGAAGAAGAAAGCATGGTTATGTCTGATAGCGGCTGGCACTGCTTCTAGCGAAGAGAGAGATAGAGCGAAAGAAGTATATAAGGGATGCAAGAAAAGAGTCAGTGTTGGAGTGAAAGAACGAAAGAAACGTCTGGAAGAGGAAGAAGGAATAAAAATGATAAAACACTTCCAAGAAAACATTAAACTGTTTTGGAAGGAGGTCAAAAGGTCCCGGAGTGGTTCAGAGAACGGAAGCCTGAAAGTGATAAAATCGAAAGATGGAAGAATGTTGACGAATGAGGAAGAAATAAAAGAGAGATGGATGAAATATTTTGAGGAAGTCTTCGAAAGCAACCCGGGTGATAGTGAGGCCAGCGGTGAATCGGGTATGAACGATGACGGAGTGAATTTTACTAAAATCAGCGTGGATGAAATTAAAAAATCGATAAAATGCATGAAGAATGGTAAGGCTGTTGGTTTGACAATATTGCTGCCGAATACTTTAAAGGAGATTACATGGATTAGATAGATTATTCTTACATGGTTGTGCAAACTTTTTAACCAGTGTTTAGAGGAGGGTTACACGCCATTATATTGGAGAAGGGCTGTAATCATGCCATTATACAAAGGTAAAGGGTCACGTATGGAATGTGGGAATCATAGGGCTATTAACTTGCTTAGTTCAGCCGGCAAGCTGTACAGAAGAATATTGATTGAAAGGGTAAGAATGGAAACAAAGGACAAAATTTGGGATGTGCAAGGTGCCTTTATGAGTGGAAGGGGATGCATGGACCAGATATTCTCCTTGCGTATGCTCACTGAGAAGTTTCTGGCGAAAAGCCAGAAACTTTTCTGCGCCTTTGTAGATCTACAAAAAGCATACGATCGAGTCGATAGGAAAAAGCTTTGGAAGGTGTTGTCCAAGTATGGAGTGAATACAAATCTCATACAGGCAATTGCGTCTCTGTACGAGGGAAGCGTTGCATGTATTAGGGTGAACGGTGGTTTTACGGGGTGGTTTGACAACACGAAAGGTGTTTAGCAATGCTGCGTAATGTCACCATGGTTATTCAATCTGTATATGGATAATTGTATGCAAGAATTGAAAGAAGTGGGATTGGGCGCGAAATTGAGTAATCTGAAAGTATCTTGCCTGTTGTATGCTGATGATGCGGTTCTGATTTCTAACACTATGGAAGATCTACAGTCTCTCGTATCTAGGATGAACGAAGTATGTATAAGGAATGAGTTAATGATGAATGTAAGTACGTCTAAAGTAATGGTGTTTGAAAGAGAGGGAACGAAAACAGTATGCAATATAGTTGTGAATGATGAATACTTGGAGCAGGTGAATGAGTTTGTGTATTTGGGTAGTATGTTTATGAGAGCTAGGAAGGCTCATAGAGATATTGAAAGAAGGGTGAATGCCGGTAACTCCATTAATAAAGGACTGAATACCGTTGGCGCTAAGAAAAAACTGTCAAAAGAAGCGAAGCAGTCCACAATGGAGTCCTGGTAACTACCCTGATGTATGGCAGTGAGGCATGGAACTGGCAGAGGAAGGATGAAAGTAAACTGAATGCTGTTGAAATGAGATCCCTGAGGCGTATGTGTGGTAAAACAATGTATGATCGTGTGAGAAATGTGAATATCCGCAAAGAATGTAAGGCTGATGTAAGCATAATGAGTAAGATTAAGAAAGGGACCCTCTGATGGTTTGGGCATGTAGAGCGAATGAACGAAGAAAAAAGTGTAAGAAGAATATTCGACGCAAATGTGAATGGTAGAAGAAGTCGGGGACGTCCGAGGAAGACATGGCACGATCAAGTGAATCAGATACTTGAGTCGGGCCATGTCAAAATTCAGAATAATAGAAGAGAATGTATGAGACGATATATGAATGTGAGTGAGGCAAAGAGTGTGTGCCAAGACCGAGTTGTTTGGCGGTCCGTCCTCTCTGCCTACCCCTGCGGAGAAACGGCGTGATGGTTAGTTAGTTAGTTAAGTAACTTTAGTCCGCCTCGGCACAGAAACCCCTAGTGAGGAGGACTAAGAAATACAATATTTTTACCTAACACAACCATCATATTTTGTAAATAGAATTATTTTATAGAGACGCTTAAATAAAAAATATAAAAAAATAAGGTGACGGCATGTTGTCAAATCATGTAAATATTCCAAAAAATATAATTCTACAAGTAGGATATTATTAAGCAAAAATATGTCAGGTACGTCTCATCCGTCGTATATGTCTGGTAATTTTATATATTTTTGTGAAAACAAGCAGCAAGCTCCTATGCCCTTTTTTGCGAGAAAAGGCCCATGCTGAACGCCTTGAACCGGGCGACCGAAGGGGCTCAGTAGCAGGCGAAATGAACTGACCGCTAAGCTCCCTAGGCCGTTTTAAGAGTGTCGGCGACCAAAAAGGCTCAGTGGTAAGAGTCAAATTATTACGTAATGACCTGCAGAACCTGAAGGGCACAGTCAAAAATTGAGCAGTTAGCTCCTTGGTCCCTTTTTGCGAGAAAAGACCGAAAAGTTTGAGACGTACAGAGTATAAAAGTACACACAAGATACAACTCAATTATAGACAGAAGTCAAAGAGTGTTATACAATGCATCTTAAAGAAGATAGCAAGGCCGATATTATGTCGTTAGCACGAATCACGGTAAGTATTATTGTTACGTCTCCACGTCTCGTGTACAAGGTTGTACACAATTATACACACAAGCGGTACTCATGACAAATTAATGACACACGACCAAAATACAAAAGCGGTACTCATGACAAATTAATGACACACGACCAAAATACAAAAGCGGTACTCATGACAAATTAATGACACACGACCAAAATAATAACATTTAGTTATAAGCAAAAGTAATTATAACGAACTTCTCGTATCATGGCGGGTATTCTGAAGATCTCTCCTATAATGGTAGATGTAAGGATCTCTCCTATTGCGTAACAAGATTACGTTTAAATACAACACAATAAACGTTACCAGTAGTATTTTAATACCGTAAGTGAAGATTTGTTAGATTAACTAACTCCGTAGCCCAAAAGGCGTACGATAGAACAACAGAGAAGATAGACAATTTGATGTTACTTCACATGTTACAAAGTGCGAGGGTGATGGCAGAGTATATTTCTACTTACACCAAGTATTAAAACAAAGACAGACCTATAATGGTTTTACATACTGCCTATTGTAGCAACCTTTAGTGAGAAAGTCAAAAGGACCGGTTGTGGTTTTACATACCTTTTGTATAGCTACAAACGTACCGCGTGATGTACAATTTTTTTTAAAGTTGTAAACACTTGGTTAAATGAACACATAAAAGTTGAATGTGAATTCGAGAATCAGGATAACCGTGAGGTTTTATTAACCTGTCCCGTAGGGTTGAAACGTGCCATGCAAGACATACGTAACGTAAAAGCAAAAAAAAAACAAAAAAAAAACAGTGACTTTGTTATAACAACCAAAGACCGGATGATTCGGTTTTACGTACTTTAGTTGAAACGAACCAAATTGATTTATATACAGGATTATGAAGACCAATCATTGGTTTTATAAATACGAATTCCAAAATGGACGTGTTGATATCCAATTTGGGTACATAAGCATGAATTTGGGTAGGACGCCATCAATTTTTAATTTAAGAAGAAAAAATTGAAAAAACTTATATACACGAGAGGCGACTATGTAAGTAACCACTATTTGATTTCCATACTAGAGATACCTTGGAAGGTTTTACAACTCACGATGAACAAAAGAAAAGGAAAAAAAAATTAACTGGTTCTGAGTCGGAATTTAACACTTTGGAATTTACAAAACCCGACTTCTAGAACGACACGCCGATGGGCAATTGTCAACTACTTCACATGAACAAAATAAAACAGGTAAGAAAGTTCCTTTCCACACGACAATAATGCGACAAAAAATAGAAGAAAAATTACAAAATTACATGACAAGGCAGGATATGACATGGCATGAACATTGCATAGTGTAAGTGTTGAGAAGCAACAAATGGGCTCGCGACTTCCCAAGCATTGAAACTCGAAAAGGTGTCTCCGTTCCAAAATGATCAGTTTTAGAACAGGTGAAAAAAAATAAAGAAAAAAAAACAAATTGCCGTGAGGGAAAGAAAATCAGTGCAAAAGCAGCATTTGAAAGTACCTTCAATGAGAGTATGCAATAATTTACAAAATAATTTACAACTTGTTTCATTAACGAAACGATGGACATGTAATTGACACTTTACACGACAACAATAGTAAGACTTTATAAGCTTACAAAAAGGAGACACACAATGTTGTTTTGTGCAAAACCCCATCTTTGCATTTTGTTTTTTGAATGCGGTGCAAAGGGGTTAATTCCGGAGAAATAATTTTTATAAAATTCCTCCGCAGCACATCCAATGGAATGTTCTTGGAAACACCGTTGTATTTGATTTTCCAACAGGAGTGGTCGTAGGTTTTCTCTTGTGCAGTGATGGATGCAGTATCTTGTTTCACTTTGACAATTGTTCCAGGTTCTTTACTAGGGACAAGAACTTCCAAAACTTGGGTAGTAACACGTGGGTTGTTTTCATTCGATGAAGCGAGGTTTATTCTTCTGATAAACTTCTTGTTAAATAACAATGCATAAGCCTTCACTGCAGCTTTTGATTTGTTTATTGGTGAAAGTCCTATGTTTTTCAAAGCAGATTGTAGTTGAGACTTTGATAAACTGTGCACATTGGGAATGACACCCAGGTCCGATGACGCATTTGTTTGGTTGTCTTCCATTGTGATGAACTATGGAAGAAAAAAAATTTTGAAATTTTTCTAAGTGTCAAATTTTTGAAAAATTTGTGCAGGGGTTCCCCTAGAAAACGTAAATTTTTTTTTTGTGGACACTTTCATTCACTTGGGAACACTTGTACCGAAAAGAGAGAAAAAAAACTCGAAATTGCACTTTCCGGAAGAAACACAACACACTTTTTAATGAAAACAACATATTTAAACTTGGAATTATTAGATTGTTCATCTAAAAAATCATATTATTAATTTTTGTGTAATTTGATTATTCACTTTTTTATTGTTTTATTAAAAAACATTTTTGAAAAAAAGGTCACTGGAGTGTTTTTTTAACAGCTGACACTTAATTCACTTCACAATATTGGAAAACACTGTACCTGTATAAACACATTGGGAAAGGAAATGTCATTAATTATTCACGAGATGAGATTAAAGTTGCAAATTAACAACACTTCTAACAAAACAATCGTAGTGAAGTTGAAAAGAAACATCTCTATTTCGTTTGTTCGTTCAGGAATAAACATGAGAATAAAATATTATTTCGAATGTGATTTAATCAACTAGGCCTTCTGTCTGTCGGCCATTTGCATGTTCTGTCCGTCCGCGCGCGCAAGCATTCCCGCGCCTGAACGACGGTTGGGATTTCGCGCGGAAACAGAAGTTTCCAGAGAGATTCCGATGATTGCGCACATTTGTATGCGTGCAATTTAACCAACGGTTTTTTAACATGATTTTTGTCTCCCGACTTCGTAAAAATCACTGTTTTACAGCGGTTTTCACGAAATTCGGCAGGGCAATAAGGGACATATGATAGTAAAGGTTTTTTTTGAACAATTTGTTTCGTCCGAAATGGCTAACGTGTGGAATTTCAAAGGTGACAGACATGAAAAAAAAAATCAACCACCTCTTGTGCCCCCCAGTTGCGGCGCCAGTGTTAACTAAAAAAGGAAGGGCCCCCAAGTTATAGCAAACCTGTTTCCGGTGTCTAGCTCAGTCGTTCGGTGGTAGAGCAGGCTCTCTTCACCCAGGGGCGGGTGGGCAGCAAGAAATGGTTAATTGGGGAAACTCCACACATGATTCGTCTCAAAACAAAGAATGCTTCGGGGTAACAAAAACAGTGTATTGTATTCTAAAATTGGTTACATTGTACATGGATTACATCAGGGTAAATTGGCTACCTGAATACTAGCTATTTCTCTCTCCAAGTCTGGGTTTAACGCGCAGGTGCTAGGAAATTAACATGGACACAATGAAGGAAAAAAAGAAGCAACTCACGGCGTTTGTCGGGCGGCAAATGTCGTCACGTACTCCATACGTTATTTGGACATCTTCCAGCGTAGAAAACCACTCCGGAACGGGGGACCAACTGTAATTTCTCCCCGTTCACAGATTAGGACTACGTAAATTCACATGTTTGGTTTAACGGCTTACGGCGTGAGTGGGAGCGCGGGTCTGGTTACCTCGGCGGCTCGCTTGTTTCTGGCGCGGCGTGGTCTCTGCGGACCGAGGGGGGAGCAAAACGGGCAGCGGGGGGAAAGGGTTTCGCTGTTGGGTCAGGCCACTGAGCGGCCCCAATCAGCGAAAACTTCCGGTGTTGCTGACTTCGCGAAACACTCCTTCCCGAAAAATTATCATGTACCTACTTGTGTTACATAACAAAGGTTATACCGTAGGTCGTTGGAAGGTTTCTTAAATTTTCAAACAAAATTTTGTATTATACATGCAACACACATTTCAAATCATATGATCATAGTAAAATAAATAAAATAAAATATCTGGGAAAGCTAGGTTTCAGAATTTTAATTTTAGTTTAAATAAAATCATAAAAAAAAGATCCACGCACGTGTTTTGTGATGAAAATACTTCAGTTTGTCTATTTATTTACGGTCTTACAAACTAATATATTAAACTTTTTTTACATTCTAATTTTGCTTAAACATTATTGAAAAAATATAAATACTTATTATCCAAAAATAATTGCAAAAAGTGCATAATTTGAATAGTTTTATCATCAAACTTCGCAGAATGTAGGTACAAATTAAAGCAAACTTTGAATGAAATAAAATCGATATTGAACTATAATTTTAAAAAGCTGGTACGGAGAATAATTATTTTTATCATTTGAACCACCCTGTACGATCGTAAGATCATCTTTCAACGAAATTTGAATTATCTTCCGCAGGCTGGTTAAAGGCCCTTAACTTCAAATATTTGATGAACTCATCTAATTTTTTGAAAAAAACCCGTCTTTAGTGAAATTCCATACTTTTTCATCGCATATAACGCAAATCATGATGCTGATTATAAGGAAGATCCTCTTAACAACACATTAATATCCTCAATCAGAATAAACGAAGAAATCACCTTAAAATACCTATCAAACATAGACATTAATAAAGGGCCAGGAATAGACAGGCTGCCTGGAATTTTTATACGTAACTTTAGTAAATATATCTGTCTTCCGGTTTGCGCCATTTATAAAAAGTCACTAATAAAGCCTTTGACCGCGTAATTCACTCAATTCTTTTGAAGAAACTCATCCTACTTGGTATACATGGCGATCTATTTAGATGGATTAAGTCCTACATTAGTAATCGCAATCAGGTAATATTGATAAATGGTGTTTACTCAAAGTCTATCGAGGTAATATCTGGCGTCCCTAGGTTCCCACCTAGGTCCGCTATTCTTCAACATTTATATAAACGACATTCGATCATGCTTTCAAAATTCCGACTATGTGCTTTACGCTGATGACATGAAAATATTCAAAGTTGGGCATTCTCTCAATGACTATGAAGCGTTACAAAGTGACCTAGATAGGCTTTGCAAGTATTGTAAAGTTAACTGTTTAGATATCAATGTTTCCAAATGTCATACTATGACATTTACCAGAAATAAAAATGTAATTAGGTACTCTTATTCACTCAACAATGAACCTGTCATCTTTAAAACGGGATGTAAAGATCTTGGTGTTTTCCTTGATAGCAAACTTATTTTTAATGATGATATCGACTCAATCGTTCATAGATCATATAAAATGCTTGGTTTTGTTCTTCGTATAAGTAAAGTATTCAGTAACCCGCGCACAGTAGTTATGTTATATTTTGCATTAGTCAGAAGTATACTTATACACAAAATTTTAAATAATAACATCGATTGTACCGAACCACTTTCCCTAATTAATTTTAACATACCATTAAGACGTACACGCCATACAGAACTATTCCACACGATTAATTACAAGACAAATGCAGCAACTAATTCGCCAATCAATCGTGCTCTTCATATATTCAATAATATTAATCTAAATTATACCATCGACATTTTCTCCGATTCACTGCCCAAATTTAAAAAGAGCATCATGTCAATCATATAAATTGTTAAATGCGCATACTTACATACATACATACACTCATATTCACACACACACACACACACACACACTCACACACCCTCTCTCTCACACACACACAAACACACCTCTCCCTTAATAATTTGCTAATTTAATATAGGTAAAATTTATAATTTGTCACATAAAAACATATATTATATAACAGCGACATGTCATTGGTACCAATCATTGTATTAATTCTACAACTTGTAACTACTTTCTAACCTGTAATTATGTACTGTTTGTTTCTGAAAAATAAATAAATAAATCATCAAACAAATTCACTTTAATTTGAATAAACAAGTGATGTTTTTTTAAATAATTAGAACCGTTGCACATTTTAATAGCACAAATAAATCTCAATGTCAGATATATTATGGTTCCATTATCAGTCACAGTTTCTCAAACTTCAACACATCCTCGGTACCTACTTATAACTTCAGATTTTACCGGTTCACCATCACTTTACACCATGATATAAAAAATCGAGTGTAGTTCAGACGCGGTAGAAGTGAAACGTTCAGAAAACCAAAGAAGACAAGAGTGGGGAGGCTACAAAGCACCACACAAAGAGGAGACCTATTATCTCATTCTCTCACAGGCTAAATCCTAAAGATTTGTGTGTTTGTCACTTTTTAGTGTCGCTCGTTTCCATTTCATCGAGTTTCAAATCACAACGGTGCTAAAGATGTTTTCACTTTAAAAAATCAGAGTGTGCAATTCACAGGCGGTAGAAGTGGAAACATTCAGAAAAATAAAGTAGACAGGAGTGGGGAGGCTACGAAGCACCGCGCAAAGAGGAGATCAAAGAGATCATTATACTATCTCATTCTCTCGCAGGTTAAATCCTACAGATGCAAGTGTTTATCTCTTTTTAGTGTCGCCTTTTCGTTTCATCGAGTTTCCAATCAAAACCGTGCTAAAGAAGTTTTCACATCAACAAAAATATAATATAATTGATTTAATATTGGTGGAGTGGTTATTTATTACAATTGCAAAAGATTCTCATTTTGAAGTTAAGAGGACATTACCAGAGAAACCAGAAATATGTCATTTTTAAATCAGTGTTTAGACTTATTGAATCGTTTCCACAAAAAATTATAAAATGATTTTGAAAGATTGTTCTTTATCTAGTAAAGTTATGGATTAAATTTTGAGAAAAAATATTAATTTTAAGTATAATAAGGTTATACCATAGGTCGTTGGCAGATTTGTTATATTTTCAAAAAAGTACATGTATTATACAACACCAATTTCAAATCATATAATCAATCATGCAGTAAAATAAATCAATACATTATCTGGTAAACGTATGTGTCAGAATTTTAATTTAAGTTTAAATAAAATTATAAAAAAATATATACGTACATGTGTTTCTTGACGAAAATTGGTCCGTTTGTTTATTTATTTGCGCACTTACAAACTAATATATTTCAGATTTTTTTACATACTTATTTTGCTAATACATTATTGACAAATCTTAAATAATTTTAATGGAAACATAATTTTAGGGTGTATTTAATATTTATTAATTTACAGCTTCGCGTTTCACAATTTTTCTTATCAACGACAACACGAATCGAGAGCGCTCATTCAGACCGCAACTGCGGCCACCGGCGGTTGTCTTCGCGGCGCTCTACATCGTAACATTTTCAAACGAATAACGAAGCAAAATAAATACGATTTCATGTTTGTAAATTTTATAGGGTTGCCCCAACGCCAAATTTCATGTTCGTTGAATATTTTTATGATAAAATTTATAATTTTAAATTTTTTTTTATTGTAAATTATTCTTATGCGAATACCGCACAAGAGTACCAACTACTCTAAAATATTTATTTTCAAGTTAAACTTCTTTACGCACGCTCGACTTGGGGGGTAAGCTGGTAAATGTGTTACGAAAAGTGGTGATTGTTACGAAAAATTTCCTGCGAACGGTAATCGATGCGAACGGTGATCGATTGCTAGGTGGGTCGTGCCTTTACGCACGCTTGTTATTCGTGTTATTGTTTTATTGTTAATAGACTATTTTTGCGTTAATAAATAGATAAATTAAATTATTTAAAAATATATACTCACCAAACACAAGAGCCTTGTCTCTTTATGGTGAGGAAAGGCTTTTATTACATTAATATTACAAATCTGTTTAACATGTAAAAAAAATGTATAATTATTGTAAAAACAAACAAATATTAAAAAAAAAAAAAAAAAAAAAAAATATACGTACATGTGTTTCTTGACGAAAATTGGTCCGTTTGTTTATTTATTTGCACACTTACAAACTAATATATTTCAGATTTTATTACATACTTATTTCACTAAGACATTATTGACAAATCATAAATAATTTTGATGGAAAAATAATAAACACGAGAATCGGGTATGGGTACCACCGCCCCGGGAACCAATTATTAGATAACCAACACGTCTGCCATAGGTCATCCAAAGTGGTTCGTAACATTGGGTGACTAGCAGGGGTGCCTAGGTTCAAGGGGATGAGGTTTGTTTAGGTCTTGGCGGCGGATGCGTCTGCCCACCAGCTGCATGGCAGGTCGGATCTGGAAAAGTTAAGGGAGTCCCTTTGACTTCTCCAGCCTTACTCTCTCGGAACATCGCCTTGCACCGCAGTGGGAGGGATGGATTCATTCATCCGCACTCCTGGACACGCTGACACCCAGTTTTCTACCCACCCCTAATACCCCTTTCCTTCTCCGAATTTCCTCTTCTTCCTTTCCCTAAAACGACCCTCCACACAGCATTCCCAAAGAAGAGATAAGCAGTGTGTCGAGCGAGTGTAAAAAAACGGTCTCTCCCGATCCGGCCTTCCATGTAGTTGGTGGATGTACCTTCCAAATTACTGATACTACCTATTGACGGCCGGCGTGGTGAGAAAATGTGAGAAAATAAACATTTAGTGGCAGGTTTTATTAACCCTCCGTCGCGGCGTCGCATCGGGCGTAGCCGGCCTCAGGGACCAATAAAAGACATTTTTTCCCTCTCCAGTTATCAAAGGCGGCCCACCGCCTCTTCCCTTCTTTTATTCGCCTAACTTTAGAGACCTCACACGGTGCCCGCCTCAGTCAGTCGTCAGCCTTTACACAGCTCACGTATAACCTCCCTGGCTTGACAGGCCGCCTGCGCTCGATTGGCGCAATTATTTTCAATTTTTCTATTTTCAGGCATTTTATATATCTACAGATTTTTTTTGAAAATGGCTCAAAAATATGCTCTCTATCAACCGAATGATATTGGTGATATGCTGAAGCTTCTAATAAATGATAAAGCTTCTGAAGCTTTGGTTGAAGATTTTACAAATTTGTTTATTTTAATTTAAAATAAAACAATAACTTTGTAAACACCACTTTTATTTTTTATACTTTATGCCGACCGGGTTTCGCTACAACCGTAGCTTCTTCAGGGCAGTACAATCTCTACTGTTGTTTTGACAAATTATTGTTTATTCTAGTTTATGGTTGGTAATATTCAATAAACTAATTCAAATACAAAATACGTGTCGGGTAGTCTTTACTAGGATCTATAGAAAAGAATTATACCAAATTTAACACAGAAGAACTAGTTTATTAAACATTACCAACCATAAACTAAAATAAAAAAAATTGCAAAATCTTCAACCAAAGCTTCAGAAGCTTCATCATTTAGGAGAAGCTTCAGCGGTTCCATGCCAAATCAGAATGAAACCAACTCAGAAACATCTCAAAAAAGTCACTAAAAGCTATGAAAAAATAATTTTAAAATAGCCGGTAACCCTAACCTAACTTAACCTATTTAACCAAATTTTTTTTTTATCATCACTCTTAATGACCTTTCTGAGGTGCTTCTGAGTTGGTTTCATTCTGAGTTGTCCGATCACCTAGAAGGGAAGGGTGGCCTCACAGGCCGGGTGCGCCTGAGAGGCCATAGGTGCGCCCGACGGAGGGTTAAAACTTATAACATGAACATTTAAACCTGAACCCTAAGTCTGAAGAGAAAAAAGATCCCACCAAAGACCCAATAAACAGAAGCGTCGATTAATGTAATTAGAAAGGTTTTATTCATTGCACAAACTAAATAAATACGGTGTTCGAAATGACATTGTTCAGGATATTAATTCATTTATCCGTCATATAATTTGGGAAGCGGGTATGGGTACCGCCGCCCCGAGAACCATTTATTGGATAAACAACACTTCTGCCGTAGGTCACTCCAAGTGGTTCGCTACGTTTGTTGACTTAGCAGGGTGCCGGGTTCAGCGTGTCTCCGCGTCTGGTCGGATCGGGAGAAACTGGTTGAGGAAGATGTTTTGACCTCTCCAGCAGGACTCTCTCGGAACATTGCCTTGCACCGCAGTGGTGGGATAGAATTATACGTCCATCACTTCTGGACACACTGACCCCTAGATTGCTACCCATCCGTCAAATATTTTTCCTTCCCAGAACTTCCTCTCCCCTTTTTCCCTGAGGGGAATTATTTTCCTCAGGGCATACTGTTTAAACTAAAGTACAAAAAAATATATATAAATATATATTTTTTTTGTTTTCAAACAATATCTTTAAGCAATCGTTCTCGTTTAGTTTATATATATTTTAATTTCATTCGAGTATGAATTTAATGAATTCATCAAATACTTTAAGTTAATTTTCACGTTCTCCCTTAAGTTCTATTTCTATTATTTCAATTTTATGAAGCAACTGGCCTATAATGATATAATAATAGAACTTGAATAGAACTTACGCAAAACATGAAAATTAAAATAAGATAAAGTTAGTGTTCAATTTTTTGAAGATTTATTACAACTACACAACAGCAGAAGAGCGGAAATTATTTTAAAATTAGCAATGCTAACTAAACACTATTATTTACCCATTTGTCTAAGGTATTATTATTTAATATTGAAAATTAATTTTGCCTACACAAGCGGCCGATGTTAATTTAAAATCCAATACACTTTTTTGTGCCAGTAATTTGCTACTAATCGATGCTAACAAAATTTCTTTCCTGAAAAATAACGCTTACAGAATAATTTCGGCAAAAACTGAGAATGTAGCAAAAAATTAAAGTAATTCCCTGGAAAAAATAAATATGTCATGTCTACAACGCAATATATTTTCAAAAAAATATGTCTTCATATTATCAAGCATCCATGCGTAATCGTTTTTTACCTGAAAATATCCTCCATACGTCTTATTTAACAATTATTACGCAGGTAAACATGAAAAAAAATGTTGAAAATTAGAGGGAAAAAGTCGGTTAAACTAAATAAATTTTTAGTGGAATCTGAACACCTGCCAACCGTTTCACGCTGATGTAATTTTAGTAGGAAAAACTTCAAGATAAATCACTTTCGCCACATTTCATCCCCAATACCACTTAGGGGTGGAATCATTGATTCAATAACATACATATAGCTCACTTTCTTTATCTATTCCATCTATATTGTGTGTCTGGGAATAATAGGTCTATTATTAAAAGGATATTTATCATTTTACTTCTAAGAAGTAATTATTTTTAAAGGTTTCTCGATTTTCTTATTCATGCCCCATTGCATTAAGATGTATTTGATTTTAGGCGAATATTTTGGGTTTATGTTAGTGATAAATCTATCAATAAATAATCTAGTATAAATCAGACAATCTATCCGTTCGACCGACTCTGAAGCTGCAAACAATTATGATTTTTTAAAAGCTTATTCTGTCTGAAATTTTACGGCCTGGGCAGCCTTATTTTTCTCTTGAGTAACGAAATACGCATTAAACTGCATATCAAATTGAACAGAACCCATACCTATTGATGATTCGATTTTAGATTTATAACTTAATAAACGGATTGCAATCTTTAGAACTTAGACTTCAGGTGGGTATGCTGTCGTTATTTTACCCATAATATTATAATGGTAGATGCTCCGATGAACTAAAATCATTGATCCCTTCATAATATTTACATCATTTTGTGACGGCTAAATATTAAATTTGAATAAAATTAAATGAAATATTTTGAAATATATAAAATGAACCCTGTGACACAAACTGCGCGTAGAATATTATCGAAGAATATTAGCAATAAATATACTCTTATAATAAGTGAAATATATTTTTTCTACTTTTTTCGTAAATAGAATTGTTTTTTTCCCTTTCATTATTTTTTTTTAAACAGTTTTTATCGATTTTCTAAAAATTTACTCTGAGTCCCATGGTTCATATTCTATATGCAACGACGATGTGTAAACTGTTGACATTTATCACATTAGAAGGGGTCGCTTCTACATTCAGCTCAGCTGTGGGACGATTTCCCGGTTTCTATATTTCCTCCCTTCTACAACATGGGTCTCTTCAAGACCCGTGTTCACTCCTTCGGAAGGAGTGATCCTTCCTCTCCTTAAAAAGATTCATCACACGCAATCTCCAAGGACGACACATGCCCCGAGATAAATTATTTTCCTCAGGGCCTCCTGGAGTTGATGTAAAAAATATTTTTTCCGTATTTCTTGATAAAAAAAAATATTTTTACAGCTATTATGAATTTTGAAAAAAAAAAAAAATTATAATTGTCTAAAATGAACTAACCATCACATCACATCACGCCGTTTACTGCAGGGATAGGCCGATTTTTGTGTTTATTTAGCACAAAATCATACTTCTAGTATCTAGCTCCTGATAACTACCTTATCTTCATCATCAGCCACTATCCATCCACAACACTCACAATACTCGAAATAGCAATAAAATCCGCATACCTCAAACACACACTACAAAATATGGGATAAATTCTCTGAACTATGTTGCCTATACACTATATAACTCGCTTCCAGATATGTACAAGGGAAATCAGCAAAATAAAAAAGTTCAGAATAATGCTTTAAAAGAATATTTTTTAAATAAGTTTAAGGATGAAACTATGTAAATTTTCTTATCATGTCTCATTTGTCTTGTTTCCTTTTCTCTTCTTTTCTTTTCCATTTATTTGTAATCATAATCATCCACATTTGTATAACCTTGTTCTTTGTTTCTTTAATTATTTTCTATTGTTGTTTGCTCACTCAACCTGTTTTTTTTTTAAATTTATTTTTTGTCTATGTTGTATGTGAAACTTATATTTTTAATATCCATTTTCCAAGTAAAATTGTAACTATTTCCTCACACCCATTAATTTTCCTCCTGTCCTAAAATGAGTTCTGTAACTCATCGGGATTGCTCCAGCAAGTAATAAATACAATAAAAAAAAAAAAAAACTAATATAGGCAGCCTTGTCAACTTCCACTCTAAGAGTATTTAGTTCCATGCTTTACGCTGCCATGTAGTAATAATAATAACGTTTCTTCATCAATAGATTTTTTATTTTTATTTATAAATAAATTTTATCTTTTATCATTGATTCTATTGATGAAAAGGTCACTGCTCAGATGCAATCCAGGATTTCTCCTGGAAAGCAGCTGGTTTTCAGCAGTGCCTCCAATACAAAACAGAACAAAATAAAATAAAATATAAATTAAATGGAATTAAAATAAAATAAATACAATTAAATTAATTTCCATAAAAAATAGTTAAATCAGTATCAAATCTCTAATTCAATGCACACAATATAAAATATAAAACAAAGTCGGGTTAGTTACACTATTTATAACTCGAGAACGGCTGGGCCGATTTTGATGATCTTTGATTTGTTGAATTTGTCTCCACCCCGGGTAGGATAATAACTATTAAAACATCACAATAACTAACGAAAAAAATAGTAATAAAGAAAATTCTTTTCCCCATACATTTTGTATGGAACGAATTCTCATATTTGAAAGAGCTGCGGGCATTTTGTGATAAGTACCTATAATATTTAGTAGTGAAAGAGTTCCGAAAATTCAAAAAACGTCAAATGTCAACGCGCTGTTTGTTTTGCTTTTTTGCTTTTGTTATTAAACTTTTTTTAAAATTGTTAATATGACTTTTATCCATTAAGGGAGATCTTTGAATTTTTCTTTAAATTATTGACATTTTAATTTTTTTTTAATTAGTAATAATTTCCGTTTTTTAAATTAGTTATATTTTCAGATTTTTAAAATTTGTTACATTTTCAGATTTTTAAAATTTGTTTCATTTTCAGTTTTTTACATGGAATAGATAAATTATATCAGCAAAAATAGACAATTGGCCAAGACAAATATTTCTATGATTCTACCAGAGTTGATATTAACAGTAATTACAAAATTGTAGAGTATGAAAATGTAGAGGTTTCCAAAAATAGGAACCTGTAAAATTGTAGATAATAACACTGCAAGACGTGTGGAAGAGAAAGAAATGTGATTGATGCTTAAAGGTAAAGGCCATTTTTACAAATAAATTTTGCTAACAAATAGTGAATTTCAGGAGAGTTGAGACTAAGAATGCAGGGTACACCGGTAGGGAATTAAATTTTAAGTTGTATCAATTAATGTATGAATTTTGGAAATTGGTCATTGATAGGACACTCAAAAAAATTATGGTCTAAAGCAGTGGTCTCCAAACTTTTCAGCCTTAGGGCCATACTCTTTACTCCAGTAAGTTCCTAGGGCCAAAACCGTTTTAATTTTCCTGTCATTATCATTCATGGTTCATGGGGTGAGGTTTGTCCAGGTCTTGACGGCGGATGTGTCTGCACGACTGCTGCGTGGCGGGCCGGATCGATAGAGACTGGGTGAGGGAGGCGTTTTGACCTTTCCAGCCGATTTTATATTTATTATTTTATCTCGACCCATCGCCTTGCACCGCAGTTGGAGGGACAGATTCGTACGGATTCATACTCCTGGACACACTAACCCCCAGATTCTTACCTACCCCTCATATATTTTCCTTCCTAGAACTTCCTATCCTTCTCTTCCTTAAAAAGACCCTCCACACAACATCCCCTAAGATAACATAGGCCCTGAGGGAAAATAATTTCCCCATGGCCCCTTGTGTGGAATTAATATAAAAAGAAAATATACGCTTGCTAAATTCGCTTACTATTGTATTGTTTTGTATTTTCATGACTACAACACGAAATCTGGTGGTTACATGCGGAAACAGGTAACCCTCTATCCATCGCTAACTGATAGCGCTAGTAGAACTTTTTCTCGAATAATCTCATTGGTTCGATACTATATTTGTCATTATGCTTTACCTAGCAAGTAAAAAAAACCGAGTTACTATCATTTTGTGTTTTTTATCTAACTTATCACAACAACAATAAGCCATTAGATGTCGCGGGCCTGATTGATGACACTGGTTATTAGCTGTCGCGGGCCGGATTGATGACACTGGCGGGCCGGACTTGGCCCGCGGGCCGTAGTTTGGAGACCCCTGGTCTAAAGTATCCTCTGAACCACAATCACAATAAGGCTAATTGACTATGTGGAATCTGGCGAGATGGCTAAGACAACAATAATTATGACTTAGACGCATTCGTGTCATGAAAAAGATGTACTTTCTAGGCATGGAAGTGTATTTGTGAAACCGGAGCTTGACAGGAATAGAAGGTTGAATTAATGAGTACTAATTATGAGAATTCAGAGAGAATGATTTCTATTCAGAGGACCATTGGCGTTGTAACTTATTTTTAAAAATAGGAAAATAGTCCCTAACAGGAATAGGTACACTACTTAATGGACCATGGACAATGGATTCCTTAGAAATAGAATCAGCCTTTTCATTTCCAATAATACCAAGGTGTCTTGGGATCCAGGCTAAGACCACTGACACTTGAGCCAGCGACATGAAATGCACGAGGTCTCTGATAGAGCAGGTAAGAGGGTCGCTATTGGAATTGAGAGGGGATGCGCTTATTTTTTGTAGTGAGCTGAAAGTATGAGGTCATTTCTAATGTTGAGAGATTTGACGAGTCGTAAAATTTCTATTATAGCTATGCATTCAGCAGAAAAAATAGAACACTCTTTGGGAAGTCTGTGTGAGAAACACAATTTCGTGTGAGGTGCATAGACACTGGCCCCACAGTGGGAGTCCGAACTGAGTTTGGAACCATCTGTGAATTTTTTTTATATAATTTGGCCAGTTACTTTCAATAATTTTGTTGAATTCTGCATTATTGGACTTTTAAAATATTTTTTTTACATATTCCAATAAATTGGTGCATCTTTAGATAGAAAGTAAAACTTTTATAGGGATATGAGTATAAAGGGAGAGATTCATTGCGATAGGAGTTTGTGCCCCTCTTTTTTACACACTCAATGTCAACAATCCAAATTGGGTCTACGTCTACACGAATTGTATGTCTACCTCCAAAGAAAAATACAATAATTATAATAAATCTCCGTCAGACATGTAAAGAAAATCAAATGCAATTCCCGTAAGTAAATCGAAAAGTAAGAAAATCACATAAATTGTAACTTAATAAAAAACTGAATTTAAGTCAGCTAATAAGTTAACACAACAGTTGTTGATTCTTAATTATAAATTTTAATTTTTAGTTTATTTTGTTTTATAAAATGGAGGCCTCAGCACAGGTGAGCTACCCAGTGAGGCCGACATTGTTAAATTATATTTGAAATGTAAGATATTATATCAAATAAATAAATAATATCGAATGAGGGATGCTATTGGTCAATTTTCACCCTGAAACCCAGGCTTGCATATGCGATCCCTGGAAGTTATGTCGCAGATCACAGATGAGATGACCGATAAAAGGCCATGTGTTAACTCTGGAGGGTAAATTGATTCCCGGTTCTTACTGCGTATCTTCATTTAAATCTCTGGCAGGGTTGAATCAAGAGACGCGTTGTAAACCACGGCCTTAGATATCAGCTAACCCAGAATGAATATACTCGTTGTAACCCTTTCGGTAAAACGAGCGGTAAAGGGAACAATTATGTTTCCTTTGGGAGTGAACCCATAAAGTTATTGTTAAAGTGTATTATACTGTCTTGTTATTATTGAACATTGCGTCATACTTGTAAACTGATTGTACTCAAAATAAAGACTTTTTGCATTTACCTTTAAAATTGTGCAATTTATTTCATTGTCCCGTACATCCGCGTATTTACAGTTAATATATTTATCTCGTCATCCAGAGGGTCTTGTGCTGACATTGATCTTTCTTAATCCCCTTTAGTCACTCATGAATGACTGAAGGGCCTAATAAAATTACTTTTAAAAAATGTGCGGCCTTTAGTATTCAACAAAAGAACTGTCGCAATTGATTGCACGTAGGTACCTACCTAAAGCTTGGAATGAACTGATTATTGGAAGATCTATAGCCTTTCTTTCTTTCCTTCTTTTTGTATGATCGAATTAAGTAATAAGAATGAGTTAATGATGACTGTAAATAACCTGCAAGCTTCGTAATAATATGTCCTAAATCACCAGGTCAAGGTCTGCTATAAATCAACGAATTTTCCATGTCCTGGGATTATGTAAGTTATACTTGAAATAATTAAATAAACAAAGTCTGTCTACCAAAACGTTTCGATAATCTAAACAAATAATTACCTAACAAAGGTAAAGCAAATATTTGGATTGATGGCAATATCGTATCACCACGATCACGTTTCTTGACATTCATTCTGGGGGTAATGCTAGGCTAGAAGTGCCTATGTCAGTTTTTGGTAATTTAATTTAGGTACCAGAAATTACTCTTTATAACGACCCTTATTTCAATGCTATAAATCAGAGATCAGGGGTCTCCAAACTTTACAGCCTTAGGGCCATACTGAATACTCCAATAAGTTCCGAGGGCCAAAACCGTTTTATTTTACGTAGATACGCACCCTGAGCGAACATACGCTTGATAAACTCGCTAGTTCAATTAGCTATGCTCTTGTGCTGTTTTTTTTTGTTTTTGGTACTACACTTACTGAGAAAACATTCTCCAAAATAAAGCTCACAAAGAATGTTCACAAATCTTTAGTATGGCTTCACCTTAAGTTAAGATGAAGCCATACTAAATAATGCAAAATCATACAAAATCGTAGTTTTTGTTTTGAAAAATTGACCGCTTAGAAGTATTATAGATGCTTCAATTAAATACTGCGTATAGAACAAACCTTGACCCTTAAAAATAGCGGTCATTTTTTTAATAAGTCTTTTAATAAGCTTAGAAAAAAATAAAGTATTAGGTCTATAAAAAACATTTTTAAGTGCAAACTCTCCTACTTATAAACACTTTTTCGGATATGGTTTTATTGCATAATCTGGCAAATTCAGTTTCTTATATAATTATCGCAAAAAAAATTGAAATTTACGCCCGAACCTCACAAAATAAAATATAATATGCATTTTCGCGTTGGTATTTTTGACATCACGGCGACAATACGGCAGTCGACGAATTTGTTATATCAAAGTGAATCTTATACCATCCACCGAAGAACGACTGGCAGCCGCCCCATTCTTCCGTCATTACTCCTCCGAACGGAGCGGAGAAACAACGTGTTTGGGTCCGCGCTGCTTGTTTTCGTGAAATCAATTTAAAAATTCAGTTTTATTACAATAAACAATGCATAAAAAAGGAATTAATGTTTTTTACAGGCCATTACGAAATCAACATGTAAAAAAAAATTCTCAAATATCTTTTCCAACCTTTCCAAAAGCTTTTTCTCAAGTATTTTTAAACTCCTCCCATAAAAGGGCGTGAATCCCGATTTCGATTTTTTCCTGTACTAGTGGATCGCCTTAATCGATGAGCATCTTTAATCTCTTTTAATAATAAATTTGTACAAGTAAAATAGGTCCATAACTACAAACTATTGTTAGCGGAAAATCAGAATTACATAAATCTCATTAGTATTTTACATGTTATAATGTTTATGTACCTATGTTATGTGTTTATGTTGTAATGTTTATATATGTTTGTAATGTTTAATTTTATTCATAAGTTTTTATTTGAATTAATTCAAATTATTTGTTAGTTACTATGCTTAAGTTAAATTTTTCCTTGTCATTAAGCTTTACCTAGCAAGTATATAAAACTGAGTTAAAAATATAAATCTGTGTTTTTTATCCAGCTTATAACAACAATAATAATAACTGATTAATGACATTGGTCATTTGCTGTCGCGGGCCGGATTGATGACACTGGCGGGTCGGATTTGGCCCGCGGACTGTAGTTTAGAGACCCCTGCTCTAGATTGTTGAAATAGTGACCTATCTAGCAGAGAAGTCAAAATACTGTTACAATTTTTTAATATATATTTTTTAGAATATTGTAGTGTTTTGAAAAGACATTTAGTTTTTGTTGATATCACAGATAATAGAAACAAAGGGAGATATGCTACGTTGGCCGCCAGACCGTGGGCGGACTACGGCGTAATGCGCGTAGTATGAATACGGAAAGAATTCGTTAATTTATTTGATTTTGTGTCGTAACCGAGCGCGGTTTGTGCCCGTTTTATTCAAAATGCCGTCTTGTTCAATGCAACTATGTAAAAATACGACAAGCAATGTGAACTTCAAGATAAATTGAGTTTTATTTCACCGCTAAGTACAAAATTAAAGTGAGTTATCATTTTTTAACGATTATTCAAAGTTATAATTGACGTAAGGCCCCGGTAAAGCAAACATCGCCGCCATGACGAAGCTAGTGAGGGGGACGCGAATTCTTTTAAAAACCGACTATCGATATTTCGTAAAATTAGCAGGGCTATGAAAAAAAAATATATATACAATACAAACATATTATTTCTTTTGAATTCTTTTTGTAGATAATTTGTTGTCAATGCTGATTTGTGGTAGAAAAAAATGCCATGCTTTTCTTTTCAAATCTTTATTTTTTATAAAAAAATTCATTGTTTGTTTCGCATGTATACCATTTATCCGATTTTCAATGAAACTTTGCTAATTTTTTGTGCCCGAGCCCGCGGAGGTTTCTATATATAGGAGTATAACGGTGGGCTCTAGCATTATGAAATTATTTCCTTTACCATACATCCGAATGGGATGAAACTTTGGTATTTTGGTGTGGGCACGTCCGTGAAGGTTTATATACATTTAACGGTAACCTCTGGCGTTATGAAATTTGTATATTTTTTGACACGTGATCAGTTTGAAAAATGTGTGCAATTCATAAAGTAAAGCGGCAGGAAGGGAAGGAGTAGGGGAAGGGAATCCGGGACGACTGATCCGATAGGGAGAGGATAACGGGGGTGGGGGAGGGAAACTAAGGGGGGGGGGGCAGGGGTGAGAGAGGGATGAAGGGGGGGGGGGGTTCGCGGGACGGGGAGAAGCATAACAAAAAAGACATTGGGGTGACATATGAAATTGGGGTGACATATGACCATGGGGTGACCTATGACCCTGATGTGACCTACGACCGTGGGGTGACCTATGATCTTGGGGTGACCTATGGCATGGTTAGTCAACAAATTATTCATTTTACTCGCACCTCTCCATAACATTTTTCTCCCCAAGAAGTTGAAGTGAAACTTCTTTACGCACGCTCGATTTGGGGGGTAAACTGGTGAATGCGTTACAAAAAGAGTGATGTTACGAAAAGTGTGATGCGAACGGTAATCGATGCGAACGATGATAGGGCGAGGTGAACGGTCGGGCCTTGATGCACGCTTGACTTAGGGAGTAAGCTGGTAAATGCGTTACGAAGTATTATGGAGAGGTGCGAGCACAAGGAATCATTTGTTGAATAACCATGCCATAGGTTAACCCAAGGTCGTAGGTCTCCCCAAGGTCGTAGGTCACCCCGAGGTAGTAGGTCACCCCAAGGTCATAGGTCACCCCAAACTTTTATGTCACCCCAGGGTCACAGGTCACCCCATAGTCAAATGTCACCCCAATGTTATATGTCACCCCAATCTCAATGTCAATGTCACCCCAATGTCATGTGTACTTTTATAAGTTAGTGAAGTTTTACTTCAGTCGTGTGGTCTAAAGCACACTCGTTTTTTTTAAAATTAAAGACAAACATTCCCGGGTAACGAATAACCCGACAATGTTTGAAAATCTCCTACCACCACCTCAGTAAGCAGAAAATGTTGCTTGAGTCGTGATGGAGGACTTAGCCAGCCGAGAAATCGAACACGGAACGCCTAGGTGGGATCCAAACGCGATGCCCACTCAACCACTGTCCGGTCAAACTATGATTAGATGTGTTTTCTATTTAGTTTTTACAAAGCATATTTAAGATGAGATGGCTGTTAGACAGCATTCAGAGTGGGATGGTACACAGATGCATGGGACTCTTGTGAAGTACTCAAATATAAAATAAATTAACATTAGTAAAAAATTAGAATTTCATTTTAGAACCACAAAAGCACAATTTGAGTGTTATTGTGATTAATATTATTGAACAAAACCAAAAACTGTTAAAATTCTAAATAGATTAGAAACAATTGATGTGGATTTGTTACGAATGGGACACGTTACGATTTGGACACACTCATTACGATTTATCGGTTCTGAGAATAGATCACACTTCTTCCGATTTATCGGTTCTGAGAATAAGAATTTTTCATCCAAATCTCAACTGGAATAATTTTAAAATTAAAATACCGATTGCTGTCGATTTATATTGTTGCAATCTTTATTCGTTGTCATTTGAATGTATTGCTAATTGCGAATGCAGTCGAGACGTGTACGCATAGAAATCTGTCCTAAGTATTAGTGCCAACGAAAACGACAAGGTTAAAGTGTGAGTTCGAAAAGGGGCGGATACTTTAGCGTAAGCGAAGGTGTGTAATAGTATTGGTTAGCAATATCGGCGACACGAGGTAACGCAGTTCTAAAGGGTTCAAACTGCCTATAGCATATCTTGGGTTTCTAATATCTTTGGTTGATATCAATAAAAGTTGTTAGGCTAAGAGCCTCTCTGTTCCGACAGAGGCCAGCCGGGGTGCTCGGCCGGCAATGGCTGCAGGGAGCGGCCAACGCTCGTCAGCCAGCGAGACACAATTCGTAGCCAGTTAAGATCGGTCGTGTGACCCAGAAGTATAATATACCTAATATAACACGTAAAAACAACAATAAACCAGATTGTGATAAGGACCTATTTATTCTTGAAGATTCCCAAACCAACAATTAGTGTTTGCCCGTGGATAAAGCAAACATTACAGATATTAATTAATAAACAATATTCATTCATCAGCGATTTAAATTTGACGTATGCACTTCTAGCAATAAGACCCAGAATATATTTTAGTGATAACAATAGGTCGCGGGATCGAATACCAGCGTGGGAAATTTTTATTTTTATTCAAATAATTTGTGTTATTTTACAATTAATTCATTTAAAATAATGAACAAAAAATTTAATTCCTTCCCCTATCCACTACCTTATACCTTACCTACCTACCTTATTTAATTATTTATTTATATTTATTTACGCCCTAGTGGGCTTTTACAAGCATAGAAGCAAAAATATAATAACAATAATAATTATATACTCATATGTTACTAAACCTATAAAACAGAATAAATAATAAAGCAATCATCATCACAAGGTATAGAACATCATAACAGAAATTAAAAACATAAAAAAAGATTAAACATCATAAAAGAAATGAAATAGTATGAGTAATAAGAAAAAATCAGTAATAAGAGCAGAAATACAATAAAGTGCAATGTGTAAAAGCTAGTTAGTAGGTATAAACAAACAATTATATGTGTATAATAATGTACGATGATAAAACAGGACTAAATAGAACATCAAAATAAAATAAAATAAGGTTATAAATTACTGGTAAGATTTTAAATGAGAGGAGGTTTTATGAAAAGAACAAAAATAAGAAAAGTTAATTATTAACAGATAAAATAGAGATGAGTTGTCTCTAGAAAATTGCAAAACTGTCAACACCAAATATATCTATAGATTCAAAATGTTTATTTGCAAGGGTATGCATTCTAGGGATTGGTGAATTAATAGAATAGTTAGTATTGAGGGTATTGTTAAAATTGAAAATATCTTTATTGCGAGTTAGTCTGGCAGGTAAATTAATACTATATATGAATGTCTGGTTTTTTGAAAAACTCACTTTTTCTGGCACGCCAAAATCGACCGCACCGCCCCTTGAGTTTCACCAACCTCGAGGTTCACATTCGGGTACAACCGATTAAGACTTTTGATGGATCCGAAAGTGACCTCTCCGCTCCTCGAGTTTCAAAGACCGCAGAGACCATATTCGGTTCACGAGAAACTCACATAAAATCGAACCGCTACATAATTGACAGCGCCAAATTACGCAAATCAGCGGCCAAAACTAGAACCTCTGACTAAATCTATCACCTTTGGCCTCGGTTATATTTTCCGCCGACAGGTTTGCACTCCAAAAAAGGCAGAGAAAAATTAAGACACTCATTTCCATACAGTGAGAAATTTATTCTTATTTATTGTACGGCGTTTTTGAGAAAAAATGACATTTTAAACGTGCTTTTTTAATCGTAGATTACGTAAAAAAAAACACTTTCTGCCGGAGATGTTTATTAATTAAAAAAAAAACACTCTCTGCCGGAGATGTTTTTTAATAAATAAGAAACTTTTAAAATCAAGACATGTGTAGCTCCCCCTTAAAAATGTTTCACAATATTGCATTCAAATTCGACATTTTTCTGACATTTGCGAAAAATTCACTTGCATCGATAAATGCTAATTGTTTCCAGCCCGTACAGTCGCTTATAAAATTTGGCAGATATTTAAATTTCCCCCATTTATAATATTTCAATGCTCAACATACCACCTCAACCCCTCGGTAAGGCCAGGACAGCTTATTTGTATGGAATTTTTTTTTTAAAACTAGGCCTTTATTCGATTTTCAGGCTTGGTTTGAGGTGGTTTTGACAATGTTTTCTGTTGGTCTTGCCAGCATTGAAAAAATAATCTAAAAAAAATAATAATCTACGAGTATTTATTTATATTTATATGTGAATGGTCGAAATGCATGTCCGCACATAACTTCCGAACGATTGAACTGAATTGAATAATTTTTTTTACGTTGTGATCTTTATTGTTTGGACAAGGTTTTTATAAAACTACTGGTGAGCTCTTAAAACGAATCACCGAAATTTATGTACGCTCATAACTTCCGAAAGAATGCAAGCAATTGGAAAATTCTTTTTTTGTTGTGTTCGTTATTGTTAGGGCAAAGTTTGTATAAAACAACTGGTGAGCTCTGGCATCATGAAATTTGTAATAAAATGAATCCCCGAAATGCATGTACGCTTATAACTTCCGAACGAATGCACTAAATTGGATAATTCTTTTTATGCAGTTATTGTTATTGTTAGGACAAGGTTCGTATAAAACTAATGGCGAGTACCGGCATTATGAAATTTGTATAAAAATTAATCGCCGAAAAGTATCTACGCGCATAACTTTCTAACGACTGCACCAAACCGGATAATTCTTTTTATGTTGTGTTGGTTATTGACTGGTGAGCACTGGCATTAAGAAATTTGTATAAAAAATTACAATAGGTGGCACGCGAGATGTTTGAAGACTAAATTTACCGGGAGTGAATGTATGAAACGCGTGAATTGTGTGAAGGGGACACAGGGAGGGGGGAGGGGAACTCGGGAGGGGGTTTACGGGACGGAGAAGGGGGGGAGTGAAGTGGAGGGGGGGGGGGGGGGGGGGAGGTAGGGGAGGCAGAGTGCAAACGCGAGAAGGGAAGAGAACGTTTGGTAGGTTTTTGCTGCAAGGCCCTGCGAGCGGCTTTATATATATTTGTATGTTGAACCGCTAAGCGTTGCTAAACCATTCATTCGATTGCGATGAAACTTTGGGAATTTGATGTGCGCATGCTCGCGATGGTTTCTGTATACAATAGTGAGCTCTGGCATCATGAAATTACGCATTGCTAAACCGTTCATCCGATTGGGATGAAACTTTGGGGATTTGATTACTGCATGCCTACAATGGTGTATATATACTAACGTATGGCAGTTTATTGCTGCTAGGCCCTGCAGGCGGCTTTATAAATATTTGTATGTTCAACCGCTAAGCGTTGCTAAACCATTCATCCGATTGCGATGAAACTTTGGGGATTTGATGTGCGCATACTCGCGATGGTTTTTATATGCAATAGTGAGCTCTGGCATCATGAAATTACGCATCGCTAAACCATTCATCCGATTGCGATGAAACTTTGGGGATTTAATGTGTGCATGCCTACAATGGTGTCTATATAGGTACGAAAGTATGGTAGGTTTTTGCTACTAGGCCACGCGGGCGGCTTTATATGTATTTGTATGTTTAACCGCTAAGCGTTGCTAAACCATTCATTCGATTGCGATGAAAATTTGAGGATTTGATGTGTACATGCCCACGACGGTTTCTGTAAACAAAAGTGAGCTCTGTCATCATGAAACTACGCATTGATTAACTGTTCATCCGATTGCGATGAAACTTTGGGGATTTGATGTGTGCATGCCTACAACGGTGTCTATATACTAACGTATGGTAGGTTTTTGCTACTAGGCCCTGCGGGCGGCTTTATATACATTTGTATGTATAACCGCTAAGCGTTGCTAAACCATTCATCGGATTGCGATGAAACTTTAGGTTTTTATGTGCGCATGCCTACCATGCCTTTATGGCAGTAGATACCAACCCGCTTACTATGATTTTTTTAAAGTTAGTTTTAACCCGTTAATTGCATTTGCAATAGGCATAAGCTAGTACAGATTAATTCTAATAAATTAGGGCAGTCAACTAAAGATTTGATAATTTTGAATAAAAATAACAAATCAATTAACACTCTTCTATCTGATAATTTAAGGAGTCTGGTTTCTGCGCGTAAGTTATTATAATTTATAAGTTCGATTGGAATTTTCATTTTAAAATTAATATACCGAAGGAATTTGTTATGTAAAATAAAATAAAATTTTTAACATACCCCAATTGTGGATACTGGCTCCAGATGGGAGCAGTTGGGATTCTTGTAAGGTATTCATAAAAAAAAATTCAAGGAAAACATGCGTTGGCAATTTACAATTTGGGTACCGCCGCCTCGGGAACCATTTATTGGATAACCAACACCTATGCCATAGGTCACCTCAAGTGGTCCGCTACGATTGGTGATTTAGCAGGGTGCCCGGGTTCAGGGGGTGATGTTTGTTCGGATCATTGCGGTGGATGTGTCTGCTCATCTACTGCATGATAGGGCGGATCGGGAGAGACTGGTTGAGCGAGATCTTTTGACCTATCCAGCAGGACTCTCTCGGAACCGGGAACACTGCCTTGCACCGCAATAGTAGAGATATATTCGTACATCCGTCACTCCTGGATACACTGACCCCCAGATCCCTACCCACCCTTTATACCTTTTTCCTTTTAATAAATTTTCCTCCTACCTTTCCTGAAAAAACCCTCCATACAGCATTCCCAAAGAAAACATAAAAAAATAAAAGTTCGATCCATCGGTAGTAAAGTTTCGCTTTTAGTCTTCTGCTACTTGTCATCTCACATAGGGATCTGCTCACGGCCATGAATATGCTACAGCAGGATTTCATAGCATTACTAAAATGGTCTCACGACTCTGGCTTAGTTATAAATGCACAAAAAACAAAACTAATGCACATAAGATCGCCTCATGCCAGATATACAATAGCACCTTCAATAGTATCACATAACTTTGACTGCATACATAATAACTGTACACAGCCCTGCGCCTGTGGAAGAATTGACCTAGTAAAAGAATATGTCTACTTAGGGGTGACGGTGGATTGTAATATGAAATGGGATATCCATATTGTTAAGCAATGTAAACGCCTTCGAACGATTGTAGGCAAACTGTATAAACTTAAATATTATGTGCCCATCAAAACCATGAAACTAATATATTTGTCCCTGGCTGAATCTAATGTGAGATATGGTATAACTTCTTGGGGGCACTCATGTAAGACAAACATCCAACATGTACAGTCAATTCAAAACGCCATGGTCAAATTACTCGTGAGCAAAGCAGTTTATGACCACCGTCAAAATATCACAAGAATGTATAAATCCATAAATGATTTACCTATTAGAGCTCTTTTTTGGCATAAAATCTGTATGCAACATATCCTAGATAGCCCATACAAAACAATGGTGGATCACGTGCACAATACTAGGCTTGCACAAAATGAAGGTATGATAGTACCTAGATTTTCTAATAAACATGGCCAGCGAACTTTTGAATACATTGTACCACTTATATTTAATATGTTGCCATATGATTTGAAAAAATGTTGCTCGACACCCAAATTTGCACTATTGTTAAAAACATTGCTGTAGGAATCAGATTGTCTGTATTAACTGACTCCTCGTGCATTTTTAATTTTTTTTAGACGTTGTCTTCATATATATTTTTTTTTTATACTTATTTATACTATCTATTATTATCTATTATTATTTATCTATTATGTACATTTTATTAAATTGCAATATTTTTTTCTTCTATTGTAAGACTTTATACTGTATTATGTTTTTTGTCCACACTAGTTTTCTGCCGACAAGCTACTTGCAGTAGCTTTGCAGGTGTAATGTAAACAAGAAAAAAACCTATTTTCTGTAATAAAAAAAAATAAAAAAATGAGTTTGCGAATTTGAAAGTCGAAATAAAAAAAAATGCAGGTTAGGACGATAAATCCAAAGGTTAAAGATTGCCTACCCCTAACATTAATCAATTTGTTGCATCACAAATCATAAGCCCTTTTGTGTGCATACTGCCGGATTAAAGGTCTACAAAGCTTACCAACATCCTTGTTATCAGGGATTTGAGTTAACGTAATCCTATCAAAGGTAATAGTATTTATTACGTTATGTCTGAATTAGTAATTACGTCGCGTGTTAATAAATTACTTCGTGTCCGAATAAATCCGGCGAAATTATTTAATTAATGATGGAATTATAAAATAGTAGTCTGTTTAGTTTAAGAATGGTTATTTTAAAAACTTTTTGTAACGTTATGAACAACGATTTATATCAGGACCCATAGCATGGTCGATCGTATAGGATTGTATCAATACCTTTATCAATTTTGTCTCATCGTTCCTTAGCATGACTGCATATCACCAAAGAATAAATAACAGTTCGTAATGACTAAGTGTTCTTAATATATTTGACGTCAACTATTGTGTGTGCGTTAGCGATATGTAGTTGTCCTAGGGAACAATGAAAAGTTACCGAAAATTCCTATTAATCCTTATCGATCGACCGTGCTAGTAGGTATAGCCCTGGTGTAACTCCATTCAGTATTGAAACGATATGGCTTTAGGCGTCTTTTGGTAACCAGATCGGAATAACCAGGTACTTTCTCACCTTTCTCTTTAACATCTTCTTCCCCACACACTAGCTTCAGCCTCACAACATACCCCGATTGGGTCTCACGGCTCCAGACTGGAGCATTAGGATCTCTTGTGCGATATTCGCATTTAAAAAAACCATCGGACATCTATTGAGTTATCAATTTGTAACGGTTAAAAATGTCGTAGGTACAAATAATCCAAATATGCATAAAATGTTTTTCGGTTTTAGTACATTTACTCCTGCTGTGAGAAAATAATTATAAGTTCCAAAGATTTGGCATATAATTAAACGTTAACAAAGGTATTTACAGAAAACTGTCAATTGAAAATAATGTAAGTACTATCTTATATAAATATTATTGTGCGAGCGATAAATTATCAATTATTGTCTATTTCAGGTTATAACAGAAAGTTAATAAAACGCGAATTACGTAAAATTAATTCAACGATAATAAATTGGTGATGTAACTAGGTAAGTCCAGGATTGTTTTTATTGTAAGCAAGTTTTTTTAATTAATAATAATTAATCAATTAATATTATTTGCAGATTTGTGATCGTTTATATATGTTACAGTTAAAACCCGTTCTTAGTTACAACGCGTTTTCTCTAGTATAATCAAGTTTTCACTAAATGACTCTGTAACAACTAGAATTAACTACTGAATATCAGTGAAAAACTAGTTCTAACTAGACAAAACGCGTTTTCTCGGAATGATTAAGTTAAAACTGTTTCAACCGATGTCAAAGTTCATCGTGCTTTATTCTGATTGGTCGAGTGACATCAGGTTAGGTTAGGTTAGGTCAGGTAAGGTTAGGTTACGTTCGGTTATATTATGTTAGGTTAGGTTAGGTTAGGTCAGGACAGGGGGCCTAGTCTCTATCTTGTTTTAACCTCAGTTAGCGCGTTAATTACGTCACAAACACGTATTTTGACAGAACCAAAATTAACTGCCGAACCTTTGGCCGCACCGAAACTTAACGTTGGTGAATTATCGCGAATCGTTCGGCTGACTTCGTGGCTCGTGTGTTACCCGCCATGATCAACTCAATTAATTAGGTCTCCCCTTTATAATGTAAGTGTTGATTATTGACAATTTTTTTGTTCCAAGAAGTACAAAACATGTTTAGTAGTTAACATGTTTTTTTTTTAATTTCTATAATTTTTTTTTCACAGACTTAGATACTTCAATTATTGTTTTTTTTTTTTTTTTTAATTTTATTTCATTTAACTCGTGTTGATTGGCTGTAATAGTGTAAAAAATAAGCCAAATTTCATTAAACAATCGATTTTTAACAAGTATAAAAAAGTTTCGGTTTCGGTTTAGGTTTCGGCCGAAACTGAGACGGATACCGAAGATTCGGTTAGGTTTCGGTTTCTTTAGAAATTCCTGTTTCGGTCGGAAACTAATTATAATAAATTAAGCTTTTGCTACCGTTTCCATTGACCAGACTTAAAAAAATAATTTTATTACTTATAAGCGTAAACCACCAAGACAAATATTTTTTAAGTGAAAAATTCTTTAGCACCGTTGTGATTTGAATCTCGATGAAACGAAAAATAGCGACACTAAAAAGAGACAAACACATACATCTATAGGATTTAGCCTGCGAGAGAATGAGATAGTATAATTGGTCTCCTCTTTGTGCGGTGCTTCGCAGCCTCCCCACTCTTGTCTACTTTAGTTTTCTGAAGGTTTTACTTCTACCGCGTGTGAACACATTTTTTTTCATTAGAAATACATGAACGCATTAACGAAACAAGTTCTTAAAAATATAATTTTATAGCTTCAATTATAATTATTTGTGATAGTTTAGAGAGATTAACTTTTTTCTTTCTTATAATATTATTTTTAAAATAAATAAAAACCACTTTGCACTAAAAATCATGATCTCCAGACTCCATTTGCCAAGCGATTTTTATGGCCTATTACCTATGTTAGTGACAATACGAGGCACACTAAGAATACGATTTTTTTGCTTGTGGCTTGCTCATAAGAGGAAACCCGGTCACCGAGAAATTTGAACAATAGGTATTTTATCAAATCTGTTGCTGTTACTGTCGCTCTTACTCTCCCAAATATTGAGCAAACGGGACAACTGCACCCCAGGCTGATTATATCTAAATAAAATCACCAATGACGGCCGGTGTAGTCTAGCGGTAAGGCTTTTGACACGCAATCCAAAGGTCGCGGGATCGAACCCCGGCGTGGTCAAATAAGTTTTATTTGAATAATTTGTGTTATTTCACAATTAATTAATTCAAAATAATGTATAGTATATTTACGGCACGTTTCAGAGTGGAAGATACTCTCAGTATCGCCCTGGTGTAAGACCACCATTCAGAATTGAAACGTTGCTTGAAATGGCGTTAGCCGTGTTTGGTGACCAGATCTGAATAGCCAGGTACTTCCCCACCTTCCTCTTCCCCACATCGTTTCCCTCTACCCCACTTCCTTCAGCCTCACAACATACCCCAATTGGGGACGCCATAGTCTCACTGGTTCTAGAAGGGAGCAGTTGAGACTCTTGTGAGGTATTACTATAAAAAAAATCAAAATGGAGGGTTCGTACTCCCCATTTTTCTCCTCCTAAACGTGAATGATTTTTGGAGGAGAAAGCTTTTTTAACATCTGTATAAGAAGAAAATGCGCTTCGTCTGTAAGTTTTGCTTTGTTAATAAATACTTTGTCTAGTTTGTATACTGAACGTCTGTTGATGGCGTTCAAACTAGGCAATTTTAACGATTTTTGATTCTTCCTGTAAGACTTAAATGATCAAAAACGCAAAACTTACCGACTCGCTAGCTGTCGATATTTATCTATAACATACTAGCGAGTTACCGGCATGCGTTGCAATGCCATTTAAATAAAGAAATAGTTTCTCCCGCTTGTCTTTCCATTCGTTCCCCGTTCCCCTCCCGCATTCTTCTTCCACCTTCCTCGAATTCCCCCCCCCTCCTTGAACCCTCCTTCCTTCCCCATCCCTACTCTTACCCCCTGAATTCCCCTCTCCTCTGCTCTGGCATTATGAATTTCAATACAAATTTCATAATGCCAGAGCTCACCAGTATATATAAAAAAACCTTTGCGGTCGTGCACACAACAAATCACCAAAGTTTCATCGCAATCGGATGAATAATATAAGACATAATTTCACAACGTCAGAGCTCACTATTATATAAAGAAACCATCGTGGGCATGCGCACATCAAATCATCAAAGTTTCATTGCAACCGGATGAATGTTTTAGGAGCGCATGACAAACAAAGAAACAATCATTTTTATATATTAAGATTACTAAATATTTGCAGTAGTGTCAAAATCCATGGGAAATTGGGGAATACTTTTGTATGAATAAAACGACGCCTGGTTTCCTCTTAAGCGAATCCTCTCTGAAAGATTACCAACAATTTTAACGGTATTTAATTACATAATTTTTAAACACCCGGTACCGGAATCCATACTCATTTTAATGATATTATTTATATTCGCGAATTACTCAGCGTACTTTCTCTCGCTATAGTGGGTACCTCTTACCTCTAAATGTGTGCAGCCACGTTCAACAAGTACCCGAGTAAAAAAGTAATTTCTTTTAATAGAGCTCCAAAACTACATGAGACTTAATAAAATATCTTTTTTTATTGAAGACGTTTATTTTGGTTGACAGTTGTGTAGTTTTGCGATGTACCTCACGGCACAAAGTTAATTGAGATTATTTTCTTCTAACATACTCGACGTGATACCCAATATATGTGTAATAAATAATAGTGCAATAGTGAGAAACCGCACACTTGAAACCGGAAACTTTAGATGTAAATTTAGCGGGAAATATAATAATAGTAGTAGGGAAATATAAATACGTAGCAGTGACGTCCAGATTAAATTTAATTATTTTTATTTTATATTTGCAATAATATAATAAAATTATTTTTTTTTGGCTCCACAAATGAGGCCCTGAAAAAAATGCCAATCAGGGCTTACGTCATCTTTGGGGATGCTGTGGGGAGGGTCTTTTTAGGAAAGAAAGGAAAGGAAGTTCTGAGATGGGAAAAGTTATGAGGTTGGGTAGGAATCTTGGTGGTCAGTGTTTCTAGGAGTGACGGACATATGATTCTATTCCTCCAACTGCGGTAAGACGATGTTTCGAGGGAGTCGTGCTGGAGAGATTCAAAGGTCTCGTATTTGGTGGGCAGATACATTCGCTGCCAAGATCCGGACAAACCTCACCTCATGAATCCGGGCACCCCTGTTATGTCACCAAAGGTAGCTAAGTTCTTGTGGTGACCAATGGCAGAAATGTTGGTTACAAAATATATGATTCCCGGGGCGGCGGTATCCATATTCTCCTCTCAAATTGAAAATATTCAATACGAGGTTCTGCTGTGTAATAATTAATTTTACGCGTGGTAACTATTTCGCCTTTTGCCGCCCCGGAAACCATTTATTTGATAACTTGCAGGGGTGCCCGAGTCCATCGGTTGCCTTGTGTCCAGGTCTTAGCGGCGGGTGCGCCTACCCTTAGATTCACATTTACCTCTTATACATTTTTCATTCCCAGAACTTCCTTTCCTTCCTTTCCCTCAAATAACCCTCCACACGGCAACCCCAAGGACGATATAGGCCTTGAGGGAATATTTTTTCTTAAGGCGTCCCGTGTGGGGTTAATGTAAAAAAAAACATAAAAAATTCAAAATACAGATACTTAAAAAGACAATTAAATTGGTTTTTTTAAAGGCGTTTCAGAAGGCGAAACATCTGTCACGCGTAAAAATTATTACACAGCAGAACTTCTTTACAAAACAAATATGTTTATAAATTGAAAAGTTTATATAAAAGAAACACTTTAAATTAAAATGGAATACTACCTACATATTAATTAAACTTGATAACAATAAATAAATATTCTTCTTCTTCGATGGCGCTACAGCCCATATCGAGCTTTGGCCTCCTGCAACAGTCGCCTCCAACTCCTCCTGTACTCAGCGGCTGACTTCCAAATTTCGTACCTGGAGATGCTGTGCTGCAGCCCCATGCATGCATAAATAAATATTAAATATTAAAAATTTTGAAACGTGTTCTTAACACACATATTTTGATTTGAGAATAGGAGTGCGATTTAAAAATCGTGATACGCCATTGTTCAAAAATTACAAGTGTGCAGTTCACACGCGGAAGAAGTGAAATCTTCAGAAAACTAAGTAGGGGGAGGCTACGAGGCACCGCACGAAGAGGAGACCGACTATTCAATCTCATTCTCTCGTAGGCTAAGTCATGTAGATGTACATATGTGTTTGTCTCTTTTTAGTGTCGCTTTTTCGTTTCATCGAGTTTAAAATCACAACAGTGCTAAATAATATATATATCCGTAAAAATTATCCGCCCAAAGAAGGTCACTTCACATATCGAAATGTAATATTGATGGTTTTAACATACCCGTATACTAATTGAATCAATTTTTGGTATTAAAATATGCATTTTATGTGGCAACTTCCATTTTATAGCTTTTAAAAGTATACTTTCGATACATCAAACCATTTCAACAGAGACGCTGGGACTGCCTTAATACCTGCGGTAGTTTATTTATGAGGCTTTTTAAAAATTTTAATTGAGATGTGTTGGTAACAAATTTTCAGGGGTGGTTTGTAGGATTTAATTTGAATTTAAGTTACTGACTTATGTACGTTGGTACAACTAAAAATTTTTTGAATAAAAATTAATTTTATTTATTAGCGTTTTGTAAATATATATTTTAGAGAGTTAGGAAGGTTATCAATTGACCAATAATATAACGCATTTAAAAAAAAATTGCGATAGCAATACGATATTCATTTATAGTGAGTAGTGAGTAATTATTAGTGAGCTTGAAAAACAGCTAGAAATAGAAAACAGAAGTTGAGAAAGACATGTGAAGATAAGGAAGCAAACAATGTAATCTTGTAAATACTACAATATTAAAACAATGAAAAAATATATTTATATAATACTAGCTTGTACCCAGCATGCGTTGCTATGCTATTTAATAAAGATTTTTTTCTCCCTGCGTGTCCTTTCCCTTCCCATTCGTCTCATTCCCCTTCCTCCTCCCCTTCCTCTGCCGCTTCCCCTTTCGCGTTCCCACTCCACCTCTTCCACCTTCCCTCTCCCCACTCCACTCCCCCTTTTCGCCCGTCCTGTGAACCCCCTACCCGAGTTCCCCTCCCCCGTCCTCCTTCCCGCATTCCACACTTTCAGTCCCCGTACATTCATTTTTCAAACAGCTCGCGTGCTATAATTGCAATTTTTTAATACGAATTTCATAATGCCATAGCTCACCAGCAGTTTTATAAAAACCTTGTCCTGACAATAACGAATACAAAAAAAAAGAATGTCCAAATTGGTGCAGTCGTTCGCAAGTTATGCGCGTACATACATTTCGGCGATTAATTTTTATTTAGAAGATAGAAGTCAGAAGACAGAAGACAGAAGATAGAAGATAGAAGATAGAAGATAGAAGATAGAGAAGACAGAAGGCAGAAGGCAGAAGGCAGAAGGCAGAAGGCAGAAGGCAGAAGGCAGAAGGCAGAAGGCAGAAGGCAGAAGGCAGAAGGCAGAAGGCAGAAGGCAGAAGGCAGAAGGCAGAAGGCAGAAGGCAGAAGGCAGAAGGCAGAAGGCAGAAGGCAGAAGGCAGAAGGCAGAAGGCAGAAGGCAGAAGGCAGAAGGCAGAAGGCAGAAGGCAGAAGGCAGAAGGCAGAAGGCAGAAGGCAGAAGGCAGAAGGCAGAAGGCAGAAGGCAGAAGGCAGAAGGCAGAAGGCAGAAGGCAGAAGGCAGAAGGCAGAAGGCAGAAGGCAGAAGGCAGAAGGCAGAAGGCAGAAGGCAGAAGGCAGAAGGCAGAAGGCAGAAGGCAGAAGGCAGAAGGCAGAAGGCAGAAGGCAGAAGGCAGAAGGCAGAAGGCAGAAGGCAGAAGGCAGAAGGCAGAAGGCAGAAGGCAGAAGGCAGAAGGCAGAAGGCAGAAGGCAGAAGGCAGAAGGCAGAAGGCAGAAGGCATAAGGCAGAAGGCAGAAGGCAGAAGGCAGAAGGCAGAAGGCAGAAGGCAGAAGGCAGAAGGCAGAAGGCAGAAGGCAGAAGGCAGAAGGCAGAAGGCAGAAGGCAGAAGGCAGAAGGCAGAAGGCAGAAGGCAGAAGGCAGAAGGCAGAAGGCAGAAGATAGAAGATAGAAGATAGAAGATAGAAGATAATACCGTAAGTAGTGGGGAGGGGAAAGATATAGGGAAGACGAAGAGGAAGGTGGGTAGTGCCTGGCTATTCAGATCTGGTCACAAACGTGGCCAAAGCCATTATCAAGCGACGCTTTTCAATTTTGAACGTCGGTTTTACACCAAAATCAAAATAAAGTATGTCAATACCCTGAAGATAATGTTTAATATAATGCCTAATTTTAATTTTAAACATATTACCATGCTGTTATTGATGCTTTTCTTATTATCGTTTTCAGTAAAATGTATGGGTTTATGGGTACTTGATGTCTAAGCCTATTTTCGAAGTCATTCAAGTATTTTTGTCAGGTGCCTAAGGTATACAACGTGCGCATAAATACTTGGGTAATTATGTAGAAATGGCATTTCAATACTTGTGGCGTGTGCAATCAATAAAACAGTATTTAATTTGCCATACAAAACATTGCCTGAATGCTTACGACCAATAAAAGCAATGTCTAAATATTGTGTGCCCTAATTTGATAAAAAAAAAATTGAGAAATATTGAATATTGCAATAATACAATTAATAAAAAACGTCATGAATTTGAACAGAATTGCTACAACAATGTGCATTGTAGATTTCACTTATTAGTTCATAACATTATCATCAGCCACTGCATGTCCTCTTCTGAAAGCATCTCACCAAGCTGCTTCAACAATTACTGAATCCTTGTGATTTTAAATTCGGATGAAACGAAGACGACACTAAGATGACAAACACATACATCTGTAGGATTTAGCTTGCGTGAGAATGAGACTTAATGAAATATTGCTGAATTGGTGGCATTGATTATGGGCTCACTTTTCAAAGGTCGAAGGTTTTACTTCTACCGCGTGTGAACTGCACTCGATTTTTTTGAAGTGAAACTCGGATGAAAATGATTTTTTTTAAATGAGATCCACACAGGAGGCCCTGATGAATATAATTTCCCTTAGGGCCAATGTCATCTTTGCGGATGCTGTGTAGAGGGTGGATGAAACGGAAATTACACTAAAAAGAGACAAACACACTACAAGATGCATTATAAGATTCAGCCTGTAATAGAATGAGGTACAATGAAACCTTACCGCATTGGCCGCTTTGATTATGAACTCACTTTTTTAAGGCTCCCATTGGCTGAGATTGGGTGGGCTTAGGTTTCACTTCTACCGCGTGTGAACTGCGCTCGATTTTTAGATCTGTTACATGTTAACTAGTTTAAAATGGAAGTTAATAAATAAATAAAAAAAAAATTAAAAAAATTATAATTTCAGTATCGCCTTGGTGAGAGACCACCAGATTCAATATGTTACTCTTTGGACTTTCTTTTGCATTGTTAATAATTTAATTAAAAATACACCTGTTAAAATTTTGACCAAAATTCTCCCGTTATTTTCTGATGAAATGCTTGGATTTTAATTTGCTTAGTTGAAAATATTTTTTTTTCTTCAAATAACACGCCAAGGACAATCAGCAAATCTATGAAATAAATCATCACTCAAACATTTGAAACATTTAATGTGTTTAGAAGTACGACTTCGAAAACACGGCTGGAAAGAGTTTTACAAAAGATTTTAATTAATTAAGTAAGACACATTTTTTATTGAATTTATTACCATTTCTTTCCTTGAAAACTAATTAAATCATTTCAATACTCACAATTTTGTAAAACCGCCCAACGGGAAAAAATAGGATAGTTGCAAAAATACGAAAAATATTTATTTTATGATGTGATTATAGTTATTGATGTTCTTCGTGACATTATTCTTTGATTACTTTATTAAAATATAAAAAGGTAAATCGTTGGTACAAAACCGGCTTCGTAAGTTATTCAGGGTTATATGGAGATAATATGGGAGATATTGCAAAAAAGACAAATCTATACTTTATGCAAAGTTGTAGCTAATGAAGTTCACCATGACAATGCTTATTCCATAATTTATTCATGTTTATTTAAATATTCAAATTAATTTTGATCTTTTGTTCAAAACGCAAGTTTTTATGAGCATTATCGTAAATTATATACCTTTCTTAATACCACTCGAATTGGCACACAATAATTAAAATCGTGGATGTGTTGTACCTCAAACGTATTAATTTGTAGTGAAAGTGTCCTTGAACAAAATGAACCAATTAAGACACTTCACGCATTCCTGTGATTTAATTTAATTTTTATATGACACCACATAATACTGCGTTTGTGAGCACAAAATACACCAGGGTCAGGGCATTTCATTTTCGCTGGAGCGCTTTTTGACACAATATAGCACTATTTTAAATACCTCGGATTGCTTTGCTGCCAATTTTGTCAATTTTTCCCTCTTTTGTAAGTAATTAAGTGAAGTTTACGATTTTTTACTACTTTTTTTATAAATCCTACGAATATGTGATACTCGAAATAAGATAGGCGAATTCATTGGCTATATAGAACTATAATTAGTTTGTATGTCTCTCGAGGTATGATTTTTTAAATGTGGGCAGAAAATATTCCAAATGTTTACCAAAAATCTCGAGCAATCGAAGAAAAAAAGTTTTAAATTGCGCTGTCGCTCCAGTGGTTAAGAAAATAAAATGAAAACTTATTTTTAAACGATGTCTTCGCTGACAGTAAGAGGAAACCGAGCACCTTTTTGTCCATACAAATGTATTTCCCAATTTCCTCTCTGGAAATATTTCCATAATACAGTATACTTAGGTGTCGACCACTAGTGTGTCGGTGCGTTTTGATAAGTTACTTATTATAGAAGTTGTACCCTCCAAAAATCCTTAAAATTTCTTGGTTTGAACGCCATAACAGCCGTTCAGTATACAAAGGAGACAATGTATTAAAAAAACAACAAAATATACAGACACAGAGTATTTCCTTTTTAAAAATTTGTCCAGTTTTGGAGGAGAAAAATCTGGAATAAAAACCTCGATTTTTATGATTTTGTTTGTGCTGATTTTAATTTATTTACGATATTATTATCAGCTTGAGTTGCAGTTGTCCCATTCGCTCAGTATCGGGGGAGTAAGAGCAAGGGTGACGGGAACAACTTGGTAAAATACCTGTTGTTCAAATTTCTCAGGGATCGGGTTTGCTCTTAAGAATCGTCCATTTGAAACCCTTGAGTTATAGGAATAAGTTCTTCCTGAACATCTTTCAACATGCACCGGGTTGGCTCGAAACCCGTCCATTTGAAACCCTTGAGTTATAGGAATAAAGATGCGCGAGCAGTCCTTCCTTGACATCTTTCAACATGCACCGGGTTGGCTCGAAACCCGTCCATTTGAAACCCTTGAGTTATAGGAATAAAGATGCGCGAGCAGTCCTTCCTTGACATCTTTCAACATGCACCGGGTTGGCTCGAAACCCGTCCATTTGAAACCCTTGAGTTATAGGAATAAAGATGCGCGAGCAGTCCTTCCTTGACATCTTTCAACATGCACCGGGTTGGCTCGAAACCCATCCATTTGAAACCCTTGAGTTATAGGAATAAAGATGCGCGAGCAGTCCTTCCTTGACATCTTTCAACATGCACCGGGTGTGCTCTTAAAAACCGTCCATTTAAAACCCTTGAGTTATAGGAATAAAGATGCGCAAGCAGTTCTTCCTTGACATCTTTCAACACGCGCTTCACCATACAACATAGGTACACATCTATAAGTCAATATTATTTACACACTTAATTACACAATTATCTTGAACCGTTTCTATTCAAGAAAAACGTCTTTTGTGTGAATTTCAATAAAGTTAAATGGTTGATGAAATAATATGAATGGGGACATTTTTCGTGCAACTGACTGACCAACGTCTCTCTCACTAGGTTGACCATAGTCCAATGACTAGGATCATAAATAATATAAACAAAAGGAGATATGGTGGAGTTATAAGTAGAAACAAAGGCGGGTGACGCTGTGCGTAGATGTGATTTGCAGTAGTATCGGTAAAAGATGTTGGCGACACTGCAATAAGCGCGATTTTATAATACTAATGGTACACTAGCTGATAAGAACCCGCTCCGCAGGTTTTTACTGCTAGACCCTGCGGGCGGCTTTTCGTTCGGCTTCGCCCAGTTGTTAGCGACTATTTTATAGATTCAATACGAACTGATTCCAAAACAGGCCCGTTCCTCGGATCCACTGTAGCTAGTCACCGGGACAAAGTACCCGAGACAGAGCAATGACGTCATATGTATAGCCATTTAATACAACGTGTATTACCGTCAATCTTTTCATATCCGGAGAGATACCACATATTCACAAATTCGTAGCAGTTATTCCAAGGGGGGAAACGTCCCCGTCCGACCTGCTGACAGAAGTAGCGACAACTTCTGTCGAATTCTTGAATTGGAAACCGAATTATAATAGTAGCTTTGTGTGAAATTCCACGTACACGGATGTTATTTGTGGCGCGGCGCGTATGGCGTGACGTCCGACATGCACTCGTAGCTGGGTTCCGAAATTCAACCACGCTGACGCTATGGTATTAATACTGTTCGATGGCCCATCTTTCTCATTTTTATTATCTATGGGTAGGGCTCTCGGCTAGCAGATTTCCAGTTTGAGGTTTTTTTATTCATAAGAAATAATAATAAATATAAAAGTTGTTAATTAAGACAGCGTCAATTTACTGTTAACATTCACAGTAACAAAAATACAATAATGCTTTATCTTATCTTCTAAAAATACTAATTTCGGTTTGGGATCTGTCTGTAACTCAGGTTCAATGAACTGTAGAAGTTATATTTTGATTTACAGCTTCATTTTCAAAATCGGATGTGTTTGTTTGGAGAATAGAAATTGGAGAGTTGTGAATAGATAAGGCGGCGAGCGGCCAGCTTAGGGATTCCCTGTGACATCTCCATAAGGTCTCTCTCGACTTACACCGCAGTGGGAGGGATGGATCATACGACCATCATTCCTGGATACACCACCCCTAGAATCCACCCCTCATACCCTTTTCCTTCCCAGAACTTCCTTTCCCTAAAAAGACCCTCCACACACTATGATTACATAGGCCCTAAGGGATGTTATTTTCTTCCTCCTGTGGGCCTCTCTAATCTAAAAAAAACTCTGCGTATAACCCGGGCAACACCGGGGAATTCAGCTAGTTATATAGGGTGTTATGAGAGTACTTGACTTACATTACCCAACTATTCTTGACATTATATGGGATAAAAAATGTACATGAAAATTTGGTCTCCGGTGACAAGTATTTTTTTTGTTTCAACCTAAAACATAAAAAATAGTACCACTCGGTTAGTGACCATTAATGAAATATGGAAGAAATTTATTTTCGGTTTTGAAAAAAAAAAGAAAAAAAAACATAGAAAAGTCACCGGGAACCAAAATTCATATGTATTTTATCTTTATATATAAAAGCAGATTTAAATTTTTCTAAATAATTCATGTGTAAGTTTAAAAATAGATACGGAAACGTGAATTATAGTTTTAACAGTATCTACCGCCCTTAGAAATAATTTTATTATTTTCTTTTCCAAAGTTTCCAATAATAAATATGTAGCAGTGATTACAATAAATTTAACACCTATATTTTGTTTACGTAAAACCTTCAAACACCTGTAAACGAACATACATATGATGTTATTTGTAACACACGAATCAATGGTAAGTACAATCAATATTCAATACTCCCAGGAAAGTGTGCCGTGTTGTGTACCTAATTCAACACTTGAAAAACGTGTTAATCAATTGAGTTTTTAAAACATATTATTTTAATAAGGCTTTGGGCATTCATCGTGCGCACTTCCACATATATGTTATGTCATAACATATTACATTTCCCATAGCAAGTTGCACGTGTGTTACGTTTATCGCGGTTCGCTGGACTCGCAAGTCGCTGGGCTGCGGAGAAATTGATGGTTGAATAACGACCTACTGAAGGCAGAACGGAGTAAACCTCACGTTTAGCGGATATCAGCTTTTGCTTCATTACGTTATCTCTTAGGAAGTACACATCCAACGGGTTCAGAAGGAAATTAGACTTGAATATCATTAATTCAGTGAATTATTCACACAATCAGTTCTCCGACTCGTCTTGAAAGGAGATTACTTCTTTGGAAAACATAATAGAGTTTTTAATGTTAATCTGCATTTATTAATACTTCGCGTATTACAAGTCGTGACTGCTAGTAGCCAACCTAACTAGGAGCTAGCTGAAATAGATCTGACACCCACCGTGTTTTGTAGGAGCAACTAACACATAACTAATCCAGCCACCATCTTCGGAAAAACGTGCGAATCATGGAAGATTTTAACTAACTCATCTGTCTAACATCACCGAAAACGCAAAAAGGAATATAATAATGCTGAATGACGGTATTTTCTAAGACTAGTGTATGCAAAATGTCGTGAATGATAAATACTTGGAGCAGATGAATGAGTTTTTGTATTCGGGAAGTACGAGGATATTTATGAGAAGTGGGAATGCTAATAATAATCATTGAAAGAAGGATAAATGCAGGTAATTCCATTAATGGAGGACTGAACTCCGTTGGCGCCAACAAAAAAAAACTGTCCAAAGAAGCGAAGCTAGCCGTCCACAATGGTTTGACAGTGACGCACGAAACTTGAGTGAATGCTGTAGAAATGAGATTCAGATCCGTGCGGCGTGTGTGTGTGTTAAAACCATGTACGATCTTGCGGAAAATGTGGAGATCCGCAAAGAATGCAAGAGATCCGTGCGGCGTGTGGGTGTTAAAACCATGTACGATCTTGCGGAAAATGTGGAGATCCGCAAAGAATGCAAGGCTAATGTAAGTGTAATGCTTAAAATTAAGAAACGGACGCTCAGATGGTTTGAGCATAGAGAGAGAATGGACGAGGTAAGGAGTGTAAGGAAAATATATGAGGCACATGTGAATGGTAAAAGAATTCGGGGACGCCCGAAGAAGATATGGCACCACCAAGTAAATCAGTTCAATTATATATTGTATCCTCTTAAGACCTCGAAGGTCGAGTTGACATAACACATTGTTACTATTTATACTCTTCAGTAAACTGATATTTATTCGCCTTCGTACTTAATTCATAAAAAAACGAGTGTGCTTTAGACCACACGACTGAAGTAAAACTTCACTAACTTATAAAATAAGAGAGAAAGAAAATGTGCGCGCGCATTGCTCTCCCTTGCTACTACAGTGTGATACAGACAATAGGCCTGCACTGTGTCTTAGATATACGAAACGTAACTGGCTATGAGAGAAAGAGAGAAAGAAAATGTGTGCTCGCACCTCTCTCTCTCTTGCCCTGCAGTAATATACGAAACGTAACTCTCTCTTTTTCTATCTTCACTAACTTACATATCCCTCTCAACTTCCGTTCGCCTCGCCCGATCACACTTTTCGTAACGCTCTCGTCACGCATTCACCAGCTTACTTCCCAAGTCAAGCGTGCGTAAAGAAGTTTTACTTCAAAAATGAAAGTGTTGTAAGCGTGGGTTTGTCCCTTTTTTCTATTTCACATCTGATAATATTATGTAGGTCATGCACCTACTACTTTATTTTGGTGAATTCGGTATTGGTCTGACCACGCGAGCGGTAACAGGTTTGGCTCTTTCTTTTCACCGCCAAATCGAAACTGTCAGCGTGCGGCGAGAGGAAGTATAAGAGATGAGGAGATGAAAGGGCCTACGTTAAAAAGTTCTTAGATTTTGTAACATTTATGAAGTCATCATCGTCTGGCACCACATTAAACACCAATAAAGATTTCATAATCTTTGAGATAATTTAAATAAGATATATTTTTATAGCCATTCTGAGGAGTAAAGAAATGACAACACGTTATTGCGTAGAATGTATTTATTTTGATTTAAATTAACGCCTTATCTACACTGGAGCGCTTTTTGCCACAATATGGCTCCATTTAAAATACCTCGGATTGCTTTGCTGCCAGTTTTAGGCAAATTTTCCCTAGATTTTTTTTTTCAATTTTTCCATATTAAAATTCGAAGGTATGATTTTTTAATGTCGGCGGAAAATTTTCAAAATGGTCACTAAAAAATCACGAGAAATCAGAGGGAAAAGTTAAATATCGCGCTGTCGCTCGAGTGGTTAAATATAAAAATCTCGCGTCACGATATTATTTGTTCGAGTTAAACTACGAAACTACTTAACCAATTTTATGAAATTTGGCTTACTGTGTGTAATTTGGTCCAAATTAAAAGATAGGATATTTCTTATCGAGATTATTGACCTCAATATTCGTTATTGCAAAATAAATGTTCATTAAATGCTTGTTATAGGACAATGATTTGTAGTTATTTGTAAGTTCCATAGGTTTCTAACAGATGGCGGTTAGAGTTAATTTATTTTGGCTATGTAGGTTGGATAACCTTCCAGTAGATGGTGTGTGTTTGTTAGCCACGGCAACGCGTGTCCGGGTCAGCTAGTATTTGTATCCAAAAATCTCACGTCGAGATGTTTGTTCGAGATAAACTCTGAAACTACTTAACCGATTTTAATAAAATTTGGCTTAATATATGTAATTTGGTCCAACTCAAAACATAGGATAGTTTTCATCTCGATTTTTGACTTAATTATTTATCATTATGAATTAACATGTTTGTTATAGGACAATATTTTGTAATTATTTGTAAGTTCCATAAGTTTCTAAAAGATGGCAGTGTGAGTTAATTTATCGACACAACACTTGACTATCTATGTAAGGTAACCATCCAGTAGAAGGCGTTGTGTTTCGTTAGCCACAGCAAAGCGTAGACGGGTCAGCTAGTAATGTGAAATATCGTCGACCCACTTCAATGATTTTTTTTATAGGATGCCCTGAAGAAAATAATTTCCCTCTGGGCCTATATCATCTTAGGGGATGCAGTGTGAAGGGTTTTTTTTAAGGATAGGAAGTTCTAGGAAGGAAAAAAGTATAAATAGATGGTCAGGAGTGACGGAAGTAAGAATCCATCCCTCCAACTGCGGTGCAAGGCGATGGGTTGTGGGATTCTGGCTGGAGAGGTCAAAAGACCTACTCAATCTCTCTCTCTCTCGATTTGGCCCGCCATGCAGGAGGTGGGCAGACTCATCGGCCGCCAAGACATTACAAATCTCACCCCATGGTACCCCGGGTAATCCTGCTAAGTCACCAAATGTAGCGAACCATTTGGGGTGAACTATGGCAGAGGCGTTGGTTATCCAATTAATGGTTCTGAATGCCTCCCAAAATTGACCTACATATATTATTTATTTATTTATTCGATAACCAACACATCTACAATATGTTACCCCGCCAAGGGTGCCCGGGTTCATAGGGTTAGGTTTGCCTAGGTCTTGGCTGCGGATGTTTTTGCTCACCTACTGCGTGGCGGGCTGGATCTGAAGAAATTGGTTCAGGGAGTCCTTTTGAAATCTCCAGCCGGACCCTCTCAACAAATCTCCTTGCACCCTAGTAAGACGGATGGATTCATACGTTCGTCACTTTTGAACACATTGGCCCCCAGATTCCTACCCACCCCTGATATACTTTTCCTTCCCAGAACGTCGTCTACTTCAATTCCCTGAAAAGACCCTTCACGCAGCATTACCAAAGATGACTTAAACCCTGAGGGATTTTTTTCCCAGGGCCTCCTCCTCCAGAAAATGTAAAAATGGCACAATTTACACAAAAAATAACAATGGTATAACCTTCTTCAAATTCACTCAATTGCTTTAATTGAGAAAGTTAACGAAAAGAATAATGATAGAAAAACAGAAAAAAGATTTAAATTAAGGATATTTATTTATTTTCCAGAGCCGTCTCAACGGCCGGCGTAGCGCAGTGGTAAGACGCTTGATTCGCACACCGAAGGTCGCGGGATCGAATCCCGATATATTTTTATTTCACAATTTATCCATTTAAAATAATATATAGTATATTTGCGGCACGTTCCAGAGTGGAAGATACTATCTGTATCACCCTGGTGTAAGACCACCATTCAGAATTGAAACGTTGCTTAAAATGGCAGTAGCCGTGTTTGGTGACCAGACCGGAATAGCCAGGTACTTCCCCACCTTCCTCTTCCCTATCTCCTTCCCCTCCCCACTACCCTCAGCCTCACAACATACCCCAATTTGGGATGCCATAGTCTCACTGGCTTCAGACGGGAGCAGTTGAGACTCTTGTGCGGTATTCATGTAAAAAAAAAAAAACATTTTCTAAGGAGCAATTATTTGAAGCCCTCTTCACGTCTTTTACATAATAAATATAACATTTTATTGCCTTCAGAAATAAGTGCAATGAAAAAATTTATAATTTAAATTCAACGACAGAAATTTTGAAATTTTGATTTGAAATATTCACGTCCATAAATATGATCGTATTTTATTTTTGGACGTCGTGTTGTACTACCTTATTCTTCAGCCAAAGTTTCGGATAGAGTTACAATCTCATCGTCCAATAATCAAATTACAATCTCTAACACTTTCCGAAACGTTGGCTAAAGAAGGAGGCAGTAAAATATTTCTTTTTTGTTGATTTATTTATATTTTATGGTTTCTTTATTGTTTCCCATTATATTTTGATACATTTAAAAAGCAATATTTTACATGATTTCTAAATACATAACATAGCATAAGATACAAGTAATGTAAAATTTAGAAATAAGTAAATAAATATATATATATATATACAGGACAAAGTAGATAATGGGAACCCACTAAGGCACTGCCTGTGCGTGGGTAATTAAACATTTACATATATCTATTCTTGTACATACATTTTACAAATGTGGTTTATATAAAAGTGTAAAAAATATTAATATTTAGTAGACGTGCGTGAAAAGGTTAGTTGTAGCATTTAGTGAACACCTCACTGGGAGAACCTGTGCTGAGGTATTCGCATGTTTAAGATGATGATGTGCTATTCTGTCGACATATGTAAAAACACAGTTTCCTCCTTGATAATGTCAAGAAGGGCACTGTGGGTCGATCCATGGCGGCAGTATCGTATACATAAATTTAAGATTAGTGGCAGTTAAAGTTAGATAAATAAATATCTTGTAAATCAGGAAGGTTTATTTTTCTATGGACCACACGCCACTGGTATAAATAATATTGTGGTATTATTTTCTGTCCCAAAGCAAAGTTTTTGTTTAATACTAGCTGGGGTACCCGGCTTCGCTCAGGACAACATTCGAGAGTGTTTTGGAATGTTCCACAATGATGTTCTTTATTCCCTATTCCCGAACATTCCAGAATGTTCCTACTTCTTGAAACTTTTAGACTCACCGACGTACTCCACCACTCCTTCCCGTACTTTCTAGAGTTTTATCGAACCTTCTAGAACTCTTCTTGAAATTTCAAGAGGGCAAAACTTCCAGCCCTTATATCTTCAAAAGCACGTCCTTCAGGTTAAAACGTGAACCGTCATCCAGGAGGGGCGATAGCGATCTATCACACCATATAACCCCCTTGATCGTACTGGAACTCGTTTCTGAGTTTTTGCGGTCTTTGGTTTTTCGCACGGTTTTTTTTAAATTTCTTCTATAATATATTGAATATTTTTTAATTGTTCGGGTACGGTTATGTTTGGTTAAATGTTATAATTTTTTAACTGGAATAGCTTTTTCTTCTTGATATTTCGGTCTACGCAATTTTTTTAAGTTTGCAACATCATTTACGACGTAAATATAGAGAAAGCTTTGACAAACCCATTAAACTGTCAGAAAAGAGGACATGACGAAAATGGTTTATGTCTCATCAATATCACATTTCAGCATAAATTAACACATTTAAACATTTTATATTTTAAATATTTCTGAAGAAATTAGTTAATTTATGCAGTGTGAATTAAAAATCCCTGCTTTAAATTAGTCTTTGTATTACCTATTCTATAATGGAAAAGAAATTTTTATCTTTGATTCTGAACTTATATTGCATTTATATTATTTTGAGCAAACTTTACTTGTTGTGTAAAGCCTCCGTGGTTTAGTGGTTAGGATCCTTGGCTACGATTCAGGAGGTCGTGGGTTCAATAATGGCGCAGGTGAAACGTGGCTTGAAATTTCTTTAGCTGTATTTTTTGACCAGATCTGAATGGCCAGGTACTTCTACACCTTCTTCTTACCAATCTCTTTCCCATCCCTAGCTTCATAATATACCCCAATCGGGCTCCAAACGGTTAAGAAGCAGTTAAGACTCTTGTGCGATACTCAGATAATAAAAATCATTTTAAGGTAGGTACATCAAAGAAAATCGATATGTATTTTATACATCTCGATTGTTCAATTGATTAGTCAGACATCTCCGAATAATAAGTTTTGATAAGTCTAATTTTTGCACTGTTAATTCGTGGTGGAATTCCATTGTAATAGAATTGAAATTAAAAAACTTTTTCACTTTGTTCCACTTATTTATTATTACCAGGACCGGTTTCATCCTACTACGGGCATTTTCAGACTGGTAGTTGAAACTCTTATGCTTTTGATTTTATACAAACTTAGGCAGGGGTACACAACATTTTCTATATATAATGAATGATTCTATATTGTTAATTTAAAGTATTTTAAGTTATTTTGTTAATTTAGGATACATTAGGTAATTATAAAGTGTATTTAAAAAAAATATTAATGATGTTACATAGTAAGTAGATATTTTTAGTTCACATGAATATAAAAGAATTTATATAATTAAAAAGTTTTTGATTTCTGAAATTTTATTTTTGTAATGTTGGGATATTCCCTCCTTGTTGCAATGTTGTGTACCCCTGCCTAAGTTTGTATAAAATCAATAGCATAAGAGTTTCAACTACCAGTCTGAAAATGTCCGTAGTAGGATGAAACCGGTCCTGGTAATAATAAATAAGTGGAACAAAGTGAAAAAGTTTTTTAATTTCAATTCTAATAAGTTTTGAGATAATGAGGAAAACAATATTGGAATGCTCTCCATAAATCAAATATTATTTAGAAGTGTCTGTATTTTACGTATTGAATATGCCTTTAAATCATACCAGAAGGTACAACGGTTAGGTACATTCATTAGTACGACAATTTGAAATATCCTACTAGTTACCGAGAAAACATCAACATTTAGTTTATTTCACTGCAAGTTTTTCTGCACTGTTTGGTGGTTTTTATGAGTAATCTGAGTATTGCATCAGATGGAGGGTACACTTTCACATAAATAACGGCATATTCATTCAAATTTAGATTATTCGGAGATGTCTGAATAATCAAATAGACGATCGAAGTACACAAAAAAAAAAAATTTATTTAGGCACTAACGCCCTTTTTCGAGGCTTGTATATTGCATATAAAAGCCTCGAAAAAGTTCTTTTCACATAAATGAACTTTGTAGCATGGAAATAAACGGTGAAATAATTAGTTATGCAGATGACACAGTTTTACTCTATAAATCTAAGGATTGGAATAATGTATTTAACATAGCAAATTTAGAAATCACGCGGGTGAAAACTTGGCTAGACTCAAACATACTTACACTAAATATATCGAAAAAAAAATGTATGACGTACAGTATAAATAGTACAGGACAACCAAGAAACAACTCAAACACCATAAAAATACACGAATGTTTAAATACTAACATCTGCAGTTGCCCTTCTCTAGAAAAAACAGAACAAATAAAATATCTAGGAATCATAATTGACCATAACCTTAGATGGACACATCATATCAAACAAATCACAAATAAACTCCTCAAAACAATACACATTTTCTAAACATAAGAAACATATATAATATAAAACAAATGAAAACAATATATTTTGCACTTTGTCAGTCAATAATAGAATATGGGTTAATTATCTGGGGAGGAGCAACAAACTCAGCTATCGGTCACTTAGAAATCGCGCAGAAAACGATCTTAAAGGTAATACTTAAAAAACATAGACTGACTGACACAAACCAAATATTTAACAGTTGTGACGTACTAGATATACGACAATTATATATTAAAACACTGCTAAACTACATTTTTGACCAGAAAAACAAATTTCAACAATCTCAAAATATCACTAAAAGACCAGTTAGACAATCGTACAAAAATAACTTAAAAACTCCGACGGTAAATACAAGCTTTGGACAAAGGCACTATAAATATCATGCTATAAAAGCATTCAACAGTCTTACCCTTGAAATTAAAATGGAAGAAAACAAAAATAATTTCGAACTCAAAATTACAAAATGGATTAAAGAACAAAAAAGACAATATTACCAAAATTTCATTACAAAATAAAAATAAAACACAACTACACGAAACACTCAAAACCAATATAAAATACACATCACTCACAAACACACAACACATAATATATATAATATATACCGATTTTAATTTATTTTTTTAGTAATAAAATAATTCATTTTATCCTATAATTTTAGCTTAATTATAAATTTTAATTTTTAGTTTATTTTGTTTCTGTTTTATAAAATGGAGGCCTCAGCACATGTGAGCTACCCAGTGAGGCCGACATTGTTGATTTTATTTTTGAAATGTAAAATATTATGTCAAACAAATGAATAAATAAATGTGAATAGTAAGAAATACACATCATTTACTGTACTTAACTGAACTGTCTCAGTAACAATATTTAAAATATAAACTGAAGATATCCACTGACTTGGTATAATTATTTCGCTCCATTAGTATTCTGGGCAAAGAGGAATACATATGGTAGTTGGTCCCAGAAGTTCTGCACTGAAATAAATCCTGACTTCTAATATCACATTGTGTAATCCGGAAGCTTATCAATTCAAGCAATACCGGACAATCAACAAAAGAATTTAGAATTTTATATAGAAAAATACTAAGTCAGTGAAAATTCTTCTCTCTGACAATTTGAGCATATTCATATCATTTAAAAAAGTGTTGTAGTTTAAGATAATTGCTGGAATACCCATTTTACAATTCAGAAAACGTAGGAATTTGTTTTGTATTCTTTCAACAGCTTAAAATAACTATATTATAGTATGGGTTCCAGACGGGAGGATTGTACTCAAGTTGACCTCTAACAAAGACAAAATACAACAGTTTAATACACTTTATATTGTTAAAATTTCTAATTAGCCTAGTGATAAATTCCAATATTTTAAGCCCTTACCATAGATTTCTGTTATGTGGTTAACAAATGAAAGATTTGATTGAAAAGTGATGCCTAAGTCTTTAATTTGTGTTTATGTCTCAAGAGCATTGTTATCACTGTTGTAATAAAAGATCATAGGATTTTATTCGAGAAAATCTAACTAATTGACATTTTGAGATAAGTTAAGCCTATTTTCATTACACCAAATATTGTAATATTTATAATATATGCTGTATCCTCTGTTCGGAAACATATAACAAAAAAATATTCTACATAATCCAATTAGTTTTAACATGGTGCCACGATGAAGATAAAGGAAGAAATCTACCTTCGTAGGTCACTTACCATTCAACCGGGCCTTACGCAAGGCAGCCGGGATTACGAAACCCACTGCAACACAACACAACCAGCCACACGAAATAACACTGAGGGGGTAACACTATCCAACAGGCCATTTTTGTCGTAAGATCATTGATTACTCGACTGTAGCACGGACCGCATGTAAAAAAAACATTAAAAAACTATCGGCAGTAAAAAAAAAACTTATAAAACTACTTAAGCACGCACTTGGTGTAAAAAGTTTCCCGGGTGACTCGAAATTCGAAACAATTTAAAAAATATAATAATTAGTGTTTTTTTTTAATTTTTTATTAAAATCAATTACATTATATAAACAGTTTTATAAGACTTTAAAAAAAGTTAATACAAATAATGCAATAAACAAAGTGGGTGATTTGATTCTTCGATAATGTTTAAATTAATTCGCCATGATTACTTGTTATTTAACAGCTTATTTATTTAATGCTCTGCCTTAATAATATTAGCTTAAGTTATCTGCATATTATTTTTACATTTAATTAAGTGTGTTGTAATGACATTATAATTGGAACCTTTGTTAATTTTGAAAGTGCTGAGATGAACGAACTCAAAATGTCAAAGCTTTCGTTGCTAGCTTTGTTTTGTACAATTTTGTTAGTTTCAACGGAAACGGGTGTTAGTGCATCGTTGTCGGGTGAATCTCTCATTCCGGAGGTTGTATCCGTTCCCGGGAATGCACCGGAAATAAGACCTGAAACACTGTACGAATCAGGAAATAGAGTGGATGCTAGTTTTACAAGTGCGGCTGACAGTATTCTGGATGTTTCCTGGAAGTTGAATACCGGAAATAGCAACGTTAGCGAGAGATGCGCCCTCGACACCATTGCTATGTATGCCAGTCTTCGGAACCTGACTCTATGGGCGTTTGAAAGTGAGTACCACAGTTTATCATTCAGCATTATTGTAATACTTACATAAGCGTTAAGTCTTTCCTGTAAACGTAGCGAAGAGAAAGTAATATGTGCGCTTACGATAAATATAAATATGTATACTTGCAGCTTAACAAAGCAGAAAATCTTAGTGCTTGTATTAATAAAACTAAGGTATTATGAGCTCTGGCGTCAAGCAGAGTTACTTGTGTGTGGAATTTGTAGAGCAATGTTACTTCTCCCAGTCTCCAGCGTAAATTAAATATGCATCTCATTTGAAAGATATAATATCAAATTAACCATTTATTCTTTCTATTATCTTTTGATTCTGTTAATTTGTGTTGGGAATCGATTGAAAATGTATCACCTCGTCTTTGTGCAAAAACAAGCAGGCCGTTTGATAGATTCTCCTATCTTTATTCCTGAGGCCTCGACCAGATTTTGTCAGAGGGTCAAAATATCTCCGCCTTACAATAAAATTCAAATAAATGGAATATTTATATAAATATGGAATATTTCTTTAATTATGGAATATTTCCAAAAACTAAAAACTGCTTTTGAAAGGTCATAAAATGTGCTTTAAAATTTTGTAAATCATAAGAAATAAATAATATATTAACTAAAAAAAATTTGCATGCTATCATAAAAAAGGTCTCACAAAATAATGGCTAACCTTACGTTTTTTCTAACAAAAATTAAAAAAAAAAAATAAATACACGTACAGATTTTATTTGACAAATGTATTACAAACTTTATCGTTACCTCACTTTTCTGTCGTTCCATTTCAAATTGCGATCTTGGCTTCATAAGGTTATACATTTTACTTATTTACATAGTATAAAGCAAAGTAGTTCCCGCTGTGTGTACGCTTAGATCTTTTAAACTACGCAACGGATTTTCATGCGGTTTTCACCAATAGATAGAGTGGTTCAGGTGAAAGATTTAGGTGTATAATTTGTTAAGGTTTTGTGTAAATTGGTGAAATAGATAATATATAAAGGGAGCGGCGTGGCAAGCTGGCGGTGTGGATTTTATATTATAGTATGCAAATTAACAAATGGCGTAGTGTTTCGTTAGTCACAGCAACGTGTGTCCGGGTCTGCTAGTATTTATATAAAATGTGGTGTTTTATTATTTTTAATGCCATTTATATCATATTTATCACTATGATATTGTAAAGGAGGCAACGATTTCTATGAGATCTGCATGAGTTGTAGCAAAAAGCAAACAAATTAGCCTGACGGGTTAACAAACTTTTTTTAATAAAATTTTTTTTTTAATTCATTGCGTATTTATGATTACAAACATCATTTGCGGATTTTTCGCAAATGATGTTTGTAATCATAAACGAATGCTAGGTTGATGCCCGTATTATGGTGCAACTGATTGCAATCTTTAGAGCACAGGCGTCGGGTGGGAATGCTGTCCTTGTTCTACCGGTATTTCAAAGGAAGAACAAAGGAACTAGGGTAATTGATTTCTTCGGCACCGGTGCGCAGTCGGGAAACACGCCAAACGCACGCCCGACATTTGTGTATATGTAGTTGTCATTTGTCACACGCGAACGGGTCGTTTCTAAGATTCGTAGTTTGATAGATCCTCCATGCAGGTCTGCTTCAAAACAATCTTAGTATATAAAACAATGTCGGGTTAGTTACACCATTTATAACTCAAGAACGGCTTGACCGATTTTTATGATTTTTGATTAGTTGGATTTGTCTCCAACCCAAATAGCAGAATAGCTATTTACATCGGAAAAATTCACGAAAAAAAATTATGAAGAAAATTCTTTTCCTCATACATTTTGCGTGGAACGACTTTTCATCTATTGAAAGAGCTGCAGCAATATTGTGATAAGAATAATATTGAATAGTAGGTGAATTCCAAAAATTCGAAAACGTCAAATGTCATTGCGTTGATTGTTTTGTTTTGTTCTTAAACATATAATGCTGTCCCTCTATCTTACACACTAAATGCCAACAGTCGAAAACGAGTCAAACGGCGAACGTACCTATGTCTGCACCCCTCCAAAGGAAAAAATAATAAATCTCCCATACACGTATACAGAAAATAAAACGCCATTCCTGTAAGTAAGTGGAAAAGTAAGAAAATCACAAAAAATATAAATCAAAAGAAAAAACAAAACACGGACAGTTGCGCATCGATAATTGCTTCATCGTTTAATTTTTAACGTACTAAAAAAAATGAATTTAGTTCAGCTAATAAGTTAACGGAGTTAGTACGAAGTTAGGTACGAAGTTTTCCGGGTCAGCTAGTACTGAATAAAATTAACTTTTTATTAATGTATCTGTGAAGAATAAGATGAAACGCCGTTTTGTCTTTTCAAAATTTTTATTAAATTGCTCAATGAGATAAAACCGCCATTAAAAATACTTCCTCAAAGTATACTGAATCTGTTACGACTACCTATCAGACCACAAACTCACACGTTTCTAATTAGTATAATATACTGAATAATTCCGACGTTTTGCTCTGTTACCTCCTTTCATGCACACTGCACATACATGTCATCATTATATAATATTCAATTAAGGTGGAATTGCGTGAATTATAAGGAATTGCCCTAAAACTAGGCCAACGATTCAGCTACCAAATCATTCGCACATAATCGATGTTACAACCCTCGGTGTGTCTTGACCACCTGTAGTACATACCTCTACTTGCCATTTCTAATTGCTCTCCCTTTCTACTCTCTTTACTTGCCTCTATCTCTATTTTTTTATAGGCCATAAAACTGTCATCGTATTCATACCATCCGTACACCCAGTTTTTGGCCTCCCAACTGTAGTGTTCTATAGTTTTACTTGACACACTAAACAAATTCTCCAACACACCATGGATGGAGATTATCTATGAACAATAAATTCTTGATGGTTTATCTTGTTTTATTAAATACTTCGCGTATAACAATATAAACCTCGTTAGTCGACCTAACTAGGAGCTGGCTAATTGGATTCTGATTCTGTAATGGGCTTCTGATTCCAGTCCGCTTTCCTTCTAACTTTGCCGGTTTTTTACTGCAGTAACTGTAGTCCTGAGTGGTACAAATTCTAGTCCTTCAAAGTTCGGGGGTACTATGTCAGTAGGTCAAAATACTTTGCAATAAAATCTAAATAAATGAAATATTAGTGAACGTATCCGAAAACAATGAACTGTTTCCGAAAGGTGATGAAAATACGCATCTAAATTTTATTATTAGAAATAACCATGTAATTTTTTAATTTAAAAAAATGTTGAATGCAAACTTTAAAAAGTTTTAAAAATGGCTCACCTCACGTTTTTTCTAATTAAAATTACTGATAACGAAAAAAAAAACTAAAAACATACACATTTTTAATTAGATAAATGAATTATATATGTTTTTGTCACCTCACTTCTTTGTCGTTGCAAATTAAAAAAAGTTTCATAATTTTATTTCAAATTGCGGCCGGAAACTTTAGTTTTATCAAGATGTATATTTTCATTATTTTGTGGTTAACTTTTAGATTTGAATATAAAGCGTGTTGTTTTCACTTTTCAATACCGATTAGATCATACTTCTCACTATCATAGTAAGGGAAGCGATTTCTATGAGACCGATGTGAGCTGGGATAAATAATATGGTCTCCTGTGGTTATATGGGTTAGCATTGTTAAAATTGGAACTGACCTGTCAAACTTATTATTTAATGGAGCAGACCCGTAAAAAACACGGATTGTCTGAATTCTCTACAAATCAGAATCAATGTTAAAAATGGCAATTAAAATAATTTTCTATTTACAGTTTGTCAAATAAGAGTAGAAAATAAATGAGGGCACCACCGTTGCCCAAATGGCAATACTAAAAATATAACCATGGTGTTAATCTAAAGCTGTGTAACCTACATTTTTATTAATAAGACATTAAAATTTTACAATGTTTAGTTTTTAGATACGTTCAGAAATTTTTCGTTTATTTGAATTTTTTTCCAAAGCGGAAATATTTCAACCCTCCGAAAAAACACGGTTAAGTCCTGAAGGGTATGTTTAAAAAAATAAAAACAATGACAGCTCATTGCCCAAAACTAAAACTTACTTGATTCGGATAAAGTACTACGGTACTAAACAATAACGTTTTATAGAATTTGTTAAATCGTTTCATAATTGTGTTTCGCAAATACTTTCACATAGTAATAGATCGAGTGTCTACCTAAATACACAACATGTATACAAAGTACGAATTATTTTGGAATTACATTTACGTGGTCATCAATCATACACATTTTATATAATGTGTAGTATTGCATGATATTTGTAATGCTGCGTTGCATAGTTAGATTAATAGTATCATTGTTCGTAACATAGCTGCGTGCTGTTTATATTACGCACACACTGCAATTTAGTACTGCCTCCTTGTTTAACACGGTTCATACTGCTTACTAACCCCGTATCCATGGACGTTGGAGGGTCTAGAGTCGTTCAAATAACTGTAGCCTCGTTCAATAAAAAAGTAGAGTCTTGACGTATGCGGTGAAGGAGCAAATCATATGTTTCCTTATAACGCCGTTGGGAAAGTGGTGGGGTCCCCTCCAATGCCTCCCTCTTTTTTAATTCACATTTGTGTTTACTATCCTATTATTTGCATTTTGTTTTTCCTGTTAAGCACGTGCATACTGCTTTCTAACAACGTATGCAGGGACACTGGAGGTCTAGATTCGTTCAAAATAAATAAATGTACCTATAACAAAACAAAATTAGAATCTTGCGAGAGCCTTGAAGGAGTAACCATCTGTTACTTATACCAGAGCGGGTAAGTGGTGGATAACCTCCAATGCCTCCTTGGTTGAGGGGTAAGAATAAGACTAGCATCGCGGAGCGCGCAAATAAATTAAATTTAATTAATTTGTGTTATTTCACAATTATGTTGTAATGTCGAAAAGGTGGAGAGATTTAGATACCTCGGCAGTATCCTCACGGAGACTCTTGACCCAGACATAGAGATTAGGTGCAGAATTGAAGCATCAAGAACTGCATTCATAAAAATGAAATCCCTCTTCTGCAATGACTAATGAAAACTAAGGCAGAGAATGCTAAAATGTTATGTGTGGTCGGTCTTGCTGTATGGTTGTGAAACATGGACCTTGAAAATAAATACCATGAACAGGTTAGAGGCTTTCGAAAAGTGGCTTTACCGGAGAATGCTCAAGGTCCCATGGACCGACATGATCACCAACATAGAAATTCTCAGGCGGGCTAGAGCAGATAGGGAACTGCTTACATTAATTAAAATCAAGAAAATTTCATATCTGGGTCATATACTTCGAGGGGAGAAGTATCTCTTGCTCCATTTAATATTGAAAGGCAAGATAGAGGGTCGCCGAGGGCCTGGTAGGAGACAAATGTCTTGGCTGCGAAACATACGAGAGTGGACCGGCATTAGAAGTGTGGAGGAGCTATTTCGGGCAGCGCAAGACAGAGAGACCTTTTCAAGAGTGATCGCCAACGTCGGGGGACCTGATAAGGCGCATAAAGAAGAAGATTTCACAATTAATTAAGTCAAAATAATATATATTATATTTGCGTTTTTTTTTTTAATACCGTACAAAGAGTCTTCAGCTGATCGCGTCTGGAGCCAGTGAGACTATGGCATCCCCAATTGTTGTATGTTGTGAGGCTGAAGGTAGTGAGGAGGAGAAGGATATGAGGAGGACGAAGGTGGGGATGTACCTGGGTATTCAGATCTGGTCACCAAACACGGCTAAAGCCATTTCTAGCAACGTCAGGTACTTCCCCACCTTCCTCTTCACGATTTCATTCCCCTGCCCACTACCGTCGTCCTCAAAATATTATATCCCGTGTGGAAATCCAGTCTCCTGGCTCCAGACGGGAACATTTGGGACTTTTGTGCGGTATTTGCATTAAAAAAGCCAATTTATCGAAAAATAACAACCAAACTACCTTATAGCATATTTACAATTGGAGTGACTCTAACGTACTGATTTTTTGTCAAAACACTTATAGACTTATTATAAGATTTTAGCATTAAAAAAGTTTGTAAAAAATAATAACTACATATTTATATTGAAAGCACGCGTTTTTCTGTTTTTACTTACCGATGGTGAATGTTTTTGCAGTGCCTGTAGTAAGTAAAATAGCTGGACGGTATTTTACTCTATATTGATGGTTTATCAAGGGATTCCGGCAAGTATAAAAGCAGTCTTGAATAATCATATCGTGTTTTTATACACATAAGAAATCGACGAATTCGAATCCCTTTCTAACTCTAGACAGATAATGTTATTTTTTCCTAAGTTAAAGATAATGATACGTCTTAGAGACGTATTGAAGTTAAAAGGGTATATTTGACATATTATCACGCTTACACCGTTTACAGTTAGTTGAATAATATGTTTAGAGATTTGTACTTGTAAAAGCAAAATAATGTTAAAAAATATATTGTAATAAAAAAAATACAAAATTCTGTAAAAATCTTTCAAATCAACTACAAAATATTGGTGACCGGTCAACTCAGAATAAAACCAACTCAGAAAGGTCATTAAGAGTGATGCTAAAAAATATTAAAAAATTGGTTAAATAAGTTATTTTAGGGCTACCAGATATTTAAAAAAAAAGTTCATAGCGTTTAATGACCTTTCTGAGGTGGTTCTGAGTTGATTTCATTCTGAGTTAGTATGGAACCCAAAATATTAAGAAAAATTATGTTTCATTTTATGTATACATCGTATTATTTTATATGCCATGAAAGTTTAAATACTAATCAGTCCTCAAACTAGCAAATAATATATATTTTTTATTTTTTGGTTCGCTAAATCAAATTTATATGAACAAGCCTGAAAGTTACACAAAAGGTAATCACACGTCTTTTGGGCGTATGGCGTATGTAATTATTGTACTATGAGCCGCCCCGCGTAAGCTCTGCTCAGCAACTGAGCTAACTGAGATAGACAGAGCACTCCGTTTCGACATAAAAAAGAGAGCAATTTCTTGTGTATCGTTTACGTCTCTTAGGCGTAGATTAGCTTTCTAGGGTTAAATTATCCACGATGATGTTATTTTTATGAGAGTGTTTATGTAAGTAAAAAAAACATAATAAAATTCAAATATAAGAAAAAAGACCTGGAAAAGACAAAAAAGTTAAAATGCCTGGACTTGAACCTGAATCTAATAATTAGGTATCGGGTAGTCATGATCACCGTTACACCATGTAATCTCTTTTCCATAATGAGATGTTTTCTTTATAACATTTACATTTCTTAAAAATGATTCAGGTATATTTATTAAAAGGATTATTTATTTTTCAGTCTTAAATCACTTTAAAAACACATTCAAGAAATTTCGAAGTAAAATATTTCGAGAAAGAATGTTGAATGCTGCTAATAATAAAAATAGCAACGTATATGTCTCTCCAATTTATTTTCTTTGGATGTCACTTACTTAAACATTTCAAAAGCTCATTACGCTCTTTAGTTACCTCGCTTTTCTTCAATGTATTTCCAGCCAATAATCCATCTGTGAAAACCATATGTTTTTGTTTTGTACACTTTGAAAATGGAAAACTTTCGAATAAGTTGAAAAATATCATATATGGTGTGTTATTGAACTCCTTATTTAAAAAAAATGTGTTACAGGATATTTTAAAATAATTTTTTCTTTGCTTTAATGACCTGTCTGAGGTGGTTCTGAACTCAACTTAACTCATTGGCATGGAACCAAATATGGTACTGGCCAACTCAGAACCACCTCAGAAAGGTCATTAAGAGTGATGATGAAATATAAAAAAATAGTTTAATAGGTTGAGTTAGGTTAGGGTTAACAGTTACTTTAAAATATTTTTTTCTTAGCTTTTAATGACCTTTCTGATCTGGGGTTTTGAGTTGGTTTCATTCTGAGTTGGCATGGAACCAAAAATATATATTTGTCCTCTCCTAAGCACAAGCATCTGCTTTATAAGAAGAGTTTATTAAATATTATGTTATGTTATGTACAATTGTAAACACTAAAAAAGGTGGGTAATTCATCCTGAATTTGTACAAACAGTGTAATTTTTGAAAATGACGCTAAAATTCAATAAAGAGTTCATTGAACCGGAATTTAAGAGACACATCCGAAGTTAGATAATTATTGCCAGTGCGTACTTGCGATTATTATAAATTTGAATTTAGGTAAAAATTACTTACAAAGTAAAAATAAGTATTGAATTAAAATACATATGAATAATTCACGGCATAATATAAATACGACGAGCAGTATTATAATAGTTTTTTTCGCAATAGCTGTATTATATTAGTTGTATTATAAGAGCTTTATTATAGAAGTTGTATTTAATAGTTGTTTTATAAAAGCTGTATGTATATAATAGCTGTTTTATAATATTGGTGTAAATATACAGCTATTGTAGAAATAGTTTTATTATAATAGCCGTTTTATAAAATTTGTATTATAATTAATAGCTACATTATAATAGTTGTATTACAAAAGCTGTCCTATAATAGTTTTGACGACCAACAACATGATGAAACGTCTTTAATAATGTTTAAAAATGAATCCCTGTTTCCCTAAGTCACGCCATACCCTCAACGACTTTACCAATTTCATTCTTCTTTTTTTTTTAAGTTTTCTAATACTTTGTAGAAGGTTCTTACGGAAAGAAAAATTAAGAAAATTTGCGCAGAAAATTGGATAATTTCAGAAACGAATATTTTAACTCGCACATATTGCGAGTTAAAGTTCGCGCGTTTGATGAAATTGAATTTAGCAGGAAGTTGTTTATTTTTATATTAAATTTTTTTTCTACGGATTTTTAAAATTATAGATATTTTAAATAGGTACCCATGTTAGGTACCAAATTTGATTGATTGTTCTTATAATATACAAAAAATAATATTTGTAATATACGAAAAATAAAAGTTTGACTAAGAAAAAATGTAATAGGATAAATAGATAGAGTTGTTCCTGGGTAGTTAGGTTTTACGTTCTGTGTAATATCTACTTGTGATTATTTTAGACAAATATATTTTTTAATAAGATTGACAAACATTCCCGGATTACGAAAGCCCGAAAGTATTTTAAAATCTCTTACTACCATCACAGAAAGCCGAAAATGTTGCTTGAGTCGTGACGGAGGACTTGGCCAGCCGAGGAATCGAACACAGAACGCCTGGGTGGGACCCAAACGCGATGCCCACTCAACCACTGCATCTCTAAATCGGTAAAAAAGGGTAAATCTTAATTTATTTTTCGCGGGAATTTCATTTCATTGATCAGTATTAAGTTTACTGTTACGACTTGTTGAGGTACTAACATAATAATATTGAAATTTAACATCGTGGTGTTAACAATTTTCTATTCCTCATAACTACTATTTATATTCGTGAAACTTTGATTAAGAACTTCTCATTCCTTACGCATAATTTTCCAATCAAAATACATCATGTAGAAAACTCTTGCGAGACGTATATACAATACGGTGACCGGCCAACTCAGAATGAAACCAACTCAGAACCACATCAAAAAAGTCATTAAAAGTTATGATAAAAAAATACGAAAAATTGGTTAAATAGGTTAAGTTAGGTTAGGGTTACCGGCTATTATATTTTTTTTTTCATATCTTTTAATGACCTTTCTGAGGTGGTTCTGAGTTGGTTTCATTCTAAATTGACATGGAACTATATAATTCTAACTAAGTTATTTATTGCCTTATAACTGAAACAAAAATATATCAGTTGGTAACTTCTCTTAACATCGCTCTTGTCAAAGGACACCATTCCCAAACGAAACGTTGTAACAGGTGACCATATATAATATATAATTAGCCACGAACCTCATAACCTTCCTCTTACTAAGCTCCTTTCCTTCCCCTAGCCGTACAACATACCCCAATAGGGGACACCGTAGACCACAGTAGTTGTGATTTTTCTGGGGTATTTATGGATTCAAGCTATGGATTTCGGAAAACAGCTGTGAGAAAAACATGAACCAACGATTATTTGAAGTTTTTCAACATTTGATGAAGGTACCTACCTCCGTAGGTTAAGAAAGTCCATTAAGAAAGGTAAAACCCATAAAGAGGAACCCAAGAAATACGATGTGGGCGTATTTCTTTATCCATAAGACACCATGAAATTCAAATGGGATTGCGATATACGATATCAGGCAAGCGTAAGAGAGACAGAGCGCTTGCTCCATTCAAATCTACGTGGAACGCATTTCTAGTGTAGTCTACTATTATCTATTTGGTAGATTAAGTTTAAACACTTTAAATGCAATAATTCATCAATTCTTATAGGTAGATACATTGAAAGTACTAAAAGCTCTCTGAACAAACGAATTGCAATATTTAGTAAGTTAAAGGTTGTTTATTAGGAAAGCTCTGTTTGTTCTATCGCTATTTTACTGGATACGCCAGAATAGTTGAGTTATTGATCCCTGGCACACAAACCGGAGACATTTCCCACATCCCATGGAAAAGCGTCGTAAGTCAAAAAGTTAATTTTACAGAAGAGCGAAAACAAATGAATGAATGATAAGCAAGCGGTCCCGTCGAAAAGAGATACTAGCGACATCTTGCGGAGATGGAGTGATCTAACTTAAATACAATTTTCGTGGGGCGTAGATAATTGCAATCACTTTACTTTTCAGAGAAAACGTAAAATAGAAAATTTTAACTTACGACCATATTCTATAGGATATGAGATTTTCCACAAAAAAAAAAGTTTTTTTCTACTCGTTTAGTGCCTAGATACCTTCTCTGAAACAAGTCAATTTGCACGGCGTTCCCAAAGATGGCAAGCACGGAGTTAAAATAAAGTGTTATAAACAAAGATTAAAAAAATAATCTTTTTTGATGGCGAGAATGCCATGTGAACACCACCCCATTCATACAAAACGTTATAAGTGACTTAAACGAAAGTAAATATTTGATAGGCGTTAGGATAGATAATAATAGAATTTCGCAATATTAGATTAAATCTGAGATAGTTTCACTAACCGTATAGCAAAATATTTAAATATATATGCGGATGCAATTTCTTTCTAGAGCGATACTCGATTTAAGTTATTTGATCTATTGAAAGTACGCGTGATACTTATTTTGCAAACTTCTCGTGTCGTTACTTTTCACGCATAAAAAGTGATAAATGCGTGAGCAAATAATGCCTAAAATAATTGTCGGTATAGAACCTAAATAGAATAGCGTAGTTTTGCCTTATATAAAGTAGGTAGTTACTAACCGCCGGGGTCAATAAACTGGTTACTCGCGAACATATTATGTATACTAGGAATCATAATGTTTAGGTTGGTACTTGATTTGATTAAAATAATAACGTGTAAGGCCCATAGACGTAGTATATCTTATTTTTATTGAATAAATTGTGAAATAAAATAAATCAATAAAAAAAACTTGCTTTCGAAGTCCGGGATGCGAACAAGCGACTTTCGGGTTGCTAGTAGGGAGCTTTACCTTTCGATCACAGAGGCCACCAAATTCTTATATGTACCTAATCACATTTTGCGACCACCTACACAATTTACATAAAATAATCATCATAGATATTAAGCATGGTTAACATAAGATTAGAAATTCAAGATTGTTATTATAATTAAAATATTATTTGCCTGGCAACTTTATAACGAGGGCCTTGACATATCGAAGGTAAATAATGTTGGTAAAGTCAGTAGGTCAAATGTTTTAGAAAATCATACCTAAGTCAAGATTATGGAAATATTTTGCTTGTAGAAAAGTAAACCAAAAAAAGGGGATTTATAATCAATACATTTAGGATTTTTTTGATAAATAACATGTAGCGTAGCGGCAAACCAACAAGGTTTTGCAAAAAATCACCACATTGGAGCAGTTTCTGGTTTATAAAATGCTTAAATATTAAATCATTGGAGAAAAAATCACAAGTACTTATTATTCTAAACGAAACATGAAACAGAAAACCACATCGATAATAAAAAAGGTAACTGTCGCAATTGGTATTTAACTAAATATTATTTACCGCACACTTTCTTGCTTATAATGCCTTCAAAATGCGTTAAATATAACCATACATGTACATATATTACTTAATTTTTAGTTGGATTTTATTATTTAACTGGCTGGTCCGGCGAACTTCGACCGTATCAAAATCAATAACTGTTGTGTTAACTTATTAGCTTAATTAAATTAAGTTTTTTTATTAAGTTAAAATTACACAATGAAGCAATTATCGATGCGCAACTGTACGTGTTTTATTTTTGTCAGTATCAGAGATGAAATTGTGTACGGATTTATGATTCTTGTGATTTTTTTTACTTTTCCACCTACTTACGGGAATTGCGTTTCATTTTCTTTATACATGTGACGGAGATTTATTAAAATTATTGTATTTTTCCTTTGCGGGGTGCAGACATACGTTCACCGTATGTCCCATTTTCGTCTGTCAGCGTTTAGTGTGTAAGAAAGAGGGGCAGCATTATATGTTGAATAACCAAAGCAAAACAATCAGCGCATTGAGATTTGACGTTTTCGAATTTTTGGAATTCACTCACTACCTACTCAATAATATTGCAGCAGCTCTTTCAAATGGGTAAGGAAAATATATATTTTTTCGTATTTGTTTTACGTGAATTTTTGCGATGTTTTAATAGCTATTCGGGGTGGAGACAAATCCTACAAATCAAAGATCATAAAAATCGGTTCACCCGTTCTTGAGTTATAAATGGTGTAACTAACCCGACTTTGTTTTTATTAAGATTGGATTTTGGAACCCTCAGCAAAAAATGGTGATTAAAGCTTTAAAAGGTGGGATGAATTTCAACATTTTAAATGTTTATTATATATTTTTTTTATACAAAGGAATACTTTTACTCATTCTGTAATTAGATACGTGTTTATGTTAAATCCCCGCATTACGATTTTCTACCTATTTTTCCTTTGAAGTCTTTAAGATTTCAAGCTCTAAAAAAATATGTATAAGTAATTAGGTATATGAAATTCTCTCGTTAGAAAAATATCGCAAAATACGCTTTGAAAAACTATTAAAAACGCTTTTTGTTTTGTTATTCAACATGTAATAGGTATTTAATAATTAAGCCTTTTTTTAAATGCTTATTGCTGCCCGACCACACGATGCTGTGACTAACGAAACACAACGCCATCTACTAACAAGGGCATTACCCAATCTTTATAACCAACGCCATCTGTTAATTTGCATTCATATAAAACCCACATCGCCCGCATGGCAGCCCACTGCCCGCTCCTTTTATTTATGTTTTTTAAAGGTAAGTTTTAAGTGAAATTATTAAAAAATTTCACTTAAAACTTACAATTTTACATGGTTAACTGAGAATGGCGCAATAATTAAAAACTCAGTAGATGCACATTTAATCTACAAAAAAAAAACAAAATTTTTATTTTTATTTTTGTGTAGAATATCTACATTTTTCACCAGCATTTGGTTCTTTAGAACGGGCAATCTGCCTAGCTAGGAACTAATATAGACATACAAGATATAATAACACATTTTTAATATTGACAATTATTATTATGTTATTTTTGCTATAAAACTGCACCTATTGTAATAAACAATCAATAAATAAATAAAATGAATAACTAAAAGTTTAAAAGATTTAAGCGCACAGACAACGGGGGCGACTTCTATATACTATGTAAAGATTTTAACCCTATTTACCATTTTTAACCTATTAACTACAAACATTAAGCCAACAATTCCAGCCTGCCCCGGGCGTCGATGCGCCACTGCAAAGGAGAAAATAATACTCTGTCATATTTTTTTAACAAAATATCATTAATAAGTGCTTACGAATAAAATTATGATAATTTACGCGTGTTTGGTACTTCGAAGCAAGTGGATGAAACTTTGCACTAGCATCACTCAGAATCTGTTTAAGACCATTCACAAGAGAGTGTAGCTGGATCTCTCCTTATTATAGTAGGTCGTGAAGTGAACCGTTTTCTATATTGCAAACTTTAATCCTTTCGTAAAACAACCCAAAAAAACGTACCTACTTAAAAATATACAGGGTGTCCGGGGGTAAAGTACATTAACTTTGGGAGGTGATTCATCATGATATATTATAAGTAAAAAAGATAAATAACTTTTTTCAAAATTCTAACATTTAGGGGTAATTTTGTAGAAAAAAGATAAAATTTGACCGGCGTAAGCCAACAGCTTTATTATTTTCCGCTGTTACGATGCGGGCCAATTACAATATGCACTGTTGCCACAATCGTGCCCGGCAGGCTCTCAGTAAGGAAGATCGTACCTCACAGTAAGGGTTTTTAGTAGGTACGTCTTTTCGTATGGGAAAAAAAATGTTGGAATTTCTGAAAAAGTTGTAAATCTTTTTTACTCCTACCATCATGTAGAATCACCTCCAGAAGATAATGCACTTTACCCCCGGACACCCTGTATATATAACGTGATTGAAGGAACTTCAATTTCAACTTTTTTTTTCACCTATTTTTATTTTTAACTTAATGAGTAAAACCTCAAATAGCAATAATTTTATTAAATGAAGACAATATTGCGAAACAAATCAAAAATCTGAAAACAGAAAAACCAGAAAAATATACGGTCGCATCTAGTGCTTACAACACACGAAATCTTTTTTCAGCCCGATTCCAATAAGAGACCAAAGTAAACATTTTTCGCTTTATGCGATCGCTATTTTCATCTCTATTTTCACATTTACGATTTCAGTTGACATCACAGCAAGATGACAATTAAAATCGTAAATATGAAAATGGCGATCGCGTAAAGCGAAAAATGTTGAATTTGGTCTCTAATTGGAATCGGGCTGAAAAAAGATGTCGTTTATTGTAGGTATAGGGCTCGAACCCAGGACTTACGCATTGCCAGGTCGGAGATCTGCCAACTAAACTAATGTTTCCCTATCCAATTCGGTCGTATTTAAAAGATATCATACTTCTGGGAAGAAAAAATGTGTGAGGGTGGGTAGGAATCTAGGAATCAGTGTGTCCAGGAGTGATAACGAAGACAACAAGTACGACAGACGTACGGAACGAGTGCAAGTGCAAGTCGTGCAATGAGTGCAAGTCGATGGGTCTGGAAAGGTTAAAAGGTCTCTCTAAACCAGCCTCTCACAATCCGACCCTCCACGCAGCTGCTGGAAAAACGCATCCGCCGCGAAGACCTGGACATACCTCACCCCATGAAGCCGGGTACCCCTGCTAAGTCATAGAACGAAGTAAACCATTTGGGGTGATATACGGCACTTGTTTCTAAGGCACGGGTTTCGACGGCCTCCGGATTTCAATAAGATTATTTGATTAATTTGTGCTATTTCACAATTAAGTACCACCATTACGAATATAAACGTTGCCTGAAATTTGTTGGCTTTAGCCGTGTTTGATAACCAGATCTAAATTGGGCAGATACTTTCCTACCTTCCTCTTTCCCTCCTCCCATCCCTTCAGCCTCACAACATACCCCATTTGGAAATGCCATAGTCTCACGGGAGCATTTGGGAGTTGGGATACTTATGAGGTTATTCACAAGAAAATAGGGGAATGGTTATCCAATAAATAGTTTCCGGAGCGGCGGTACCCATACCTACCAAAATGAGAAATACAGAAAAAAATTTAAAGAAAAAAAACCCACATGTCATTTTTAAGCCTATCAAAGGTCCACGACATAGACATACCTAATAATGATATTTACTTTTCATTGACGTATTAACGTCATTGATAAACGTTTAAATAACGATATTTGCTTTTTACTTAGCGTATACCAAGGAAAATTCCGTGATAAAAGCAAGGTGAACGCAAGGGATTGCCCTTCAAAAGGTTGAAATCTCTGATTGGCCCAGAGCAGGGTCATATTAATCAAATATTAAGTGAAGTTAACCAAGTTTGCCTTGTGTCAGTTATTATAAGTATGTATTTACTTTTATCAGAATCTCAAAATTCACTCAACAAGAGCAATTCTGCAGTATAAAATTTCATTTCATCGTATGAAAAGCCCTATATACTTAGCATGTTCAGAAAGTAAGTGTACTGTGACCATAACGGCCGGTGGTTTTTAGTTTTTTGAGGATTGGCAACACTGAGTGGAAGTGGGGATCTCCTGACCAGAGCGAGCATAGCAGGAACATTTTAGCACGTAAACTCACGTTAAAATAAAAGGAGGGGAATGCTGACCAGAGAAGTGTGTTTGTTTCACAAAAACGTCCGTCCTCACACAGCCTTAGCCACCAATACGCTCTTGGACTCATTTGGTTGGGATGTATTGGACCACCCCCCGTATTTCCATGACTTGGCGTCTTCAGATTATGATCTTTTCACCTTCCTGAAGGCATATATGGGTGAAAATAAATTAACGAGCAGGTGCAGAAAGTGGTTCTGAAGTGGGGGAAGGAGCTGGCGGGAGAATTCTTCAAAGAGGACATAAAAAAACTTGTGCCACTGCTCACCACATGCGTTGAACGGGATAGAGATTATTTGGAAACATAGTCAACAAGTGTATCAACAATATCCTGATATCATGCTGACAATACTCGTTTTATGTCAAATGAAGGACTAATCGTACCTAAGCTTTTACCGGTCAGTGGTTGAGTGGGCATAGCACTTGGGTCCCACCCGGGCGTCGCATGTTCGATTCCTCGGCTGGCTAAGTCCTCCATCACAACACAAGCAACATTTTCGGCTTTCTGTGGTGGTAGTAGGAGATTTTCAAACGTTGTTGGGTTATTTGTAACCCGGGAATGTTTGTCTTTCTTTTAAAGAAAAAAAAATAAATGGATAAAAAACGCTGGACTATATGATACCCAATTGCTTAGATATGATACAAGACAAAATTTAAAAAAAATGTCTCGCTGAAAGAAATAGTTTGTATTAGACTCTAATACAAACAATTTCTAGCTGCATACATTTTTTATAGTTATTATATTATGTTACATCTCTTTAGGCTAAACCTCTTATACTAAGCATGTATACATATTTATATTGTTGTTTATAACTGTAACTGTTGACCTCTTCATGGTTGATATTTAAAAAGTTTTAGGCTAAACCTCTTATACTAAGCATGTATACATATTTATATTGTTGTTTATAACTGTAACTGTTGACCTCTTCATGGTTGATATTTAAAAAGTTTTAGGCTAAACCTCTTATACTAAGCATGTATACATATTTATATTGTTGTTTATAACTGTAACTGTTGACCTCTTCATGGTTGATATTTAAAAAGTTTTCATTTTGTTATCTCTGTGTTAATATTATTTTATAATGTGCATGTATGTGAACGTCATTACGTATATGTATAAATTGCATAAAATGTGTATGTGCATTTACATGTAAGTTATATCGGTATACATTCTAATTCAATCAGTATTACAATATGGAATTATGCCCTGACGAAAATAATTTCCTTCAGGGCCTATGTCATCTTTGGGGATACTGTGTGGAGGAAAGAAAGGAAAGAAAACTGTAGGAATGACAAGGTATGAAGGGTGGGTAGAAATATATCTAAGGTACGAAGTGTGTTCAGGAGTGACGGACGTGTGAATCCATCCCTCCCGCCACGATGCATGACGATGAGACCAGCTGGAGGGGTCAAAGGGTCTCACCACACCAGCCCTTTCCCGATCTGGCCCACCTCGCAACTGATGGGCAGGCGTATCTGCCGCCAAAACCTGAATACACCGCATCCAATGAATCCGGGCACCCCTGATAAATCACCAAACATAGCGAACCATTTTGGGTGACCTACGGCAGAGGTGTTGATTATCCAATTATTGGTACATAATCCAATAAATGTTGAGAGAACTCAGCTATTCAAATCCGGTCAATTCTAAACGTAGCTCAAGCTATGTATTTCATAGAAATTAAATACTTGTATATCAAACAAAAGATTCAATTTTAAAACTAGTATTGTATCTCTTTGGTTTAAAATTCAAACTGCAGCATTATTAAATCGTGACTAATACAACATTACCTCTTTTATTGTGTCAACGTTCGTCTACGTTTGTCCTAAATCGAACTGTTGAAAAGTTGCATTTCTTTTGATTTTAACACTATTGTACCATTGTTACATAAAAATGAGTTATTCGATATTACGTCAATTGTACAGATTATTGCACGTTTCGTGATCGTGAATTCATATAGTTAAGCAATAAAGCACGATATTTATAACAATAAATGCTTTATATTATATTTAATAATGCATTTCTTGAAAGAACTTATTTCCATTTTGTCAACGTTGTCATGTTTGTTGACGTTATATTTGACATTATGCAGTAAGGTTTTAAGACAATGAAGATCAACCTTTTTATCCTGAAGGTAATATATCCAGTTTAATTTTTTTACGGTCCGCGAGGGATAGAACACCTAAAGCTTGATATTATTAAATTTGCGGTCGGCTGTATCGAAAACCAATTTGTATTTTCTAAAATGGTAATTTTTGAAGTAAAAACTTCTTTAGCAACATTGTGATTTGAAACTCGGTGAAACGGTAGTGAGCGACACTAAAGAGAGACAAACATTTACCTACATCTACAGGATTTGGCCCGTGAGAGAATAAGATATCAATAAAATATTTAATTATTTCATAAGTACTCAGTTCCAATATGATACGATAGATCCATTAGTCTAGTCGTCTAGTGGTACAAAGCGCCCGACGAGCATCAGCGGCCAGATATTCAGCGAACCAAAGATTGAATCCCATGAAATTCAAAAAAAGATTTAATTTTTGTAAAATCAATATCCGATCTTCAAACCACTCCAAAATGAACAGGCAAAGAAAACAAAAAAGAAGGCGACATCTAGCAACTCCGAAGAAGAAAACACAAATACTAATAAGATCACCAAATGTATAGGAAAAGGTGCACTGGAATTCGACGATAAAAATATGGAAAAAATCATCCTTCACATTGATAAAAATAGTGCGTCGTATTCTCCCTACTCTTGTCAAATTTATTTTTCTGAAGGTTTTACTTTTACCGCTGTGAATTGCACACTCTGATTTTTTAAATTTTGTTTTTATTTTAACTTACCTAATAAGTAAAATCTCACATTGTAATATTTAATTAATGAAGACAATATTAGCAACTTTCAATCAAAAATATCAGAAAAAGAAACTTTCACATCTAGTAATCGAACTCAGTACCATGCCTTGCCGGGCGGTACTCTACCACTGAGCTAATGGGACCCTATTCCCTTTGGTCATATTTAACTGGCGTCATATTTAGTATTTAGATGCCGCATATTAAATAAAAATGGAGAAATATATCTAAGACACTATGTAGGTGGCATATAGTTCAAGACGAATCTTGCAATCATACATAAAGATAGCAGCCAATAATTATAATATATGCGTTAATAATAATTAAATATAATTTCTTATTTCTCGCTTTGACATTTTCACGACGTTTTAATGATGATACACATAGACATACAAATAACTAGACGAGAACTTACAGATGAGGGGTAAAAACCAACTATGGCGGGGCGAAGAGAGGAAAAAGACTTGTGATTCGCCAAGTCTTCTTCATTGTCTAAGTATGTGTTTCATAGACATACAGCGTCCGCGCGTAAAATGTACGACGAGAGCACGACACTGGTCCGGACACGCCCAGCCGGTTCCGAAAAATGGTTCCAATGGGAGGGGGAAATAACACGTTTTTTAACACGTAAGGGCATGTCCATATATTTTGTACGTCCGTGATGATATAACATTTTTTTAAAATTTCACTCGCTATGAGTCGCTAAGAACAAAATCAAATTAATTGAAATAATTTGTTGAATATTTCATGGGTTGAAGGAGATCCTATTTCTTTTCGTAATAACCTCCCTCGCTACAGTGGTAATTCCGTCACGGAAGTAAATTGCGCAAATTAAATACGAAAATTATGTACATTATCCTTCTTCTTCTTCTTCTTCTTGTTCCCTGTCTGTTTAACGGACGTTGGCAATCATGTTGGCTATGTGGACTTTTTTTACTGTTTTTTAGCAAAGATAACGTTAGGGAAGATATAGGAACTGGATAAATGACACCCCGGTAGGAACTAACCATATTCTAAACACTAACAAGAGAACATTTTTCAGAATTGTCCGTAAGAACCTTTTCGAATTTTTATTTACGTCATTAGATGACTTTTCACATACTAACCAGAAATCCAGCTCTTACTACGTCAATGCTCGAGTGTAAAGTATTATACTCGTTACATTAAAAAAAATTGACCAATAATCGATCTGTAGTTAACTGGAATGTTAAAATGAATTTCAAAGTCTCCCCGGCCCCTACAAGTATTAAATCGAATTCGCAAATAGCGCATTTTCATTGCGGCACGTGAGATTATTTGAAATGGCTTCACGGAATTTATGTATGTTTAATTGCGTATTCCTAGGAAAATGATTTTAATACGTACGCTTTTGTCTTAATTTTGATAGCAGCTCAGTGAAGAGATAACAAATGGATGTTTTAGTGGGTCTGTTTGTATGTTCAAAGAAAGCTAAATCATGACTTTTAGGCTGAAGATCGGAATATATTATTTTAATATATGTTTAAAAATCAAACAGTTACTTGCAAAATAATAATGTTTTGATATGATATCACAATAAACCAATTAAATTTCATTCCTTAAAATTATTATTATCTTTTATTAAAAAAAAACTAAAGAAATATACTTCGCCCCAACAACAACGAAGCATCTAGATTTGTTTCTTTAGAGTAGCTACATACGTTTGCGACAAAGGGTCAAAGGAAAGTATGAAGTGATTTTTGTTCGTTTTGCTTTTTTATAAATGCTCAAGTTTTACTGGGCGCAGAGAATGGATTAAATTATTCATGAGTGTTTCCTTACGGAAGCCTAGATTCTTTAAGTATCGTATTGATTTATGGACACTTATCTAATCAGTTTTAATTATAATAAAAAAAAAAAAAATATCTCAATTTGGAAAACAAAGAGCTTTACAAAGATACATAAAAAAGAAAGAGTGCTAAAATAAAACAGTAAGCCTAAAAACATATTTTCGGTGATAATTTTTTTAATTTTTTTTAGTAGCTAGACAAGAAAAACATAAAGAAAAAAAAATAGTTAAGATAAGTTAAAATAAAACATAAAGAAAAAACTAAGAAAAAAATAGTTAGGAGAAGCTAAATACTTAAATATGAATGATAAGAATATAGAAAAACACAATAAAGGGTAAGCTTATGATCTTGTAGGAGTATAAGGATGATATTTATGTAATTAGGAAATATGTAAATATATTGAAAATTAGGAAAAGAAATGTGATTAATAATATAATAAATATAAATATGGATGTTAAGGGGTGTGTTGTGATCCATTAAATTTATCTAATAGTGTTGCTTTGAATTTGCTGAAAGTTATATTGAAGATGTCTATATATATGAGGTGTGTGTTATGATAATGGCAGGCTCGATGTATGAATTCATTTTGTAAGTAGTTGGTATTGGAGCGGCTGTTATAAAAAAGGGATACGTTTCTACTATTACGACCAGGAACTCTAATATCTATTTTTTGTAAAAGATACGGGGAAGATACCGTATTATTTAGGATTTTGTACAATAACAATTCATCAGAAATAATTCTTCTACAATTTAATTTCGGGATTTTAAAGAATTGACGTATATCTTGATTTGATTGGAATTCATAAAACGACCGAAAATTTATGTAGGAGAGAAATTTTTCCTGAACCCGTTCTATTCTATGAACATATGTTATATATCTTGGATTCAAAATTTGTGAGGCGTGTTCTAGGTGTGGACGAACATAGGTATAATATAGCAAAATAAATGTATCGAGAAAATAAAATAGTTTTGATGTTCGTAGTATAAACCCTAACATTTGGGTGGCTTTAGTGACAATGTTATTAATATGTAATTGGAATGTTAGTTTGGAATCTAAGGTAACACCCAGGTCCCGAACTGCTTCTTTTCTTTTAATATCGACATTGTTATTATTAATACTTAATGCGTCTGTATAACGACTTCAGTTTTAAGTAAGGAGACTGTGGTCCAGTCGAGTTTGTTTTCAAAGCGTTTTTTTTTAAGATAAAATTTATTTTCGTTATCGAAACTTTTGTTTTATGTAAAGGTACAATTAAACAAGAAAACACACTATTGAAAATTTGATTTGAATAACTATATATATATATATAAATATAGCGGCCGCAAGCGAAGGGTCCGACCAAATCGGCGGGAATCCTGGAGTCCTTGGAAATTATATGAAACATGAAATTATAAAACAAATCGTTATAGTATGAATGTAGACTGCGCACGAACCCAGAGTTTACAAAAAAATGTTGATTACAAAAATGGGGGACATAAAATGAAAATTAACAAAAAAATCGGTCTTAATTTGGCAAAAACTTTGTTCTATAATAATAATTTTTCGTAAGCGAGGTGCCTATATTCAATTTTATTATAATTTTCTTTACCATAAATGAATTGAATCGGATGAAAATGCGATGAGCTACGATTTCATGAATAACGTGGTGCGCTCCGCTCATTCTATATTTCAAGATCGAATTTGATGCTATAACTTTGGGAATGTATTCTCTACAAACTCTACACGCATAGGAAGATTTTTAAGCAAAAAAAAAATATTTGTTGTATTGGCTGGACCAGACTTCCCCCTTAAGAGGCCGCTATCCGAATTTCTAACGATTTCTTGCAAACCTCACTTAAACATTTGAAGTTTTTAAGCTCTTAAAAAAATATATGTTAGTTTTGAAAATAATATCTATACATTACCCTCGAAATAAAATTTATATGAAATTCCCTCTATAGAAAAAAATCGCAAAGTATGCTTCAAATTTTTTTATTTTTACAAGTTATATGTATTTTTGTGTTTCATTAAATACTGTTTTAGACAGCCCTCATGAGATTGTTGCTCTATTTTAAACGAGTCGTGTTTTATTAAGGATTTTCGGAATTTTTTCATCGCTCGTTTTTCATTTTTTCGAGCGCTCTCCTCTAACATTCGTAATTTCGTATCTCTCCATCTTCTTCTTTTTGGGGCCGGTAACGGAGCCTTAAAGCAAAAACCTAACCTCTAACCACAAAAGTGACGGAGGGGGTGTATTAATAGCCGTTTTACGAGAATATCAAACAAACCGCTGTAAGCATTGGGAAAGTACCTTGGAAGACTTATGGGTGACCATCAAATTCAGCCAGAACAAACTAACGAGATGTCTCTACATATGTGCTATTTATATACCTCCCCCGTTGCTTGTTGATAATTTTGAATATCTTTTAAAAAAAATTGGCAATGCTATGGAAGCAGTTGGTGAATCAAATACGTTAATTTTAGGAGATTTCAACCTGGGAAGCATTGGTTGGACCCACAATGAACCCAACCAGACTCATTCCCTATCTCCAGAAAATTATAATACTGACATTGGTAACCATCTTGTAAACTTTCTTGCCCTAAATAACCTCAATCAATTCAATGGCATTGCAAATAGTAACTGTAGAATCTTAGATCTCGTTCTATCCAATTCACAAAAAATACAAGTCAGGCAAAGTACCGAAATCATAAGTCGCATTGATAAACACCATCCACCTTTAGAGATTGAATATAGTTTTGATTTCAAATTAACAAAAATGCTAAAGAATAAAAACTTACTTAAATATGATTTTAATAAGAATGATTACTATGGCAGTACTTATTCACATTACTTATTTTCACGCGTATGGTATCCCAGATGACCGGCACTAAATGTCATCGATTGCCCCGAGATGCGATCATATTATTATTCCGCTTCTAGTACTCGATCCATCCGGTTGCACGGCAAATTTTACCTCACTACCAGTTCGTACGCGAATGTATATTCGTTGTAATAATATTTTAAATAAAACTTAATATCGTGGATAACTAAGTGTTTTCAATTAAACATCATCATTATTATAAGCCTGAACACAAGATCAAGGCTTGGAAGTGCCGTGATCTCAGGGAGCATTTTAACCTCAATATCGGTAAGGTATAAAGGCAATCCTGCCTGACGTGGAGAGGATCTCCTCATCAAACACTCTCCATCCACTCATACACTAACAAACAAACACTTCCAACATTGGTGACCCCGAGAATTTCTAATGATGATGAACACTGCCAATACGGAGGATTGAGTACTGGAATGCGGAATCCTGGACACCCCAATCTTGTGAGTAACATTTCAATTTTTTAACTTAAATTCAGTAGGTCCAGTATGTACATTAGAATCATATGAAGATAAATCAGTAAAGAACATTATTGTCCAACATTGTTCATTGGTTATTGTCCACCAAATTCAGTAGCGTACGAAAATACCTACATCCCGCTACTACTTTCTTAATAATGCTTCCCCCGCAACTCATTACTTGTTTATGTGGATAGTATATTGCCGGTAAATATCAATTTCAGATAAACAAGAAGCCCAGCAGCTAAGGCAGAGTATCCTAACCAACAGACGCGATTTTGCAGACAGACCCAGGTACCCGGATGCCAAATACCCGGATGCCATATACCTGGAGATCCTACACCCGACCCCACAGCATCCACCGCAGATCGGAGTAAAGCAAGTAACGCAAATCCAACTTCTCACAGTGATCTTTGTTAATAATTGATAATCCGAACATTTCAACGAAATTTAGCAACCCAGCGAGAATATGCAAATATTGTTACACGGTATAAATTTTTAAACTGCACTGCATCAAAGCATTAATACAATTACAATTACAATACATTTGTACTAACATTTCAACGCGAAGATAATGGAATTGTAAAGATTTTGGATATCATCAATTTAACTTTTCAGACCTGGATTAGATTTATTGTTATTTTGTTTTATGCACAATTTTGATAATTTTATCTGCATACCTACACGGTCTATCAGTACTACTACTGCTTTCGCCATTGCCTATCACTTGCCATATTACAACGACAATATGCCGCTAGAAGAAACAGCATCAGGAACCAGCGCCAATTACACAATAATGGATCCAGTCATAGCCCCGTACATCATTTTTATAATCGGCGTAACCCTAGCCCCCGCCGAGAATGGCGTCATCCATCGACATTGTACTCAAATGCCGACCGCCAAAATCGATCCCGGTCGAACGATCGAACGGACAATAACAATGAACTTCACAAAACAAACGACTACTGCAGATACCATAAAAAATTCGGGCAGAGATCATTCAACTGCATTCAACCATGCACATTTCACAGAGATAATTCAAAAAACAACGGCGACGCCACACAATAAGTGTGATTTTGCTAACAATAGCAGTCCATACAGTCGTAACTTTCCTTACTTACGCACAAGTAACATAAACACTTGTAGCTATTTAACAGGCACAGACAACAGGAAACTGAACATTAGAGTCAGAAAACAGGAAACTGGCCATTCAACAGATATCACCAGATAACAAGAAACATGCGACCGGACGAGATCCAGTAAACGGGCAACGAGCAACTGGGAACTGTCAACAGATATCACCAGATAACAAGAAACATGCGACTGGATGAGATCCAGTAAACGGGCAACGAGCAACTGGGAACTGTCAACAGATATCACCAGATAACAAGAAACATGCGACTGGACGAGATCCAGTAAACGGGCAACGAGCAACTGGGAACAACAGGAATACTAATGAACTCATGAATATCTACTGAATAGCTACGATCTCGAATTTTTTTTAAAGAAACAAATCGTTTTACCACCATCTTCTCAACTTCAACATCTCCAATAATTTATATAAACAGTAGCTGACACAATATCTCAATCTGAAGAGACTAACTGTCCTACTACAAGCAACTAAGGATTGAAGGGAAAGCGCAGAGTCAACCTGACGATTATATTAAGGCAAAAGATGACTGCGCCCTCGTCCTATGTTAAATTAATGTTTCCAATAATTCAATATGAACAACAAAATGTTCTCAGCTGAGCTCACATTGGATAATACACTAAAAGAGTTTCGGTCGACCGACTCAAACCTGCATTTTTCCAAAATTCGGAGGAAATACCACAAAAAAACGGCAAGCACACTGCCCACAATAACAACAAGAAAAACACGCTGTGGAAGACACGTACATTTTCCTGAAAGGTACCAGTCGTAAAAGTAATACTTGGCAATACTTCAATTAAAAAAGCTATCTTTTAAACAAATTAATTAGAAAACTTATATTGATGTATCCAAAATTTATTATACGATTTGTATCACGGTACCTCATAATTGATTAAAATTCTAACTAACTACTGTGAAATAAAACTAAGTTTATTTAGGTATTTAGCTAGCGAAACACCGCCATATAAATTATTGTATTATACGTAGTCAGTATTTCTAACAAATAATAATATTATATCAATTCATTTTCGTATCCCGAATTCTGAACAGTATACAGACTACATTTTATTTGTAAATAACTAATTAATAAGATTAGTAAGGTATATCAAATTTAGCAAATAAGTTATCCAAACTGTATATAATTTCTGTTAATTTCCGATCTCCATTAATTTTACGTAGTGTTATCTTATTAAAAAGAAGCCACATATTAGATCGGACCGTCATAAATGCTAACCAAACTGTATCTGTTTAACAATAACAATATAATAAATAATAATTCGACATTCCAATACCACTGCGGAGGTACTTATGTACCTAAAGTCAGGTAATAAACAGAGACAGCTCTTGGAATTCGAATTATTATTTTCCCTCGATTAAAAATGAATTCACTCCTTAGTCTAAGATTTATAAAGTTAATTTTGAATAATAAGGTTCATGTATTTTATTTATATTTTAATACACGTTAAAATAACACTTGTATTCAATTACGCATAGTTATGTTTACTTTCGTTGAAATTGTATAAACGCATAATAAGTATGTACCGAGTCAGCCAGCAGCTACTCACCTTTGTTAATAATCACCGTTATGCATTCTAGCAGTACCTACCTACCTCAACACTATACGGCTAGCCGTAAGAAGGAACAAGTAATAATAATTTTAATCGGTCAATACCGACTGAGAAATAGGTACTTACTCCTATTACTAATGATAATTAGGACTTGTAAATAAATAACATTATAATTTTAAAACGTTCAAACATTTTGTTATTTTTTCTTTTTTATAGGCATGTTATGTTCTAAGTTAATGATGTAAATTTAACATTGTTCACAAAACTACTTATGTTAAAAATTATATTTTGAAGTATGAAAAACATTGTATATAGATATGTATATCTCAGACACATACTAAACCCTATTTAGGTGTATATAATTATTTTCTTTTCGTATGCCATATTTTGTTATTCGCGTGCAACGCTGGTGGGGAGGTATATGGCAGTACTTATTCACATTACTTATTTTCACGCGTATGGTATCCCAGATGACCGGCACTAAATGTCACCGATTGCCCCGAGATGCGATCATATTATTATTCCGCTTCTAGTACTCGATCCATCCGGTTGCACGGCAAATTTTACCTCACTACCAGTTCGTACGCGAATGTATATTCGTTGTAATAATATTTTAAATAAAACTTAATATCGTGGATAACTAAGTGTTTTCAATTAAACATCATCATTATTATAAGCCTGAACACAAGATCACGGCTTGGAAGTGCCGTGATCTCAAGGAGCATTTTAACCTCAATATCGGTAAGGTATAAAGGCAATCCTGCCTGACGTGGAGAGGATCTCCTCATCAAACACTCTCCATCCACTCATACACTAACAAACAAACACTTCCAACATTACGTTCAATTCAATCAGGAATTACAAGAACTGGATTGGGCACTACTATTACCTGATTTCATGCCGGTAGACGATATGGTTTCTTTATTTTACACTCATATGTATCGTATAATTGAGAAATGCGTAACCAAATTTGTAAATCGTAACAGGCAGCATCCCATCTGGTACTCACCAGACTTAGTTAAATTACTAAAAGAAAAAAATAAATTTCGAATTCTCTATAAAAAATATAAGAATCCACGTGATAAAAACTCTTACGAACTCTTACGCACACGTTGTTCCAAACTCATTAGTAATTGCTACTTTAAACACATTGAACAAATCGAATCGTGTCTGGTTAATCATAATAACGTTAAAGCTTTTTGGAGATTTGTCAAACACAAGAAACAAAACATAAGTACTATCCCCCAAAACATGACGTTTGGAGAAAAAAAGTCGTCAAACGGCGAGGAAAGCAGCGAACTATTTGCTCAACATTTTTCATCAGTGTATGAGAAAGATGACATTAGAAGCAACGAAGAGACCCAACCTCAATCTGAATCAATAGACCATTCGAACAGCTCTCTGCACACAATAAACATTAGTGTATACGATGTAAAAAGAGAAATGCTAAACCTTGACCAGAGCAAAGGCCCTGGCCCCGACAAAATTCCACCACTCCTAATAAAAAAATGTGCACACAGTCTCGCACTCCCTCTGACTATCATTTACAGAAAATCATTGTCTTCATCCATTTTCCCAACAAGATGGAAACAGGCTAATATTGTACCAATACCTAAAAGCGGAGACCTTCACGAAGTCACAAACTATAGACCCATCTCTATTCTCTGTTCGTTTGCAAAAATTTTCGAAAAATTAATTTGTCCATATCTAAATTATCATCTCAAAAATCTTATAACTCCAAAACAGCATGGTTTTCTCTCCCAGAAATCAACATCCTCTAATTTACTTTGCTATGTCAATACCTTAACCGAAGCTGTCGATAGAGGTCAACAGATAGACACAATCTACACAGATTTTAGTAAGGCCTTCGATAAAGTAAATCACAGATTATTAATTCGTAAACTCAAACAAATGGGTGTTCATGGTACCTTGCTAAACTGGTTTTACTCCTATCTAACTGACCGCATACAAAGAGTAGTATTTGATGGCTATGAGTCAAGAGGATTAGAAGTGCCATCTGGAGTGCCGCAAGGGTCCCATTTGGGCCCAATCTTATTTCTTGTTTTTATAAATGACTTGTGCAATGTTATTTTGGATTCTGAAATTTTGTTGTTTGCTGATGATTGTAAGATATTCAAAATTATTCATACATCACTAGACTCAATACTTCTCCAAAATGATATTAACAGAGTTTCAAAGTGGTGCAACAACAATAGAATTTTTCTAAATTCCTTAAAATGTGTTCACATAACTTTTACACGTAAACACAATCCTATTCCAACTCAATATTTTATCGACGGTACTAAACTCCAGGAAGTCGCAACCATTCGGGACCTAGGCGTATTATTTGATAAAAAACTTACTTTCACACCTCATATCGACAACATCATTTCTAGATCTTTGAAAATGCTAGGATTTATCAAACGAAATAGTAAACATTTTCAAAATCCTATATCAAAAATAACGCTGTACAATTCCTTCACCCGCAACGTGTTGGAGTACGCAAGTGCTGTATGGAGTCCAACCTACAAAGTTCATATTCAGCGAATAGAGCGAGTTCAAAAACATTTTATGTACCACCTAGCGTATACCGATAAGCGAGCTCGATCACTTCCTCACTACACCGATAGACTAAAATTCTACAATGTACGCACCCTTGAACAGAGAAGACTAAATACAGATTTAAATTTTCTTTTCAAAATTGTTAATGGTTTAATAAACTGCCCTTTTCTACTTCATCAAATCAGGTTCAATGTTCCTAGAATTGGTTCACGACTTGTAAATCATGTTCCGTTAAATATTAAAAAATATCGAACTAAGCTGGGGTATGACTCAGCTTTATCAAGAATGTGCCGTAATTTTAATGAGGCTTATAAAAAACATTCAATTAATTTGACAATGTCAACATTGGCCAACACTTCAAATCGTCTATTAACAAGATTTAAAGCTCCTTTTTATATTGTTATATAAACTTATAAACTAAACCTTTAAACTTATTTTATAATATTATTGTTCTAAAAACTTGTTTCAAAATTTTGTAATATATGGTATGTGTGTGTGTGAATGATTGTATATATATGTAAGTATTATGTTATCAATGTTGTGTTTGTCTTTAATTAGTGATAGCATCAACCATGGTTCAGTGTAATTGCATCTGTGAAAGCTTTCATGTAAATCACTGTTGACAAACCTAATAAAAAAAAAATAAAAAAAGCATTGTTTTTTCTTCACCTACATTAATTAGTAAATTATTATAAAAGGGGAACTCAAAGACGGAAAGTACAACAAAATTATGCTAACCCCCGATTTTTCTATTCTTCATGCCAGTCGGAAAATTAAATTCGAGAAATAGACATCGTGGAAAGGTAGTTTTCTGGGAAACTCACTGGTAGAAGGCAATAAATTCACAAAGTCGATTTACCATTCAAATTCTAGCTTCTTCAACAAACGCCATCTATTGATATTCTGAGAAACCGCTGGGAACCATAATCTGTTAGACATTTATGGAAATCAGACGGCGTAGGACGTATAGTACCTTTCTATAGATGATAAGAGACGAACTTTGGAGGGTTCCATGAATAATGCCTATTGGAAAGCTCAAGGGATTATACCCTTCACATTATTATCTCCTGATATATTTTTTTAAATATTTGTTTTTTTCTGAATGAAATGAAGATTGTTTTGGCTGAGATGTAAACGAAATTAAATATCGACTCAATCCACTTAACCCTCCGCCCGTCGCGCCTTTTTTTTAACACGAGGTGTCGCGCAGGGTGGCTTCGGAAGGAACCCAAAAATAAATATGGTTAAATTGTTTTTATAGCGTATATTTTATTTGTTATTTTAAGTGATTATAGTCAGGTGAGGGAGATCAAAACATTTATTGGATAAAAAATTAACTCATTAGACCGGAAATCTAAATTTTACTTACATTTTTTAATCAAAATAATGTCAGGAATCACTGATTAAAGTAAGTCAAGTACGTCCCTTAACGGCCTGTATAAAGAAAGTGAATAATGTAAAGTGAAAATGCCGTAACTGTAATATTAGCTATGCATGACAAATGACAAGTTCTATATCATCATATCTCATAGTTCTCCGGTGAAGAAGCAAATATTCCAGAGCTACTGCATGAGCTTTTACACCAGCGAACTTTGGACAAGATACTCACAAGGCGTCATGAACTCACTTCGAGTACAATACAACAACGCATATAGGGCGCTATTCGGCCTACCTTGGCGATGCAGTGCCTCGCAGATGTTCGCAGAAGGAAGGGTACATGGGTTCGCCGCCTTGATGCGCCACAGAATAGCCGGGGTGAGTCAGCGCTACCAAAGATCGGAGAACACTCTCGTCCAGGCCGTGGCCCAGTGGCAGGGCGCGCCTCTTCACCAAACATGGAGAATACATCTGAAGCCCCCGTAGTAGATATACGATTACGTACTAAATATGTAGATGTATATATATATTTTTTTTTTAATCTTTTTTATGTTATTTGATTTTTTATCTGGTAAATCCGTTTTATTTAATGTATACTTTTTTATGGCTGACAGAGTATTGCACTCACCGCTCTGTTCGGCTGAAATAAACATTTATTATTATTATTATTATATCTTCGATTTTCTTGTGATCCTTTCTCATTACCCATTTAGCAATGTTTTTTTAAAAGAATACATTTATTCGGTTCAAGGCGATGCGACGGATTAAGAGGATCCTGCAAGAGAGGCCAAATGGTTTCCCACAACCAGTCTCTCCCGATCCGGCCTGCCACGCAATAAGTGGATCTCCCTCCTAGAACCCGGGCACCCCTGCTAAGTCCCCAAACATAGCGAAGCACTAGGAGTAACCTACGGCCGAGGTGTTGGTTATCCAATAAGTGGTCCCCGGGGCGGCGTTACCCAAACCCGCCTCCTGAATTGTATCTTATCATATTGTACTTTTTGGTTTTAAAATGTAAAAAATATTTTTCGATAAACGTTTATTTATCGGCAATGAACTCAACTGAATGTTGAACCAGCACATAAGCATTTAATTAATAAGACGGAATATACATTATCAATTAACACGCAGTGTTGGTAAGGTTAGGTTAACTGCGACTAGGATTTGAATGCTGGAACTTAAGTTTCCGAACACCGTGTAAAAACAAAATTTATTTAATTTATCTGTGACTTAGATATCTGGGCCTAGAGCCAAAGACGCCGTGCAACGAAGGTTGAAAATTTGCGTATAATTTGCTAATTGACATTGTTTCTATAATTATATAATATCCTCATGAGACACAATGCTTTCCTAACACCCCAAAGTATTGATTAATATTATGTTTACTAGAAATGTTGCATACCTTCATTGACGGATATGTAATCATTGCTTGATAGATGGTTACGCGTCGTCTGTCTCACATTGTTTGTTACTTTGAGTGATGTTAAGCGAATTAAACAATAATACGCTCATGTTTAACATTGTCTAAATTAGAACTGATTTACCTACCTAGGTATGTATGAGTTATGAATATTACCTACCTATGTAGGTATGAATTATCAAATTATAAAAATAATCTTTTTAAATAACGATAAAGTACATACCCATATTGCATTCCCAAGAAACAAAATTTCTCTGTTTTCATATTGGTAAGTCAAGTTACATCCCGTGATTTTTCGGATAACAACTAGTTTTGGAAAATTAATTGTAGGTATTCGGAACAAGAAAATCATTTTTGTGTTTTATATCCATCACAATGCTTATAGCTAATATACCTAAAAGCATTCATTGCCACGACACGAGGTAATTAATAGAAACATATCAACCTTTCTATATTTTAATTTGAGTACTTCCTATTTTTTTTAGTTTGTGTCCTTCTAAACTTAAAAGTAAGAGTATTCAAAAGTTATCAATTTCAGTTTCAAAAAAGTTCCCACATTTGCGGTAACTTTTCAATTATTTTTCACCATATAAAGCGACGACTTAAATTAAAATTCAGTGGAAACTCTGAGGATGATATGTGTGGGGGAGGGGATTGGAAGGATAAGATCCAGGATAAGATCCAGGATAAGATCCAGGCTAAGATCCAGGATAAGATCCAGGATATATATAGAGATCCAGGAAGGATAAGACCCAGATCTTTATTGATATGCTATTTTCTAACTAACTACGTTTACAAACATATTTATTTGTTTATTTATTAACAGACTTACGTCCAATTTACAACAAATTATAAGGAAATTTGGAAATGTACATTGTAAGGATAAAGAATGGTACATGAAAGCAAAGAAAAACAGAGAAAATAGAAGTGTTAAGTCAAGTCAAGACTTTGCAAACATTAGAGTAAATATAAAATGTCTTCAATTGTTTAAAGAACGACATAAATCATTAAAGCTTGTATAAAAAAAATCAAGGTCTTGACGTGAGTTGCTGATTGAGGAAGAGCAGGTCTTTATTTCTGAGTCTACGAGAAGGTATATTGAATGGGACGAGTTGTAGTAATGTAGGTGAATCGATTATAGTGATTATACAGTTAATAATTTTGAAGAAACAAATGAGATCATTTTTTTTCCGACGGTCTTCTAAAGGAGAAAGGTTTAGAGTTTGCTCAATTTCAGCATACGAGTAATTGCCTCACTCTAATCCTAGCCTCCTAGCATTCCCTTTCAAGAACCGATGTTGAACGGACTCAATACGACGAATATTCCCATTATTATTCCATTTTTACATAAAAACCATTTGCGTTGATAAATACATAAATTCTTGTGTTTTTTTTCAGTGTGGGACGCTACCGCCAAGCAGCCCCTGGGCTACATTCACGGCTCATCCTACCAACTGGGTAACTTCGACGAGTGCCTACACCCGCACGATCGTGTGCGCGGTGGGGTGGAACGGCAATACTGCCTGGCCGAGGTCCAAGTGAACGTGCAAGCCTCTAACGCCAGAAGGACAGAGTTCAGAGAGACGTTTGATCCTTACGGGAGCGTCCTGGATAAACTATACGTGAGTACATCATGAATAACTTGTCTTGTTCTCCCATCTCGTCCGTTTTTTATGTGAATAACGCACATGGGTCGTCCCTACTGAACGCCATGACCCAGTGGGACCACACAATCTCCAACTGAAGTAGGTTGTGAGGCTCAAGGAAGGGAGAAATGAAAGAAGATAGGAAAATAAGAAGGTTGGGATGCACGAGTATCAGGTTATTCATAACTTGTCACCAAACACAGATAAGGCCAATGCAAGCAACGATTCAATTTTGAATTGTGGTCTTTTACCAGGGCGGTTCTTAATATCAACCACTCTGGTCCATGGTATCTGTATCCGTCCAATTTGGATCGGTGACCCATTGCATCAAAAAGGTGCCTCCAGACGTCCCTATCTTATTCTACTTCAGAGGATAGCATTTATAACCTCTCCTCGCACAGCCAGCACAAAGTTGTTTTTTCCAACTTTGCCCAAGTCGAGCAGTGACGGACGTATGAATTCATCCCTTCCACAGCGGTACAAGGCGATGCGATGGGCCTAGAGTCGAGCTAGAGCGGTAAATTGGGTTTCCCGCAACCGGCCTCTCCAACCTCTCACCTAATTTGATTTTATATGTTGCTTTGTGGAATGCTTTCATAGAATGGTATTTTTGGTGCCTTTGTCAAAAGCTTGTGATTACCGTAGGAGTTTTTATGTGTTCTTTGTACGCTTGTCTAACTGGTCTGATAGTGATATTTTGTGTTTGTTGAAATTTGTTCCAAAATGTATTTGAGTATTTTTTTTAATAATTGTCGTATATCTAGTACGTCAAAACTGTTGAATAATATGTTTTTATCAGAACCAGTTTGTCTCAGTTGAAGAGCAGACGCAAACGCCAGAGCAGGACAAACCTGACCCCACGAACCCGGGCACCCCTGACAAACTACCAAACGTATCGAACCACTTGGTAGATGTGTTGGTTATCCATTAAATGTTTTGCGGGGTGGCCGTACCTACGCCAATAAAGTTTATGTTTTTTTTAAAGAAACAAGTCATTAACCCTTCTATTGAGAAATATATTGTTGGCCCAGAAGTCTAGACTACAACACTTTTATGGTTAGTCGAATGAAATAGGGAGGAAAGATTTATCTCGAGTAGTTTTGACAGCACTCAAGTTTAAACATTACGAAATAATTCAAGTATGGTAAAAGTACTTGCGAAATTTTCAATTTCTTCACAAGTCTTCAACACTATTTCTAACTCATATTACCAAGAACATATATTGACGGGAATTGTTAAAAAAAACTTCTGGTTACCAAATCTTCTCCCGATTTCAAAAGTTTCAACACTTCAAACTTCTTTTTCAAATATCTTCAAAAAGTTTCCAACTTCTGAACATTATCAAAATACCGAAAGCTTAAAAGAAAAGGTGTTATTTACATCTATAATTCGACCCACATAGCAAAAAATAAAGTTGACAAAACAACGAGAATTGAGTTTTTTAAGAGAACTCTATTATTATTTAAAAGAAAAATAATAATGCCCGTTGTTTTCGTCGACGCTTTTAAGCATAAAACTTTGATCGAAATACTTCGAATTTAGTGATGTTCGCGACCCAATAACTCCGCCCCAATACATTTATATGTCTCGAGTGTAATATTTATTTATTGTTTGAAACATTTTTAGTGTTTACAATTTTACATAACACAACTTATTATTTCATACAATCTCCTAATAAAGCAAATGTTTGTGCTAAGGAGAGAACAACTATATACTTTTGCATCTATTGGAATAGAATATTATTACAACTATAAGCAATTTTATAAGATAATATATAAAATATAGATAAGTTATAAATGATACACAGGAATGATAAAAAAAAACATATGTAATATCCAAGAATTATTTCTAATTTTGAAACTTTTAATTTGTGGTGAAAATCTCCACTTTGATGTAATTTTTTCATGGATTTTCACTCACTGTTCAGCTTTTCAGGTTTTTAAAAAAGTGGAAGAATGTCATTAAGGTGTTTGAATCCATAAAAAACGTATTAACCAATTCACATTATTTTCAAACCTCGCACTTGCACATAAAAAACATCTGGAATCCTTGTCAAAATCCTTGAAAATTACATGTCAAAATCCTCGCCATTCCTTTTGAGTATGCGCGCATTCAGGCCACCTGTGTTATGTAATATAAACCCAAGCAGTCTTTTTTCTTTACAAAAACATATTTCACAATGTTATTTATATCAGTCCAAACTCGAAACGAAAAATATTTTCTGTATCGCATAAACCCACTTTATCCAAAATTCCCTAGAGCTCTGAAAACTTGAAGAAATTTTACATTATTTTGCTTGAAAAAACATCACTTTCATGCATGCGAAATTTAAATTTAAGGATAGGTAATGTCGACCTCGTTACCTAGAAATTCCACCAGCGGGTAAACCATGATTACGTGGCTTATAACATTGCGATGCAACGTACAAATCCGCGGTTATTATGAATTGGAGAAAGCTCTGCATAATGCAGGTAATACCTTAATCTTTTATGATGTAAAATGCATAATTTCTGGCATTTATTTGTCAATCATGAGTCTTGTGCCACTCGATGAAGAGTGTACTTTATAGTGGAGCATGGGTTTGCATATTTTTGCAAGTGTTGTTACATTATTTTATATGTGATTGCTAATATTTGCAGTTCCTTCTGTCAACCTATTTTTTTTTCTGAGAACTGTCTTTACCTTTCAACCAGCGCTCCCATTGCCTCTTCCATGTTTCCGGAATCGTCATCCTCTGTAATACATTCACTTCCTAAAGTTGCTCTTAGTAACAGCTTCCATTCAGTGTTCTGAAAACTGCTTTGCTACAAATATTCCCAGAATTGTGAGGTTATCTCTAAATCCATGCTTAATGTCTCGAGTCCTTTTAAAACATGATGAGGCATTGGCTTTCACCGTTATAGTTATGGAGTTTATTTTGAAAAGATCCACTTAATCAGATGGTGGAGGCTAGAAATATTCCCTGTAGGCTGAAAGGCTATCCTCGTGATGTTTAATATTTGGACATTAACACACATGTATTCTGTCTGTTTAAGACTTGAACCTGCCTTCTACAGAGGGGACTGGTTTGCCAAACATTGGAGGTTATCCACCACTTACCCGCCCTGGTATAAGTAACAGAAAATTACTCAATTCTTTTTGAAAGAACGAAGCTACATTAAGTTTAGAACGAATTTAGACCTGCATTCGTTATTAGTAGTAAGCAGTATGCAAGTGCTTAGCGGGAAATACAAGATACCAATTTTTTTTATACACACACTATTAACAAAATAAATACTACGGCAAACATATATATTTTTTAAAATTATTTTTTTACTTATTTTTCAAAAATGAAATGAAATGTATTTCAAATATCTGTCCTATTATGACAGATTTTAAGAAGAAAAATACAAGGAACTTATTGCAATACAGTAGTTTTTTGTTAATGAAATTACCCAATTTAATAAAGAAAAACATTTCTCGTGTTTAAATTGGGGGGTCGTGTCATTACATTAAAAGATAAAGAAAAAATAAAACTTTTTTTTTTGAAGTAAGAAATAAAATAGAACTTAATAAAACTTGTAAGAATGATAGCAAAATATAGATAAATAAATTTACTAACTTAACAGTTAATAAAATAGATGTACGGTACATATGTACATAGATAAATAAAAGTAAGGATATACATAGGTGTACTAGTAAAATAAAAATATTATTACATTTCAATTAATAGGTAGTTGGTAGGTGGTAAGTACATAAATATGATTCAGTTATAATGGAATTAGCTGATAATATTGTAAGACTAGGTACAGAATAATATTTTGCGACAATAATCGTTGATTATAGTTTGAAACGCTGGTAAAATATTTTAAGAGGATATGTTAAAACAGAGAAAGATATATTTATCAATTTTTTTTTTTTTGTAAAATTAATGATGAAATTAAATATTTTATTTTTAACTTAAGTACATACTATCATAATTAACACTTGATCAATTATTACTAGTAGGTGCAATGTAATAGAAAATAAACGTAGAAATTCGTTCTATGTAATTAAAACTTATAATTAGTGTGGGGTTGATCTAGTAGTAGTTTGATTTGTGATTTAAAGGCTTTATAATTTTCTTCAGATTTGATTTTATATGGGAAGCACTTGTTTTATATTTTGGAATTTCTAAGTTGCCACGTGATCGTGATCGGTAACTTATTTTTGTGATTGTTGTTATAGTATTGAATTGATCTTTGTGTGTTTGTAACGGTGAGTTTTTTTGAAAATTTTATTTAAACTAAGAACCCCAAATGAGTTAAATAACTGTGTAGTTGGAAATATAGATGGTTTTCGTAGAATGACTTTTAGAAGCAACCTCTGTGCCTTTTCTATCGGTAAGAGGTTAGTTTTGAAAGTCCCCAGCCACCGATTATACCATATTGAAGAATAGATTGGGCAAGAGAGAAATAAATAGTTTTTAACATACTAGGTGATAGGATGTTTCTTAATCTAATAAATATATAGATAAGTTTTCTTACTCTGGTTACCGTGTTATGGACTTGTTCGTTCCATTTTAGGTGTCTATCTACTATGAAACCCAGATACTTTATACTATTTTTGCATGTTAATTGTAAACAATTTGGATTGTTGCATTAATTTTTATTTTCACACTGCGATGAATGGATTTTAATAGTAATATTGTTTTCGAAAATTCTTTCTTTCAAAGAGAATGGGATAAAATATGTTTTCTCAGTATTTAATGAGAGACAATTTAGGTCGAACCATGTTTTGAGTATATTTATGTTGATATTTGCTATTCTCATTGTTTCCTCCCCTGATTTCCCTTTAGAGATAACTACAGTGTCATCTGCGTAAGATATAATATCACCAACTAATGGAAGAGTGAACATTTGATTGACATATATAATAAAAAGGATTGGGCCGATGACAGTTCCTTGTGGTATACCAAAAGATAAGGTTTTTGGTTCACTTAGTATATTATTTATTTTTACATATTGAAGTCTCTCTTTTAGATAGCTTTGGAACCACGATAGCACTATTCCATCCATTCCAATTTGCTTTAGTTTCTCATTAAGTTTTGAATGTGATATGCTTTCAAATGCCTTGCGGAGATCGATGAAGATTCCAAGACACTTTTCTCCATTATCTTACTTTTGAATTATTGTGGACGTTAGTTTAGCAATGGCATCTTGGGTGCTGAGATTGTCTCTAAATCCAAACTGGTTTGGGCTCATTATCTTATTTTATTTTATGTAGTTGTTAATTTGTTTTTAACAATTTTTTTCAAAGATTTTGCTATGTTTGATATAAGTGCTATGGGACGATAGTTGGAAATATTTTTTCCATCTCCAGATTTAAAAACAGGGGTGACAATAATTTTCTTATAGTTGTTAGGGAATACACCCTTCTCCAAACTTACATTTATTATGTGAGTAATTGGCTTGGTGATTATCTCACGTACGTCTTTAAATGTTTTTACACTTATGTTGTCATAGCCAGGGCTTGCTGATCCCCTTAAACTTAATATAGCGTTTTCAAATTCTTTTTCAGTTACTGAATCAAATGTGTGGAAAACTTCTTCAAAAATTGAGTTTTGCTCTGGTTGGGGAGTTTGTTTGTTGTCTGGTGTAATATTACGAGCAAGATTTGAGCCGACATTTGCAAAATAGTCGTTAAAAATATTACCACAAAGTTTTGGATTTTTTTCAGTGTCGGTGTTGATTTCCTAATGAGTAATTTCTCTTGGTAATTTTTGTTTTGTGTTTTTGGTGGTTATCGTATTGATGATTTTCCAGAACTCTTTGCTGTCTTGACCAGCATTTTTTATTTTATCACGAAAATATTTTTCTTTTGTTAGTCTAATTAAAAGCGCAAGTTTGTTTCGGTATTTTTTGTAGAAGGTGGCAATTTTTTCATCATTAGGGAATTTTTTAGGCTGGTGGTAGTATTTTTCTTTATTTCTGATTGAAATTACTAGTCCATGGGTTATCCATGGCTTTATTAGATTTTTGTGTAGAATTGATTTGCTTAGATTTTGGTTTAGAAATAATTATTTGTGTAGAAAGGTTTATGTGGTTTTGTAAAACTGCTTCGAAATTCTCAGCCCAGGTATTTGGATTTTCCGATTCAAATATTGATGCCCAGGTTTCCATTTTAAGGTTTGCTCTTAAAATTTCCATATTTAAATGTTTTTTTCATATATTTTTTTGTCAGTTATGTTATCGCTGGTACTTCTTTTGTTAACGAATATACAGGTGTAGTGATCAGTTATGCTGATTATTATTGACATGTTTTTTTCATTGTTATTTGAGTTGCACCATATGTGATCGATGCAGGAAGGGATTTGTCGGCTGATATTCCGTGTAGCATTATTTATAAATGATTTATAGTGATGTCATTATATGTATATAATTATATAAATATATTTGAACAATGAAATATTTAAGTACTAACTAATAACAAAATGTATGTACACTCCCCTTCCATGCACAAGCAAATGCTTTCAATGGAAGAGTAGTAAAAAAAAACCTTAGATGTAAAATTATCATGCAATTTACCATGTAAAACATATTATAAAAAAAAAAAAATAATAATAAAATAAAAAAAAATGAAAAAAATGGTTTGCCAAACAATATAAAAAGATGGGAAATAATAGTGGCAGAAGGAGTAGCACAAGACTCTTCACACAAAAACATTGTGTAATTCAAACAAAGCAAAAAAATTTCCAAGAACATTATACAACATTATTTTTATGTTTGTTCCACAATCCAAACTATTAACCCTTATCTCGACCTCCATATTTCGATGAGAACTGCACTTAGCAGCGATATTAGAAAATTACAACATTTTAATTCAGTAATTTAAATTCAGGTTTATACCTGCATACTGGATTGCATTACATAGGTAATATAAATGCAGGTGTGGCGGATGTTTTTAATTGTTTAGGATGTACGTGCAAAAAGCCTTAAAAGCTTATTTCCAGTCGTTACTATTGCAAGTTACTTCGAATTTTCCCCTAGGCACTGCGTATTACGTATCCACTATTTGTTACATTTTTATTCTTGCGATTTGTTTGTGCAAATACTGACTATTTTGTTATTATTAAACATTTATTGTTGCTTGACAAGGAAGCAACAAGATTGTCACATCATTATTAAGTGACAATCAAGTGACATTAACCTACAACCTACACGGTAGAAATTATTCATTGACTATCATTTAAACAAAATGTGTCTAAACTTTAAAATTAAAAAAAAGGCAAGAAATTTTTTTTTTGGTTTTTTTTGTTGTATTTATAATTTTTTGGTACATACATTGGTATAATTTTACAATAATTAAAGGCTTTTTTATATATAAACATTTTAAAATTAAAGAATAAAACAATTATCAGATTAACCAAAAAAATACCACATAGGCATCGCCTGTTCGTGGGTATACTTGTGTGTTTTTAAAATGGTTTAAATTTGACTCATATACATACATTATCTTTGTAGATATTAAAGCAGAAAATTAAAACAAAAAATAAAATTTAAAAAAATAAAATAAAAATTAGTGTTTACTTAATTACAATTCAAACAATATGTAAATAAAGATTAAAAATTTGTTAAGTTACATGAGGTCATATGTTATAGCAAGTAAATATTTGTATCAATGGTATTCATCCAAGACTTTATTACATTTTTATATGTGCTGAATGTGGATATATTTATACATTCAATTTCTGTACTCTTATAGAGAGCATTATAAATTTTTGGTGCAATAAAATACGCATGTCTTTGCGTAAACCTAGTTTTACACGGTGGAACTTGAAATACATTAATTAACCTATTACTAAATCGGTTTTCATTTTTTGTAAAAAGAATATTTCGAGAAAATATATATTTTAGACATTGTATACAGTAGATCTCTAACAATTCAGCTTCTTGGAATAGTTGCAGGGAGGGGTAGTTCATATCTTTTTGCAACATTATTTTAAGTATTAATTTTTGGGTTATTTCTAGTGGCTTAATGTGCGTATTATACACACCCCCACCCATTTATTCCATAAGACACTGATGATTGCACCAATGCATGATACACCAATTTCATTCTTTGAATGTCGACCATGTAATTTAAATGTTTAAAAATATAAGTTAAATACCTAAGTTTATTTACAAGCTTTTCTATGTGATCTGTCCATTTGAGTTAGCTGTCTATTATAATTCCTAAGTATTTAATTTTATTCCCGGTATTCATTTTTGTACAATTAGAGCATGAGACAGGATTGCAAGTATTTTTGTGAAACATTATATTTAAGGGAATTAAGGGTGCTGCCTTTTTGGTAATATAAAATGTAATGTAAAGAGTTTTTTCACAGTTTAGAATTAGAAGATTTATATTGAGCCATCTTTCCATTATTCATAAATAAAGATGTTCGACTTCCCAATGAAAGACCCTCCAGAAAAATTTAAAGGATTTTTCAATCCTTATTATTTTTTCAATTATTTAATTCATTGCAGTAAATAATAATAGTAAAAACTAAAATACTTGCAGTAGGTACAAAATATTAACACCACAGAAATACTAACTATAACTAATTTGATTAATTTTTTAAATAATGTTTAACTATTTTTATAAATGGTGTTTTACAATTTTTTTAAATAGTGTTTTACGAATTAAACACAATAACGACATAAAATAATTAATTAATAATTTTAAAAAAATGAATACAAGACCACCTCATAGATTAAATTCATTTTTATTTATTTATAAATATTTGATAGTTCTTGGATTGTTCCCACTTTGTGCCCCAAGTCATGAGTTCACCTGTGTTGTAGAGGATATTAAAAAAATACACTACAACTTTAAGAAAATAAAATTACAAGGGTTAATTGATTCAGTAGAGTGAAATACTTTAATAATTATGTAAAAACAAATTATATTTATTTAATTATTAAACACTCGTAGGGCTTTGGCAGGCACATCAGTACAACAAATATGTCTCATTTTACAAACATGATAAAAACTTATTAGTTAAATACAAAATTAAATATTTTTGGATTGATTAAGGAAGTAATAGTTTATTATATTAATTTTTCGAAGAAAACTTCTTCGGAAAGGTTTTCACTTTGTGATGGTATTATTTATTTTAATAAAAAGACAAATTACTTTGTTTACATCACTTTTATTTGTACACAATCAACATGTTTCGTGAACAATGTTTTTGTATTATGTATTGGCAGTCCAGTGAAATCGCATTAGTAGTGAATGATATAAATAGTTCAATTCAGTATAATCGCATTAGCAGTGAATGATATAAATAGTTCAATTCAGTATAATCGCATTAGTAAATTTTTTTTTTTTTTTTTTTTTTTTTTTACATGAATACCTCACAAGAGTCCCAACTGCTCCCATCTGAAGCCAGTGAGACTATGGCATCCCCAATTGGGGTATGTTGTGAGGCTGAAGGTAGTGGGAAGTGGAAGGAGATAGGGAAGAGGAAGGTGGGGAAGTACCTGGCTATTCAGATCTGGTCACCAAACACGGCTAATGCCGTTTCAAGCAACGTTTCAATTCTGAATGGTGGTCTTACACCAGGGCGATACAGAGAGTATCTTCCACTCTGGAACGTAAATAGTTCAATTCAGTGAAATCGCATTAGTGGTAAATGATATAAATATTTCAATGCGGTGAAATCACAATAGTGGTGAAAAACATAAATTGTTAGTACTATGGTTGTCACAGTGCAAAAGATGATGGAGAATTTTAAATTAAAAATTTAAACGCAATATTTAAAAAATTTCAACATATTAAAATATCGACTTTTATTAAGGAAATTTGTTTCTTTTTTCAATGGAAGACTTTAAAATATAATATAAAAGCAATTAGAAAAATTTCTACAGGGGTAAATTGATTTAGTGCTTTCCTGTACTTGGAAGACTTAAAAATAATTACAATATTGATTGATCTTTTTTTAATTTTCTGACTAGGCGCTGTTGTAATAGGAATTTTTTAATGTGACATGGTCTAAAATAGTAAAGCTTAAATTACTTTTCACATCTTAAGTGTTCAGTTTGTCTGCTAATTTGATTTTAAGATAATATTATTTAAGTCACAATAATGGAATTCATATGCCTTAAATTGCCCTCTTGAGCACAAAGCTATAGAAGTGTTTCCAATTTCTAATGTCTTTATAAGCCATTGACATGTTATTACCCGCCTAAAGGTTTTGGTGTGAAAACATTTTCTTGATGAAATAATAACTTTCGTTTCATCAGAAAAGCTTAATTCTCGGTAAGCATAAACAGTGAGCCTTTGATGTAAAACAATGATTACTAATCTAATCTTTCCCTAGAGCTAGAGCAACCTTAAATTTGATTGAAACGTATTTAGTTGGTAACTGAAGCTTTCGGTGGAAAACAAATTGATTAAACTTTCTGATTAGATGAGGAATTTTATTGTGGCTTTCGGTTTCGGAAGCGTTAATAATACCAAAATTACATTCTCCTGCAAGGCTTTTTGATAAGAAAACTTTACATAGAGGTTCAAATAAGTTCCAGTAAACTTATTTATTTAAGCAATCTGTTTTAAACATGTTGCCTTTGAGAAGTTTTCGTTGTTATTTTCTGCAGCGGGTTTTACAAAAGAAATTACCATTTACAAGAAAAATGTACAAGTTAATAAATTGGCAAAAATGAACACGAGGTCTGAGTTTTCTTTTTGTAAATAAAAGGGATTTCTGAAACAACATGTTGCTTGAAATTACTTAAGTTATGCTCATTAACTAGATTTGAAAATTTTCAAAATGGCTTGTCTTCCTTTTTTACTTTTCCAGTAACCTTCTGCCTCACAATATTCCCCAAGTGGGTGAACCAGAAAATATCTTCGAAATGATTTTTTCAGTACCTGAGCACACATAATATTTGCAGAACAAATTGAAATGACAAAGTTTTCCCAAATGTAATGAATGAAATCATAACAAAACTGGAGTGAATATGATTGTATTTTTTGTAATGGTATACCTAATGTGGGTCAAATTGTATTTATAATTTTTATACGGCTTTCTCGCTTCGGAAAATTAATTTATATTATATTAGCTTCTGAAATTCAATTCAAACAGTATTAACAGCCTTGCGTCTGTTGAACACACTCAATTCACAAATAGATTCAAACGGAAGTGCTGTCATCTATACCTATAATTAATATGCTAAAAAAAACTTTTGTAATTCGGTTTCGATTTCAAGAATTCGTGAAAGAATGGCGCCACTTAAGTTAACAGGTCGCATGAGGACGTGCCCTCCCTACTATGGATTTGTAGAATTGAGTGTTTCTCCCGATATGAAAAGATTGACGGTAATACTTAGAGTTGTGAATGATGGTATCACGCGAGTTAACCACCCCAGATCGCTCTCACCACCAAACAGAGAACGACACAGTACTTCCATTACAACCTGCCCTTCATCTTGTTTAAACTATGGACAACATTTGCATCCAGCTCAGGACCACTACCTGGATGATTACATATCAAACGATCCTGATTATCATTATAAAATAATATTGAAAGAAGAATAAACATCATAACAAATAAACCGCATGTACTTGCATACAGCACCCAGCCACCACATTCATTCCACGTGCCTACGTGCATCGGACCAATAACCTCTTTATTAGGAATACTCAATAACATGTTGACAAACAACATGGAAACAGAAGTAGACGCACACTATATAACGATACATGACGATGGACTATATAAAGGCCAAATCATCTTCTACTAATTAATCTATCTCGTTGATTCAAGCAGTCCGCTTGTCGACCTGATTATTCCCTTTGAATTGTACTTATTTTAAGTTGTATTGTTTATATTAAATAATAAAGGATAATTTATCCACAAATATATTTTGTTAACTCTACAAGACAACAAAAGTTAACTCGCGGCTTTATATTACATATGAAGTCATTGCCTGTAGCGATTACTTGATCACAGTGGATTCAAGGAATTGGCCATTTTTGGAACCAGTGCCTATCAGATTTATAAAATAATTACCAACATTCAAACTGGGCGAAGCCCAACCAAAAGCCGCCAAAGGCCTAGCAGCAAAAACCTGCGTAGCGAAGCTGCCTGTATTGATGAATGTGTTTACGTCTTTTTCAAAAGGCATTACATACCAAACTTTCTTTTTTTCCTCTCTAAAGTGAGTCTTAAGGATAAAATGAATTTTGTTTTGTATTCACGTCCCTAATCGGCGATTGAGTTTTCGCCAAAACGGTAAAAGATTTTTATAATCCCGGTTTGCATTATTTACCTCATTATTTCCTTTGCCAGATACTAAGCACAATGAGGATAGGCTGAAAAGTAATGCACACATGCTTATACAGTGCGAACCAAATGACCTTCAGCACCGCGTCAGGTGGGAGTGACATTCCTTCTCTATGCGCAAATTTGAGGTCGTTGAATTCATCCAGTGTATTTTGAGATACAGAAGTATGGAGACGTGTTTTAGTGTTATGTCAACGCTAGGTAAACAGCGTGTTGTTATTTAATTTTTAACTGCTGAAAAAGTGACTCTTAATATCCAAGGAACGTGTCGGCTTCATTGTTGAACAATTAGGATACCGTAAGATCTGTGGATGATGGGTACCGCGCCGTTTTACAGACGATAACAAACAGCATCGATTGGAGCCTCTGCAAAACCTGAAGTTTGAACCGATTCCACACCCTTCTCACTCCCCCGATCTTTCGCCTTTCGATTTTTATTTTTTTCCTCTCCTCAAGAGACACCTCATGGGCAATTATTACACCTCGGTCGATGAGGTGAAGGCAGCTGTCAAATCCTGGATTCGAGAAATGTAAGAAGAATTTTTCAGTTACGTAATGAAAAACCTTGTTACACGTTGGGAAAAATGCGTTAGCCTTAACAGTGAATATGTTGAAAAATAAATATACTCGTATAATTTTGAAGCTTAAGAATCGCACTTTAATTTAATTTTTTCTCGATCTTGCTATTTGTTTTTGTTCGTGTTTTACAAGCTTGTGTGCATTACTTTTCAGCCTACCCCAGTATTAGTAGCGATACTTCGGTAATACTATTTTCTGGTTCCATGCATGATATTATATTTTTTAGCGTACCTCTTTAGATCTTGGAGAGTTATGTGCCATGTCATCTCACATATTGCCATTCCGTCGTTCCTTTAAACTCTCCAAGGGCAAAATATTATTTAAGAAAGTACACCATTCTTTAAAAGCTTTTTAAAATAACCATTTTTGCGTTGTCTATGAAAGCAGCGACCTGTTTTCTTTGAAGTTTTCAATCTGCCAGACAAACATTGCGACCCACAAAATCAAACTAGAAACTGAAGTAGGGCTTTTCTCATCCGGCCCCGCATAAAGGACTCTACGCTGAATTGGAACAAAAATCCAATCGTATTTCCTGGAGGAAAACTCGTTCTATGGTCAAGGAAAATTTTATTCCCTTTTCATAACTGAGCCATAATTTTTAACCATCTATAAAATGGTCATTCTTTCAAGGATTCTCAAAAAGTTGGTTTGTGTCTACGGGCTTTTGAAACCATGCAATATCTTCTTTGCATAGTATAAAATGAAGTCACTCCCGCTGTCTGTGGGCCTAGATCTTTTAAGGGGCTGGCAAGCGGGCGATGCAGATTCGATTTAACAGATGGCGTTGATTATAAAGATTGTTTGGTTATAAAGATTGGCGTTGGTTATAAAGTGTTTCGTTAGCCGTTTACAGGGTCTGCTAGTAATACATAAAAATGAATGTTTTTATGTTTTTTTCCAGAACCATTCATACGATTGCGATGAAACTTTGGAGATTTGATGTGCATATGCGCGCGATGATTTCTGTACATGTATAATAGTAAGCTCTGGCGTTATGAATTTATTTCCTGTACTATTCATCCAATTGCAATGAAACTTTGGTGAACGTCCGCAAAGGTTTTTATTTACACTGATGAGATCTGTCAATATGAAATTTGTATAAAAATTTTGCAATAGGTGGCGTGCGAGCTGTTTGAAAAATAAGTGTCCGTCATGTAGTTTAATGCCAAGGAGGGTAGGCGGGAGGAGGAGGATAATCCGGGAGGGGCAGAGGGCAATGAAGGGAGGGGGGGATTAGCGGGAGGGGGTCGAGGGAGGGGGGAAGGCGGGAAAAGTGGAAAGTGGAAAGTAAATGCAATGAGGCGGACGCGGGAGGGGAGGGGGAGTTCACGGGACGGGTGGAAGCAGAATAGGGAAGGGAAACGCGGAAGGGGAAGAGGAGGCAGAAGGGGAAAGGACATATATGGAGAAAAAATATCTTTTTGTAAGTGGCATTTCAACGCATGCAGGGAACTCGCTATAATAAGAACTCGATATAAATTATAAAAATTGAATCCATACATGCTAATTTAGTATAGAATAATAAAAAAATAAATACTTACTCTAGCGTAGCGAATCTATTTTGCATCTTCTTTCGTAGAACGAACTTCAAAAGTAATTATAAACCTATACCAGAAGAATACTTACCAAATTTTATTTTTATTATTATTTTAAGAAATAAAAACCAATTTTTATAATAATAATTGGTAAGTATACAAACCAATTTAATACTTACCAATTTTTATTTCCATCTTCTTTAAAACATTTTTTTTTTGTATTAGTATTTGTTTTCAGTTTTATTTATCCCTAAATATGTTCTTTTTTCTTTCTTCTTCTTATATTTTATTATCTATTTACATAAAATAATATTTCATGTATGACTACCACAACATGGGCAATAGCCTAGTATAGTAGTTTAAAAAATGGCTAAACTGTAACATGTAAACATTCATGAAATAATAAAAAAAAAAGTATTTATTTATGAATTATATTATTATTATTCTTGTAACTACCTATACTTCGTGCAGTTTAACACATCTACTATTTCTGAGAAAGTATCGCTAACTCAAAGTATTACAAAATAGAGTATCTGAAAAAAAAATTAAATAATCTAATATTAATTTCTCGTTAATTAATTAATTTAGGTTGAGTAACAGGGCTATCTATAATACATTTATTAATCTATTATAATTTTATACTGCGTATCGTTCAATCGTTAAATACCTATACAATACGACGAAATCTATTAGTTCTGGTTTTAAATAAAACATCTGTTATTTTTATCCCTCTCTGTTATTTTTTTCCCTCTCTAAACACGAGAATTTCTCAATTAGGGAGGTATTCACCAATATTATATATTATATATATTTTGTTTAATTGTATACTATATGTATTGGTTAATTTTACCGCTTCTTTTCGATTTGTGCATAAATTGATTATATCATTATTACACGGGCTTCGGGGCACCAAAGTCGTGAATATGATATCATACGATTGTACTAGCATAGCCAGGAGAACTACTATCCCGGGGAGACCGGTATACTAGGGGACACTGATTTGTTAGGACTTGGAACACATGCTCTGAGGATGGGAAAGTGGTTAGAGTTTAATGGAGTCAATATTGGAATTTGGGATGGGCAAGAATAAAGGAATGGATTGAGCTTTAGTATTTTTTTTTACTTTCTTTATTCTTGCCCCTTCTTGGCGCTTCTTAAACTTTCTTGTCTATTTCTGACTGTTCATCGCTGTTCTTGCCTCTTCTTGGCTCTTCTTGCCTCTTCGTGGCTTTTCTTGTCACTTCTTCTCTCTTCTTGCTTCTTTTCGGGTGTTCTCGTCACTACTTGTCTCTTCTTGGCTCTTCTGATATCTAATTTTCTCTTAATATCTCTTCTTGGGTCTTCTCGTCTCTTCTTCTTGACTCTTCTTGAGTCTTTTAGTTCTTCTTGTCTTTCTTTTCTCTTCTTGGCTCTTCTTGTCTCTTCTTGCCTTTTCTTGGATCTTCATCTCTTCTTCCTACTATTTGCCTCTTATTGCCTATTATTGGCTCTTCTTAAATCACCTTTGTTATTATTGCATCTTTTTTCAAATTCTCACTCATTTTTGGCTCGTTTGGGTTCTTCCTGCATTTTCTTGTATCTTCTTGATCCTTCTAGTTTCTTCTAGTCTCTTTTTGTTTCTTGCTTATTGTTAATTGAAATCAAATAGAACTATTAGCGAACAAATGTTACTCCCCTGAAACACGAAAATGGCCGATTCCAAAACTCGAAAATTGAACAGAGAATATCGTAACAAATTCGGATATATTTCTTTCAACTTCATGGGTTAGGACACTATATCCCAAATAGTCCATCAGGCTGGGGTAAGATTTCTTTGGTGCGTTTACCCTTTTAATGGAAGCAATAAAATTAGATGTGAAGAAGTTAGACGCATAAATAGATTATCGTTTGTCCCCTTAGAACTCTTGTACTCAAAGCGGAAAGTAGGCATTTTCGATATATTGCACAAGCATCAATTTGTTTGAATTTTTCTGCGTTTTCCAGATGAAAAACACTATAAAATCCTGTTCAAACCAATTCAAAATCGAATGAAATATTTTTTTAAGTTCATATAAAATGTTTAGCAAGTTATTTACAACTAGCTGTTTCCCGGCATGTGTTGCAATGCCATATTCAAAGAAATAAAATGTTTCTCATTGCATGTCTTTTCCCGTGCGTTCCCCTCCAGCGTTCCACTTCCACCTTCTCCGCCACCGCTCTCCCGCTCCCCGTCCCGCCAACCCCCCCTTCCGCGTTCCAAATATTCAGTCCTAGCCGGGTACCATAGCCGTACTGTACCGTACTGTACCGTACCGTACCGTAGCCGGGGACCATAAACAAATCGAAGGGGACTTATGATATCACCAAAGATTCGGTTGACTTTTTGGATCGTTGTTATACCCGCCTGTCCGCGTGGCACTTCATTTCTTGACTCCTCTCCGGCCCGGCCCGTAGCCGAGCGGGGTGACCGTGACCATGCTTCATTTTAATACTAACATTTTTAAACTCGTGATATCTTTCGAATGAAATATCCGAATTGAATAATTCAAAAATTTAAATAAAGTTATTTAAGCTGTCTTGAATAAGAAGTAATTTATTTTGATAAGGATTAAAACCAAGATACAAATATAGAGCCTTTTCAAGCGGCGACATTTTAATTAAATTTTAAAAATAAAATAACACTTATTGTGGCATAGCTATAATAGGTAGACATATGTTGTCACGACTTTTTTTGTAAATAATGAAGTGTTCTACAAAGTTTAAGTACATTATTTTATTCTATCATCAATAGTTTTTGCAGCGCACGCGATGTAAATAATATTTAATTTAATTTTTTAACACCTGGGGTTACATTTTTGGAGTTTAAGTAAGGATGCCTAATTTTTTTGAAAATATAATATAGCCTATGTAACCCGGGGATAGTGTAGCTTTACAACAATTAAAGAAATTTTCAAATCGGTTCAGTAGTTTCGGAGCCTATTCAATGCAAACAAACAAACAAATCTTTCCTCTTTATATAGTGTTAGATTAGATAAGATAGACATATGTAGATGCACATAAACATAAAGCGGTACGGGTTATGACAATTAATAACAGTGTTTGTAATCCCTCAAATAGACGTTGTGCTACAGATACCTATGTATGTACATAAAAACTTTTCAGTTCAAAATGTCGTTTAAGCTCTTGAGTTATTACCTTTACAAGTTTACACTAAAAATAATTTGGTGCCTACCTATTTACATGCCCTACATATTCTCTTTCCTGAATCGTAATGAATTCCTTCCTTTAACTTGCTCGAAATAGAAAACTCCTTTTATGAAGTAAACAAATCATATTACAATCCGTCGGAGAATGTAAAATGCATCTCTTGAATCTGATGTTATTTATTTATTAGGTATCTGCATCTATGATTTTAGTAGGGTATTCGTATATTTTAACTGTGCCAAGTGAGTTATTATACAAATATTATATTTTATTAGTACATAGGTACATCATAGGCCAAGTGATACGAGTATATCAGTAATAACGTGCTGAAGAAGTCAAAGTGAGTGAGATTCCCTACAAGTGCCCACTGTTCACATCCCCATAGTTGTGTCACATTGGAACGCCATATATTTTTTTAATTAAATTCTAAATTATTGATTATAGTTCATCTTCGATTGGCAGTCTTTTTGCGACTATAGTCGAAGTAATCAATATTACCCGAAGTGTATTGTTCACAGTCACAGAACTACTGGTTAAGCCAGGTCTCTTGTAACCTCCGACATTAATATTTGCTTAAACATTACTGTAAACTTTGTCAATGGGGGCATAGTTTTAAACAATTATTGTTTGCAGATGGAATGTTCATTGCTCATGCTTTAATTCATGATTTATATAATTAATTTTTACAGCAGCCGCGCGATGCGGTCAGTCGTGGAGAATTAATCGAATGAGTTTTTGGGGTTATGTTAATTGCACGAGCCTAATAATTATGAGTTTAATAAATTGTAAATAAATACTGTTGCATTGAATGAACTACAAGTTATCTCAAAAATCGTAAGAATCTTTTCCCCATCAGAACTTGGCATTTTTTACGTAAATACTCGTACTTACGTAGACGAAATTCTTAAATGGTAGCCAGAAATCTTTCTTGATAACTAAATATCTATTAAAATGTTAATGAAATCTGTGTCAAGTGTTCAGTGCGTACATACGTATTCACCACAGACAACTAGACAAAATGTGAGTGGCCACGCCTACTTCGCCCCAATGTTTCAACCATGTTTCAACAAACGGAGGAGACGGAACACAAAAAATATTTATAGTAATGTTCAAGCAAAAGCAAATGTTCATGTCGGAGGACGCAAGAGACCTGGCTGTTCATCTTCTGGCCGCCTAAAAAGTCATTCGAGTAAAACTGCAAATCTTTCTGTCTACCGTCACAACATATTATTTAAATAGCGTGTCGTTTGGTTATAATAGTCTTACATGACCAAAGTATGTATATTCCAGTAGGTACCTGCGACCCACACGTCGTGATAAGTTTTTATTTAATGTGCGTTTCCCTTTACACTCTAAATGGCAAGAATTGAATAATTAGCATACAAAATCGAAGATGTCTCTGCCATATCATCATAAAACACCTTTACATAATTTATTCTCATCTCACGAAGTCTCATATTGGTAGCGAACAATCCTCTGAACAGATACATCCCAGAACTGATGTCGCAAATTTATTTAGGTAAGACCTATCGAGTCGGTCGTGGGCAAATATGTTTTATTAAAAACTAGCAGACCCGACCACACGTTGCTGTGGTTAACAAAATACAATGCCACACTATTACCCAACCTTTATAACCAACGCCATCTGTTGAATCAAATCCACACCACCCGTTTGCCAGACCGCTGCTCGCTGCCCGCTGCCAGATATAATATATATTTCAACCAATTTACACAAAACCTTGACAAATTATATATCTAAAAACCTTCCTCATTAATCACTACATCTATCGGTGAAAACCGCATTAAAATCAGTTGCGTAGTTTAAAATATCTAAGCGCACAGGCAGCGTGAGCGACTTCATTTTATACTATGTGAAGATGACGATGTTTTTTCTCATTTAATAAAAATAAAATAATAACATAATTGTTACAAAGTGGTTGATACTCTCAGCATTGCCCTGGTAAAGGTCACCATTCAAAATCAAACCGTTGGCGTTGCTTGAAATAGTTTAACCCGTGTTTGGTAACCTAATCTGATTATCTTCTTCCCTTCCTTACTACAACATACCCCAACCGAGATGCCGTAGACCCACTGGCACCTCGGGAGTGGTTGGGACTCTAGTGCGGTATTCACATTTAAAAATGTCCAAGGATATTGATAATATGTTCGAGAAATTATAAATGATTAAATTGTGAAATAAATCAGCTAAAATTTATTTACGTACGCAGGGATTTTAAACTGCGACCTACGTATTGTAAGTCGAGAGTCTTATCCCTCGACTTCGGAGGCTATCAAAGAATGGTTAAAATAAGAGAAGAAAAAAAAATACAGGTGTGCATAAAGTTTCAATTCTGAATGGTGGTCTTACACCAGGACGATACTGAGAGTATATTCCACTCTGCAACGTGCCTCAAATATACTATATATTATTTTAACTAACCAACAATCACGCCGTTTCCCCACAGGGGTAGGCAGAGAGGACGAACCGCCAAACAACTCGGTCTTGGCACACACTCTTTGCCTCACTCACATTCATACATCGTCTCATACATTCTCTTCTATTATTCTGACTTTCGACATGGCCTGACTCACTTGATCGTGCCATGTCTTCCTCGGGTGTACCCGACTTCTTCTACCATTCATATTTGCGTCGTATAATCTTCTTACACTACTTTCTTCGTTCATTCGCTCTACATGTTCAAACCATCTGAGGATCCCTTTCTTAATCTTACACATTATGCTTACATCAGCCTTACATTCTTTGCGGATATCCACATTTCTCATACGATCATACATTTTTTTACCACACATACGCCTAAGGGATCTTATTTCAACAGCATTCAGTTTACTTTTATCCTTCCTCTGCCAGTTCCAAGCCTCACTGCCATACATCAGGGTAGGTACCAGGACTCCATTGTGGACTGCTAGCTTCGCTTTTTTTGACAGTTTTTTATTAGCGCTAACGGTATTTAGTCCTCCATTAATGGAGTTACCGGCATTCACCCTTCTTTCAATATCTCTACCAGCCTTCCTCGTAAGTCTAAAGCCATGGTGTTTGAAAGAGAGAGTACGAAAACAGTATGCAATATAGTTGTGAATGATGAATACTTGGAGCAGGTGCGTGAGTTTGTGTATATTATTTTAAGAGAATTGGTTATGAAATAACACAAATTATTCAAATGAAATTTACCGGGATTCGATCCCACGACCTTCGGATTGCAAGACCTTAATTAACTTAATTCAGGCACACGGACAAACACATAATACATTTCTATCTGTAAATCTCTTCAGTGATACAATCAGTATATTCACAAGTTACATCAGATAATAATAAAGAAAGTTGATATTACCGTCTGTAACTACCCACATAATAGAATAGATGATACTTCTTCATAACAATGAGAAGTAATGTATGAACGTAACCTAATGATTACTATTCGTAATCCCAGTGTAACGACCTGACTACTATTGCGTAATGACTAACAGCAATAATTGATTACCATTACCATTCAAAGCACTGAGTCTTGACCCGAATCAAGGAAAAATATACACGCGTTTAGTGATAGATTTTTCTAGCGGTTGACAACCTTGTATTAAGTGATTTGGCTTCACGATCAATGTTTATTTAAATATCTAAAACTGAATATATCTTTGTTTGTCACGTATGCGTTCCAAAACCATTCATCTGATTGCGATGAAACTTTGGGGATTTGATGTGCGCGATGTTTTTTGTATACATAATAGTGAGTTCTATTGTTATGAAATTATTTTCTTTGCTATCCATCCGATTGCGATGAAACTGAGTTGTTGTTCGCACGCTCTGGAAGGTTTTTACATATACTGGTGAGCTCTGGCGTTATGAAACTTGTATTAAAAATGGAATAGGTGACGCGCGAGTTCTTTGAAAAATGAGTGTATTTCATATAGTTTAGCGGAAAGGAGGGAAGTTTGATGAGAGAGGGGCATCCAGGAAGGGGAACGACGGAGGTTCGCAGGAGAGGGCACGAGGAAGGAGGGAGGCAGGGAAGGCGGAAGAGGTACGCGGGAGGGGGAACGCGGGAGGGTAAGAGTTTTCGGGAGGGGAAGGGGTTGCAGAAGGGGAAGATGGAGGCGGAAGTAGAACGAGGACGAATGGAAAAGGACACACAGGGAGAAAAAAATCATTTTTTTGATTGAAAAAATTGGCATTGCACGTTTATATTATTTTAAAATAAATTATTTGCTTGTATCTACCAGCAATACTTTAATATATTATCCACCAAGTGTAATATCTAAGTAAAAGTCAATATAATAACACTAATTCATGTAATAAATCTGCTCATTCTGACTGTCCTAAAACGGGAAAATTTCCTAGTTGGACAGCCAAAGATCATTGTAATAGGTATGTAATGTTTTTATAAAATAAATAAATAAATTAATAAATCAATACTTTATTGGAGCCTGAGCACGGGCAAGCATGAATTCAGGCCCATATTACCAAATAATGTGTTAATAAGTACTTCAAATGCATCAACAATTTTATTACATATTTATGTATTTACGCCGATAGGGCTTCCATGCAATGCTAGAGCAGACCGTAGGCATTAAAATAAAGTGTTTGTCTGAGAATCCATTGTCATTCAAATGATGACCTTTAGAATTTCTGTTTTTCTGTTGAAATAGCACCTTCTGAAAAAGTTTATGCAAATGCATAAAAGTATTTTCTCCCTACCCAAGGAAGGATGTTGAATATGAAGAGGTTTTTATATTTTCAATTTTCGGATGATGTAAAATATTTTTACAAAATTATTCATTTTTCAGTAATAATACCACGATTATCAATCTAAATCTTTCCAAATTGGGAGTTGACAGGTAAATACATTAATAATGTATATGATGTATAGAGTGTGAGATGTGAATTTAGTTTACGGTTTCAGATCTAAAGGAGATTAGAAAAAAAATGATTGAATACCACTTGACACTACAGACTACTACTGCCTTGAAACTTGGAACTTGAGTTGCGTAGCCCATAAACGGCTCTAAACCATTGATATATATATACATAGATGAGACATGTAGCGAATAAATTGGTTCAACGAAATCGTAGGTTCGTACCTCCATTTCTGTGTGACGTATGAAAGAAGGATGAAACCATGGGCTTGGGTAAAAGGTAAGGACGGTCTGACGGCCGAGCCTTTCTACGCGGCGACTTCAGTTTGATTTCACTTGTTCGTGGAAGATTTGAACACGAATCTTGGAGAATTATGTACGGGATGGCGCCTCTATAGTATATATCTATGCTCTAAACGTCTCCGGGAATGATATATCGACAACTGAAGAGAGGCCGTGCGTTTTTTCTGGCATTGGTTGACGGCTTCTTTATCCAGAAATAAAATTGGTCTACGAATTTCGTCCAAGTATTATTGATCGATTTCTACGAAGAATCTTGCACTAAATCCAAAAAAATGTTTTCTTGAAAGACCGACAAAGTGTACAGAAAAAAATAATAATAAAGTTAGAATTTATGAAATAATTCGTCATATTTAGGCGAATTGCGTCATAAAACTGAAATAATCAGAGAACTTGATATAACTTTCACAGAACGTGAAAATTAACTTCAAATATTTGGTGAATTGTTTAAATTTTTGAAATATCCCATCCTAAGATCTGATAATTATACCTTGATACAGTGTTATTTATAAATCGTAATATCGTCTTGATGTTTTCATGTAATATATCAATGAAGAAGAAGACAATATTATTATATCTAAACAAAAAATATGAAAAAAACAAGACCGAGAAAAATAAAAAAGATTACGGTCGAAACTGGGACTTGATTTCAGGATCTCGTCTTACCGAGATAAACGCCTCAAGTGGCCATTGGAACCCTTAATTTTTTGTGTCTTTTTCTTTTTCATATTTTTTGTTTAGTTTTATTGATCTATTTCGATTAAATATAACGTATATGGGTAAAACTCATTAACTCCATGTACCTGTCCTTCTATAAGTAGAGTTGACAGTATTAAATATCTTGGTATTCAAATAGATGATCTTCTTAAATGGAACGCACATGTTACAAACTTAACGACAAAACTGAGGAAATTCGTCTATTTCTTTAAAAATGTTAGAGATATATTAAATATAAAACAACTGAAACAAGTTTACTGTGCTCTCATACAATCATCACTTGAATATGGTATTATTAGCTGGGGAAGTGCCACAAATACTTGCCTGGAGCCTTTAGTAAAGATTCAAAAACTAATTTTGAAGGTTATTCTTAAAGTCCCGTTGAGAACGAGCACTGATTTTATTTTTAAGACACTAAATGTTCCTAACCTGCAAAAACTGTATTCAAAAAATATTCTGCTTCACCAATTTAAAAATACACACATGTTTGAGGAACGAATAAATACTAGAGCCCTAAGAGAGTCAAATGTAAAATCTTTTAACATCCCAGTTTGTCAAACCTCTTATGGACAAAGAACTTTTAAATATAATGCAACAAAGCTATTCAATTCTCTACCTACTGAAATAAGAAACACTCAAAGCAAAAGTGCATTTAAAAGTAGAATCATTGATCACCTCAAATAAACATATCTATCAGGAGTATTTAATAACATTCTTACCTTTATGCCTACTGTGTGTAAATATGTAACCATGTACCTACTGCAATGTTCATATAACATACTTGAATTGTATATTACTTAGAAAAAAAGATTTTATATCAACCTGTCATGTTCATAATATTAATAAAACAAAATGATAGATTATAACCACTCTGTAAATTGCCATCTCAACACAGGTGTTTCACACCTAGTGAGATGGGCAATACGTCATTATTATAACCTAATGTAATATGAAAATAATTAAATAAATAAATAAATAAATAAAACCTTAAAAAGTCATTATAAGAAAAGTTATTCCAGTAAAAATTGAATATTCAATTAAACTTTTAGAAAAGGTCAATTAATAAAGGTGTCCCATGTTAATAAATAGGATATGTTTATCCGAGACCTATCTAGGTTACAAACCGATTTCCTAGAACACTGTTATTATTTAACAAGGTAACAGCCAAAAATATGGGAAAAGCTTGTCGAAGATAGTATCGTTAATTTTGAATCAGGAATATTAGATCGACAAAAATGACTTAAAAATAAGACATGATTTTAGATTTTCACGGCCAGAAGTATTTTCGTTAGCTGTTTTGGCGTATTCTGCCGTGTTGTGCTACCTCCTTCTCTGGGCTAATGAAGGAGGTAGCGCAACACGGCATTATACCCCAAAAACAACTAACGAAAATATAAATAAGACGTTTGTCCATATACAAGGTAAGACAAGAAATCCGGGGTTCGAGTCCCACTTGCAACCGTTGTCTTTTTATTTTTCTCTGTCTTGTCGTTTTTTATATTTTTCTTTCAGGTTTATTAGCATTATCTTCTTCCTCCATGAAAATTACTTCGAGGTGTACCGGACGTAAATTTAAGATTATAATTTCATCTAAAGTTTATAATATTATCATGTTTTTTAAATAATAAAATTAATCAGGGGTCATAGCAGTCGACCTGAGACAAAAGAACAACGCTTGACCCCACCCTCTCTGTGTACAAACCTACACACCTTTTAATATTAATTTTACCTTTTCCTTTGCGCAAATTCGATCTGTGCGAATCCGTTCCTATACAAACCTTCGCACGGGTCCAATTTGTGCAGATCTCTATTACTTACACTTGCATAAATTCAAATTTGTGCAACCTATGTATTTTTACCTTTATAAACACTTGCACAAATTCGAATTTATGCAACCTATGTATTCGTATAACAGTTTTGCATAAATATAAAATAATTCCAATTTGTGCAGACTGTTCATACCCTATGTAAAATATAAAATGTAAAATGTGCAAACTCACATAATAAACGAATGATCGGAGAGGCATCGAGAGTAGGTCGAGATAAAACTCTGTGGCGTTCTCAGCTTCGTTGCGCAATAGCGAAACGAACGCGGTGGCGTTTTACAACTCTAACAGTCAAAATTCTAAGAATTTCATCTCAGTTCGTAGAATTGAGATGAACAAAGGACTGAGACGGGCAGACTCCCGTCTCTGGACCCTTTAAATACGGCTGTTAGACCGCCAGATCGTCAGAGTTCCAGATCTCACCGCTTCAGCAACATCTCGCCTTCTCTTCTGCCTTCTCCGATCTACCCCTGGAAAACTTGGACTTCTTCTTCTCCGCCCTGGTTGGACCGCCCTCCAAGAAGAAAGCATTACAATAAATTGGTCGATCGCGCAAATTTCCCCTCTACCTCCCTTCTTCCCCTCTACTTCCCCTCTACATCTACCCCCCTTCCGCCCCCCTTGCCTTCTACCTTTCTCCCTACATTTACCCAATTTTCCTGAAATCTCCCCACTTTTCCCTCTCCCTACATTTTTTCCCCACTTTCTCCCTAGGTGTCGAAGCGGCCAGCCGGCAACTTCCCACTTCATCGTCTGTGCGGCTGGCGACTACAGTGCCTGTCCCGTACACGAGGTATTGCGTTATTTTATTTGAAAACAACAGCTGGACATCAGTACCTATATGTATTTGCATGTTTTAGAGTAAGCTAAAATCAATTATGAAAAAGTGAATAATTTATGATTGAAAAATGCAGCACGTTTAAACACTTTATCATTGATTGTAGCTTTTTTGTTAAATGGTGGCTGGCTTTTTTGTTAAATGGTGGAATGCGCACGTCCCACCATTTTTTATAAAATATCAAAAACTTTAAAAGGTTCTGGATAATTGTTCGCTTTTCGGAACAACTCATAGGTCTCATAGAAATTATTGTGTCTCCCTTGTGATAGTTCGCAGTGAGAAATATGATCTAAAAAACAAAACGATTTTGGAAAGGGAAACACCATGCCTGTACATTCCAAGACCACAAAATAATTAATAGATATCTACACCTTTATGCAATAAAGATTCCTACTGCAATTTGAAAAAATATTATGAATTTCTTATTCATTATTTTTATAAGAAACGACAAAAAATTTCAAGTGTTTTTATTTTTTTTAATTAACAGTAATTTCATTCAGAAAAAAAACGTACATTTTTGCTTTATTTACAATTTTTTTTTTTAAAGTTTGCATTAAAGATTTTTATGTTTAATAAATTACGTAGTTAATCCTAACAATCAAATTTGAAAGCGTATTTTATCACCTTTCAAAAACAGTTCTTTATTTTCGGATACGCTTAGGTACAGATATTCAATCTTTTTGGATTTTGGTAGATTTTTACAGAATATGGTCGAGACCTGGGGGAAAATATGTAAAATCGTTTAACTGCTACACACCTAAATATAAATATAGAAAATAATATGGTTTTCTTCATCGCTTATCAAATATTGTGTAGGTAATAAACAATCAGTACAAACTCTACAGTAGGCCAAAACGTTGAATTATCACAAAAAAAAAACTCGCAAAGGTTACCGACCAATGTAAGTTAACCGCGCCTATACCTGTGTAATATACCAATATCTCCATTATAATAACTTATTAAAAGATCGACCGTTTGATTCCCTATAAGGAAACGGCTGGTGATTATTACCGAGAGTATGATGAAAGGCATAAGCGGCTCCACTCTCTCTTGCGAGAATAATTATAAAGATCGCTATAACAAGGCTATAACGGTGTTTATAACGCGTATAACACGTGCGTCAGTTATGCTATTTGAATATTGGATAGGTTATAATTAGACCTACAGGCGTTGAATATTAGTTCCTTGGCTTTGACCGGTAAGTAGGAAAACTGGTTTTATAAAACGACGATGTTAAAATATCAAAATGAGTTTAAAACGTGTTGCTTTAGGAGTTATTTCTTAATCACATATTTGTTTAACATTATATTATTTAGTCAGGTAAATTAATGTCCTTCATTATAAATTGTGACATGTTTTAATTTAGAAGTCAAGGCCAGTCTTAGTATAGTTTTGAAATATTGACTGAACGTAGAACTCGGACTTCTCAAGCATTTTGCATTGCTGTAGATTTGTTTGTTACGTTCCGGTTCCGGAGGAAAATGGTGACCGTTTTAGGGTTTCGTGCGCCGCAGAAGCCGACAGGCAAGATAAATAGATAAAAATAGTTTATTTGCATTTATGTAGCTATTCTGGTGGTAATACTTACGGTAGATTGATTCTAGGCGTACCAATTTTATAAAACACACTAGCTGGTTCCCGACATGTTCCCACGTTTTTTTAACTTAAAAAATAAATATTTTCAATGTAAAAAAAGATTTTGTAAGTAAATAAAAACGCGGTCTATCCTCTCTGCCTACCCATCTATAAGTTGGGTCGTCACCCTCACAGAAACAGAGAGCAATAAAGCGCGAAGTCGACCGAAACGCGGTAGTGTTTGTAACAAAGAGATATGCTATGATGTCCGCGCGACTGTCGCCGTACTACGGCCTAATGCGCGTAGTTTGCATACAAAAAGAATTTGTTCATTTTCTTAATTTTTTGAAGGTGTGCATTATTATTGGTTAACAATATAGTGTGAACACGGAAAGAATTTGTTCATTTAGTATAGCGTTCGTTTAGTTTATTCGTTAATTATTTGTTCGTTTAGTTTATTCGTTAATTGGTAAACAACTCTGGCGACACCCGGAAGAGCAGTCTCACCTAGTTAAAACGGCGGGTGGCACATCTCCTTATTTTTCAATATCTTTGGTTTGTAAGGTGATTTATGCAATCCCTAACGCGTTTCAGTCGGTAGAGCAACTGAAACGCGTTAGGGATTGGGAATACGCTCCCCGTCCACCCTCTACCGCTCCCCCGACCCGCAAACCCCCCTCCAGCGTTCAATAGGTACAATTCAACACCCATTACAATTTTTTTATTCATATTTTAATTTTTCGTATATTACAAAAATTCATTTTTGTATATAATAAGAAAAATCAATCAAATTTGGTACCTAACATAGGTACCTATTTAAAATATCTGTAATTTAATAAAAATCCATAGACATTTCTTTTAAAACAAAAAAAAACACAAAGGGTAGATAACAAATCTTAATATATAAAACAAAGTCGGGTTAGTTACACTATTTATAACTCGAGAACGGCCGGGCCGATTTTGATGATCTTTGATTTGTTGGATTTGTCTCCGCCCCGGAAAGGATAATAACTATTAAAACATCACAAAAATCAACGAAAAATATAGTTATTAGGAAAAAACTTTTCCCCATACATTTTGTATGGAACGAATTCTCATATTTGAAAGAGCTGCGGGCATTTTGTGATAAGTACCTATAACATTGAACTCTGCGTGAATTCCAAAAATTCAAAAATGACAAATGTCAACGCGCCAATTGTTTTGCATTTTTGTTCTTAATCGTGTAATGCTGCCCCTCTTTCTTACACACTAAGTATCAAAAGCCGAAAATGAGACAAGCGGTGAACGTATGTCTGCACCCAGCCTCGGATCTACGACTTTTTCGAACCGGGCCAGGAGACGAGGAGGTGGGGGGGTTAACAAAAAATAACCAATATTAAAGTTTACTTTGCTTTTTAGTACATGATAATGGCGTTCAACGTGTTTCAAACTTAAAAATTCATAAAAAATCAAAAGTTTTGTGGTTATGTTTTTGACATTTTTTTACGGTCGGACTGTGTTTGACAATGCCATATTTTCAATAAATAAACCGATAATCGAGTTAATTGGTTTGTGGATTTAAGATAATTAATTGATCTTTTTGATGTATTGCAGCTATTTTTAATGAGTCTTTTGTGAATTCCATTTTAGTCTATGTCGCCATTTCTCGACAAAATTTTGGTCAAAAGTTTGTTGAGAGGGAACATTAAACAGTTCACAACATATTATCAAAATTCAGTTTCTTATATATCTATGTAGATTGTGATTACAAATTAGACCGTTTAAAAGAAACTTAATAGAAAATATTTAATGGGAGGGAAAATTAAACTTCCTAGGCGATTTATAGGGAGAAATTACTGAGAATAGTTAATAGCTAACTTAAAATGTTTACGATTTTATAGTATTTTTTTAATAAATTCTAGGAATATGTTATAATCAACCAAAGATGGGTAAATTCATTGACTATATAGAACAGTTTGTAAACGGTCGCTCCAGTGGACAGTGGTTAAGATACGTTCATAGATCAACTTAGGATGTGTTCAAAAACCAACTGGGCGTTTTAAAATCAAATGAATAATTGATAGAACAAGGTGCGCTGGATGCCAGGCGCTTTGTGAATGAAGTTTTTTTTTTCAAATCTAAATTACGATTTTGGCGCCCCCTAAGACTGTCGCCCGGGGCAGGTTCACCCTTGTACCCCCCCCCCCCCCCCTAGATCCGACCCTGTCTGCACCCTTTTAAAGGAAAAATACAATAAATATAATAAATCTCTGAAATGAAATGTAGTTAAACGCACAGGAGGCCCTAAGGAAAATGATTTCTCTCATGACTTATTTCATCTTAGGGGATGTTGTGTGGAGGGTCTTTTTAAGAAAGGGGAGGATAGGAAGTTATGGGAATGAAAAAGGTATGAGGGGTGGGTAGGAATCTGGGGGTCAGTGTGTCTGGGAGTGACGGACGTGTGAATACTTCCAATAGATCGCTCCAGCTGTGGTGCAAGGCAATGGGTCAAGAGAGTCCGGCTGGAAAGGTCAAAAATCTTCCCTCAACCAGTCTCTCTCGATCCGGCCCGCCACGCAGCAGGTGGGCAGCCGGATCCGCCGCCAAGAACCGGACAAACGTCACCCCATGAACCCGGGCACCCTTGCTAAATCACTAAACGTAGCGAACCACTTGGGGTGACCTATTGCAGAGGTGTTGGTTATCCAATAAATGATTCCCGGGGCGTTGGCACCCATACCCGCCTCCCAAATTCCCATAAGTAAGTGGAAAAGTAAGAACATCTTAAAAAATATAAATCAGTATACAACGCCCTCTCTACAAAAACAAAACACGGACTGTTGCGCATCGATAATTGCTACATTGTGTAATTTTTAACTTAATGAAACAACTGAATTTAATTCAACAGTTATTGATTCTGAGGCGGTACGAAGTTCGTCGGGTCAGCTAGTATTATATAATTATCAGCCTGAAACACTCATCTACATTGAAAAAATCTTCCGAGAAAAGATACTGGCCGCCAACGGGAATTGAACCCGTGACCATCTGATTGCCGGTCAGCAGCTCTGACCACTGAGCTATGGCGGCTTATCAAATACCCGCCAAATAATTCAATATATACTAGTGTTTTATTCGACAATTACTTATTATTACATTTTTCCAACTGAAAACAACCAACTTTATTTTTGTGAGAGAGGTATTTTTAATACTAAATCTCCCGCTAGGTGGCGTCGAGACTAATTATGTCTGCATTTTTTGCTGAAATACTTTAACTTGTCAAATATTAATTATTATTTTTAATTGATAAACTAACGTTTAAACAAGATTTTTATGCATAGCACAAAGGGTAGATAACAAATATTATATAATTATCAGCCTGAAACACTCATCTACATTGAAAAAATCTTCCGAGAAAAGATACTGGCCGCCAACGGGAATTGAACCCGTGACCATCTGATTGCCGGTCAGCAGCTAAAAATATTTCCAAGGTTTAAAATAAATGCTGGACTTAAAAAACTCACCCTTGGACGACAAGTCTTGCAAGGATGATTTGAAATACCGGTGGATACGATAAAAGGCAAACTAATCATCATGGAATTTCTTTTAAAGGGTTAGCAGTACGGTTTGAATACTACACTTGCTCTTATCATATTTAATACATATGTTTGAAGTAAAAATATTGAATATTGCTCCAAACAGGTGTGAACGGCAATTTTAAAGTAAATATTTTTATTATTTTATATTTTACTAAGTAGATATACTAAATCACCATACTAGGCGGCTGCTTGTTTTATGGTGACATATATGGAGTATAGTTACTTTGCATGAAGTCTAGTATAAACACATGGATTTAGTATAAATGACGCTAAACATTGGAAAAATTATAATAAAAAGTAAAAAATAGAAAATAGAGAAGAGAAAAGAAGTAAATTAGCATTCGATAAAAAAAATGTACATAACTAATTTTTTTTAATATGTGTGCATGCAAAAACATAATATGTTCTTTGTTCTTATAGGTGCACACATCTATACAGACATAAATACATATACATCCTACGTGCATGAATACATACACACATATATATTCTCGTATATACATACACGTACACATACATATACAATATACATACATACACACACATATACAATACATACATATATATACACATATACATACATATCCCAACACATACACATACATACATACACTTCTAAAACCACATCCTCACACATATAAACAATACAACCTCTATCTTTCTGGTACTTGTGTTAAGCAAAACCGGTCAGTATTAAATCAGTAATTCGTGGTTACAAACAAAGTTATTGTTTTATTTCAGAAAACATTCTTAATTGTGTATTTACTTCTGAAATAAAGGCGAAATTAATTATTTGACCTTTTTTAATGTAAAATTTTGAATACAACATATGTTTGGATATAAACTACAGTAAAAACAAGATATCATTAACTTTCGGAGTAATCGTGGTCATTGCAGTTCTGAAATTTTTTAATACAATTATTATCGAAATCAAATTAAAAATGATTTCATCGAAAACTTGCAAAAAACCTAATACACAATTAAAACAAAATGACACTTCAAAAGCATTTTGGAAATTAGGCACAATAAATAAAGATAAATGCCAATTTGGTTGAATTCACTTTTTAGCAAGGTAATTTTAATATCCTTTAAAGTCAAAAACCATTATTTAATAAATTATTACCTTTAGATTTTAAAAAACGCATTCGACACAAGGTGCTCCTCTTTTTCACCTTGAAACCAGGTTTTACATGAAGCAATAATTATTTTGCGACCTAATTTTTACGACCTCACCTTTTTATTTGGAATCCTTTATTAAATTACATTACTTAACAATGATTGCACGTTTTCAAGTTTAAAGATAATACCTCCTACAAGTCCTTACATTCCGGAAACGCACGTGAGATTTGTTCCAAATTAGCAAATAAATAATTAAGCAGTTAAAAGCGCATAATAAAGCGCGTGAAATCAGTGGTGACTAAAATAAGCTATTTAGAGGAAACTTAAATCTTTGCAGGCTTCAACAGGTCTACAAGGCTGAGTTTCCTTTGAAAACAGATGGATTGTATAAACTTAGCTGCTCCAGATGTGACAAGATTTATGTGGGCCAGACAAAGAGGACGATCTCCAAAAGGATATCACTATCGAGCATGTAAACACAACCACCCGGACAAATCGGTAATCGCCGATCATTTAATTAAAACCGGCCATATGGCTGTATTTCTGAAGTCCTGAGAAGACTCAAGCCTCATAGAGCACATCTAATTACAGAGTCATTTAAAATTCACAAAAATGCCATTAATATTAATAGAGACGAAGTAGCTAAGCACAATAGTTTGGTGTTATCCGGTAATTCACGGCTGTAAGGCGATGTTCCGGGGAGTCCTGCTGGAGAGGTTAAAACGTCTCCCTCAACCAGTCTTTGCTGATCCGGCCTACCAAGGGGTTGATGGACGGAAGCATCCGCCACCAAGATCCGAACATGCCTCACCCTTATGGACTCGGGCACCCCTGAGGTGGTTAACAAATAAATGGTTCCCAGGGCAACGGTATCCACACCCGCCTCCCAAATTGGCATATTTTGGACCTTAATTAATTTTCAACGAACTTATTATGTTTATTGCATGTTTGTGAAAGCCCATATAAACAAATAAACAGACTTAACTTATGAACACATTTACCTAAATAATCCAACTATATATTAGATTTAACTAAATTGAATAGGCTCACTGCCTTCGCTGAATGCCTTTACAAGAGCTGCTTAGGATTCATGGCATAGCTTCATGCAACAATGTACCCATTCTGCGCAAGATGTATTCAAAGGCAGGCCCTGCGATCTGTAATATGCCTGGTACGTGTCGTGCAATGTTTTGGCCGACTGATGAGAGATGATATCAGAAAAGATGAGGATGAGGTTAAGATGTGATCATCACAACTCTATCATGTGGCAATAACTTGGAACATAGTTCAGATTGCTATGAAATAATATGTTAACCTGAATTCACCCCGGTTTCATAATGTTTTGTTGAACTACATCAAACTTAATTTTTTTTAATAAAAATCAAAACTTAATTTAAACTGAATTATGAAATAGACATTTCAGTGAAAATAGAAATAAAATACCCTAACAATATTAAAAATAACAAAAAACAAGATAAAAAACACGCAAAATGGTTTTATAAGACCTTTCTTTGGAAATAAGTAAAAATCACAGAACTCATTACAACTGTATGGAGCGGTGAATAGTTCCCAAGAAATAACGACCAATTCAAAAGAAGAGTAAAATGTATTAAAATATTTAAAAAAAATAATGAAATATGTGAAGTTTTATAAAGCGTTTCAATTTTCATGACGTCACAGCTCAGTTGCTCATAAATGCTGATTTAAAGTTAAGAGCAAAATCCTCTTCTTTTCTAGAATTATATCATGTTTTCTCAAAGAAGCTCAGCATTCACATAATTATTTTTAAAAATTACTTGGTAGAAAAAAATATTGTAAACTATCACAAAGAAAAGCAAGCTATATTATAGTCATGATTAATGGATCTGCCCTCACGAAGCACGCATGATGTAATAAGACGCTCCCAACTAGCAAAAGGGCAAAACAATGTGTGCGTGACTTTTCATCAATGATCCAGTTTTTTTTTAAAATCTTACCGTTCAATTTTTTCTGTCTACAGGTCTTAGATTAAGTTCGCTAATATTGTCTTCATTTAATAACAAAATTAATAGTCAAAAGTGCAAAGTTAAGTAAACGAAATCAATTGTGACTATTTCTTTATTAGGTATATTTTTTTTACATTAGCTCCACAAAGCACGCACACGTAGAGAAAAATAATTCCGCTTAGGGCCTATGTTATCTTTGGGGATGCTGTGTGGAGGATCTTTTTGAAAAAGGAAGGAGAGGAAGTTTTAGGAAAGAAAAGGTTTGATAGGTGGTCTCCAGGAGTGACGGACGTATGAATCTATCCCTCTCACTGCAGTTCAATGCGATGTTCCGAGAGACTCCTGTTGGAGAGGTCAAAAGGACTACCTCAACCAGTATCTTCCGATTTGGCCTGCCACGCAGTTGGTGGGCAGCCGCTAAATTCCAGAAAAATCTCACCCCATGAACCTGGTCAACCCTGCTAAGTCACCAAATGTAACGAACCACTTGAGGTGACCTACCTACTACATTAGTGTTGGTAATCCAATAGATGCTTCCTGGGGCGACTGTACCCATATCCGCCACACAGGAAATAGTTTGTTCGGACCTTCCTATCAGTGTTCAAGTATTTGTTAACTTAATTGTTAGTTGGAAGCGGCTCGATTGCATTATGCAGTCCATTTGAACGAAACTATTGACTATATCAATTAATATTGGCTCGGATTTCATGTTTAGGTACTTAGTGGATATTTAAAGGTGTATTTCAAAGCCTTAAGAGGCCGCTCTCCGAATTTCTACCGATTTCTTGCAAACCTCCCTTAAACATTTGAAGTTTTTAAGCTCTAAAAAAAATATATGTTATTTTTGAAGATTAATATCTATACATTCCCCATGCCGAAACGCAAATTATATGAAATTCCCTCGATAGAAAAAAATCGAAAGTATGCTCCAAATTTTTTTTATTTTCAAGTCAGTTTCCGCTATTTTATAAGTTATATGTATGAAAAAATTCACAGTGTTTCATTAAATACTGTTTTAGACAGCACTTAAGAGATTTTTGCTCTATTTTAAACGAGTCGCTGAAATGTTAGTGCTCTCCTCTGAAATTCGTAATTTCGTATCTCTCTATTTTCTTCTTTTTGGAGCCGGTAACGGAGCCTTAAGAAAATCATTAAGCTTCTAAATTATTTTGTGTATTTATCAGAATGATTATTTTCTTTCCAGTACTCCGGCGACAAAATCCACCGGCGTCGTGACGTCATCCACTGGGCCATGTGCGTCCCCGCCAGCTGCAGCCCGCAAGATCTGGAGCTGATGATGAACCACCACTTCCAGACTTCCTCCTCCAACAAGGACGGCAGCCCTGTCTTCCTGGCCCAGGTTCAGGCGTCCGGGTGTCAGGTCGCTGGCATGTTTGGGGGTATATCGACTGGTGCCATATTGTGCTTGTAAGTTATTAAACAATTATCATATTATTGTCGTGATATCTTTAGATAGTACTTAGTTAGCTCTGTGAAGCACATAGGGAGTTAGAGGGCAGATATTATAGGAATTTACAATATAATGATAAATATTACTGCTATTATAAACTCAGGATTATTATTCCTACCGTCTTATAATAAAGACATTGGCCTACTACCTGTCTACAAGCTCTAATTATTATAATATACACCAAAGCACATATCACCTGCGCTAGGAACAGAAAATCCGTGGAATTATGTTAAAATTTAAACAATGAAAGTATAGATCATTTTTCCACAGTGTATTATGATGACAAAATAGCCAATAGCACCATTGATATTGTCAATTTACGGATCATTTCCAAAGTGCATATGGAGGCAAAATATCAGATATCAACATACCATCACACATATGCCATAATACAATACGTTCACATAACTTTTGCATTACTCGGAAATCATGTCTAAATAAAACCATTTCCCTTGAACCTAACAAATCTGCAGGCACAGATAACATCCCGTTAAACTTTCAAAAAATATGTACCTCTGTAATATCAGACCCACTTGTCAAAATATTTAACCACCTACTTTCTTATGGACATCTTCCAACCCATTGGAAATCTAGTTATGTATATTACCCCGATTTTCAAAAAAGGGGTTGACACAGATATACAAAACTACCATCCAATAGCCAAAAAATTGTGAATTCCTTGTTCTAGTTTTAATTTATCCATTAAAACTAAAAGTAATAGACAAAAACCAAAACGGTTTCATTACTGGAAGGTCAAGTGCTACTAACCTAATACTTTTTTTATTTTTTTTTTATTTATTGTTTGAAAATATTACATAATACAATATAGTGAACTTAAAATGTCCAACTAGGCAATTGACCGTTTTAGGACATTCCAGTATGATAATGTTTTTACATGTAAATTATAGTGTTGACTATTCTGTTGGTAAAATAATACATATGTATATTCATATTCTAGAATGCTTTCAGTTATATCACGACATTTTTTTGCTATTGTTTAGCTGACATAATAAACTAAAGAGATGTTAATAGATAAAACAAGAAAATGAAAAATAAAAATGAAAGTAAAGAAGGAACTTTTCCTTTTTACTTATTATAACTTATTACGGAATCCTTTACCTGCAAAAAACAAGTTGACAGTTTCTACACAAAATGAGAAATCCAAACGAAGCAGGGACGGAAGAGGGAATACATTAATTAACCGAACGAAAACATCTCATTAGCTTAACTTCAAAACTAAATTGAATATATCTCTATCTCTACACGTTTCATTGGACTAGTCCAGACTAAGACGCACAACAAATACATAATTAAGCTGTCAAAAGGGCACAACAAAGTGTATGAAATCAATTATTATGATTATTATTGTAATCGGGCCTTCCCAAAAACTAGCCCTCTTGACGGCATCACTCATACCGTGTGAATACCGAACTGTTTAATAATAAAATAAATATATTCCGTGCGCCGAGCAATTATTTGAGCATTTTTAAAAATGCAAAATCAATGTATTGTCGGTCTTAAATCATTACATATATTATTTCGACCCTTTGCTGCAAAGTATGCATATTATGTAAATATATATTGTAGCTATTTTGAAGATACTAATATTTGGCCCTTTGCAGCAGCTTTGGAACAGCTTTATTTTTCCCTTTGTCTGCTTAAATTTAGTAATTATTTGCATAATGGTGCGTTGCGCATCTTAGTCTGGACGTAGCCACTGCTGCTTCCACGTTTCAAGTCTTATGTTTAGTTGGTTCGTAGTTGAGATTATAGCTTCATTCAATTCACTTTACTCCCCCGACACGCTCATCCCAAGCGATAATACATCGAGCCTGTGTGTTAAAGATATCATGTTCCTCACCTGGTTTTTCCTGAATCCACAAAGGTTGTTTTATGTTCTGATTCGAAGATGCAACGAGAAAACACGCAATGTACACAGCGAATCGATATCCTCGAGTTAATCCGTTCGTGAAATGGATTTCTCTAATTCTCAGTGATCGCAAACTGCATCACCTTGATTAAATTAGCAGATTGGATGATTAGATTTGCCGCAGTTTGAATATTTTGTCAACAGTAGAACAGCAGTCCTTGTTTGTTAATTTGTATTGAATTACGTATTTGAGATGTGATTTGGCAAAACAGGACTGTGGAGGGATATGGGAGTTTATGTTTCGACAAATTTGAAGTTTCTTCCCCAAAAATGTTTCAAATTGTTATACTGCGTCGATATACGATACTATATTTGATGACAGAATCATACGACCTGTTACATAAAAAATAGGATTTATATGTAAAGTAGCTTCAACTACACAAAGATCATTCTAATACCAAAGAAGTCGCACCATGTCATGGTACGTGTAGAGAGAAATAGGCAAAAAACAATGGGTCGCTTATGTACGCCATTCATACATACCAGTTTTGCACAATAAGACTACGTACAATGGAGTGGTGTGTTTTAATCAACTAGCGATAGAGCTGTTATTAGAACCTGACTACAACAATTTAAAAAATAAATTAAACAATAATGTCTTAAAGTAGTGGATGTAAAGAACAAACTTCCACAATTGAACTTGTCATCGGTGCTACTAATATAAACCAATTTTAAGCTCTATTGGATTCTTATTTGGAGACGGGATAGGTTTAATTTATTTTTGGGTTTGAAACTTACTCTGAAACAGAAATGAGCATGTGAGTAGAATGCTACTAGTTCATTATGTAATTATAATATTTTCAGCCGTATGCTACTATCGGTATATACCCATCGAAAAATCTACATAACGAATCTTGAATGACCTAACTAGAAAGTTATTCGTGTTAATTCTTTCTGGGTCGTTCCCAACTCAATTTGGGAGGCGGGTATGGGTACCGCCGCCTCGAGAACCATTTATTGGATAACAAACACCCCTGCCGTAGGCCACCACATGTGGTTTGCTACGTTTGGTGACTTAGCAGAGGTGCCTGAGTTTGCCTACCCACTGCATGGCGGGCCGGATCGGTTGTTGAGGGATACTTAACCCTGAACTCTCCACCCGCTCCCTCTTAACCCACCGCCATTGGGTGGGATGGATGTCTGTCTCTCCTAGATACATTGACCCCCAGATTCGTTCGCACCCCTCACACATTTTCCTTTTCAGTTCCTCTTCTTCCTTTTCCTAAAAAGACCCTCCACACCGCATCCCCAAAAATGACATAGGCCCTGAGGGGATTTTTTTTCCTCATGGCCTCCTGAGAGGAGCTAATGTCAAAAAAACTTTTTCCATCACCGATTTCCTGTGTATGTTACTCACTGGTACCTCCGCTCATTCAAACTAATAAATCATTGTCCAAAACAATTTCATGCCAACTCAGAATTAAACCAACAGAACCACCTCAGAAAGGTCATTAAAAGTAATGAAAAAATAATTTAAAAAAAGCCAGTAACCCTTTTAGTAAGCCTTTTTTTAAAAATATTTTTCATCATCACTCGTAATGACCTTTCTGAGGTGATTCTGAATAAGTTTCATTCTGAGTTGGCCGGTCACCGTCCAAAACATACCTACAGGCGTCCCTTTCTTAATCGATTTTAAAATGCTTGCATCTTCTTCAACAGTATTTATTAATATGACCATACGATATTTCGAAAATTTTACCCTGAGCAATTAAAAAATGTGAAATGGGAAGTGAAAATTTCAACCCGATTCTTAGATTGACTGTTGACTCATCGACAATTTCCGGTCTTGATCCATCTGGCCTACAGCTCTTATTGCAGTCTCGCTCGTGAAAGGGAAAGCGCTCACACCCAGCAATCTGCGGCGAAACCGGTTTACTTGAATGTCAGCTCTGACGGGCCTTACTCGGCGCTCTGAAGAACCACTTACCATTTCAAACGGGGTTCATTCAACCGCTGGAGTATGAGATAACGTTTCGACACACCGGTAATGCTGCATAGTTTACCGAGTATTCGTAATCTCACAGACTTACGTTATTCAGTCAAATTGTTGACTCGTTCAGTATGACATGCGGCTTGAGGGACAAATCCTTTCTTGTTGACCTAGGTAGCTGATTGCACGTTGCATCATTTAATATTATAATTTATAATCATCACCATCTTGATTGCTAGTATATAAGACGCTGCCGGAATTTGAGATCATGTTTCTTACACCGGTTATGTTTCTTCTTTGCCGGGTGTTCGCAATGTGCGCTTTTGACGATCCACGATTACGGTGTAGTTCCTTATAGCTATAATGCTGCAGCCCTTTCTTATACATTAAATAATAGGGAGACAAAGGATGAGACACACAAAATGTGTGTACCAGTTTTCTCCAAAGTACTACTTTTTTTGCGACGGGAATTGCGTTTCATTTTCATTATACTTGTGTGAGGGAGATGTATGATAATGATTGTATGTTTCCTTTGGAGGGACATGAAAATGAGACGTACGTTCATCGTTTGTCTCATTTTCGACTGTTGTTATTTAGTGTGTAAGTTCATAAGAGCTGCATGTTTAAGAACAAAAGCAAAACCATCAGCGCATTGACGGTATAGTGACAGCAAAAAAGGAACAAATATACGTTCCTTATCGCTATAATGCTGCAGCTTTTTCTTACATATTAAATAATAGGGAGACACCAAAATGTGTATGACTTTTTCCTCCAAAGTACTACTGTTTTGCGACAGGAATTGCGTTTCATTTTCTTTATACGTGTATGATAATGTATATTTTCTTTAAGGGGGTGCAGACATACGTTCACCGTTCGTCTCATTTTCGACTGTTGTTATTTAGTATGTAAGAAAGAGCTGCAGCATTATATGTTTAAGAACAAAAGCAAAACCATCAGCTTATTGACAATTGACGTATTTGAATATTTAGAATTCTCTCACACTTCAATATTATCCTTGTAGCTATATTCTATACTTTCAAAATTATCTCGAGTAGACCTCTGAGATGTCAGGCTGAGGTGTGTGAGAGAGATGCATGAAAATTAATACTTTCTTCTTCAGAGGAAACAAACCTACGTACATTGTGTATCTCATCTTTTGAAAGAGCTGCAGCATTATTATGATGAGAAACGTATGTTTATTGCATTTTAATGCCGTCACGGTAATAATAAAAGCTCTCAATCTCATGGAAATACTTTATTTAGCCAAATATTGGCTTGATTAATGCGGGAAGAATTCTTTCTTGTTATCTGCATTTTTCATGTAGGTATCTTATCTGCGTATCTCTAGTTGTATTTTTTATTTTATTAAATCATTGGGAGCTTGTTTCGATTGGACACTGGATAAAGGATGAATGAACACCGCAATGATTGGTGATGTGATGATTAACGTTGGACGTCATTGGATGGTTACCGATATAAGTATGAGAGAGTGGAGTATGGGGTAACGTTGCGTGATTCCGGAAATACTTTGCTTACTGAATTACTTTATTTTGCAAACATTTTCACTCGTTAAATGTGGGATAAATACTTTCTTGTTGACTTAGTATCAGCGTGTCTCACGTAGTATTTTATCTTACAATCATAAGTAGCTGCATGCATGCACGAGGTGTAGTATGCATGTACGGCTGAGAGTTGAGAGTTCAGAGTTGAGAGTTGAGTTGAGTTGATGGGGATGTTGAGGGGATGGGGATATTTTTATTCCTGTTATTGTTAATGGACGGCATAAGTTGAATCGAACCTCGAAACTGCTCAATAGGAGGTTTGTCGCTGATCAGATGCTCCTGTACAAAATTATTAACTCAAAAGTTGACTGCCCGGAGCTGCTAAATAAAATAAATTTCCACACGCCGACTCGATACAGCAGACAAAATACCCTTTTCTACATTGATAGATGCAACACTAATTCCAACCAAAATGAATTTATACAAAGGACATGTAAATACTATAATAATAAACTTGCACATATAGACACACTTGCCGACATATTCACTGCTAGTTACAGATTTTTTTTGTATTACATTCTAGGTGCGAATAACACATAACACATATTCATGACTAAATTTATTGTACCTAATATTTTTATATTACTTGCGTGTCAACTTTCCCTTAGCCCTCTCCTCCCCTTACCCGTCCCAACCCAAATACCTATTTCGCAGTCTATTTAAGTATTGTTTTGATTATTTTATTATTGTGTATAACATGTTTCATACTTGTTTTTCTTAAATTTTCTAGTTTACATTCAGTTACTTTTATGTTTCTAAATACCTATCTGTGAACAATAATAATTGGTCTGTTTTTATGCCATCCTCTTATGTATATTTTATTACTAAGACTGTTTATGTTCCTTAAATAAATAAGTAAATAAAATAAATAAATAAGTTAGTAAAGTTTTTCTTCAGTCGTGTGGTCTAAAGCACACTTTTTTTTCTAGTTAAAATAACTGATAACGGTAAAAATTAAAACGCCTCAAATATTTTATTAGGCAAATCAGTACATAGTATAAAATGAAGTCGCTTAAAATGGATGTGCGCTTAGATCTTTTAAACTACGCAACAGATTTTCATGCTGTTTTCACCAATAAATAGAGTGATTCAAGAGGAAGGTTTGTATGTATTAAAAGCTTACCATTACCATAGTTTGTTAATAAATTATTTTGAAGTAAAACTTCTTTACGCAGGCTCGGCACTTGGGGATAAAATGATGAATACGTAATACGAAACGTTAAGAAAAATTTGAAACGTTACGAAAAAATGTGACACGTTACGAAAAAATGTGAAACGCTAGTCAATATGAAACGCTAATCAATGTGAAACGCTCATCAATGATATGAGTTGAGTTGAGTTGAGTTGTGTTGAGTTGAGTTGAGTTGAGTTGAGTTGAGTTGAGTTGAGTAGAGTTGAGAGTTGAGAGTTGAGAGTTGAGAGTTGAGAGTTGAGAGCTGAGAGCTGAGAGCTGAGAGCTGAGAGCTGAGAGCTGAGAGCAGAGAGCTGAGAGCTGAGAGCTGAGAGCTGAGAGTTGAGAGTTGAGAGTTGAGAGTTGAGAGTTGAGAGTTGAGAGTTGAAAGTTGAGAGTTGAGAGTTGAGAGTTGAGAGTTGAGAGTTGAAAGTTGAAAGTTGAAAGTTGAGAGTTGAGAGTTGAGATTTGAGAGTTGAGAGTTGAGAGTTGAGAGTTGAGAGTTGAGAGTTGAGAGTTGAGAGTTGAGAGTTGAGAGTTGAGAGTTGAGAGTTGAGAGTTGAGAGTTGAGTGTTGAGAGTTGAGAGTTGAGAGTTGAGAGTTGAGAGTTGAGAGTTGAGAGTTGAGAGTTGAGAGTTGAGAGTTGAGAGTTGAGAGTTGAGAGTTGAGAGTTGAGAGTTGAGAGTTGAGAGTTGAGAGTTGAGAGTTGAGAGTTGACAGTTGATGGGGATGTTGAGGGAATGGGGATATTTTTATTCCTGTTATTGTTATATTGTTAATGGACGGCATAAGTTAGTAAAGTTTTACTTCAGTCGTGTGGTCTAAAGCACACTCGTTTTTTTTTTCTTATTGAGGTCGGATAATTTGATTTTATAAAGGTGTGTTATAAATATTTTGTGGTTAACTTTTAGATTCGAATTTAAAACGCGATATTTTCTCTTTCTAACTCCATTTAGGTCACATTTCTGATTTAATTTTTTTTGAGACCTGTATGCAAATTAGGCAAATTAAAGCAGTAAGGAGAAATCTACCAACAGAAGCGACTAAATTACTAGTCAATTCGTATGTTGTTTCACGTTTAGATTATTGCAACGGAATATATGCAAGTCTTCCAAAATATCAAATCAACAAATTACAATCCGTTTTCAACGCTGCGGCAAGACTTATCACCGGCGTATCTAAATATTCCCATATTTCAGATCATCTCAAAAATCTTCACTGGCTCAAATGTCCTGAAAGAATCCAGTTCAAGCTCTGCTGGATGGTATTTAAGTCCCTTAACGGAATGGCTCCGGCATACTTATCGGAATTGTGTATTCCAGAAAATTCAAATTCTCGACAGTCAACCCTAAGGTCAGCAGCGTCATCAGCTGTTGGAAGGTTAAAGGAACCAAAGCGCACACCAGATTCTAAGTTCGGTGAGCGCGCTTTCGGAGTGTCGGGACCTAAAGCCTGTAATGGACTGCCACGTGACTTAAGAACGATCACAGACTCGGCAGAATTTAGAGCTAAACTTAAAACCCACCTTTTCAGACAGTCGTATCCATAAACTCAAATTATTTCACTTTCACATTCAATGCCCGCGACACTGTGTAAATAACTAACCTAAAAATGTAGATAAAAAAAAAAAAAAAACTATTTGTAAGCGTCTTTAAAGGTCATTTCAGTAACATTCTCCAGTCCTAAAGAGTCCTAAATTCTCCAGTCTTTTAAAATACATATTTTGATATTATCAACTCAACTTTTGCCACTAATCTTTTAAAATGTAATACTTATAGTGATGGGGGTAGCAATGCAATGTCCAGTGTTTTAAATATAATACCCTCCGCGTGCAAAGCCGTATCTTCTCCAAGCACAAACATTCTATTTAAAGTGTTTATCGGAAGTGACCTGCAGGTAAGTATGTTTCTGTATCCATTTGTAAATATTAAAATTAGATAGAACCTCAGAATTATGAATAAATTGTACAGCGCCCTTGAGGTTATTTTTCACAAAAACGGCGCTCTATAAATTATCCAATTATTATTATTATTTTTATTATGAATTGTTCCGAAAAGCGAACAAATAAGCCTGAGGGGTTAATAGCTCTGCTAGCTGTAATTCAATATTTTCTCCCCTCACCCACTTCTTCGCTTTTCTGTCCCTCGGGTCTGTACACAATGTCCAGGCTCTGAGCAGTTGGAACTCTTGCGTGATATCAAATAAAATAGATTCTTTCAATCGGATGTTAGATGAAAGTTTACATAATAGTAATTGGATATTATCGCTCCAACGCAAACTAAAATAGGTTCTTAATCTCGCCTGGGGTCATCTCTCGCAAAGAACGTGCAATCCCACGTGACCTTCGTGAGTTTACACGTGCCAATATTTTCTGATCTAATTGCCTTTTCGCGAGCATAATGATATATTTATAATTAGGGTATGGGTACTGACCGGAAATCATTTATTCGATAACCAACACCCAAAGATATTCAAATACAAAGAGATATGCTATGATGTCCGCGCGACTGTCGCCGAACTACGGCCTAATGCGCGTAGTTTGCATACAAAAAGAATTTGTTCATTTTCTTGATTTTTTGAAGGTGTGCATTATTATTGGTTAACAATATAGTTTGAATACGGAAAGAATTTGTTCATTTAGTTTAGCGTTCGTTTAGTTTAGGTATTCGTTAATTATTCGTTCGTTTAGTTTATTCGTTAATTGGTAAACAACTCCGGCGACACCCGGAAGCGCAGTCTCACCTAGTAAAAACGGCGGATGGCACATCTCCTTATATTTCAATAACTTTGCCAACACCTCTGCCATAGGTCACCCCAATAGGTTTGCTACGTTTGGTGACTTAGCAGGGGTTCACGGGATGAGGTTTTTCCGGATCTTGGCGGTGGATGCGTCTGCCCACCAACTGCGTGGTAGGCCGGATCATGAGAGACTGGTTAAGACCTTTTGACCTCTCCAGCAAGGCTCTCTCGGAAGACATCGCCTTGCACACACTGGGATAGATGTATTCATTCGTCCGTCGCTCCTGGACATACGGACTCCCAGATTCCTACCCACCCCTCAAACCTCCTTCCCAGAACATCCTCTCATTCTGTTTCTAAAAATAAATCTCACACGGCATCCCAAAAGATGACAAAGGCCAAGAGTGGAATTATTTTCTTCAGTCTTCTAATGTAGAAAAAAATATTTATTTATTAATTTACCTTCAAACGAGACAGATTTTTTAACACAGCTTGCCACGTCATATAAAACTGTATTATATTAACAACTAGCAGAACCGGAAACATGTTGCTGTGGCTAACGACTCACAACGCCACGCCATTACCCAACCTTTACAAACAACGCCATCTGTTAAATCAAATCTAAATCATCCGTTTGCCAACCCGCTGCCCGCTGCCCCCTGCTCGATGCCGCTTGGCCAGATATCTTATATATTTCAATCAATTTACACAAAATCTTGACAAATTATATACCTAAAAACCTTCCTCGTGAATCAATCTATCTATTAGCGCACAGACAGCGGGAGCGACTTCATATTATACTCTTTAAAGAAGATAATATTTATGCCAATTTTCCCCGAAAAAAAACCTTTAGAACGGATTTTCTCTATTACCGTATACGAGGTTCAGTTCGTGCTTTATATGATGCGCGCATTTCGGTTGTTTGCGATGATCTAGTCTCCCTTTATTCGAGTAATAGGCGTGTGGGAACTGCTAACATTTTTATCCATTGTTACACTGCAGTAATTAAGGGGAAAATATAAACATTGAAATGATCACTGATCACTCTAGATCACGCAACAAAGCTTAACGTCTTCACACACACAATCAAATCGACCAATTATTTGTAAATATAACTTTCTACCTGAGAAGATATTGCAAGTAAGGATCATATCTACATACAAATAAAGGAATTTGTAGTTTTAAATAATGGTAATTAATTTTTATTTTTAATAATTTAACTTTTTAAGTTTGTTTGTTATTAAAAACTGTCTATAGCTGACAAAAATGAAAAGAAATATCATGTTTATGAATACAAGTAAGTTAATAAGAATACTGATTTTATCTAGAAAAACTTTTATTTTCCCCTATTTTATTTTGAACAAACACATCACATATGTTCAAAAAAAAAATTACTTTGTCTTCTTTGTTGGAACTGCAGTTATGAAAGACAAATTTAGTTTGCTACAAAATATAAAATATCGACCCTTTGTTTTATTTTTTTCCCAAATCACGAAATCTATTTTTTTTCAAAACTTCGTCATTTTAGTGAGCTAATAGTGAACACTAATTTCATGTATTTTTACGTTTTCGAATAGCTAAATAACATACGCAACTTTTGAGACCCCGGGCGTTAAAAAATAAGGCTTTTTTTCTATGGAGAGTGACACAAGTTACTGTGCGTAGAGATGGAGATATTTTGTTATTAATAGGTATAGATAATATTTATCCGAAGTTTTCTGAAAACATATTGGGTGGTCAGAACCATAACGAACTTGCCCTTTTTTCCAGAAATAATTACGTTAAAGTAAAAAATATGTTGGTTGGTTTCGATTTAATATAGCACAAGAGTCCCAATTGTCCGGAGCCAGTGATACAGTGACATCCCGCTCGGCGAATGGTATAAGAGGTAAAAACAAATAAACGAATTAGATAGCTAATATTATTTGAGATTTTTACGGCCAAATGGATTATCGTGATTTATTTTTGTAATAGCAGTTCGACGAGCTTATAGATAACAACACACAACATTTATAATACGTCTAGGAAACATTTAATTTTGTTTTTTCCTCTTGGAATTGTAAATTGGACATTGGAGGTTATCCATCACTTACCTGCCCTAGTACCTATGGTTACTCCTAACAGATGGTTACTCCTTCAAGGCTTTTGCAAGGGCTTTAACTTTTTTTTTAAAGAACGAAGTATCCATTTAGTTTAGAACGAATTTAGACCTCCAATGTCCCTGCATACGTTGTTAGTAAGCAGTATGATGAAATTGGTAATGATTTTTGATTTTTATTTTCAGTGTCTTCTTTGGAATTTTGATCTTCATTTCGACTGCCTGTTCTATCCGCCATTGGTACTTAATCACCAACAACACGGGTGAAGGTGAGTTCTTATACTTCCTTTCTATTCTTTGATTCGTCTTTTACCTTTGACAGATTGGGTTATTTTAACCCATACAATACCTGTTAGAGGGTATCGATATCAGATACTTAACGTTAAAGTTTTGTCAATAATTTTTTTTTGTAAGGAGACATTTGACATACTTATAAGATGCATGACCTAACGACAGTTGGTTAGTTCCAGAGGGAGGTCTTACATATGACATCGACTATAAATCTTCCTTCTCACTTTAATCTTCGTCAAAAGACAGAAGATACTGAAACGATTACGCCACCTAGGTACGACCTCTCTCTAGGACTACTATAGTATATTTTTGATTCAATAACATAACATAAATTTTCCAACAATATTTGAAAATATGGGCTTCACAGGGTGCTTTGCTTGTGCTGAGAATACCATTTTACAATTTAATAAAATCCAATAAAAGATAAAGTTTGAAAATTCACAATCATCCTTCGATTTTATTTTAAAATGTACAGATATGGATATTCAAACTTTTTTTTAATTCATACCTGCAGGTTATGTCTTTGTTCACTGAGTTTCCAACAGACGCAGACGAAAAAACCGGTGGCTAAAAATTATTTCATTTTCATTATGCATTTACATGTAACTATCCCACCAATAGAAACAGTGTTTTTGAGGACATTATTTTTTATTATTTATTGAGTTAGTTTATACTGCATTCGCATATAAACTTAAAAGCAGAAGGTAACATTTAATTTTAGAAAAAATATATTTTTATAGTATGCTTTTAACATCCCCTTTTAAATACATTTATTCTTCCATCATCCTTCAGACTTTCAGGCATTTCATCACACATCTTTAGTCCTCTATGCATTTCGCAGTTCTGAAACTCTGATTTTCTCATATGCGGCAATCTTGCTCTATTTATATTGTGGTTTCAAAATTATGTATTTCGATAGTCCAGTTGCTTAGTCAGATATCTCAAAAAAATCAAAATTTGGGTTGAGTTTGTAGTTACATGTAAAAGTGCACACTCTATCTGGTTCAATATTCAGATTACTCGTAAACAATTATAATGCAAAAAAGCTGGCAGTGAATTAAAATAAATGTTGGTGTTTTCTTGGTCACCAATGGGATATTTTAAAATGTCATACTAATGTACCGGACCGTTATGCCTCCCGGTATTATTAATATGTAAAACACAGACCTGTGTAAACAAAAGTTTATTCACGGTAAGCATTCATATGTTAATCTCAATTGTAGATCAATCGACTGGACGATCGATGTCTCTATTGAAACAATTTCATCCTTAGAGCCATTAACCAGCCAGCGGCCGAGAATTCATATTTCGTCGTAAGATTTTCTTACGGCTTCTTGGGGCGGTTCCAATGAGAAAGCTTAATTATTCCCCTTGGCAGCTTTTTAAAATAATTACTCAATATCGATTTTCTTTCATTCAAAATTAATACATTTTACTACATTCGAAAATGCTGAAAGGCATGATGATAAAACTATTAAAATTATGTACTTTTGGTAATGATACATAATATGTCTAAGCTAAATAAGAATGTAAAAAAAGTCTTTAATATATTAGTTTGTATCTAAGGCCGTAAATAAATAGACAAACTAAAGTATTTTTGTCACAAACACGTGTGAGGATTTTTAAATGATTTTATTTAAACTAAAATTATAATTCTCAAACATAGCTTTCCCAGATAATTAATTGATTTATTTTATTGCATGAATATATTATTTGAAATGTGTGTTGTATAATACAAAATTTTGTTTGAAAATTTAAGAAATCTGCAAACAACCTACGGTAAAACCTTATTGTATTAAAAATAAACATATTTTCTCAAAATTTAAAACACAGCTTTACCAGATAAAATAACATTCTTTCGATATCAATTTATAATTTTTTGTTTAAAAGAGCCAATACGTCTAAAATTTTATTTCGAAATGACATATTTCCGGTTTTATCTGGTTATTCCCTCTTAAAGTATTTGGCATTTTTTACTTTTTAATAACTTTATGCACAAAATGAACACATTAAATATCAGTCTCTTTTTATCGGAATCCAATTTAGCTCCTCTCTCATTTGATTAATCCTTCCATACTTGCCTTTACCAGTATAATCTAATAGCTCTGTTCTGTATAAAGCCGTACTAAACCGATTCCCGTTGCATTTTTATAGACTTGGTTTCTTTTCATTAGGTTCGTTTCAGTTTGTTTGGGTGATTTTTCCCATTCTCCATTGAAACCGTTTCCACCCTATTAGAACTGAATTTGCTAACTTCAACGTCGTTTGCTACTGTCGTTATCGTTATTGTTACCGTCAGTGTTATTGCTAGCGTTATGGGTTTTGGAATGGTAGTCTGACGAAACGTGCAGTACTTTAAAACTATTCCTGATGATGTTCTGATAAAAACAGATGAAAATTTACGCTTTAAAATGCACACTAAAGTTAAATGAAACCGTAGGTAACTTAAATATTGTATTTAAGTAACATTTTTATAATATTCATCGCAGTCTAATTCATATATGAATCCATTGACACAATTACGAGAACATTTAGGTATGTGAAAACAGAAACAGAGTGTTAAATAGTACCATGACATGCTCTGCCCTGCTGTTGTTTGGATTTCGGATGAAACGAAAATGACAATTACTGCACCTGCGACGCATGAACTGTGCTCATTGGCCGCTTTGATTATGATGTCACTTTTAAAGGCTCCTGTTGGTTGAGATATGAAACGTAAATTACGCTAGGTCTGCGCTCATTAGTCGCTTTGATTATGACCTCACTTTTCAAGTAATGATTGAGATTGTTTTGATAAAGTTTCGCTTCTACCGCGTGTAAACTACACTCATTTTTTTTAAAATTAGCTCCACACAAGGTGCCCCGAGGAAAAAGTTCCCGAGTAAGTTAAAATTGAGTTCAATAGTAAATTGGTATGGATATCAAATGAATTTATTTAACAAGCCTTTTTTGTACCTTATGCTGTTATATATATGTAGACAAGTAGTTTTTCCTTGATGCATTCGGATGAATACATGTTTTATACTTTTGTTATTCAACGGTACATCTTCTCTGCACAACCCTTCGGTGACATTAAATTATATTTTGTGTAAGCAGGTACACCGCCTAAACCGACTGCATATGGTATATAAGTATGTCGGGGGACCATCTGTCGGGGGATCAACATTAAGGGTATCTTGAGAGATTTCTTGTAGATTATTTTCAACGAAACTCTAAGTTTTTGTATTAACTGCGACTTTTTAAAAATACTAATTTCGGTAGAGTTTTTAATTAATTTGACTTTACTATTTAGTAATTTTCAAAACTGAAACCGATTGTATCAGGAATTCAGACTATCCGTGATTTTTCACGGGTTTGCTCTAGTATATTGTAAGAAAGGTTTGCACCAAAACTAAGAATGCACCAAAATAGCGTAAAACAAAAAAAAACTATCTGAGAAAATCATAATCAGAGCATAATGCGCGATGGTTCCTCCAACTTTCCAATATACAAATAAATGCCGGGTTATTAGTAACACGGTTACTTTAATAAATAAATTATGTCAACAGAAACCAAATGCTCCAGTCTGGTGCAAAGCTACTCCATCATCAATCAGCTCAAGCGTTTGGGAGAAAACGACGGCGAGAGTCCACTGGACGTGCTGTACGGCATGAAGGTCCTGTCTATCTGCTTCATCATCACAGACCATCGCCTGGGCACCACGCTGGGGGGACCCATCTCCAACATGGAGAAAATTGAGAAGGTAAGACGACCATAATCAAGATGATGCAATCTATTAATTCTATTCATTCCCCGGTGGGATTGATGAGGTCTACGGACTCAAAAATCTAGATGTTCCCCTAACCCCCCTAGACCTCGACAATATTTGGTTAGAGGGTCAAAATATTTACAATAAAGCCAAATAATTGAAATATTATTTCTGAATTTTATTTATTTTTTATTTTTTTATTTAAGCGACTATATAAAATAATTGTATAAAAAAAAAACTGTTTTTGAAAGATGATAAAACGCTTTCAAATTACATAAATAGAAAAAAACATAATAAAATTTTGCATGCAATAATAATTTATTTTTTTTAAATAGCTCACCTTTACGTTTTTCTTAACTAAAATTACAATAAAGAAAAAACATAAAAAACACATAAGTATTTTATGAGCATATAATGCTTCTTTTAGTTTAGTAATGTCTAGTGAGCAAATAAACCCTCTTTTAAAATGTCTTTCTATCTCCCCCCCCGCCTCCCTCCCTTTTCTTTTTTTCTATTATTATTAGTTGTTCATTAACTAATTAAGTTTTAAAACCCGTTTTTACATATGTCAGGCGTAATTACCAAATGACATTCTATGACATACGTAATAGGTACATAACCATGTAAAACTTGAACGTCTTATAACTTGTATTACAATATACTGTGTTTGTCATTAATAAACACATGAACAAAAAATGAGGCAAATGTATTATTAACGTTATTGTCACCTCATTTTTCTGTCGTTCCATGTAAAAATAATTAATAAAAATTACTAAAGTTTCACAAATTTATTTCATATTGCAATTTGAAATTTTGGTTTCATAAATGTCTACATTTTACTTCTTTTATGGTTTATTTTTATATTTAAATATAAAGCGTGGTGTTTTCTCTTTCCAACACCATTTATATAACATTTATCACTTTGACAGTAAAGGAGACACAACGATTTCTATAACAACTAGTAGTAACTATAAGACAAGTTCCTCCCCACCATAAGACAATAATCGGTGGAGATGTGCACGTAACGTAAACGTATGAAATAATTATTATAGTTAGTATAATAAAAAGTTGAGAGCTTAATCGGGAATAGAGCAAAATTGTTATGATCACTAAATTCCACGAATTTTATCCTAAAGAATTCGCTGGAAATCAGTTTTACGAATTTTCATCTCGGGAATATGAATGTCGCGAACTCTTTGTTCTATTTGGCAGATCTGTATAAAAATGCATATATTATAATCATGATATTACAAGTACCATTTTTTTTATTAAATACTAATGAGTTCCCGGCATGCGTTGCAATGTTACTTAATAAAGAAATTGTTTCTCCCTGTGTGCCCTATCCCATTCGTCCCCTTTCCATCTTTTACATACGTTCATTTTTCATATATTACAAACATTCATTTTTGTAAATTATAATAACAATCAATCGAATTTGTTACTTAAAATATGTACCTATTTAAACCTATAATTCTTAAAAAAGTATTCGATTTAGTTAATACCGTAGGTGAGAATTTCAATTAAATTGATAAATTTGAGTTAATTTTTATTCCAAAATAGAATTTTGATTGAACAATCGATGGAAAATGTCATTCTCAAAATGTGACAGTTTTGTAAGAGTTTTTGTAATGATTAAAAAAAATTCAGGTGTATTAACATGTGGTGTAAAAATCCAGAAATCTTCGCGAGGGTGGAAAGAAGATATTTTAAAAGTTTAAAACATATAGCAATACATAAACAAAAAAAAAATAAACAAACAAGCACACATGCGTTCATTTTTATATATATATAATAACATAGATAAATAATATTTTAACGGATTTACTCGAATCACAGAATATTGTAAAATGTCACGAGATCTCGCGAGATCGAGATCCCGCGAGATCGGGATTGCATTCCCTAATCACTGGGTAGGAGGTTCAAACCTCAGTAAAAAAATTGTATGAGTTTTTAGTTTTAAAAGAAATTTGAAAATAGATGTATTATAGTAAAAGAGATTTTTTGTTACAGGTTGATTTTTTTTTCGAAATTTGAATAAAATCCTTATTAGATAAATCATCTTCGTATTTTCTTGCTTCAGATATACCGCTCTTTCGAGTTTGCTTTCGTGTCCCACGGGGATCTCCTTGTGGACACCTTCCTGGTAATCAGTGGCCTCCTGGCCATCCACGGACTGCAGAGGAAGTACAGCAACAGACCCATCAATGCCCCCATATTCATCCTCATGAGGTTCTTGAGGTAAGTGAGCTTTTCTCTGATAAGAGTTGTTACTTGACTACAATTGTATCACAAAATGGAAAGCTTAACTACGTTGGTTGCATTATATACGTAAAATTAAACCTAGTTTTAGCAACTGTCTCTCAGTTCATTTAATGAAAACGGCTGTGTATTTATTCTTCATTGGACTGTTTATCCCTTTATTACAATGGGCAGACATCGAAAATATCAATTTTCCTCGAATTCTGCTGAGTTACCGCGTATCAAGTTTTAACCAATTAAAATAAACCAACAAAATAATAATATTTTTTCCAATCTAAGAAATGAAACTCATACTGTAAGAAATTACAGATTTATTGAATCTACGGATTGTATGCACAATGTTAGATTAAATGAAATTGATTGACTAAGCCTCTATTAATATTTTAAATATCTCAGAGGTTGTTGAAAGCTAGAAGAAAACTTTCAACAGTCCAATTAAAGTGTCACATGTTAAAACAAAAACAAAATCTAATGATAATAAGATAACTAATATTTTAAGGGCGCCAGATCGTTTTAACACTACGAACAACTAGTAGAGTTATAATTTAAAAGGTAAACCAAAATGAAATCTTAAGTAAAGATGAGGTAGATAACAAATATTATAATCAATAATTATCAGCCTGAAACACTCATCTACATTGAAAAAATCTTCCGAGAAAAGATACTGGCCGCCAACGGGAATTGAACCCGTGATTATCTGATTGCCGGTCAGCAGCTCTGACCACTGAGCTATGGCGGCTTATCAAATACCCGCCAAATAATTCAATATATACTAGTGTTTCATTCGACAATTACTTATTATTACATTTTTCCAACTGAAAACAACCAACTTTATTATTGAATTATTTGGCGGGTATTTGATAAGCCGCCATAGCTCAGTGGTCAGAGCTGCTGACCGGCAATCAGATGGTCACGGGTTCAATTCCCGTTGGCGGCCAGTATCTTTTCTCGGAAGATTTTTTCAATGTAGATGAGTGTTTCAGGCTGATAATTATTGATTATAATATTTGTTATCTACCCTTTGTGCTATGCATAAAAATCTTGTTTAAACGTTAGTTTATCAATTAAAAAATAATAATTAAAGATGAGGTGTTACAATTTCGAAGATTCACTTATGTTTGGTATTAATCTTATATCGTGGGCATAAATATACCAAACCACCCATATCGTGAGTAAGCGTCCATCAGTCCTTATCCAGTCTGCCAAAATCCGCCAGGGATGTCACGCCCCTGAACGCTATTCTTGTAAGGTAATTTGGAATCGGGGTAAGTAGTTCCATTTCACAGAAATCAACCGCCAAGTGTTGCTACTCATTTTTACAGAGAGTGATTTCAATATGAAACAAAAAGTCATTGTCTTGGTGTATGCATTACAAGTCGAGTTGTTGCACTACCTGCAAACCTGCCTATACTTATGCGTCATTAAATATATTTGCAGATTGGTGCCAGGCTATGCAGTGACCCTGATGTTCTCTGCCTTTATACTACCTCTAACTGGATCGGGTCCTCTGTGGGGAAAGGTAGAGTTCGACGCCGCTAACTGCCGGACCTACTGGTGGACCAACCTGCTCATGCTCAATAACTACGTGCACGTTGATGATATGGTAAGTATAGTGCTGTGAAAAGGCATTTAGTTTATTACATTTGTTTTTATTGATATCAAAAGATGTCGTTAGACTCAGAGCTTCTCTCAGGTTCCGACAGATGCTGCCCGGGGTGCCCGGCCAGATACATATCGTAGCCAATTTAGATCGGTCGTGTGACCAGAAGTATAAATATTGTAAACACGTAAACTCAATAATAAACCTAATTGTGACAAGAACCTTATTATTCCCTACACAACAGATATTATTTGCCTGTGAATAACGAAAACATTAGAGTAAAGTAATGCTTGAAAAATTTTGTCTAACCTATTCCAGATTATTTTTTTCATATATCTGCCTTTCAAAAGGGTGTTTTGGCCATGGTTTCAATATGCGGAGAAAGTTCCCTTATGGTACTTGAAAATTTTGCGCATTCCGGTGCAATAAACCCACTGTTTAGATTTTGAATATAATTGCTTGAGTGTCATAAAATGTTATAAAGTTCCTCTTTGATGATGAATACCTAAAGATTACGGTCTCTTTCGACGAGTGGTTGCATCATCAAACTACAGGCCATTGTTTGGGCTGCAACAAACTCAACTGATCAATATTTAAGGGTGTAAAATTGATGATCCGATGATTCTATGGTCAGTATTCTACAAAAATTCCTTTGATGGCTAAAATAATGCTGAAGAATTGGCATAAGTTTGTTTGAGTTTGATAAGTTTTTCTACAATTTGGGAGGCGAATATGAGTACCACCGCCCCGGAAAGTATGGATAAACAACACCTCTGCCATAGGTCACCCCAAGAGTTTCTCTACATTTGGTGACTTAGCAGGGATGCACGGGTTCACGGGGTGAGGTTTGTCTGGGTTTTGGCGAAGAATGCATCTGCCCACCTGTTGCGAAGCTTTTTGACTTTTCCCGCCGGACTCTTAATCCATCACCTTGCACCGCAATTGGAGGGATGGATTCATAAGTCTGTCACTCCTGGACATTGACCCCCATATTCCTACCCACTCCTTATACCTTTTCCTTCTCGAAACTTCTTCTTCTTCATTCCCTTAAAAAGAACCTCCACAAAGCATCGCCTAAGATGACATAGGACCTAGGGGAAATTATTCCCCAGGGCCTACTGTGGGGAGCTAATGTAAAGAAAATATGTTTTTTTATTATTCTTCTTCTTGACGACCCTTATAGCATCCAGTTTTGGACAGAGGATCCATAATTTTTTCCAGTTTCATCAATTCTTGGTAGCTCCCACCCTTCCAAAACTTGCAGTAGGTAGTTTTTTTTTAAATCGTCAGCCCCGTTTTATTTATGAGCGACCTCAGCTTCTCTTTACAAACCAATGACGCCATCGAATGATACTGTGGTTCCTACAGTAATCTGTAAGTTGTATCCATGTCCAGCATAGTTGGTGATTTTGATGGTGATATGGGCCATCTTATAATTGCTTCTTGTCGAATCGTTCGTCTTTTCTAAATACCATATTTCTTTCTATTAAGTACTTTGAACTATAACTTTTTCTTCTTTTTCCAGTGCATGTTCCACTCCTGGTACATCCCAGTCGACTTCCAACTCACGGTTGTTTTCCTGCTGGTCTGGGCGGCGTTGACGTCAGGCACGGGCGTGTATAGACGTGTGTGTGCGCAGAAGTACGTGGCGCCATCTTTGGCCGTCCTTATGCTTGCGGTCTCGGTGCTCGTGCCAGGCCTGATCACCTACATCAAGAAGTTACCCGCTATGCTAATGTTTTACGATGAGTAAGTTATATTTTATTTTAATTCGCTTTTTTTCAATTTGGGAGGCGGTTATAGGTACCGCTGACCTGGGAGACATTTATTCGATTACCAATATCTCTGCCATAGGTCACCCCGAGTGTGAAATAGCAGGGGTGCTCGGGTTCATCAGTTGAGGTGTGTCTAGGTCTTGGCAGCGGGTGCTTTTAACCACCTACTGCGTGGTGGGCCGGAAAGGGTGAAACTGGTTGAGGGAGACATTTTGATTTCTCCAGCCGGATTCTCTCGACCCTCATACCATTTTCCTTCCCAGAACTTCCTTTCCCTAAAAATATCCTCCACACAGCATAAGATAACATAACCCCTCAGGTAAATTGTTTTCCTCTGGGCCTCCTGTGTGCAGCTATTCTAAAAAATAACTTGTATAAATATGTTGGCCATCTCATTGATTTGTCAGGTTAAACGTTGACTTTTGTTTAAATTTCGATCCACTCTCAAGTATAAGGGTCACGTTATAATGCTGAATTTATTATATCTTATTATACATAATATCTATCACCTAACTGATAAAAATTATATTGAACTCTGAAATTCCCCGAGAATCAGCAGCGATAACAGGGACCATTTTTAAACGACTTCGAAAAGGAGGAGCTATCTCAGAACTTTCGATTGGGTGAACCGATATTCATGATTCTTTTTTTATTAGAAAGCTGGTGCTTCCCGTGTGGTCCCATTTTAATTTGGTCCAGTTCTGATTACGGAATCCATGATAAAATCATATATGTCTTAAATTTGCAATAAGTATGTGCGCGACAAATGGACGAATAACTCAATATTACGCCAACAGATTTCGATGATTCTTTTTTTAAAGTAAAACTTCTTTACGCATGCTCGGCACTAAAAATCAAAAAATAAACAAAAAATTTAACAAAACAAAAAACGATTTCAAAAAATGCACTAAAAAGTAAAAAAATAGTTTCGTACGATTTTTTATTTTTGGAGTCAGTGTCAGCCAAGATCTCCACATCTCACCTATAACTACCTATGTATGTAGTTACCTTGGCTGACACCGACTCCAAAAATAACAATCCTACGAAATTATTTTTTTTCTTTTTAGTGCATTTTTAAAGTCGTTTTTTGTTTTGTTAAATTTTTTGTTTACATATGTAAAAATAGTAAAAATGGGGCTGGTCGTCGATTTCATGGCCCTCAAAAGCACATAATTGAAATACTCGTGGATATATACAAATGGAGATTGAAATACTCCATCCTTGCTAATATTTAGTATTCCTGGTAGTTTATACTGAAATTTTAAATTTTGCTTATGGGAGTATTTTGCGCCTCTAAAGCATTGAAAATATTCGTTTCATTTTTCAATGAATTATGGAATACTTTTAGCAATTAAGTACCTTATGAGGTGATCGACTTACTGCAAACATGATCGGCTTGGATTTAGCGTTTGCTTCAGCTCTCATGTTGTTATTTTCAAGTTTGTCTTGTAAATTTCAATGACTAGTTATTTACCTCCAAAAGGTCCACAAAAAGCAAGATGAGCGGCTCCCGATTAGCAAGTAAGTTAATAAACATTTAAACATTGATGGAAAGGATCAAATACACTATTTTAGTCAGAATCGTTTTTATATACTTTATTTAGCCCCTTTATTTGATTTGTCCTTAATTATTTATTTACTCGTCGGGAGCGTTACGTAGCCGGTTTATATAGTGAAAGAAATTATTCGAAGAAACTTTGCGCATGAATTCATTTTATTACAAATTCCAAATTCCTCAAATATGTACACTAGGGTAGGCGTTGGATTAAAACGTTATTATTTTGCAGGCAGAAATAGTGTGAAAACCACTTGTGGTGTTTGCCTAGTATTATGCCGTGAACATTCTGCGGGTTACCTGAAATTTTCACCTATCCCTAATTATGGGGAGGAGGAGGATTTGTTAGGAACGATCATAAACAAAATTGTTTTTATACAAAATTACGATACCCACAAAAGCACTTCATTAATTGTTTTTTTTTTTTTTTTTTTTAATTGGTTAACTAATATTAATTTTGATATTTTTTTATAATAGAAAATCTTTATTCTGTTTTATAATCTAATTTAAATACATTCTTTCTACAATGAAGGTATATATTTTTTTATGAATTTTTAGGAAGAATCACGCTTAATATAAATATTTTTTAGGAAAATAACTTGAATAATAACCTGAATTACTATAAAATACAACTATTTTCATTCGGGCGATTGAAAAATTGCATTCAAAATTTCAATACAAAATGTGAACTAAAATAATGGGACACAAATTAAGCACGGAAAAAAATGGCTGTCATTTAAAGTCATCCCATACGATAAAAGCAAATTTTCATTTGACGTAATTAAAATTTTAAATGCAGTATTTTCCATCGCGCCGAAAGCAAATAGTTTTTTATAGTAATTAAGGTGAATCAAAAGTTTTTTTTTAAATACTCGTATTAAGCGTGTCCAGTGATCCCGTATTAAGTGTATCCAGTAATCCCGCATTAAGCGTATCCAGAAATTCCGTATTAAGCGTGTTCAGTAATTCCAGTAATTCCTTACTGAGCATATCGACTAATCCCGTATTAAGAGAGTATAACCAGAGAAAACCGGAAATATGTTACTTTTAAAACAAATTTTAGACGTATTGACTCTTTTCCACAAAAAAATATAAATTGATTTCGAAAGATTATTCTTTTATCAAGTAAACGCATGTTTTAAATTTCGAGAAAAAATGTTTATTTTTAGTATAAAAAGGTTATTCCATAGGTCGTTGGCAGATTTGTTAAATTTTAAAAATGAAAAATCTCATATCATATAATCATACATTATTATAAATCAATACGTTACCTAGTAAACGCATGTTTTGAAATTTTAAGTTTAGTTCAAATAAAATCATTTAAAAAAAATATCCTAACACTATTTATGACGAGAATTTCTCTATTTTGTCTATCTATTTACGGCCTTACAATTAATATATTTCAGATTTTTTCGGTACATTAATTTTGCTCAGATATTATTGAAAAATTATAAATCCTTACGATAAAAAAATAATTACAAAGAGTACATAATTTTAATAGTTTTATCGTTACGCCTTTCAGCATTTTTGAGTGTAGGTATAAATTAAAGCAATTTTGGAATGAAATAAAATCGATATTGAGTAATAATTTTAAAAAGCTGGTATGGAGAATAATTAATCTTTCTCATTTGAACCGCCCTGTATGATCGTAAGAAAATCTTTCGACGAAATGTGAATTTTCTGCCGCTGGCTAGTTAATGGCCCTTAAGTGTATCCAATAATCCCATATTAAGCGTGTCCAATAATCCCGTGTTGATCGTGTTCAATAATACCTTACTGAGCATATCCACTAATCACGTATTAAGCGTAACCAGTAATCCCATATTAAGGATATCCGGTAATTCCGTATTAAGCGTGTCCAGTAATCCACATTTCTTTAACATAAGGTATATTCATTTCATTGCTTACTATTTTATGACTAAATTTTTTTGGAGATTTTACAATAACTAAAAATTTTGACAAGTCGTTTGTCTTACTTCCTCCATTAAATTCATAAAAATGGTCAATTTGTCTAAATAATTTGTCTGAATAAGTTTGGTGAAAATATCCCATAAATCAGCTTTGCTATTCATCCCGCATCAGTTGGCACAAAGCCATTCGGTAACAAAATTTGCATGTGTAAGCCAGATTTCTATGGGGTAGTTATGGGAAAAAGATTAACGGAATATAATATTTCAATATGACGCTGATATGACACTTTTATAACATCTAACAAAGGAAAATTAATTCGCACACTTTTTACAACTCCGTAGATTCTACAGAAAGTCTTACGTGTTGTTTGTTGAAAAGATAAATCATGAAGATATAAGATGACAAATACTACTCTATCAACACTAAACATCCCAAGACAGTTTCTAAATTTCATTTCAGAAGAAAAAAAACAGAGAACGGCAAACATTCCCGGAGTACAAATAACCTGATAAAATTTAATACCCTGTATTCCGAATTTCCATCACCAAAATCTGAATACTTTTATTTTAATCCCTTTAAATTTCGCCGCCCCCTCGTTTGGGTACTTCAACTACAGATTTTCAAGCGCAGGGGGAGGGGCGAGGGGGGGGAGGGGGGGGGGGGGTTACATGTGACGAGTATTCTTCCATTAAAATTATTATATTTTTACAATTCACTCATTTACATTTACACTCCACACAGGAGGCCCTGAGGAAAAAAATCCCTCACGGCTTACGTCATCTTTGAAGATGCTACGTGAAGGGTCGTTTTGAGGAGAGAAAGGAGTGAACATGGGTCTTGAAGAGATCCATGTTGTAGGAGGAAGGTACACATTTATAACTGCTCTCAGAATTCGAGAATTGTATCCATGTAATAAGATTTCGCATCTCAAATTTTTGCACTCTGCTTAGAACACAAGGCAGGTTTTGACTTAATATTGGTTCCGCATAAGAGTCCCAAAATAACAGTTACACACTGAACAGTCAATTTCTCAGAATTTTGCAGCATTTGTAATGCAACTCAAATGTAAAGCTAGGTTCACGATAAATCTGCAACTTGCGTGCTCCAAAAATTATAAAAAAACACCTCCAGTTCTATAGTTGTATTTGCTAGTGAAAAAATATATCATAGGACATCAAAATTATATCTATGTACTTTTTGTACTCCAAATATGCTCAGAAATCGCTGGTTAAAACCCTTCGGATGCGTGCTATTACGAGCTGCATATGATTCTTGCTGAATTCCCTGGCGTTCTCCGGGCTTTACGCAAAGTTTTTCGAAATTTGATGTTAGGTAATAGTAATTTTCCTCATATTTTGAGCGTCAAGTGTGAAAAATTTCATCAAGAAGTATCGTATTTGCGCTTTAAGGAGTGGAAAAAAGTGACGGGGAAGTTTTTAGAACTATCGTACAGACAGTGACCTTCCTCTTGCTTTAAATCCTCAATTAAAAAAAAAAAAAAAAAAAAAAAAATATATATATATATATATTTTAACTCCACACAGGAGGCCCTGAGGAAAATAATTTCTTTCAGGGCCTGAGTCATCTTTGAAGATGCTGTGTGGAGGGTCTTTTTGGGAAAAGGAAGGAGTGAACATGGGTCTTGAAGAGACTCATGTTGTAGGGGGGAGGAAACACAGAGGCCGGCAAATCGTTCCACAGCCCAGCTGTTGAACTCAAGAACGAGTCGTAAAAACGACTCTTTCTCATGTGACTAATGTCAACCGTGTACAAATGTTTAGCGCGTGTTCAGCTTGTTTCCCGACTATGCACCGGTGCCGAGGGCATCATTCAGTGTAATACCGGCAGAACAAGGACAGCATTTCCCCCTGACGCCTGTACTCTAAAGATTGCAATCCGTAGGTATGTTAAGATGGGAGAATCCAGAATCAAACGGACCGCCCGTTTCTGCACAGAGTCAAGGGTTTTTTTTAAGGTATTTTGGAGCTCCAGACCAGGGGTAGCAATATTTGTGTTTGTCCATCAACCTCGGAATAAAAAAGTATATTTGTATTAAAAAAATCAAAGTCATCCCCTCCCTTTACCTAATACACAGTCACACAGTGTACGGTTACACAGATCTTATCAGAAGCATTTATTATAATATATGTATATTTAAAAAAGCGATGCTTTTGTTGTTCTGAGAACCAGAATTGCTTACAAAATTATATAAAAATGTTGTTGTGAAAAGCTCACTAAAATAGAATATTTTTTCCTCTTCCATAACCAAGGCACTTATATGCTTTGCCTCGAATTTCATCAAACGAATGTTGTAAGTTTTTTTTGAAAGAAAATCTTATCTCAAGCAAAACTAAGCTTTTCCAGTACAATTATTCTAATAAATTCGTGTTTTATGTAAGCTTAAGCTTGTAGTGAAGCTTCAATATATATAAAGTGAAAGGAAAAATATGCTCCAATAAATAAATATATTTCTTTAGCAAGAATTAACCCCTTAAGCCCTGGAATTACATTACTAGATACAAATATCATTTTAAATTCAAGCCAATGAAGGCCAGATCTGACTGGGGCGTCCATATATTATAAAATCATGTTTAGCTTTTTTATATGTAACGCGGAAATATGTGATTTGTTTGTCGTTGGAAAGAGAAATAATTATTCTTCACAGTTTGTCTCAAATATTTAAACTTGATTCCATGGATAAAATCCAAAAAAATATCGAAATGTAAGCATATAGTTTTTTGTTAACATTTTCATGTTGGATCTGAAATTTTTATTATTTAAAAATGTCAAAGTTTATTTCGAAAACTTGTTTTTCTAATATAATTTTGGATAGTTTCTAATATGGTATTTTTTTACAAAAACTTTAAATTAAGAAATATAAAACACATTTAAAATACCCCGGAAGTATTCTGAAAAAATCATGAATTTGATCACGTGACTTATGATAAAAATATGGTAATTTTTCGAAATCACTGGACTGTCAATCAAATCACTGCTTAAAACGAATACTTTTTATAAAAAAAATCTTCATCAAAAAGATTCATCATAATTACTATAAAAGACAACTTATCGCATTTGGGGCGATGGAAAATACTGCTTTCAAAATTTGACCGCGCTAATTCGCGGCCATTTACAATCATTTCTGTCATTTTGTAACGTTAGTATTCCCGTAACTTTACGAAAGTGCCTTAAAGCCTTGTTTAGTTTTTGGTCAAGAGAACATGGAGGCGTTTAGAGGCCCCCCAGGACCAGAGGCCCGTGTGAACTGAATAAAAAGCTTGTAAAATTTATTTATTTATATAATACATGTTACATATATTTGACATTTCATAGATAAGATTTATTTAATGACCACCATACTAGGCGAATGCCTGTTTCATTGTGATTAATTAAGGATAGTAACTTTGAGTGTAGTCTAGTGTAAACACATGGTTAAATTGGTAAAGTTATAATAAAAAATTGAAAAGAGAAAAAGAAGTGCGTAAAACAAACGTGTAAATAAAATAAACCTGTAAACATATGGTACTAGTATGTAATGATGTTGAAAATTTATATCTCTATCTGAGTATATGAAACAAGTTGTAAACACTGTCATAGTCACTCATCAGAAGGTCAGTAAGCGCCTTTCTGAAAGTGAGATATTTGGCATTAGACTTTATTTCAATTGATAAGTTATTAAAAATTTTAGGTGCAAGAAAGTTAAACTGGGATTGTGCCAATGAAATTTTTGTTGTTGGAATAATATAATTCGATTGGTTTGAATATCTTGTATTTTGAATTTATAATATATTTTTTTGTAAATTTGAATTTAAAATAAGAGGTAATATTTTTTACATATATGGATTTTATATTAAGAACTTTGAAGTCTTTAAAAAGGTCTTTCGTGAGGTGTATATAATGTACTTTATAAATAGTACGTATTATCAATTTTTGAGCTTTTATTAATGGATCTAATACAGTTTTAAAGCATCCTCCCCAGACAATTATACCGTACGATAAAATTGATTGACACAGGGAAAAATATACTGTTCTCAGTGTATCTTTTTTACTATATTGCGCAATGATCTAAAGATATACGCCAGTTTCCGTATACGGCTTGTGGCATTAATAACATGATCTTCCCATCGAAGTTTATTATCAATTATTACGCCTAAAAATCTAATGGAATCTACTCTTTCCAATGGATTGCATAGACAGCTGGTTATATCACTACAAGAATGTATTTTTAGTACATGATTACTTGAGGGTTGACTTGGATTGTTTGTACTGAATGTTAGGTATTTTGTTTTAGTTATATTAAGCGTTAGTAAATTATCATCCAGCCATTGTTTAACATTTTGCAAAATTAGTTCCGCTTTATGAAAAGTTTCTACCCATGTTTTACTTTTTAGTACCAGGGCAGTATCATCGGCAAAAGTGATTATGTTGCCATCAATTTCTAATCTACATAAATCATTAATGTATATGAGAAAAAGTATTGGAGCGAGTACACTGCCCTGTGGTACGCCAAAATTGATTCTGATAGGTTGAGACGATTTGTGTGATGGTAACTTAATAAATTGCTTTCTGTCTGTTAGGTAAGATTTGAACCATTCAAATGCCTTATTCTTTATTCCGATTTTCTGTAGCTTAGCTAGGAGGATTGGACGAGAGACTGTGTCAAATGCCTTAGCTAAGTCCAGAAATATTGCCAGACATTTATCACCTTTGTCTAGGGCTTCTGTTATGTGTGATGTTAATTCTAGAATAGCTGAATTTGTGCTTAGCCCTTCTCTGAACCCGTGCTGGTTTGGCGAGAGAATATTGTATTTTGTAAGCTAGTCGGTAAGTCTTTTTTTATACGATTTTTTCTATAATTTTGGAAAGTGATGATAAAATGGAGATATGTCTATAGTTTGATATATCAGTAGGAGTTCCAGACTTAAAAATTGGTTGAACCAAAGTAAGTTTGAGTTTGTTTGGAAATATACCTTTGTCGAGACTGAGGTTAATGATATGTACTAGTGGTTGATTTATAAAAGGTTCAATAATGGTTTTGAGTATGTTTGAGGATATTTTATCATGATTACATGATTGAGAGGGCTTTAATTGTTTAATTAAAGCAATATTTAATTTAATTCTTTAATTATAACATATTCTTGAACTAGAGAGGGGGCTCATTCGGCTTTGCCGCCCCGAGCCTCTGACGGGCTTAGTCCGCCACTGGTATTAGGTAAGCACTAGTTTGACGAAGTTATGAGAATAAAATAAAATTTAAAAAAGGCTTTTTGGCAGAACAAAGGTAATAGAATGATTACACACCGGTCAGTGGCTGAGAAGGCATCGCGTTTGGGTCCCATCCAGGCATCGCGTCTTCGATTTTTCGGCTGGCTGAGTCCTCCATCACGATACAAGCAATATTTTCAGTTTAGTGTGGTGGTTGTAGGTGATTTTCAAACATCGTTGGATTATTCGTAACCCGGGAATATTTGTCTTTATTTAAATTAAAAAAAAAAAACCGTACCTGTTAGACAGACCCTGTTTACCATTCAACCATTCTTAAACTGGGATGTATGTCTAAAGAACCACTGAAAAATAATTATTTTGTGTTTTTATAATTGCGCGTCATTTCATGTATCCGTACAAAGTCGGCTACGAACCAGCACCTAGCCCTTCGTATAGTATCGGGAATACGAACGTAACAAAATGACAAAAAATATTATAAATAGCCGCGAATAGATACGGTCAAATTTAGAACGCAGTATTTTTCATCGTCTCAAATGCAAAAAGTTGTCTTTTATTGCAATTAAGATGAATCTAAAGATTTTTTCTAAAAAATATTCGCATTAAGCGTGTCCAGTGATTTAGAAAATTTATCAAAAATATTTTAAAGGCTAAAAATATTTTAAACGGTTAAATAATATGTTTTAATAATAATATAATTAAAACTATGGAAATTTATAATATTTTTTTATCATTTAGAAAATACACAACACATTTTGAGTTTTTTACTTCCGCGCTTTATATAGAACTCGTTTAAAAAGATACGGGGGTTAATACTACTTTTCACCATAATAAAGCCTTACAATTCGTATGTAGGTAATTTTATTATTCGATGTTATTTTTAAACAGAATTACTTTCAATTCAATAATACAATATTAATACAAAAAGAGGGCTTAGCGATGGGTACGAGCCCTTTGATTGCAGATATTTTTGTTAACAAAACAGAGAATAAGATTTTTAATAGCGCTTTTACTTAAAAACGTATATTGCTGGAAAAGATATGTCGATGATATAATATGTATTTGGTTAGGTACAGAAAGGACACTTAACGTGTTCTTAAACTTTTTAAATAAATTTCATAAAAACATTCAATTCACACTAGAAATAGGTAAAGAGAAGAGTTTAAATTTCTTAGATTAAAATTTAACACTAATAGGTAATAAAATAGATTTAAATATTTTCCGTAAAGATACGTACACTGATACTGTTATTCATAATTCATCAAATAATCTTTTCACTCAGAAACTCGCGGCCTTTCACTCTATGGTTAATAGATTAATTACGATTCCTTTGTCCGTTCCTAATTTTACCTTGGAATTAAATCTCATTAAACAAATAGCAGTTAATAATGGTTATTCTACTAAACTAATAGATCAAATACTTAATAAAAAGAATAAACAGAAATTCTTAAAACTATATATCTACTCCTTTTCTAAACATAATAATAATCAATGGTGTAGAATTTTATTTGTTAATAACGATATGTCAAAAATAATTAGTAAAAATATTCCCAGTAATATACAACCAGCATTTTATACAAATAACAAATTTAAAAAAAAAATCATCCTTAACAAAAAAGACAGCGACATCAAAACAAAAACATCGGGCGTTTATAAACTCGATTGTAAAGATAGTAATAGCTTTTATATAGGTAGAACAAATATAAACTTTGATGTAAGGGTTAAAGAACATCTCAGGGCATTAAATGGCAACAGCAAGTCTGAGTTCGCAGATCATTTAATAAAAAATAATCATAAAACTGACAAAAACCATGGACTTAAAATATTACATACAGGCTATAAGGCATCACAAATAAATAATTTAGAGATTTTAGAAATTAGAAAAAATGTAAATAATAAAGCAGACATAATTAATAAGCAGCAAATTTTTATAAACCCTCTTTTGAACCTTTTCCCACTTAACCGGTCTTTCCCTGCTAATGGCTTTGAAATCCCTAACTGATAAACTTTCCCCAATCTTACCCCCTCCCCCTCACTTCTACCCTTTCCTCCCATATGTGATCTATATTTAATTTTTAAGTTTAGTATACGTTTGATCCTGATGAAGTGAACGAACATTTTTCACGAAACATATTGATTGTGTACAAATAAAAGTGATGTAAACAAAATTATTAGTCTTTTCATTAAAATTAATATCCTGTTGACAAACTGTTTTATTGCGTTATTGAAAACATATGTTTTATTGCGGTTTAACGGGATTGTACCTTGAAAACCAAACAATTTGTTTTTTTGTAGAAAAGAGTCCCATAGTCTAGAATTTGATTAAGAACTGACATTTCCGGCTGTCTGGTTATACCTTTTTAAGATCATATGTATATTCCACAAGGTAACTTTTAGTCCAAAGGAAGAACATCGTTTAGCAGTTAGCAGCTTAATAGTAATCCTGGGAGAATTAAACTTACCTTCAGTAAGTGGAGTTAGATCCAACACCTGTTACAAAGTTAAAACTTCACGTATTCTCGCGGATTAGACTTGATATACTTAATTAAGAATTGTTAAATTTTCATACGGGAGTTCGTAGAAATTCATAAAGTTTTCATTGCACAATTAAGGTACAGAGAGTTTTGAAGTGACTTTATCGTGAACCAACCAAAGATTCAAATGCACGACGTTAATTTATAACGATAGAAAGTTCAGTTAATGCCCTAGAGCTAGTTAGACTAGGAGACGAGGTAGGTAAACCCTACGTCATCGAGTACACGGATGAAACTACTTTTTAGTGATAATGGACACTTAGAAAACCTTAAAAAAGTTGGTCTGCCGGTGCGCCTCTTGGCAGGAGCCGCGCTGCCATGGAAATAGTCAGCGTTTTTTTTCGAAAAAATTACGTCATCGAGTACACGAACGGGAATGGTGTCATATGATAAAGGTCGATTAGAAAATGAGAAAAAAGCAGGGCTGCCAACCGGCAGCCTGGCAAGTTCGCAGGCAGCCGGCGTCAAAGTGGGGTAAAAAATAGTAATTTTTACGTCATCGAGTACACGAATGAAACTAATGAATAACTATAGTCCAGATCATTCCGTTTAAGAATTTCTTGGTCTGCCGACCAGCAGCCTGGCAAATTTTTGTGTACGATTTTTTAAAGTTTTTTTTTTTTTTTTTTAATTTTTCGTTTATCTTTATTATTATTTTTATTTCATTATATTTTTAAAAACTTTGAATGCCGTATTTTAAAAATATGAACGGTTATGATAAAAAAAAAATATTTGAGAGTTCCGAGTGTACCCATCCGTCAGGTGAGCCGTTCGACGCCAAACCACTTACGAAACCTGCCGCGGTGCCCCTCACCGCTGTCGCGTGTCAATATTATTGTAAAAATTTATAATATTAATAGTCCTTTTAAAATTGCCTAATAGTCCATAGTAGTTGGAAGTTCGAAAAACCAACGCACCATCGCTGTAAGAGCTGCGTTCGTCCGTAAAACGACGGAAATTTCTGAAACCCCGTTCGTTTCATATCGGTTTCGCTTGCCCTGCTGCACCGATTACATCGAATACAAGTTCGAAACTAATGAAAAACTGTAGTCTAGATTATCTCATTCATGACTTCTTTGGTCTGCCACCAGGATGCCAGGCAGTTTTTTGTGTACGATTTTTTTTAATTTAAATTTTTTTTTAAATTTTTAAATAAATTTTTCCAATTACTTTATTATTATTTTTATTTCAAAATGGTTTTAAAAACATAGAATGCAAAATTTTAAATAAAATAAGTGGTAATGATAAAAAAATAAATTTTTGGTATTCCGAGTGTACTCATCGGACGGGAGAGCCTTTCGACGCGAAACAACTTACTGGAAACCGGCCGCGGAGCCCTTCGCTGCCATCGCATGCCCATATTATTATACAAATTTATATAAATAATATTTTTTTTAAGATAACCTAATAGTCCATAGTGATTGGAAGTTCGAAAAACTACCGCACCGTCGGCGTAAGAGCTGCGTTCGTCCGGAAAACGACGGAAATTTCCGAGCCTCGTCCGTTTCATATCGGTTTCGCTTGCCCTGCTGCATCGATTACGTCGAATGCAAGATCAAAACTAACCAAAAGCTGTAGTATAGATCATCCCATTCATGACTTCTATAGTCTGCCGACTAGCAGCCTGGCAGTTTTTTGTGTACGATTTTTTTAAGTTCTAATTCATTTTTTAATTAAAAAAATATATTTTCAATATCTTTATTATTATTTTTATTTCAATATGGTTTTAAAAACTTAGAGAACCAGATTTTAAATAAAATAAGTGGTAATGATAAAAAAAATGTTGAGTCTTCCAAGCGTACCCATCGGACGGGAGAGCCTTTCGTTGCGAAACAATTTACTGGAAACTGGCCGCGGAGCCTTTCGCTGCCATCGCATGCCCATATCATTATACAAATTTATAATAATTATAGTATTTTTAAGATTACCAAATAGTCCATAATGGTTGGAAGTTTAAATAACCACTGCACCGTCACCGTAAGTGCTGCTTTTTGTGTACGATTTTTTTTAATTTAATTTTTTTTTTTAATTCTTAAATAAATTTTTCCAATATCTTTATTATTATTTTTATTTCAAAATGGTTTTAAAAACATAGAATGCAAAATTTTAAATAAAATAAGTGGTTATGATAAAAAAATAAATTTTGAGTGTTGCGAGTATAATCAATGCAGCAGGGCAAGCGAAACCGATGTGAAACGCACTGGGTTTTGAAATTTTCGTCGTTTTTCAGACGAACACAGCTCTTAGGGCGACGGTGTGATGGTTGTTCAAACTTTCAACCACTATGTTCTATTAGGTAATTTTAAAAAGACTATTATTATTGTAAATTTCTGTAATAATAAGGGCATGCGATGGCGGTGAAAAGCTCCGCGGCCAGTTTCCAGTAAGTTGTTTCGCGTCGAAAGGCGCTCCCGTCCGATGGGTACACTCGGAACACTCAAAAATTTTTTTTTTTATCATTGCCACTTATTTTATTTAAAATCTGGCATACTAAGTATTCAAAACCATATTGAAATAAAAAAAAAGTAATAAAGATATTTAAAATATTAAAAAAAAAAAAAAAAATTATAACTTCAAAAAATTGTACCACAAAAAACTGCCAGGCTGTTGGTCGGCAGACCAAAGAAGTCATGAATGGGATGATCTAGACTACAGTTTTTCGTTAGTTTTGATCTTGTACTCGAGTAATCGATGTAGCATGGCAAGCGAAACCGATATGAAACGGACAGGGCCCGGAAATTTCCGTCGTTTTCCGGACGAACGCAGCACTAACGGCGACGGTGTGGTAGTTGTTCGAACTTCCAAACACTATGTTCTATAAGGTAATTTTGAAAAGACTATTATTATTATAATTTTGTATAATAATATGGGCATGCGATAGCGGTGAAGGGCTCCGCGGCCAGTTTCCAGTAAGTTGTTTCGCGTCGAAAGGCTCTCCCGTCCGATGGGCACACTCGGAACACTCAAAATGTATTTTTTTATCATTACCACTTTTTTTTTTAATCTGGCGTTCTAAGTTTTTAAAACCATATTAAAATAAAAATAATAATAAAGATATTGAAAATAATAACAAAAAAAAAATAAAAATCGTACATAAAAAAACTACCAGTCTGCTGTCTAGCAGACCAAAGAAGTCATGAAAGAGATGATCTAGACTACAGTTTTTCGTTAGTTTTGATCTTATACTCGTGTAATCGATGTAGCAGGCCAAGCGAAACCGATATGAAACGGACGGGGCCCGGAAATTTCCTTCGTTTTCCGGACGAACGCAGCACTTACGGTGACGGTGCAGTGGTTATTTAAACTTCCAACCATTATGGACTATTTGGTAATCTTAAAAATACTATAATTATTATAAATTTGTATAATGATATGGGCATGCGATGGCAGCGAAAGGCTCCGCGGCCAGTTTCCAGTAAATTGTTTCGCAACGAAAGGCTCTCCCGTCCGATGGGTACGCTTGGAAGACTCAACATTTTTTTTATCATTACCACTTATTTTATTTAAAATCTGGTTCTCTAAGTTTTTAAAACCATATTGAAATAAAAATAATAATAAAGATATTGAAAATATATTTTTTTAATTAAAAAATGAATTAGAACTTAAAAAAATCGTACACAAAAAACTGCCAGGCTGCTAGTCGGCAGACTATAGAAGTCATGAATGGGATGATCTATACTACAGCTTTTGGTTAGTTTTGATCTTGCATTCGACGTAATCGATGCAGCAGGGCAAGCGAAACCGATATGAAACGGACGAGGCTCGGAAATTTCCGTCGTTTTCCGGACGAACGCAGCTCTTACGCCGACGGTGCGGTAGTTTTTCGAACTTCCAACCACTATGGACTATTAGGTTATCTTAAAAAAAATATTATTTATATAAATTTGTATAATAATATGGGCATGCGATGGCAGCGAAGGGCTCCGCGGCCGGTTTCCAGTAAGTTGTTTCGCGTCGAAAGGCTCTCCCGTCCGATGAGTACACTCGGAATACCAAAAATTTATTTTTTTATCATTACCACTTATTTTATTTAAAATTTTGCATTCTATGTTTTTAAAACCATTTTGAAATAAAAATAATAATAAAGTAATTGGAAAAATTTATTTAAAAATTTAAAAAAAAATTTAAATTAAAAAAAATCGTACACAAAAAACTGCCTGGCATCCTGGTGGCAGACCAAAGAAGTCATGAATGAGATAATCTAGACTACAGTTTTTCATTAGTTTCGAACTTGTATTCGATGTAATCGGTGCAGCAGGGCAAGCGAAACCGATATGAAACGAACGGGGTTTCAGAAATTTCCGTCGTTTTACGGACGAACGCAGCTCTTACAGCGATGGTGCGTTGGTTTTTCGAACTTCCAACTACTATGGACTATTAGGCAATTTTAAAAGGACTATTAATATTATAAATTTTTACAATAATATTGACACGCGACAGCGGTGAGGGGCACCGCGGCAGGTTTCGTAAGTGGTTTGGCGTCGAACGGCTCACCTGACGGATGGGTACACTCGGAACTCTCAAATATTTTTTTTTTATCATAACCGTTCATATTTTTAAAATACGGCATTCAAAGTTTTTAAAAATATAATGAAATAAAAATAATAATAAAGATAAACGAAAAATTAAAAAAAAAAAAAAAAAAACTTTAAAAAATCGTACACAAAAATTTGCCAGGCTGCTGGTCGGCAGACCAAGAAATTCTTAAACGGAATGATCTGGACTATAGTTATTCATTAGTTTCATTCGTGTACTCGATGACGTAAAAATTACTATTTTTTACCCCACTTTGACGCCGGCTGCCTGCGAACTTGCCAGGCTGCCGGTTGGCAGCCCTGCTTTTTTCTCATTTTCTAATCGACCTTTATCATATGACACCATTCCCGTTCGTGTACTCGATGACGTAATTTTTTCGAAAAAAAACGCTGACTATTTCCATGGCAGCGCGGCTCCTGCCAAGAGGCGCACCGGCAGACCAACTTTTTTAAGGTTTTCTAAGTGTCCATTATCACTAAAAAGTAGTTTCATCCGTGTACTCGATGACGTAGGGTTTACCTACCTCGTCTCCTAGTCTAAGTGGGGTCCATAGCAACCATCTTTTTTTAGGTATATTAAGAGAATACCGGGCGGCGTTTTGTCCACACATAAGTATTCCTTAATTTCCTCTCTGGATTTTGACATTACTGCAAATGTGTTTTAATATAATATATAGTTTTCCACCACCAGTGCAGTGGGTCGCTACGTTTTGCTTTTTTTGATAAGTTACTTCTTATAGGAGTTAGATCCCTTTAAAAATCGTTAAAATTGCATGGTTTGACCACCATCAACAGACGTTCAGTATACAAACTATACAATGTATTTTTAAAAAGGCAAAACGTACCATAATACATTGAATATTTTATTCGAATACAGTTAGTACAAAAAACGGTTTTGGATGAGAAAAATGGGGAATACAAAACCTCGATTTTGATGATTTTATTGTCCCTTTCGTAACAGTATTCGGGGGAGGGAGGGGGGGGGGGGGGAAGCGACAGTGATAGCAACAGTAAAATACCTACTATTCAAATTGTTTGTTTGCGCTCGTAAATACGCAATATGATTAGGAATTAATAGTTTTATTCAGATAAAAACTTAAGAGGATATAACCAGAGAAAGCCGGAAATTTATATTTTTGAATCAATTTTTAGACGTATTGACTCTTTTTCACAAAAAATTATAAATTGATTTCGAAAGATTGTTTTGTTTATCTAGTAAACGCATGTTTTAAATTTTCAGAACTAACTGTTTATTTTTAGTAATAATGTTAACCATACCATTTTTAAACGAAAAATCTTATTTCACAAAATATATTTCATATCATGTAATCATACATTATTGAAAATAAATACGTTATCTAGTAAACGCATGTTTAAAAATTTCAATTTTAGTTCAAATAAAATCAATAAAAATGTATCCGAACACTTATTTATGACGAAAATTCCCTATTTTCTCTATCTATTTACGGTCTTACAAATGAATATATTTCAAATTTTTTGCACATTTATTTTGCTTAGACATTATTTAAGAATTATAAATATTCAAAAAACATATAATTTTATTAGTTTTACCAACTCACCTTTCAGCATTTTTGGATGTAGGTATAAGTTAAAGCAAATTTGGAATGAAATAAAATCGATATTGAGTTATAATTTTAAAAAGCTGCTATGGAGAATAATTAATCTTTCTCATTGGAACCGCCCTGTACGATCGTTAGAACATATTTCGACTAAATGTGGATTTTCGGCCGCTCACTGGTTAAAGGCCCTTTATGCTTCTAAGAAAAGCATGCAAATACAATAGTGTTTTTATACGAATAAAACTATTTATTCATATTCAATATTCATATTGCTTATTTACCTACCTATAAGAGTAAAAATATTTTTTGTGTAATCATAATTATGATTTAGTATCGTATTATAATAATAATAGTTTATTCTAGAATATATGCAGGGGTAGTGCAATGCCAAGGGTCGTAGAAAATGTATTTATTAAGGTTAGCTCATCGAACGGGTAGAGCGGTGAAAATTGTGACGTAATTAATACGGTTGAAAATGACCGAATAGGCTATCGACACCTTGGCGCAGTGGTAGCGCATTTGTCCCAAAAGTGAAAGGTCCTGGGTTCGATTCCCAGAGGTGCAAATATCTTTTTCTGATTTCAGATTTTTGTTAATATTGTCTTCATTTAATTAAATATTACAATTTTAAGTTTTGCTCATAAAGTTAAAAAAAGGGATATTTATTAAATCATTGAAGATGACAATTAACAACAAAATGAGAAACGGAAACATGAGAAACAGAAAAATCAGAAAAAATATTGGGTTGCATCTAGGTATTGAAACCAGAACCTCAGCATTGCCAATGCTTTGCTCAAACCACTGAGTCAATTCGACTCTAATCTTCAACGATTAAATATTACAATTTGTTGTTTTACTCACTAAGTTATTCCACTATAAAAATATTAGTTTAGTATTTGCTTGCCTAGAGAAGTTACAATGTCGATATACCCGCTGTCAGGTGAGTAAACATAATATATGTGAACTTTTTGTACTTATATGAGAGCTCATATAAAAATGCGGATTCATCATCTCAACGGAACACTGTCTTTAGAAGCCATCCTAAATATTACATTACTTTATCCCTCTCAATCTCAAAGGAGCAATATTCTAAGTCATATTACAACTCATATTGCTTCTTTTCGGAGCGTTTTCAGACTATATTTCCGTAAGAATATTGCACAAAAATCGTTTAATTCTATTATTACGTTTCTCGTAAATAAGCAATATAGGAAAAGAATAAGCAATCGCAATGGAAGAAAAACATTTCTATTATTGCTATAACTGTGCGGATCCCCTTGAATTTTGGCTCCTCCTGTTAGAAATTCTCTGGAAGGTAGGAAAAAAGGATAACATAAACTCACTGCAGCAGGACAATGGTGTCAATTGTCCAATTTCCACTTCCACCGATTAAAACAGTTGTAATTTTGAAGTGTTTCATGAAACTCGTAATTTTATCAAAGAAGTCAAGATAAAATAGAAACTGATCATAGAACGTGGCCGTCACTTTAAAGACTGTCAAAGCACTGAACTTGTGACTTCACAGATGTGGTTAGGAATCAGGATAATGAAAAGAATAATCCCTAACATAACCGCTCACCAATAGCTAACATTAAGGAACGCGGGATTGGTAAGGGTGTGGAAAATAATTAACTAATAGAATTACTTTCTGCAGCAAAAGTCATTTTAAACAACCTTTGTTACACGGACGATTACAAAGAATCAAATATTATAATAATAGTTTTAATTACCCCTAATTAAAAATTTTAAATGTCTAAAAGAACATTACGTATCACTTAACCATTTAATGTTTCAGTTTCCTGATCAACCCCCAAGGCCATCCTGTTTACCAGATCATGTACATCAAAACCCACAACAGGGCGGCCCCCTACATCCTCGGGATCATCACAGGGTACCTGATCTTCAAGTATAGTGAGGCGAAAACCAAGCGTTACTCCATGGTAAGGAATTTCAGTATTGCCACGTTTCAGTTTCCTGATTACCGAAAAGAGAGGGGGTATTTTTTAAATATTTTTTTTTTATAAGAAAAACTTTCTTTTTATAATTTATTGAAGGTTATTCCCATCATTGAAATATATCATATTAGAATAAGTTGACAAAAATAATCTAAATGAAAATTTGTTTCCAATAAAAAGGGTAGTTGCCCGTAATATGGAGAAAAATAATTAGTTGATAATAATGGAATTCTAAAATTTAAAAATATGAGATTGACAATTATGACGTTTTGACAGAAGGTGGCAATAGCGAAATTGGTCAACGCACTCGTTCCGGTTAGACGGAGAGGTCTGTGTTCGAGTCCCAGTTGCGACCATTGTCTTTTTCTGTTTTTCTGTGTCTTGTTCTCTTTCATATTTTAGTTTAGATTATTATTGTTAACTTATTTTAGTATTTGGCTTTCGTTTAGGCCCAATTAATCAATCTAGCTGATGAAATGGATGATCTAAAGGTTAATTACCTCGGACCAGTATTTTCCGGGAGGCATAATTCTATTATAATGTTACATTTATTAGTAGAATTGCTATTCTTTACATAATTTTATTGTGACTTGTACGGAATAAATGTTTATTGTCAGTCAAAGGCATTACGAAAATCTGAAACAAGAGCCCTCTAAAATCCACTATTAGATAATTATACACAAACACGCGTTTATTTTGTGTAGTGTTTACATAATCGGACTTCGTTAAAATTTACTTTTTTTTCCGGTTCATTGGGAGATTATCAACGTTATGAATAGAAAGTAAGCCTATCAAACAAAAACAAAGCCGATGCTATATCATGTGTGCCTAGAATTCAAAATATAAACATTAAATCCCACAGAATTTGCGATATCCATGAAAATTTTCGTCAGATACCTAATACAAAATAACTTTTGACAGGCGTCATTAAAATAGTCCGTGATGTTGGCGGAAAGTTGATAGGGGTAAAATGCATCTGTTTTATCCACATTTCTTTTTTTACATTCTCGATAGAAAATAATTAGCTGTTTTGTCAGGCTTCCGAAAAATTAAATATAATTTTGGGATTGAGTTGGTTTTAGTTTTCAAATGTTTCATTAGTGTAATCTTTCTAATCTCTTTAGCCACTTGAGCGCTTTTTGCCACAATATGGCACTATTTAAAACACCTCGCCTTGCTGCCAATTTTGGCAATTTGTAAGTAATTAAGTAGATGTTGACGATTTTATAATAATTTTTTTATTAATCCTACGAATATGCGATAATCGAATAAAGATAGGTGAACTCATTGGCTAGGTATATAGAACTATAATCAGTTTATATGTCTCCATATTAAAATTTAATGTAATGTTTTTATTTAATGTGGGTCTAAAATATTCAAAATAATCATTGAAAAATCTCGAGCAATCGAAAGAAAGTGTTAAATTGCGCTGTCGCTACTCTGGACTTACCAGAAGAAATACAGGGATATCTTACATATGTGGGATTCACACTAGTAAAGACCAAAGCAGACAATGTTATGATTCAAAATACCACCGCCGAATTTAATGGATAACCACCTCTGCGGCAGGTCACCCCAAGTGGTTTGCTACCTTTGTTTTTGTTTGGTTTTTGTTTATTAGGGAAACAAACAGTTGTACATATTATAAGGTAATTACATATTACATGGGTGCATTAACCAGTGAAGTTTCCGCAAAAAAAATTATAAATAAACACAGATTAAAACGTTAAAGAAAAAATAAAGTGTTAGAAAAAAGAAAAACAAATACAACAGAAATGAAAAAACACAAATTAAAGCATGTGGGAAAGAAAAGATGAAGTTAAACAGCGAACATATATAAAATTAACACATTTTCACATCATTAGAAAACGTTTAAGGATAAATGATTAGCCATTTGCCAGCGCCCTTGAGGGGGTTTTTCACAACAAAAACAAAAAATAGCGCTATATAAATCATCCAAATATTATTATTTTTATACTAAGAAGGAAAAACAACCTAATGAGAATGAAAAACAACAGACAGCAGGGATGGAGGGTTCGCAATTAACAAGTGGTTTTAATTTTTTCAGTTATGAATTTAATAAATTGGCCTGAGGACAAATGGAAAATATCAGCTTCGTAAAACATATCGTTGTATTTTGTGCACGTCCTTCGGAAAAATGAATGTTGTGTGTAATTTGTTTTTGAGTGTGGGATGTGGAAAAGTTGGTTTGAGCTTGTATTTCTTGTTGGACAGTGGAAATTAATGTGTTCTAGAAGATAGTTGTTGTCAACAACGTTGTTAATAATTTTGAATAAAAATTTCTGGTCGGATATATTTCTTCTATCTTCTAAGGTTGATAAATTATGGAATGTTAATGAGTCTTGTAGGTTTTCTGATGTTCGAAAGGATTTAAAGTCTAGGTGTTTCAGTATCTTTTTTTGAATTATTTCTAACCTTAAAATATTAACTTTGTATTGGGGATAATGGGGACCTTTAGTGATTTAGCAGGGATGTCCAAGTTCTTGGGGTGAGGTTTGTCTAGGTCTTGGTGGCAAATGCGGTTGCTCACCTACTGCGAGGCGGGCCAGATCCGGAGATACTGGTTGAGGCAGTAATTATCTAGACATCTCCAGCCGGACGCTCTCGCGCCTTGCGCCGCAGTGGGAGGGATGGTATCATACCTCACTCACTCCTGGATACATTGTCCCCCAGATTCTTACCCACCCCCCATACCCTTTTCCTGTGTGGAGCTATTGTAAGTAAAAAATGTAAATAGTTGATTCGACAGCCAACCGGTGACCGAAATCGCAAGCGCCAAAGCATACAAAGCTGCGATCTGGGAAAAATGGAACTAGTCGCGTGCGATATTAATCGACTTTGAAAATGGAGTGGCTATGCAGCTACTCGACAACGACACGGTCGCACGCCAAAAGTCGATAGTGTAAATCCTGCATTATGGCCTGTGGCATGGTAGTGTTTAGAAAGGAAAATTTATGAGTTCTTGAAAATACTAGTTTTGAAACACAAAATCTGACAAAAGAATTAATTTTCATGTTTCCACCCTTTTGTTGTGAATTGAAATTTATTTATTACGTAGGTAGTGTGAAAACAAAAAACAAAAACTCAAAAAAAAAAATCTTGTGACAAAAATATTGAAAATATTTCGGGAACTCTGAAATTTTCGCTGTAAAATTATAATTTTTTTTTCAATCACTATCAAATTTGTTAAAATTTAAATAACTACATTGAATCTATCAAAACTTGGCTTGAGGAATTGTCGAAAAAGAACTGACTTGTATTTTAAAAACTTTGTCGCAGAAGTTACCGATAAAACCCTACCCTATCATGAAGTTGTACCATGGAAGTCCCTGACCTCTATCCAAAATCTAGTCCCCCTCAACACAAGGTCTCCTGGTGAGGAGGACTAAGAAAATATTCTGCATCTTAATCATTTTTAAAATGTCAAAATTATATTGATACAGTAATAATAAAAAAAACTGTTGATTTTAAATATCATCATTATAATTATTACATACATATATGTACATAGTATAAAATGAAGTCGCTCAAAAAGTTTGTGCGCTTAAATCTTTTAAACTACGCAACGGATTTTCATGCGGTTTTCGCCAATAGATATGGTCATTCAAGAGGAAGGTTCTTATGTATAAAACATGCTTATTATATTAGAGAAAAGCCGAGACATTCAAATGTTCATCATTACATAGTAGATATAAAATGAAGTCGCTCAAAATGTTTGTGCGCTTAGATCTTTTAAAATACCCTACGGATTTTCATGCGGTTTTCACCAATAGGTAGAGTGGTTTAAGAGGAAGGTTTATTAAATCATGCTTATTATGGTAGAGAAAAGTCGAGAAATTCAAATATTCAATTCAGGCAGCGGGCAGCTGGTAAGCGGGTGGTGTGGATTTTATAAAGGTTGGCTAATTGCGTTGTGTTTCGTTAGCCACAACAACGTGTGGCCGGGTCTGCTAGTATGAAATATACAGATACTAGAATTTTAGGTAAAAGGTTCGTAAATTCTTCACTTGTTTTGAAACTGCGCAAATAACGGTAATTTTAGTACTTACGTATTTTATAAAAATTGGTTAGTTCTTCGATGTAGAATACTTTCTCAATCCCTCGCTTCCGCAACGGATGCATTGATTAAATTTTTACCCCGCCGCTCAGGCTTACAAATGTGACCCCTGGAAGGGATATCGCAGCTGGGACAACTGATGTAAGGTTGTGTAACAACTCTAGAGAGTAAGTTGCTTCCCAGTTTTTACCGCGCATCTTCAAATAAATCTCTGGCAGGATTGTAATGATTTCAGCTAACCCAGAGTGAATATACTCGTTATAATATCATAATGTCATTGGTTGAAACCCTTTTGTTAAAAAGTTAAACGAGCGGTTAAGGAAACGATTAAGTTATTACGACAAAATTATTGAATATATAAAATAATTAAAAATTAAAATGGAGTTCTACAAATTAAACTTGAAAACAATAAATAGATTAAGTTTCCTTTGAGAGTGAACCCATAAATTTATTGTCAAAGTTTATTATACCGTCTTGCTATTATTGAGTCGTATCATCCTACTTGCATATTGATTGTTCACCGGTAAGTTTAATTCATTATTATGAATTTACTATTTTCAGATGAAGTCGACCTTCGGCGGAGTTTTTGCTTTGCTGCTGCTTTTCACAGCCATGGCATCTGGCTACGTGTTTTACCTTCCCACCAAAGAATACAGTGCGCTGGAAGCTGGTATCTACGCGGGGCTGTACCGACCCGTGTGGGCCACTGGCGTGTGTTTACTCGTGGTATGTTCGGTGTTTGGGACAATTCGTAAGTATATTTTTTGGTGCGCCATAAGTTTTTGCACTTATGAAAACACAATAAAAAATTAGAAGTCGTGTGGCAATGAATGTTTAACCATTGGAGCGCTCTTTGCCACAATATGTCACTTAAATTTAAATTAAAGGTAAATTTTCAAAGGTTAATTTTTCCTTATTAGTAAGTAATTAAGTAGAAGTTTACGATTTTATGAAAAAAAAAATAATTACTACGAATATATGATAATCGGCAAAAGATAGGCGAATTCATTGCTATATAGAACTATAATCAGTTTGTATGTCTCCATATTAAAATTCGGATGTATTAATTTTTTTATGTTGGCGGAAAATATTCAAAATGATCACCAAAAAATCTCGAGCAATCGGAGAAATGTTTTTAAATTGCGCTGTCGCTACAGTGGTTATGCAGAAAACGAGATTTAAAAAAAAAACTAAATAACCACCGTCGTCTAAATAACCACCATCGCGCCGGTCGCTGGCATTCATTGAAACTGATAAGTGAAAAATTTTAATAGATCAAGATTTTTTTGTATTGATGTTGTTTCTAGATATGTACATTAGTATCCACTGATTTTAATGTAAATGCATTAGTATCCACATTTATTTCAAAATATGCTGTGAGTGTGTAAGTATGCTGGGTGCCTTAGAGTATGTGTGGGTTTCTAATATCTTTGGTGTAAACCTATGTGTTTTATATCTATATGTCTATGTATTTTATGCCTTTATATTGTAGTCACTTGAAATGTTATTCTTTCATATCTATTTTCTATGTTGTGATTTCTGTAGGGTGTGCTTTGGTGGTATACCTAATATTAATATTATGAAATTGACCAGCTGACAAACTGCTTTGATAGTTTATCGGGTGCTTATAATGAAGAAAAAAAATGAATAAGATCAGGGCACACGTTCACGATCATTATGCAATCTACCATTATCGAGATACGATCCTATTTGAAGATAATATTTATAACTAGCTGAAGTTCCCGGTGTTGCTCGGGCTTTAGAGTTTTTCAAAATCAGATATAGACAGTAATAATTACCTCTTGTTTTAAACGAATAAAGAGAATCTTTTAAAGAGCTATCAAAATTCTACTTAAGGGGGTAGGAATAGCAGGATGGGTTTTTTCATTTAAAATCTTATATAGACGTTAATTTTTTTTTCTATTTTGAAGGAAGTGTGCAAAAGTTTATATATCGTCTTTATATAAGATATAAAAAGATTATATTTTGGAAAATAGCAGAAAAGTCGAGGAATACATGGTACAATCAAGTGTATCAATTACTTGCATCTTGCCATGTTAACAGCCAGAATAACAGAATAATGTTTGCTAAGTTGTTGAAGGAAAACGGCTTGATGGTTAGTTAGGTATTATTAAGTTGGTGTTAATGCAATTATAAGTTACCACCAGATTTCGCCCAAATTCTTTTCCTTCGTGAATAATTGAATACTATAGCGATTGGCCTTTTTTTAATGATTCGATTCATGACACAGCTCGTGATCAAAACGACATTACCAGTTGAAAACAGTTTTTGACTCGGAAGTGTCAGAAAGAAAGAACTGCAAATTTCATGATTCCATCGTAAAATGCATTAAAAAAAATTCGAGCATTATTGACCAACATTCGAGAATTACTTTTTAAATTTCTCAAACAATGATTTACCTACCTATTCACACTAATTTCAGTTGTTTTTATGTAAATGCCGTACAAGAGTTCTGACTGTTTCCGTCTGGAGCCAGTGGGACTATCGCATCCCCAATTGGGGTATGTTGTGAGCCTGCAGGTACTGGGGAGGGGAAGGAGATGGAGAAGAGGAAAGTGGAGAATTACCTGACTATTAAGACTCGATCACCAAACGTGGTTAAAGCAATTTCAAGCAACGTTTCAATTCTGAATTACACCATGGCGATGCTGATATTATCTTCCACTCTTGGAATATGGCCCAAATACACCATATTTTCTTTTAAATAAATAAATTGTGAAATAACACATATCAATAAAAAAAAATACTTACTTGCGCACGCCGGGAATTAAGCCCGCGACCTTCAAATTGCTGGTCGATCCTACCACGGAGTCTGTCAAATGTGTAACTCCAGTTCAATGAACTCTAGAACTCGGATTGGTTTTGAAATTAAGAGTCCTCATTGTCAAAAAAAGGTAAAGAAGGAGGTAGCGCAACACGGCATAACACCCCAAAAACAAATAACGAAAATACTTTTGGCCGTGGAAATCTAAAAACGTGTCGGAAAAAATAAAATCTAAAACGTGATAGAAATAAAAAAATATATATGTATAGGTACTTATAATTTAAAGTAGTAGAATTTTTCTGCTTCGGTAGGATTCTGATTTTTTTTATATGTATTTAAGAGCATACTCTACTCACACTTTGCTACAATAGCTTCAGAAAAAACTACCTTATAAAATCTGTTTGGTTTTCCGTCAAAGTTATAAACCGGAAAATTCAATTTAATTTTCCTCTTTTAACAACCCGAGACAAATACAGTTCACGTCGAATCCCTGCTACTTAACCCCTAACACACCCTAACCCAACTCAAGCACAACCAGCTTATCTGCCATGTGCGCCGCAGGCGACTCGCCCCACAGATCTAAATTCCTTTGCACACTTCGTGGAAATCTCCTGAGACTGTTACTGAATTACAAGAATATAATAATTGAAATAATTATATCTGATGGTATGAAGGATGAGTGGCTGCTGCTGAAACCTCCATATGATAAAAAATTCCAAGGTGTACCTAATACCTTGGTTTTGCTTGTAAGCCTACCCCGGAGGTATTCTAAGATTTTTTAAAGTTATTAATTATTTTCTCTTTTATTCGTATGTTCGGGGTATATAATGTTAACATTTTTTTACACAAGGGTTAGTTATATAAAATAGTTTGCAAAAAACAATTTCTTACATCACAGATATTTACAATTGGATGAATTTATCAAAAATAATATGTTGATATAAGTTAAAAAAATGTGTAAGTGTGTTTTAAATTTAGTAATTCTTACATTAAAAGTGTCGATATCCTTTGTAAATTTGTTTGCTAAAGCCTCGATTACATTGAGCGAGTTTACAAGCTACTATCTACTAAATTTAAAAGCGGGTGAATCGGAGAGTGAGAGTAGCATAGGAAACTGAGCTCGTAGGTTGCTGCTAGCACCACAGCTACCCAGCAGAGAGAATAACGACGCCTGCGTGAACTAATTCTGTCAGATGTTTGACAGTTGAAATCAACTGTTTGTTGGCAGCCATTCTGGACGCATAAATAAACCAATCATAAGTAAGCGAGGAGCAAGTAAAGTTGACGACCTTTCAACTTTTTTCGTAGATTGTCAACAATCTGCTAGTTAGCAAGTAATACGATTACACTGAGCGAGTTTACTAACATATAGAGGCCCTTGAGGTGATTTTTCACGAAAATGGCGCTATATAAATTAGCCAAATATTATTATTATAGAGAATTTCCCAGATAATAGCTTGTAAGCTCGCCCAATGTCATCGAGGCTTAAACTATGTAAGCGAGAATTGGCGAGTTTGCCCTGTAATTTGTTTGCAAATTGTAATGGGTCCTTATGCCTAGTGAATCGAGTATGTGCTCTTAAATTGACTATACTCAAGATGTTGCAACAGTCGAGCTCTGAATTTACAATTAAAAAAAGAAATAAGTCGCTTATCCTTCGATAATCCTCAATTGTATGTATTTTTTAGGAATTTAATAAAAAAATGTAGTAAATTGGAGATATTTAACTTGAAACTAATAAATAGTTGAAACTTTCGCTGAATTGATTTGAAATTTTTTGTATGAATTTTATTTTGAGGTGACTAAATGACGGAATTATATTCTAAAATACTACGAACTAATAAGTCAAATAAAATTTTCATGACAGGAAGTGAATTCAGTTTTTAATGATTCTTAGTAAAAATCTTAATGATTTCATACTATTGTTTGTAATGTGATTCATGTGGTGTACAAATTTTAGGTTTTCGTTAAATATATCTCCGAGGTTTTTTTTTATTTTAGTTAATATCTTTAGTTGTATACGGTCTATCTCATAATTGAATTACTGGAGATTTGTTTAATAAATTGTAGACGTGATTTTAATTTTTCAATTTGTATTATTTTATTTTAATGCTTTTTAAATTTTCATTCTAGCAATCGTAACGCAGATGTTAAGTTGGTCCCCATGGAAACCCCTCGGGAAGTTGGTGTATGGAGCTTATCTGGTCCATCTTCTGATCCAACTTAGATCCCTTACTATGTCTAGACAGCCAATCTACCTGGACGGTTTTTCTATTGTGAGTATTCCTATGTTACATAACCATTTTATAAATATTCACCATTTGTTTGTGTACCGACACCTCATAAGATTCTATTTGACTGGAGCAAGGATTTACAGTTATCACTTCTCGGGGTTGAATAGAATATTTATTAATTCTCTTTTATGTTGTTACTTCTCGTGGTTTAATAGAATGTTGAAGAATACACTTAAGTTGTCAATTTTCGTGGTTGAATATAATATTTGGGTTTTGGTACGGAGCTAAATCTACCTCAAGTAACTTTACGTTCGATCCGTCAGGGAATTTTTTCTACCGATTTTTGTGCAAGTAGGCGTCCTGGTGTGGTCTCAGGAAGTCTCCGGTCAGGTCGTAAGGCTGACGCTGTGTTTTTTAACTTCTTTTGTTTCAACGCCAGGATGGGCGTACTGGGAGGGAGATTGTTGAGGTTATCCTTAAAACACTTGTGTTTTTGGATATAATTGTAACTTTATTAGAGAACTTTACAATTGAGATGACTGGCAATTAGTCGGTTAATTGAGTCGGTAAGAGAGAGTTTTATAGAGAATCTTTAGAGAGAATCTTTAGAGAGAGAATCTTTAGAGAGAGAATGACTTTGCAAAACAAATGCACTCGTATTTATCAACAAATCAAGACTTGACGTAACCACAGAGAAACGACAATATAGATGAGAATTAATGACAATATTACACTATGAAGTAGCATAAACAAAAATATTTGAAGTAAGAGGTGGCATAGACATAAAAAGTTAAAAGTAAAGGACTGTACACATCGAGATAGATACTGAGAATGAATTTAAATATGAAATAGGACAATCACAACACAGAGGACACGACACTATTAATATCGAGTTTTTTCAACACTTTAAAAGGATGTTATCACTCGTTATAATAAATTGTCTTCTTTGTGACCGAACTTCTAGGTAAACAATTTTTAAAAGCTTGGTGAAGGCGAAGCAATGGGAAGTAATCAATTCTTGAAAATTTGATCACCTATAAATATTATTGATATATAAATTAACGACCATGAGATTGCTTTAAACGAATATATTTTTAAAAAGTTCTTTTAGAAACAAAACAAAATATATTTATATCACGGTTATAAAACTTATTAAACCCCTTAGGCCTCAGGCCACGGGCCCTCGGACTTTTGTCGGAAGGTCAAAATATTTCGCTTTGCAATACAATCAAAAATAGTGGTTTTTTTCTAAACGCATCCGAAAACTAAAAACTATTTTTGAAAGGTGATGAATAAGCTATAATTCGTGGCTTGACTCACGCTAATATTCGCAAATGTATACTCAGAAACATTAAACATTTACATTATTGGCAATAATTGCCGAATGACCAAAACTGTCTCACAGGAAAAGCATTAAGGTAATAAATAGTCTGGTTTCTAAAAATGACTTTTAATTTTTTTTCAGATTGGCACCTGCTTGGGGGACATTGTTTATTCATTTTCAGCGTCATTGCTACTTTATTTGACGGTGGAAGCTCCTGCAAAAGATATTATGACTTTGCTCCTACTTCCTCGAAAAAGGTAAAATTTTAAAAGATATTATAAAAAAAAAATGGAATAAAACAATAATGGTTAGGAATCATAATAATATGTTTAAGTTTTTTCTTTGATCACGTTTATTTATTTATACCGGTCAATAATATTGGAAATAATATCCGCCAGCTTAGCAATAGCATTTTCTGTTCCTAGATCTGGTCGAAAGCCAAACTGGTTATTAGATAAGATTTTATGACTTTCTAGATAGAGGGTGAGACGATTTTTTACGATTTTCTCGATAATTTTTGAGAATGATTTGAGTAGAGATATTGGCCGATAATTATGTATATCCGATTTGTTTCCATTTTTATGAATCAATATAACAACTGATTGTTTTAGGTGGTTTGGGAATGTGCCTGTCTTGAAACTAAGATTACAAATGTATGCAATAGGACTTGCTATAAGTGGTTTTAAATTATGTCTAGCCCACAGGCATTTGATGACTTAAGCTCATCTATCATTTTCATGACTTCATTAATCGTTGTTTGAATCTCGTCTGTTTTAAGATTAAGATCTGTTGTAGGTATGTTGGCTAGTTCAGATTGAGTTTTATTACATTTTCAAGGATTTTATTTGCGAGAGAGGCTCCTACTGAAGTGAAATAGTGATTTCCCAAATTAGCCATCAATTTGGGGTTAGTAGTACTTGTGTTTTTAATATCCAATGATTGTATGAAAGACAATTTGCTGTTTTTTGATTTGGTAATTTTACGAAATATTTCCCAGAAACATTTTGGAGTTATGATGTTTTCATATTTATTTTTTTGTAGAAATTTTCTTTAGTGGAAACAATTAGTTTTTACATAAGTTTCTATATTTTTTGTATTGTTCTTGAACTAGAATATTATCTGGTTGTCTTTTAGCATTTTTGTGAATTTGAATACGTCTGTGGATTTATTTGACTAGGCCAGGAATGATCCATGGCATGAGTTTAAATTGTTTGTCCGGTATAACTTTGTTAATATTGTGATTAGATATGTAGTATTGTAATTTAGTGATAAATTGCTGCATTGCTTGCTCAGTGTCAGCCTGGTCTATTAGGTTTTGCCACTTTTCTGTTGATAGCTCCTCAATTAGTGCGTGATAATTTATTTTAGAAATATATTTATTTTTAGGAGGAGAGGAAGGCTTATTTATTAGGCTGAGCGCTGTGGTATAATGATCTGAAATTGTTGTGTGTATAAAAAACGAGTCTGTGAAATCAATGTTTTTAACGTTGATGTGATCCAAGCAGGATTTACTTGCGCCTTGTACTCGAGTGGGGGTGTCAATTATCGGAGTAAAAGCATTTTCAGTGAGAAAACATAAATAATCATCGGATTGGCGATGATTGTCAAGAAGAGTATGAATATTCAAGTCTCCAATGATTATTTGGTGTTCTGGGTTATCTGTGCTGTTAATGATAGAGTGGAGTGAATTAAGAAAGGAATCAATGTTGTGGAATGATGGTGATCTATAGATTGCAAAAATGCATAGATTTTTGTTAAGCACAATTTTTAGAGAGTTTGCTTGTGATAAAGTGAGTTCATCAACTTGCGTTTATATACCGTCCCTGATATAGATTACAATACCACTAGCTTTATTTATTAAACTGGTTGTGTGGTACTCAGTATAATTTTGTATCTCTTTGGAAGTGAAGTATTTATTAATCCAGCACTCAGTTAAAACTAGCAAATCAAATGTAAAATTAAGTTGGTCAAGAAATACGAGAAAGTCATCAATGTTGGTAATACTTCTTATGTTCTGGTGAATAATTTTCAGACCGTACGATTCCCAACAATATTTATTCATGTCTTTTGGATTATCAATCACATTTTTGTTACATGTGAACATGGTTTCTTCGGGGATATCAAAAGATACTTGAATCATTTATATTTTCTTTTTTCAGTGAGAAAACTTTTTAAAAAGTTATTTAAGTATACCCTCAATGATAAGATTTGGGAAAGTACCGATGTGTGTGTGGTGTTTGAGTAAAATCATATGTGTATGCTTGTATTAGTGAGTCGTAGTGTGAGAAGAATATTTTCAGAGGTAATGTGGATAGCTCGTGATTCTGTTGTTTGGCGTACGTAGACCCGTCCCGCTTTCACCCATACGTAAGCTAGCTTTTTTTCCGTTGCCGACTTCTTCGCCAGGTAAAGTAAGCGTTTATTTGTCGATGTTAAGTGTTCCAATTTATAAACTGGTGTACGCGGTCCGGAGAGGCCTATGGAGCTCATGTTAAGTTTGTCTTCCTTCGCGGCAGCGTTCAAATTGTATCTTTTTACACAACTTAAGAATTCATCTCTTAAGTGAATGTCTTTGAACCGCACAATTATAGGCCGGCTTTTTGTTGGGGTTGGCCTACCAGGAGCTCTGAGGGTTGTCTCGATATTATTTTTAGTGGTGGTTGTGCGTATTTATTAACTTATGTTGAAAATAATGTTTTGTAACTTTTCTCCTTCGGCCTCCGGTATTCCTCTTATTTCGGCAACGAAATTTTTTTATTGGCGTTCTTGATAGTCGAGTTTGAACTCGAGCATTGTGACTTTTGCTTCGAGTTCCATATTTATCTTTTTGACGGAATCTATGATTTTCATTTTGTTGATTACCTTTTTCAATCGTCCTCAAATCCCTCCATTTTTGAGTTGAAAAAGGTCATTGAATTCTTGAATTCTTTGAATTCATCATATAGAACTGTCACTTTTGATTGGATGTTCTTGAAGTCTTGGAGTTCCACCTTGATTTGGCGGAGTTCCTCCATTAGAAGAGTTTCCCCTGGGGTTAGTCCTGGTTTGCTGACGTTGGCAGGAGGAGGTGCATTCTCTTTGCTCGATGTGGAGCAAAGAGAATTTTATTAGTTTAAAACGCAAGACTGGTTTGATGGCAGTCTCCGTGGGCTAGCGGAGACACTAATTTGTATTTATGCTTGTTAACTGCTTAATGACGATAACTGGTCATAGATGACCGAATTTTTTTTATTATTTTTTTTATTTATTTATCTATAATATAATATATTTACACTGGTTTTATGTGTATGCCTGTCTCACTAGGGAATACCTGTGTCGAGACAGGCGTACAGGTATATAAATGAATATTGTAGTTACAAGGATATTTAAGGTAAAATACATATCACTTTGAATAGAATTATAACAGAAAGGTGATTGGAAGGGTGGTAAATCTTTTAAAGAGAGTTATTTTATAAATGTTGGAGATGAAGTAGAGAAGTAAATTCTGCCTAATCTATTTAAAGGTCAATTTGACAGGATTCCATTATTTTCATTTATTTTCTAAGGGTTAGGTTGTATATGAATAGTTATTTTTGTCTATGTGTGATTTATTTTACAGATGTTTGTAATAGTGAGGCGTCCAATGCTTATAATGCATTTTTTAATATCTTGTTTGAATTTTGTAAAGGAGTCAGTCTGTCTGATCGTAGTTGGTAGAGTATTGTATAGTTTGCAAGCCATGTATTTGGAGTGTCTTTGCCCGAAGGTGGTTTTGAAAAAAGGAGTTTGGAGAAGTTCGTTGTTTTTGGCTCGGGTATTGTGTATTGTTTGTGTAGCTTTGTATAGTGTTTTGTTATTGAAATTTTGTTATTGTTAATTGAAATGATTGAATTAGTCAAACTTGTTATTGTAACATTTTAAAATTTCAGTCTGCCTCATCATCTGGTCTGCCTCATTGTAAATTTTACTTTCTCCGGATGAGCAACCCAACCTAATTGTGTCTATCATAAAATATTATTTAAAAAAAAAAAAAATGTGGGTGACGAATCAAAACTTGCAATGGAAAATTCTAAAAGGCCGCTTATGCAGCAGAAGCTTGCATACACGGTCGGTGTCTTTTTATGTACCTACACTTAGATTGCTAATTGTCCACGAGTAGATTCATCAATCAAATTTATTTTTAGGGATATTACGCTTAGAGAGTTTTGGGGTTATTTATACACCCAAACAAATTATGAGCAAATAATAAAATGAGTTATTTGCGTAAGTAAATCCAATTATATATTTTCAACTGATACGTAGAAGGTTAAGTTCAAACATTAAAAATTACAATAATTGTAAGCTCTTTGAACGTGGGCTGCCAACTTTATACACAACATCCCTCAAGTCAAATTTATATCTTATTTTGTTGGAATTTACTTCACGCTCGGATAGCCTTTAACATGTCTATCGTCATTCCCCATCGACTGACGTCAGGGATCACGTCAGGTATTTTCCGGGGATTTTATTACAGTGGAAAATTGAAATTCTTGGAAGCATTAAACTATTTTCTTGTAAATATTTATGTATTTTTGACGAGCTTAATTTGTATCCTGATAATGCTCGTCGTGTGTAAATTAAATAATTTTCGTGGTTATAAAATAGGTTAATTTTTAATTTTTTTTTTAATTTTTAGGATATGAAGTAAACTGTAAATAGTGTAAATGAATAGATGGGGAAAAAACCACACATCGATCGTTCAGTTGATTAGTCAGACATCCCCAAAAATAAAGTTTTGAAATAATGACGAAAACTATATCTGAATGTTCACCATAAATTAAATATTATTTACATATTTTAATAAAAGCATGAAGCATAACGGTCTGGTACATTAGTAAGATAATTTGAAATATCCTATTAGTAACACAGAAAACATATTTTTTTTGTTTAATTCACTACAAGTTTTTATGCATTATAATTGATTTGTTGGAGTTTATGAGTTGTCTGAGTATTGTTCCATATAGAGAGTACCTACACTTTTACTCAATTCAAATCCGATTTTTCGGAGATGTCTGACTAATAATGGACGATCGTTGTGAATGTACATAAAATTAAAAAGTTCTAATGTTTTACTTGGGAAAATTCAAATTTCTTTTATTTTAGAATGCGAAATTTATTTAGCACTAATCTAAACCAATTTAAACCGATTTTTTTACTCTATAGGTACCTACGTGTATTTTAAGTAAGTGTTAGTCTCCCCATGCTTAATTATATATCTGTTTGTAATTCCTACACGCATTTCTTGTAGGAATTACAAACAGGTAATTGTTTTTTTTGGTAAAATAAAATGTTATTTGATATATTCATTGTTTTTGTTAGAACATTATTAATTTTTCAAAATTTTTAATTATAATATTAATATCAAGTTCTGCAATTATTTTTGTATTTATTTATGTTACGGCTATTTCGGCTTACAAGGGCATTTTCAACCTTGGTTAAACCACTTTGAGACGACTTATTTATACGACTTTAAAAGTAAATTTTGTCTTTGTAAAGTGTCTAAATGGATTTATTACCGGTTAAACCAATTTTCTGAAACTTGAGACAGTTGAATGTAGTTGTAAAAAAAAACAAAATGTATTTATTATTTGATATTTATTTCGTGTGCAGGGATGTCGACAGCGTCCAGGACCTGCAATCCACATCAGGCTCCAGTGACAAGAACATGGATAATCCTGGATTCACTCCCGATGTCCCCACGAAGCCGAGCGACGCGAACACCATCACGGGAATCTTCGTCATGAACAATAACTCAAGACCTGAAAATGACAAAAACATCGTATGATTTATCAAAAGTCGAGAAAATCATCGTTGCGGTGAGGTACTACCGCTGAGAGATCCGTTGTAATGTATATTTTTATTTCAAGTCGTTTATGAGAGGATAAGAAGTTTCAATGAAGCTAACAACAATATAAACTCAAGACCTGGACCCCTAGCATGGTCGATTGATAAGGATTGATAGGATAACTTTCGGTAACTTCTCATCGTTCGCTAGGACAAGAGCAGATCGCTAACGTGCAAACAACAGTTGACGTCGAATATATTAAAGACACTTAGTCATTCTAAACTGTTATTTATTTGTTGGCGATCTTCTGTAATGCTAGGGAAAGATGAGAAGTCATCAAAAGTTATCCTATCAATCCTTATCGATCGACCGTGCTAGGGGGATTGAAATTAACAAAAACATTGGAAAATTGATTCATCGTATAGTCATAAAAATCATCATTGGGATAAGGTACTACCGCTGAGAGGTCCGTCGTGATATCTTATTCTGTTACAAATCGTTCATGAGAGAATAGATTTCAATTTTCACCCCAAGTGGTTCGCCACGTTTGATAACTTAGCAGGAGTGCCCTGGTTCTTGGGGTGAGGTTTGTCTAGGTCTCGGCGGCGGATGCTTTTGACAACCTATTGCGTGCAGGCCGAATCGGAAGAGACTGGTTGAGGGTGACCTTGTGAACTCTCATCGACCCATCGCCTTGCATTGCAGTGGGAGGAATGTATTCGTACGCCCATCACTCCTGGACATACTAACCCCCAGATTCCTAACAACCCCTTATACCTTTTTGCTTCCAAGAAATTCTCTCCTTCTTTTCCCTAAAAGATCCTCCACATTGCGTCCCACCTGTGTGGTACTAAAAAAATGGATCTATCAGTGGTTTGCCTATATAATATTATAATGCTCATCATCATTTTGTACATATTTCATATTTAGTTAATAAAAAATATATATATTATGGACACATCAATAAAACGTTAATACTTAGGGGTTATGTAACATTTTAAACTTAGCTTTATTTTAACGTTAATAGTATTATTTTTTCATAAATCATGAATCTTGATTTGCTGCATAAAAAAATAAATGTAAGATATAAAACATGTTGATTATATTAAATATGCTCTTAACCCCTCTCGCCTCGAGCCTATTTTATCGGAAAGTCAAAATATTTCCACTTTGCAATAAAATCAAATATTACTGAACGCATCCGAATACTAAAAACTTGGTTTTTGAAAGGTGGTGAGTGGTGACATACGCTTTCAAATTTTATAGTTCGAAATAAACATATAATTTTTGAAATACGAAAATTTTGAATGCAAACATAAAAATATTTTTAAGATGGTTCACCTTCCGATGACAAAAAAAATATATACCAAACATATTTTATTATGAAAATTTATTATAAAGTTATCCTTAACTCACTTTTTTATTAATTTCCTTGTTCTAGACGATTTTTCCCACAAAAAAATTTAGTTTAAAATATTGTCCTTGACTGCTTAAAAGGAAGATAAAATTTCTATCAAATTAGGTTATTTTTTCCTAGAAAGCAAGTTGTCGATAAATATAAAAGCGCCACCTGTGTTTCGTGGGAGGAAGTTTTCAGATATTAAAAACTGTCTACTTCTAAAAAATACTGTAGAATAATAAATTGTATACCAGCTTTATTTATTACGGAATGCATAAATATAAATATGTAACTTTGGTTATTGATTTTTATCGACAATAAAAATTACCGTACGATAAATTTTAATATGAAAGTTTGCAATAATATATCTATCTACCTATCTAAAATAAAAGTTTTCTGATCTTTTTCGTAATTAGAGGTTTAAAAAAATTTCGTTGTAAAATTTAAAATTTGGAATTTATTCAAAAATTTACAGAATACCCATTAAATTAACAAAAAAAACTTTTCATTATTTTTCCCGTCTGGAACCCACATTATAATATACACGTAAAAGCTGTTGAAAGAATACAGAACAAATTCTTACGTTTTATAAATTGTAAAATTGGTAAATAATATGAATATGCTCAAACTGTCAGACACAAGTATTTTCATTGACATGGTATTTCTATATAAAATTCTAAATGATTTATATGATAGTACGGTATTGCTTGAATTGATAAGCTTCCGGATACCACTACATAGTACTAGAAGCCATGATTTATTTCATTGCAGAAATTCTGGGAAAAACTACCATATGTATTCCTCTTTGCCCAGAATACTAATAGAGGGAAATAATTATACCAAATCAGTGGAAATATTCAATTTATCTTTAAACAAATATAAAATATGGTTACTGAGGCAGTTCAGTTATTTACAATAAATACTGTATAATTCTTACCATTAATATGTAATGGCCCCGAAAAAAATAAATAAACACCTTTATTTTAAAATCACCTTTAAAAACACAAGCTTAACACGAGTCGCCATTGCTATTTCTTGACCATAAGAGATATAATGTAGTAGTTCATAATAATTTTACCTTTTTAATGTAGGCATGAACCATTTTTAATATTACACAAAGATTGTATGGGTGAAATGGGTGCGGTCCAAAGAATTAACTATGTAAGATAATGTAGATTTATTTAGTTATATTTAAAAAAAAATGTATGTTATTTTTTAAGATAATTTCTATACTTTCGTAAAATCTTATCTAATATCTATACATTTGTATAGCTATAGCCGATAATTATGTGAAATTCCCTCGATATGCGCCGAAAATTATTTAGACTCGTTTTTTCAGTTATTTAATATGTTATGGTATGAAAAAATTCACATGTACGTCGGGTCTAGTGGCAAAGTCCATTGAGTCACGTTTTTTTCTTCATGAAATGACTTCAGTATGAGGTCTTGTGTAAAAAATTGTCCTCTTTCGACTGTCACACTCCATTAAGTCGTATATTTAATCTTTTTCAATTTAAACGTGTTTTTAAATTCACCATAAGTCATAAATCCGATATTATTGTTAAGAAAATTATATTAATCAAACAAAACACATTACGTCAAACACAAATGTCAATAATATAACGATATAGACTTTAGACCGTTAAAACACAAGTCAGCTTTAAAATAATCTTAACGCCATTTTGCGGCATTACAGTCAACAATTTAACAGTAATCTTAACAAGCAAGGCACACTTAGTCATTATTGACTGGTAAAACCCACTAAGTCAGGCTCATTTTTATGTAAATCTTTGATTAAAGGTTGATGTTATCACTATCAACTAATTTTGTGAATTGATAAGGTACTTAAGGGTTCATTCTAAGTTATAAAATATAAAAAAAAAACATTTTGGAGATATTCATCCACTAATAGCCTTTCCAAAATTGCTAAATATTGAATTATTTTTTTTTTACAGTGAATACCGCACAAGAATCTCAACTGCTCCCGACTGGAGCCAGTGAGACTATGGCATCCCCAATTGGGGTATGTTGTGAGGCTGAAGGTAGTGGGGAGGGGAAGGAGGTGGGGAAGAGGAAGTTTGGGAAGTACCTGGCTATTCAGATCTGGTCACCAAACACGGCTAAAGCCATTTTCAAGCAACGTTTCATTTCTGAATGGTGGTCTTACACCAGGGCGATACTGATAGTATCTTCCACTCTGGAACGTTCCGCAAATATACTATATATTATTTTAAATGAATTAATTGTGAAATAACACAAATTAATCAAATAACATAATGCGATTATCACAGGATGGACTTCGCCAGTAGACCATTGAGTGTATCTTTAAATGCAATCTAAGCATTATTTTAAACGAGTCGTGTTTTATTTAACAGTTTTACAATTTCGCCTAGTTATTATCGTTTTTAATATAAGTGCCCTCTCTCTCACATTCGTTTTTACATATCTACAAATCTTTTTATTTTTTAACGCTTACCACGCGCAGTATTTAGCTCGTTAGCTCGACGGAATTCAGCATTTAAGAAAACTGTCAAAATGTGCCGTATACGGTATTTGTTTCGCTGTCGCAAAACACGCAGAATCACCCTTCTGATTTTCCAATTATGAATATAAATGTAATATTATAGTTAAGTATAAGTTGTTATTATTGTGGGATTGTGTATAATTTATTTATAAAAATGGACGGTACCTAGTATGTAATTTTGCAAAATGTATTCACGTTACGTATCTTAAGCCGTGCATTCACTGAGAAACAATTGTTTATTAACACTGTTTCAGAAACAAAATCTAGATGTTTCAGAAAAATTAAATATGTTTCTGAAACATATGAAACCGTAGCGGTAAACACTACGTGTTTCTCGTGATGTTTCTGTGCTCCCCAATTGGAGTGGAGAGCACGGAAATAAATCAGTTTCGCAACACGTGTGTGTGGACGTGCGTCTCAGTTGTTTATAAACATGACGGTAGTGTGGGACGATGGCATCGTTTTTAAATAAATAGAATTGAAACAACTGAGCGTGGACGGCCAAGTTCCCGAAACATTGTTTCTGTAAACATCTTCGTGTTGTTTCAAAAACTTTGTTTCCGAAACATTGTTTACAGTGAACCCATGGCTTTATACTATGTAAGTAAGTTGATATTTCAAAAACGGTTTACTTATTAAATTAATAAATATTAATAACTTATGTTTTTTTATAGATTTGTAAGAAATCACAAAATGGAGAAACAAATAAAGCTGTTTTGAAAAACAAAAATGACTTATTATTATTCTTAGAAAAAATAATATAAAGAAATGAAAAAGTCTACAAGATGATATAATATTTTTTTTCGTCTTATTCTTTTAATAGAGTTACCATTTTATATAAAAAAAAATTTAACTTTTTTTTTACAAAAACAATCAGATAGCAGCAAATAGTTTCTGAAAATCCCAACCCAGTTTCTGGAAATACACTTTGGCAGATAAGAGGATTAATTTCATAACGTTTATTGCTTTTGACGTATTTGGGTCTCAAGAGCTTGGAGCTATAAAAAGGTGGATGTGAGATGGATCAAAGCTCTAAATAATTTTATTGAAAATAAAAGCTAACTCGTGAAAATAAAATAGTTCTGAAAATGAATAAGTTTTGAAAGAGAAGTGGATTAACTATTATCTAAGTGAAGCAATTCAATTTGGGATGTAGGTATGAGTATACCTTTGCCGCAGGTCACACCAAGTGGTTGACCCCACTGAGAGACAGCCTGGGTTCTCATTGCCTCGCAAACTCTGGACCGCCATCAATAGATTAAGATGTTCCCATAGCCACATGATGCATAGATGGGGCCTTAAAGAGTTGGCGATGTGTGAATGCGGTGCGGTGCAGACCATCGAATATGTGGTCAACGAATGCCCGCTCCATTCATTTCCCCGCGGGATTGATGAGGTCCAGAGGGCAACGCCTGAGGCCCCAGACTGGCTCGCAGACTTAGATGTCCCCCTCTGACCCCCCACGCAAGAACTGGTTCGCTGCATTTGGTGACTTAGCAAGGGTGCCTACATTTACAGCTACCGGGTTTTCTAATTGTTCGTGTATATTTTTTTTATAAAACATTATTTTTTTAATCCTTTTTTTCATTTCGGTCGGTGTTTTATTTTGATAAGTAACGCAACCTATACCAAATAGTTCAAATAGAGAAATAATATTTTTTATGATAATGTAGGAATAAAAAATGTTAAAAGGACATCAGCCACAAATTTACATAATAAACCAGCAGCCAGTAACATTACTGCAAATTTCTTGCAAATAAATCATATTCTGAAATCAACCACAAAACTTTCCACAAACCTTCTGAAATTTCTACCTTGGACTCTGTACTATTTAGGGCAGGAGGGCCGGAAGTGGAAATGGAGAGGCGAGCACCACTTCCCTTCAGATAACAAGGTAATAACACTAATAACATCATCTGATTGAATTTTTCCGCAAGTCATTTCGGGCCTCCCTTACTTACTAGGAGGGAGGATTTCATTCATAGGTTCATTTTAGTTCTTACCATTACTTATAAGTTATGAGCAATGACATTACAAATCATAAGAATGGCTGACGAAAGAGAGGTAATTATCGTATTTTCGTATTAGTGTTTTGACATTAAAATGTCACTCTCTGCGTGAGGTCATGTGCTTTATCTTTAGCGGTTTTTTGCTAAACCGACTGCATGTATAAGTATGTTGTTTTTTGTTATTACCGCATGGTCCCTCGGGAGTTGAAATTATTGTTAGTAAAAATGTTTTTACAGCGGATTTTCACTCAATATGCTTGATTCACTGAACGTCGACTGTCGACTTTGGATGTACGACCGTATATCCTCTTTGCATACTTACTTGAAGAAATAATCTTTTAGTGCAGGAGTCTCCAAACTACGGCCCGCGGGCCAAATCCGGCCCGCCAGTGTCATCAATCAGGCCCGCGACGGCTAATGACTTGTTGTTGTGATAATTTTGATAAAAAACACAGAATGATAGTAACTCGGTTTGTTTACTTGCTAGGTAAAGCTTAATGACAAGTCTCCTCCTGTAAAATTTTCTAATGGTCCATTGAACATACAAGAACTAAGGCGACGAAGTATAATATCGAACCAACGAGGTTATTCGCGAAAAAACACTAGTAGCGTCATCTGTTAGCGATCGATAGAGGGTACTACCACTACCTATTTCCGCGCGAAACCACCAGATGTCGTCAAGTGTCGCAGTCGTAACAATACAGTGCAACACAGTAGTAATATGGGTGGTTTGGTATATTTATGATATAATAGTAATTGAACTAGCGAATTTAGCAAGCGTGTGTTCGCTCAGGTGGGCGGCGGGTATAACTCCGATCTAAAAAGTCGACCGAATCTTTGTTGATAGATTTGTTTATGGTCCCTGGCTACTAAACCAACCATTAGGAATCTTTTATTTTTATTGCATTTTTCTGCTTTATTTTCGTTTGACATTTACATTTCCAACGCATTGCAAGTAAGATTATGAATTTTGGCAATTCGCGAACGATTAAAAAATGGGAGAACGAGACCCATAATTGGAACAAAATTACAGGTGGGAGTCTTACTTTGGTTGTTATTTCTGTGTTGCTAAAGTATTTTTTGAAATGTATTGTTTAAAAATAATAATAATTGGACAATTTGTAGAGCGCCGTTTTTGTGAAAAATCACCTCAAGGGCGCTTAAATTGTATTTTAAACTGTGTTGTACATTTTCGTTATTTGTTTTTGGGGTGTTATGCCGTGTTGCGCTACCTCTTTCTTTAGCCGACGTTTCGGACAGCATTTTTATTTTATTTTTTTAAAGAAAGACAAACATTCCCGGGTTACGAATAACCCAACAATGTTTGAAAATCTCCTACTACCACCGCAGAAAGCCCAAAATGTTGCTTGTATTGTGATGGAGGACTTAGCCAGACGAGGAATCGAACAAGCGACGCCCGGGTGGTACCCAAGGAGCTATGCCTACTCAACCACTGACCGAGCATTGCAGTGTCCATCATCAGGGCAGATCCGGCAGATCCGACGATGTGTCCGGATCTGCCCTGATGATGGACACTGCAATGCTGTCCAAAACGTCGGCTAAAGAAGGAGGTAGCGTAACACGACATAACACCCCAAAAACAAACAATGAAAATGCTTTTGGCCGTGAAAATCTAAAAACTTATCTGTGTTGTACATGTTTCCGTTTTAAGAACATATGTATGTTCCACCTGGGATCTAATAATTGACGCTGTCTAACATAACAATTACATAATATAATCTTAGGTATACATGTTTTCTATATTGCATCGACCTATCTCATTAATTTAAATAATTTCGATGCTGGAAAGGAAAAATTGAATAGGTACAACTGTGACAAAGATGAAACACCGGGCGGCGTTTTGTCCAAACAAACGTATTCCCCAATTTCCTCTCTGGATTTTCACACTAGTGTTTATGTTTTTTTAAATATAAAATAGATTTTAACAATTAGCGTTTCATTTTCAGGAGTTAGGTTTGCTAAAATGCCTATTATTCAAGTATGATATTAGATTTTCACGGCTAAAAGTATTAGGTATAGAGATTTATTTTTGGGGTATTGTGCCGCGCCAATTCCTTTTTTAGCCAACGTTACACATCTACCTTGATGATAGGAACAACACACTATCAGTACGCTTGCACTTTCTGTTCTTATTTTTAATTTATTTAATATTTTAATCAGTATATTAATAAATTTATTCCTATTTTTCAGTGGAATCTGAACCGACAAAACTTTACTTGTTTACAATATAACATTTTCTATCTACACTCCGACATTCTCTTCTGTTTCTGGAGATGGTTACATGAGATTAAGGGAAATAATATCAGTCATGGTGCATCATGATGCAGAGGTAATTATTATTTTTATTATTTTCATTTTACAATAACGTCAGACAAATTTAATGAATTTGAGTAGGATTCTTTATAGAAGTAAGTAGGTATCCTAGAACTTTGTTTATTATGAGGGTTATCATTAATTAAAAGACGTGGGAGGAAATGTAACTTAATACATACCTACATACATATAATTCATATACACACATACAATAAAAATTGCATAATTTTACAAAATTTCCATAACGGAACCAAAGTTTTTATAAAATATAACTTATTACGTCCTATTTTTTATGATTTTAGGAAAAATGTGGTGAGCTGAGCTAAACTTAACTCCAAATAAACAAAAATAATATTTGTTTGAGCCCCGTATGAAGCATCAAACATCTTATGCAAACTAATGTCTCCATGGACCTTGATTATTATATTGGCAATAAGGTAAATTTATTTTAGACCTGACGAAAGATATAATACGTTCAAAAGAAAAAAATATATTTAAAAAACGTCTTCAAGTGGCAATTTGCTACAGAAATGTAACCTGCTTATTAATATATTGTTTTCTTGTTAAAAATATGCACATATAAATCTGAATTTTCAATTTTCTGTTATAAGATGAACATTTTCAAAATTCAGTAGTTTCGTAGGAACGCACAATCATATTTTAATTATGTACCTATTCTTTTATTTCCCGTTTATAATAAAATTCTTATCATGTAATTACGAGTTTTATTTTTAAAATAATATTTTAGGCTAATGATTTGGGTGGTATTGGGTAGGCCCCGAAAGAAAATTATAATATTGTCTTTGGTCGCGCCTTTTTTGTTGTTGATTACTCTATCTTCTTTTATGGTGTGTGACGTCACAAGTGATAAGTAAAGTACAAAAATTATTGCATTTTATGGTGAAATAGTGCCCAAACTTTTCACGTACTAAAGCCCGAAGTTATCGATCTAATGGGTGGTTTGGTATATTTATGCGCTCAGGGCTCAATTACGCACAAAACGACGAATGGAAACTAAAGCGATGTACCACGACGTGTTAAATTCCGAATCGGGCCACTAACAATAACACTCCTTATGCAGATGGCGGCACGGTTGAAATTCCCGCTTAAAATCAGCCGCCTGTCTTGATTTATGAATAAAAAAAGATTTTGAAATATTGTCGGGTTATTCGCAACCCTCTTAAAACCTCCTTCGCAAAATCTCCTACAACCACTACAGTAATCCGAAAATGTTCAAATGTGATGGAGGACTTAGCCGGCCGAGGAATTAAAAAAGGGATGCCTGGGTGGGACCCAAACGCGATGCCAACTCTGCCACTGACCGGTCTTGACTATAGAAATTTGTTCGAAAATTATCTAAAGAGGCCTTTTTTCCACATATGTAATAAAAACATAATCGAAAAGGAATTCGTAAGTAGAAGATTTTGCACTTTAAAGCAGTTTTACTGATAAATACTTATTTTTTTCTAGGCTTACAAAAAGAGTTATCCAAAAAATATTCGACTGTTTTCCAAAATATTTTCTACTGGAATTATTTAATAAAAGCATCTATAATATTTCTAAGCGATCAATTTTTCGAACAAAAAAAAACAGAATTTAGCGTTTTTTCATAGCGTTTCGCTTCAAAATAGAGAAAGAGCTTTAATAAGATAGTACCTACTTCTCCGTTCTGAGGAAAGACGAAATTTGAACAGCCTAATGTATTTTCAACTACGAAAAAGTTTCAATATCCAAGTAAAGCACAATTCTAATGGAAAGTCTGTCGTATTTTGACAGTTAACGTTTTATTTGAAAAGTTTACGATGAAATTTCAATCGAAAATTGAATAGAAAATAAGAGAGTGCGAAGGGAGATGCGCGTTACAATTCAGTGGATATTAAATTAGTTTTTAATGAGTTTTAAAACTAAATTATGTACTTATATAAAATTAAGGCTTTTAAACCTCCGCTGAGCTTTGATATCGTGCCTTTGTAGATGTATTTTCAACCTACACGTGTACGAATTTTTAATATTTTTTATTTATTTTTAGGTTCAAAGATTTTAATACTATTCTTGCAGCTTATGGCTGAAAGAGGAGTGTATAGTACTTTATTATACGTACATAGATATTTGAAAGTAATTAATAATAGTATGGTAACATACATATTGGGAGGCGGGAATGGGTACCACCGCCCCGGGAACCTTGATTGGATAACCAACACCTCTGCCATAGGTCACCCAAGGTGATTCGCTACGTTTGGTGATTTAGCAGGGGCGCCCGGATTCATGTGGCTAGTCTAGGTCTTAGTGAGATGACCAGGTCATACTGACACCAAAATAATAAAGTACATTAAACAAAGTAGGTACATATGTATGGTAACAACTAATAACAAGTATTTAGTAATAGGATACAATTATGTTTTACAACCAAAAAAAAAAAGAATATGAGCTCGTATAGAGTATACACATTTTATGCAGAATAAAAATAAGTAAATAAAGAAGACTTCTTAGAAAAACTGGCAACATCAAGTATTATAAACTTTACTTCTTTTTGTACATATCGTTGGATTCAAGGAATTGGCTAAAATAGAGTAACTTGGTAATGATATTGTCATCTTCAGTTTGAAATGAAAAGTAAAATATAAGTAAATTACAGTAATAATATGATAACAATTTCTTCTACTACGATTGGTACTTTATTTTCTATAAACAAATACGAGTACACCTATATAATAAGCCTTATATATTTGTATGTGTATACACATTTCATGTGTAAATTCCTTTTAATTTTTGCATACATGTATATTTTTAATTATTGTTCTTTTTTCTTGGTGTTCTATATTTATCTTGAACATAGTCTTATTTTGAACATGACTGTCCCGTAATTCGGTAGTCCGTCCCGTTTCCCCAAATGTGAGCTTCAGGCGCCAAAAAGTCCCGCTTTCAGAAATGCGACATCAAATTAAAATTTCTATTTGAAGTGAAAACATCTTTGGTACCGTTGTGATTTAAATCTCGATGAAATGAAAGCGAGCGACACTAAAAAGAGAAACATGGGATTTAACCTGCAAGAAAATAAGACGGCAATAAAATATTTATTTATTTCACGGGTACTCGGTTCCAATATAATTCAATAAATTCACAATCCCACGCAAGTCTCGTTTAGTCTAGTAGTATACAGTGACTGAAGAACCTTAGCGGTCCACGGGTCGAATCCTACAAAATCAATTTATTTTTTATTTTCTATAAAATCAATATAGAATCTTCAATCCACTTCAAAATGAACAGGCAAAGAAAACACAAAAGAAAGCGACATCTAGCGACCCGAAGAAAACACAAATACTAATAAAATGACCAAATGTATAGTAAAAAGTGCACTGGAATTCAAAGACAAAAATATTGAAAAAAATATTTACATTGATAAAAAAATGCTCCGTAGTCACTTTAGTCACGGAGTCCACTCTTGTCTACTGTAGTTTTCAGAAGGTTTGCACAACACCTGCCATAGGTCACCCCAAGTGGTTCGTAACGTTTGGTGATTTAGCAGGGGTGCCCGGATTCATAGGGTGAGGTTTGTCTAGGTCTTGGAGGCGGATGACTGGGACACACTGAACCCCAGATTCCTACCCACCCCTTAAACCCCTTTCCTTCCCACAACTCTCCTCTCCTTCCTTTCCTTAAAAAAACCCTCCGACCAGCATCCCCAAAGTTGACACAGGCCCCGAGGGAAATTATTTTCCTCAGGGTATCCTGTGTGGAACTCTTGTAAAAAAAACACTGATTTTTTTCACACTGAAAATTTATGGTGGAATTCATTTATAATATAATAATAAAAGAAATTTGAAACTTATATCTACTTAATTAATTTAATCAAGTTAACCTAGTAATCTATAAATATAATTATATAGATAATTATTTCTTCTGCCAATAGCCAAATAACTAAAGATTCAACTGTCAATAGTCAAATGATATATGGTAAAACCATATAAATTGAATAAAAGACATGTAGACCACCTCCTTTCCTCTCCTCCGTGTGATATGTATAATATAAACTGTAGATTAAGAATTATTTGTTCTAGTCTGAAGATGGCTTTAACAGGCTAAAATTGGTTTCAGTTCAGAATTGAATTAAGCGAAAATAAGTTATTAAATTATGAAATTTAAAGCAAAATAATATTTACAAAGATTGCATCGAATTCCTACGTGTGAACTTATTCGATATGATTGGATAAATTTGACGAAAATACCCAACTACGAGTAAGAAAAATTTACAAAGTAATGAATGTTCTAATTTAAAGGGTATTTATTGATTCTAACAAAGACACGATTTGATTAATATTCCGTTATTTCAAATATCATTATATCGGAAAAACCGACAAAGTAGAATAATTTGACCGTTTCCACGGAAAATCGGCGGGTGGAATTATTCTTATCCTGCAGAGACGATCATGCAAATTTTGGTATATTTTATATCTGCCAGGCACGAATGCACTAGTAGAAGATCCAAGATTTTTTTAAATTTCAACTTCGGACTCGATTTGCTCGAAAACAAAGGTTTATTAAAAAAAAAATCAGCAGTTTACACGCGGTAGAAGCGAAACTTTGCAAAAACAATCTCAACTAACACTTGAAAAGTGAGGTCATGACACGCACCTAGCGTAATTTCCGTTTCATATATCAACCAATCAAAGCCTTCAAAAGTGACATCATAATCAAAGCGGTCAATGAGCGCAGTTAATGCCTCGCAGGTCCAGTAATCATCATTTCCGTTTCATCCGAAATCCAAATCACAGCGGGGCTATAAAAGTTTCACTTCAAAAAGTTACACCAAGTAATCGACTAAAAATGTGATGTAGTTCACCAGTTTCCCGCGTTTACTATAAGTTTCCGGAATTCCGGAGATTTCTAAACCACGTGTAATTTCCAAAATATAAATTTTTACTCTATCTACTTACAAATGAACTTAAGCAGAGATATTAATTCGATAGGAAGGTTTTACATATTTTAATACAGTACCTACCTAATTATAATTGATGATTCAATCGAACAAGTGAAAAAGTTTATTTTATTTTATTTTTTAGCGTTATAAATAGTCTGTATAAATTCATATATGACAGTGATAAGAATATGTGCCAATGTCATTGACCAATAAAATAACGACAAATTGAAATTTAGAACCATAATACAAAAATACACAACAATACCTATACCTAAAGACCGGATTATATGCAACAAAAACAGCCCAAAATATGCATGCAAATATGCAATAAAAATAGCTAAAATATGCACGAAAATCCATAAAAATGGTTAAAATATGCAACATGAAATAATATAGGAAGTCGTATTTTTAAATACTTTTTATTCTAAAATAACCTTGAGAACTAATAGCTTACTAATAAGCCACCAGTTCTCAAGGATAACAATCGTTTTTTCGAAAATATTAATTACAAATTTATTTAACAATGAAATTTACAATTTACCTTTAAAATCGTATATGTATATGATTAAGTACTATTCTAAATGTTCTGTAGACAAAGTGTGTCTACGATCGCTTAATACATTTTTGTAAGCGGAAAAGAAGCGTTATACGTCTACTGATGTAAATGGACAGAATTTAAATTTGGGTGCGATTTTTTAACTTATTGTGCTGGGCAAAATTTCAGCTGCCCCGTTGATGAAGCTATCAATTTTCAGCAAGTTTTAAAACTTTTCTCTAAGTTTACTCGGGAATAGCTTTGGCAACGATGAATTCATAAGGCGATTTTTCTTCATAACCTGAATAGATTCATTTAACGCCAATCCATGAGTTTCAAGCGTTTTTATACTTGCAGGTATGTAGGCGAAATGAGTGCTAATCGTAGCTAGGTTTTTTTAATACTAGCATCGTCAAACGCTTCTTTGCACTGAAAAACTTACAAAGCCTCTCCACTATCGAAGTCATTGATAACACCTTTGATGGCCTCAAAATATTCTTGGTAAAACGAGCGTAACTATGCAATATCTCAAATTTTTTGCTAAAATATGCAACTACTGCTGAAAAGGGTCTAAATATGCAAATGCATATGCAAATATGCATTTGCATATAATCCAGTCCTTACCTATACATGATATAAACAATTCCGATAAAGTTCATATTCTTACTTATATCTACAAAAAGACGTGTTTAGTGAAGTTTTTCGAGGGTTTACATTTATATTTTAAAGGATATCAATAATATCTTTTTGGAAGTGATTTTATTTAAATTCGATCTGCTAAAAGTAAGAAGAAATGTGGTGAACTAAAAAAAGAGAAATCAATGAATAATCAGGAATAATTAAAACTAAATAATTACCTGTTTTTCTCTTTCTTTCCATTTATTATAAATTATATTCATCTCTATTTTATTTAGATTTTTCGAATTTCGTACCGTATCCTATGTATGTACACCAACACATATTGATGATCCAGAAGGCTCAATTGTTCGTATTATATACTTACCTTTTGCATAATGTTATTCTATTTCTGTTATAATTAGTGTAACTCGCTCATCAAGCACAAGAACTAGCTTCTTCTTTGATGAGATTGCAATTTTAAATAATTTCTGTACCGATATGTAATTTATGTAACACCTTTGTACACTTATATATCTATATTAAATAAATAAAAAAAAAATAAAAAAAAAAAGAAATATTATTTTTTTAGTTAAACCTGTGGTATTCGATCGAGTGTTATTTTTTATGAATGCTGTGAATTTATAAAGGTTAGTGTTAAACACATCGATATCTGGGCATAATCTTTTCAATGTGCTACATATTCCTCTTTTAAATACATTTTCAAGATTATTTGTACTGCTTTTAGGAATATACAATGTGTCCGGAGATCGAGTAACTCTTAATGGATACCCGAAATCAATATTTTGTAGTGAGTATGTGCTATCAATGAATTTATGAATAATCTTATAGAGCATTAAAAGGTTTGAGTTAGTAAGTATATTGTACATATATTCACGAGACATTCACAGGCTAATTTAAGGGGTCTCCACACGGTACTGCCGCAGTACGTTCTGCCGCAGAACTGACTAAAAATCGTATGGTCTGTAGTCAAAACCGCCAGCCGTATTGTTATTATTCACCATTATTTTAAATAATAAAGGCTGGTGAATAATAACAATACGGCTGGCTGGTTTTGACTACAGACCATACGATTTTTAGTAAGTTCTGCGGCAGAACGTACTGCGGCAGTACCGTGTGGAGACCCCTTTAGACATTGACAGAAAAGGTGAAATCGGAAAAATTGAAGTAATGATGTATTGATGGGAGTGGTAGAGGGAAGTAGATCGGGAAGTACCTGGCTATTCAGGTCTGGTCACCAATCACGCTTAGAGCTATTTCAGACAATATTTCGATTCAAAATGGTGGTCCTTCACCAGAGCGATGCTGAGAGTATCTACAACTCTGTGTGACATTGTGTCAATGGAATAAATTCTTACCAAACTAACTTGTTAACTATTAACCAATTGATTGGTCTGGTAAGTACCCCCACAATATATTATGAACAAAAAAACGTTTGATTGCCAATGTTTTGTGAAATATATAAAAACAGATATTATGTAAATGGCAGCATCTGCGAACTCTGATTCAATTTATTGGTTTATTTAGAAAGTTCGTAAAATGCTTTATAATTGTATCAAACAATTCTCACTTCTTCGGTATTATACCTTTGTATTTGTTATATGTGTAGTTTGTTCTAAGATTTTTATGAAATTTTCCTTGCTTTCTTTGGAAAATGATGAAAATTGATTATTTGCGTTATCTTCTTCTTCAATCTATATAAATAAAAAATGAATCGCTGAAATGTATGTACGCGTATAACTTCCGGACGACTGCACCAAATTGGATAATTCTTTTTTATTGTTTTCGTTATTGACAGAACAAGGTTTGTATGGAACTCTGGCATTATGAAATTTGTATAAAAAAATTGCAATAGGTGGCACGCGAGCTGTTTGAAAACTGAATGTACCGGGACTGAATGTATAGAATGTATAGAAAGATCTTTATCGGAAGGGGTGAAGATAAAGAAAATAAGTACCTACTACAGACGTGGTGATGTTTCATATTTTGAAGATTTTTAATAGATAATATAAATTTTTGAAATATTAACACCAGATTGTGTAGTAAACTTGTATTTCAATATCTTTGAGTAACCCACTCTCGCCTGGACGAAAAAATATCATAATATATAAAATATACACATTCTTCAAAAATCTCGCGCGCCACCTGTTGTTGTAAAATTTATATATAAATTTCATTGCGCTAGGCGGGGTTTCCCAAACTGTATTCCGCGGAACAACAGGGGTTCCGCGACAATTTGTCGGAAGAATTTAATTTAATATAATATACCCGTATTTCGTCATATTTCAACACTACTGATATTACTCACAAGAAATTATTATTTGTACAAATATTTCACAATATTTCTTTAGTTAGGTACTAGACCCTTCCAGGTAGAAAGTCCAGGTTTATGCTGTTATAGCAGTAAATCTACATTTAAGATACAAGAAATATCTATGAGATTTATTACCGTGCTGTGTAATATTGGGAATACTGTGGAAACAATAACAACGGGATAACGGATCAGCATGTTTTTCATGAAATTTCTGTTCCCAAGGAATCCAAGCTTTTTTTTTTTCTAAATCCACTTTACCTGAAAGTAAAATAATGTAAAAATAAATCAGTCTTACCACACCCTTGTTAGTAATAACTAGTCGAACTATAAAAAAGCGCATGGTGCCGTAAATTTTGGGGATAAAATTTAAAAAAAAAGTACAATTTTGGATTTCACCAATTCAATCTAATCATTTTGATTGTTTTCCTGCCTTACATGAATATTTGAATGAATTAGATTTTAAAGTAGATGAAGAGGTTTTAAGATCACATGCGTAACTTTAAAACAACTCTTTTGTAATAATTTCCGAAAACTAGTAAGGACGATTCGTGGGTTCGGAATCCATTTTCTGAAACAGGTAAACCAGTAGTAGCGTAAAAATAATCTCTTTGAATTTAATGTTTTAAAGACCCAAACTTGTCTGATTACGTCAAAAAGGGATCAAAATGAAAATCTAATCTCCTTCAACGAAAGCAATCTGTCGAACAGGCCCTCCATTGATATGCTTTGTATAACTCTAAGTGACCAGCTCAGATAAGGGGGCTCCATCGAAGCCAGAGTAAAGTTAGCCTCCCAAAAACTGGGCGTACTGTACAGGGCCCGCAGATACTTTAATATTAGGTACATAACTGCTAACCCTGTACAAATCACAAGTGCTCCCCATGGTTGAATTTGGCAGCCACTTCTGGTCTGGAGCTCCAAAATACCTGAAAAATACCCTCCACTCTGTGCAGAAACGGTTGATAGATTTTCCCATTTTCCCAACAGACGGATTGCAATCTTTAGAGCACAGGCGTCAGGTGGGAATGCTATCCTTGTTCTACCGGTATTACAATTGAAGATGCTCCGAGGAACTAGCGTCATTGATCCCTTCGGCACCGGTGCATAGTCGGGAAACACGCCAAACGCGTGTCAACATTTGTACACGGTTGAAATTTGTCACATGAGAACGGGCCGCTTCTTCGACTCGTTCTTGCGTTCAACAGCTCGGCTGTGGAATGGTTTGCTGGCCTCTGTGTTTCCTCCAAAAAGACCCTCAACATAGCATCCCAGATGACATAGGCCCTGAAGGAAATTAATTTCCTCAGAGCCTCCTGTTTGGAGTTCATGTAAAAAAAAAGTAGGCTTAAGCGAGTATGAAAATCGAATTGATTTACTCTGACTTGAAACAAAAATACAAAGATTAGCCTTTAAATGATTTCTGGGCTAGTTTGTCAGAGGAGTATCCCAATTTATCACAACCTATTATTATTGTTTTACTTCCGTTTTCTACAACCTATTTATGCGAAACGGGATTTTCTAATTTTGCTGCAATCAAGTTAAAGTGCAGGAACAGGCTCTAGGCCACAATAGATATTAGAATCCAAGTTACCAATATTGGGCCCGATATCAAGAAGATATGCAATTCAAATACTCTAAATCTTCGAAGTTATTAGGTGCTTTATTTTTATTCCATATGTTTTTGTTTATATTCCTTTTTTGTTTCTATATTTATTAAATAAATAATGCGCTTAATAACTTATTTTTTAATTTTTACTTTTAGGAATTACCAAACCTAAAAAATAAGCCAAGTGTTCCGTTATAATTTGCGGGTTCTCAAAGTGTTCCAGCAGAAAAAGTATAATACCCCAAAAACAAATAACGAGAATACTTTTGACGGTGAAAATCTAAAAATGTATCCAAATACCTACATGCATTTTTAAATGCAAAGAAAAAGCTTGGTTTTCTCTCTATCTAATTATTTTTATATTATATTTCCGACCGCAATAGAAAAGGTTTTTTTTTAATAATGTCTTACATTTCAAATACAATTCAGCAATGTCGGCCTCACTGGGTAGTTCACCCGTGCTGATGCCTCCATTTTATAAAACAAAATAAACTAAAAATTAAAATTTATAATTAAGGTAAAATTATAGGTAAAATGAATTATTTTATTACCTAAATAAAATTAAAATCGGTGTATATTATGTGTCGTGTGTTTGTGAGTGATATGTGTTTTATATTGGTTTTGTGTGTTACGTTATGTTCTTATTTTGTTATGAAATTTTGGTAATATGGTCTTTTTTGTTCTTTAATCCATTTTGTTATTTTGAGTACGAATTTATTTTTGTTTTCTTCCATTTTATTTTCAAGGATAAGACTGCTGAATGCTTTTATAGCATCATATTTATAGTGCCTTTGTCCAAAACTTGTATTTACCATCGGAGTTTCCATGTTATTTTTGTACGATTGTCTAAATCGTCCGTTAGTGATATTATGAGGTTGTTGAAATTTGTTTTTATGGTCAAAAATGTAGTTTAGCGGTGTTTTAACATATAATTGGCGTATATCTAGTACATCACGACTGTTGAATATTTGGTTTGTATCAGTCAGTCTATGCTTTTAAGTAATACCTTTAAGATCGTTTTCTGCGTGATTTCTGAGTGATCGATAGCTGAGTTTGTTGCTCCTCCCCAGATAATTATTCCATATTCTATTATTGACTGACAAAGTGCAAAATATATTGTTTTCATTTGTTTTATTTTATACATGTTTCTTGTGTTTAGGAAAATGTGTATTGTTTTGAGGAGTTTATTTGTGATTTGTTTGATATGATGTGTCCATCTAAGTTTATGGTCAATTACGATTCCTAAATACTTTATTTGTTCTGTTTTTTCTAGTCTAGAGAATGGCAATTGCAGATATTGGTATTTAAACATTCATGTATTTTTATTGTGTTTGTGTTGTTTTTTGGTTGTCCTGTACCGTTTATACTGTACGTTGTAAATTTTTTTTTCGATATTTTTAGCGTAAGTATGTTTGAGTCTAGTCATGTTTTCACTCGCGTGATTTCTAAATTTGCTATGTTAAATACATTATTCCAATCAAAGGTTTTAGCTAAATCTAGATATATCGCTATACATTTGTATCCTTGATCTAAGTTGCTATGTATATAATCTCTCGTACATGCCAAAGTTTCTTTTGTGCCTTTTTTACTCTTAATCGAAATTGTTTATCAGAAATTAATTTGTTTTTTTCCAGGTATTTTATGATTTTTTTTTTTAAACTTTTGTGAAAATCTTTGATAGCGAGTTTAATAATGTGATTGGTCTGTAGCTATAGTAAGTTATTTCCATTTTGTCTCCAGATTTATAAATAAGAATCACCAGTCTTTTTTAAGCGAACTAGGAAAGCAGAAGTGTGTTATATAGAGGTTGATTAAGTGTGTTATAGGTTTTAATATTTCATTTTTTTATTATCTTAATGCAATTCGTTATTATCTCATCTAGTCCATGTGCAATTCGGTTTTTTAATGTGTTTATTAATTACAATTTCCTCTACGAAGTTGTTTTAATTATAAATCTGTGTTGTGTCGATTGTATATTGTTCGCTATGTTTGTTTGTGTTAGTGAGTTATTTTTTTTATAGTGTTATTTTTTTTATTTTATATTGTTATGTATTTTATTTTACGGACGCTAAAACTTTTCCTATACTTGCAAAAAAATTATTCACATGATTTGTTATAGTTTCTGTATTTGTATTGGCATCTATTTTCTTTGAATTAATATTAAGATGTTCGAAAGTATATTTTTGTTTGTACTTTTGTGTGTATGCAACTTCTTTTAATATTTTTTTCATATTTCTTTTGGGTTATTGTTTATAGTATAACATTTGTTTTTCTCTATAGTATAACTCCTTTGCTACTCTAATAATTTTCGTGCAGATGTTTCTATATCTTTTATAGCAAATAAATTGTTCCATGTCATACAGCGTATGCTTAATTTGTTTGTGAATTTTGTCTCGTTTACGAATACATTTTAATATTCCTTTTTTCCATAGTTTATTTGTTTTGCTTTGTGTGTAAGATTTACTTGTTTTAAATTAGTGTTATTATTTATTTCTTGTGTTAACACAGTTGTTAATTTATCCCATGCTTCTTCAACATTTTCTATTTGGTAAAATGTACTCCAGTCTATTTTTTTCAGTTTTTCTTTTAAGTTTGAGTAGTCCATTATTTTTTTGTGAATATTTAATATTGGTTAGGTTTTGTATTTTTGGTATCAATTGCTATCATTATCATTTGTAGTGGTCTGTAATTGTGCTTTCAAGTACCACGGTTTTGGTTTTTAGTTTTGTTTTGATCATTAGTATGATCTATACAACTTTTTGTATTTTGTGTGACTCGTGTTGGGACATTTATCACTGGCTCCAATTCACGCTGTGCCCGTATTGTTAGGTTTTCTATGTTTTGTGGGTGACCGTTTGGTGAAGTGTTTATATTTAGGTCTCCAATGATGATGATATTTTTGTTTTGGTTGAGATCATTTAATGTATTTTTAAGTGCAGTTGGGAAGTTTGTAATGTTGTTTTTGGATGGAGATCTGTATATCACAAGAATACACGTTTTTTTTATCAAATTTTATTTTTATGCACTTGGAATCTATGATGTGTATCTATTCTTGTACGATTGTGTTTATTTTATCATTGATATTGTGATAAACCCCCCCCCCCCTACGAAGTAAAACCTTCCTCTTGGTTTCCAAATGCTGCTACATTGCTACAGCTACAGGCGCAACCCCGGTCGGCCTTTAAAACTCGTGGCTCGCCCGTTCTCGCGACTCTCCCCTGCATTCCTTTTGCAGCGCCTTTTCAACCCCATCACGTAATACTTTTATGCAAACGTGACGAGATGCTCTCAATTAATCAATTGTAATTAACCCCACAACGTTGTGTACTTTTTTGTTTTAGTGGTTTGGTATAGTTAATCCAATTTAATTAATAATTTATTTGTGGTAAACCCTTGTTCTTTTAGATATGGCGTGTTACAATTTGCAAGGCTTCGAATAACAATGACTGAGTCTGACTAGCTTGAAAATTAACTAATTATCTATCTATATTCGTTCAGCTTCCTCCCCTAGCACCTGTTATACACCTACGCTCACCGACGAATATTTTTATTGAAGTAATCTGCATTTTCCCTCCTAGCATCTAATATATAAATTTACATTCAAACGGCGAATTGAGAAGATCCTACCTTTCGATGCGATGTCACGTACTCTCTGCAGCTCTATAAAATGCTATCATGAAAATAATTTGACATTTATGTATATTCTAACAAAAGATTTACACTCAAAGCAGTACGGCGTGCAATAATTCTACACTTACAGTGCTAGATGCAGTTTGTTAGTTAGCTAGCTTGTTTTATTTTGTTAATTTGATTCTACGGGTAGGTATTTTGGATTAACATGAGACAGAACATGTGCTGTTTAAATAATTGGACTCCTCCATAGCCCAACTGATAAGGTGATGGTCATAGACCGCCGAATCAGCTTCCAATTCCAACGCCTCCGGAGAATGTTAAGGTCGCAAGCGACGAATGAAAATCGACATGTTTTGCCTTCTGTCGGGAAAGGGTTCGATGTGTGTTTCTGGTTCATAGAGTGGTGATGGGAATAATATCGCCCAATACGCTGCCAAATTATAAATGTGTTGATGATGATGATGAGAGGTCATCTCATACCGTTTGATATGAGGGTCTGCTCCGATTAATGGCGTGATAGCCGATGTCAGGAACTGTTCAGGAAATGTGTGGGTGGCACGAGGTTTTGGATCGTGACATCCTACTCTGGATTGATGATGATGGTGATGATTTTGAAGTTCTTCAGCATGCCGATGACTTGAGTTCCATTAACTCCTAAAGCATCGGCATAAACATTAAACCGAAGTTGATTAGACAATCGGCAATGTCAGGAGATCGGTGGGGCCGCTCTCTCCTCTGATCTGGCGATGTATGAATTTAATTAAGGAAGATTTTGATGTCACCGATCCTCGCCTTGGCAGTCACTCATGTCCTCAATAGTCCCGTTCTCCGTCCAGCACGCCGCCTCGAACCAGTAGAAAAAACGATTACGTTTTTCCTAGGCACGCTACAGAAACGTGCGCCAGCCTGCAATCGCGATGGTCATCGGTATTTGATTTGAATGAAAAATACGTCCCCTCGCATAACATACACAAGCGTAACGTGGGACCTTCCCCGAAATGTCACGGGCATATGCTCTACGATAGGCGTACCCCAACCTCAAACTCAAATATCAGCTCAAAGAAAGAAATGTCAAGCTCGGCTTCCAGGGTGCTGGGTCCAAGAATGAAAGGCACCAGGTCGTGAATCTGGCTTCCCTCCCTTCTATTTTCCCGGCTGCCCTTTCGTCCAGAGTACATTCCCACCCTGATGCTGGATGATCCCTATTCCTATTGTGAGGGAGTTAAGAGAACTTTTGCTACTTATGTAGGTGGATATAACGCATTACGCTTAAAATATGAATACCTACTGACGGCTTTATTCAACCGACAATGTGAAAGTTTTTGCTAAATCGAATATCGAATGAAATATACCTACCTAAGCGTAAACCAAAAGGTAATTAAGAAAACTTTTCCGGATTCCAACAAAGAACCGCCGATCGGTTGCCAAACGATTCCATATGTCATGTTCCCTTCGTTCCGACGACAAGGCAGACCCCACACGAGCGTAACCTAAAAGGTAGTGAAGCCCACGCAAATTTCGTCACTTCGTTTCCCCCATGACGAAGGTAGTCCGGCCAGATCGTAATCTTCGTCCTGCATCAAACTGGCCTCCCGCGACGACAACTTTTATCCGCTGGTACCTCGGAGCGGCGGTAGAGGGAGGGCGAAATGGGTGCACGTCCTTTGTTCTCCTGAAGTCCCCCAATGCCTTAGTGACGTACATACGTCGACATCATGGAATGGCTCCGGCCACGCTTCCAATCCAGTCTAGAGCGGGTACGAGATCCACGTTACCGAGATGTGATCACAAGGGATTCCAATTTGCTCGGACCAGACACGACCATCGCTTACTTCGCCTCCACATTAGGAAAATAGTGTAAGCCCACCTGCATTTCGATCACATCGCCCCCGATAAAGTCGCGTGAGATACTTCCTCATGGTGAAATAGGAAAGCCGGACCCGTTAATTCATTCGACAACCGCCGTCCATTCTCGAGTCGTAACCCGCTCAATTAAGTTTGAAGAAAAAGAGTTTGTTAATTAAGTAGGTGGATATAGCGCATCACGCTAAAATGTGAATACCTACCGACGGCTGCATTCAACCGACAATATGAAAGTTTTTTGCTAAGTCGAAAGAAATATACTTAAACGTGAACCAAAGGTGATTATATGATAAATTATCGAACCAAGTTTATGCAAAGTCCTATGTAGTAGACTTGTTGTGATACCTAAAATTTGGAATAAGGTGTGGGAAACTTTTGGAATGGGAATTTAATTATGTCAGATTTTGTTAGTAAGCAAAGATGCCCATGCTACGCACCATTCTATAAACTGTTAAATTACCCAATGCCTTTTCAAAAACCCTTTCCTAAATATAGTCCCCTAGCTACGTTTAAAAATATTATTACGAAACTCGTAAATAATAATTAACACCTCCAAGGCGCTTTACAAATTAATTTATACCTACATTCTATACCTATGTATTTTGGTACCCGTTATGTATTGGAGAATACCCAGTAACCTAATTTTCTAGATCACCAACAAAGCACTTTTAAAGGGTTTTATTATTGTTTTGTGGTTTCAAAATCCCGTCTTTTAAATGAAGTCTCTCGTCTAAGATTTATTGCCCGAAAGCGCACTTTGTGCTTCAAATGCTATTTTAGTCCATTGAACCCCAAATTATTATTTTTACAACGGTCTCGTCTCAAGAATAACTTCACCCAACAAAGGTACTTGCTAGCCGGTCAACCCGGAAACGTGCAAAGCTCCGCTCGACTTAAAAAAAAGGTCCTAGATTCCTAAGGCTTGTATATAAACCCTAATTGACTCTTTCCTGCAAGGCCCGTACTAAATATGTTAATAATTTTATACAAACTTACCAAATTCGCCTTGTTGCACAAAATAATTTCACAAATCAATTCACTACAATAATATTTAATTCAAACAAGCACTTATAAACCACAACCCGTCATGCAGTTATTTATTCCAAGATGCAGCCGTCAAACACAATTCTCGCGTAGATTTCTTTTTTTAAATTTCACCCTGACCCTGATAGACGCCCCGAAAGTACGTCCCGACCGCCTCAATTTACAAATTATATTATTTAACTTCACCGATATGAACTCGCAAGCCTCGATCTCTGACTTCCCTATTCGCGTGGACTCTTTTTGTTTAATAAAACGGAATTTCCTTTGTTTAATTAAAATGATTTAGAAGCACCGAGCTGGTCTCCTCGCGACTCTCAGAACTTGACGATCTTAATTCTCAACATGATCTCTCCCTGACTGTCCTCTAACACTTCCCTGCCCCGACTTCCTTTATTATTATATATAACTATCTGAATTATTCCCGGTTTACGCGCACCAAATTATTATTCTGCCGTTTATCAAAACTCGATGATTTTTATCCCGTCTGCGCGGCCCTAGGTTCCTTCCCTGACTGTCCTCTAACACTCCTCTACCCCGACTATCCTTTATTATTATATATAACTATCTGAATTATTCCCGGTTTACGCGCACCAAATTATTATTCTGCCGTTTATCAAAACTCGATGATTTTTATCCCGTCTGCGCGGCCCTAGGTTCCTTCCCTCACTGTCCTTTCTTATTATATATTACTATCTGAATTATTCCCGGTTTACGCGCACCAAATTATTATTCTGCCGTTTATCAAAACTCGATGATTTTTATCCCGTCTGCGCGGCCCTAGGTTCCTTCCCTCACTGTCCTGTTCCAACTCTCTGCCCCCCGACTCCCACCCACCTACTTGTGTGGTTTCAATAATATATTAGTCCCTCTTTTTTAAAACCTCAAGTGGGCACATCTCCCAATATGCATATTTCAATCGTTTTAATAGTGTTCTGTCACATTACATACCAAATTCCAAGAAATCAGTGCAACTTTCATGTTTGCTATTTTTTTGTGTGTAACCTTTAGATAACAGAATACAAACTAATTTTGTCTGCGCCGAAGTCATAAATTATCCCAATAGCGCTTAAAAGAAGAGCTCAGTGGCGTACTTCAATCTAATACTCTTTCTCATTACTTGCGTCGACTTTATTGGTTATATAATAACATTATATAAGCATTGTCTGTACACGTTTTCGTTCTTTCTGCGTGCGTCACTATTTAACGAATTCTGCAATCTTATTTTGACAAATATGTTAAATATCTTAACTCCTAATCGGCGCGTCGCTCTAGTATATTTAAATGCACCAACGATCAATCTTTATTGCCTAATTTTTCAACTCCCCACTGCCATAGAAAATGCACAAGACAATTGTTTCACAAATCAATTTGCTCGCGTTAAAGTCAGTCACCACTCGGGCAAATATCCATCGGCCGCCCCTGACTTGATAATGAACCTGAAATATCCATTAGGATTCCTCCTCCAACCAAAGTATTTTGGCACACGTGTTTTTCCTAGTAATGGCCCGGTTTCATAAATCACCCTTAAGAGTTGGAACAGAGAATTGTATTCTGAAACCATACCCTGTTACAAAATTAAATATATTTCTAAATCGATCTCTCAATTTTAAAAGAATTATTTCGTAGGCCTAAAGGCGAGATCATCACAATATATATACCATCATTTTGATTTTTGTGTTTCTTTGTGTGGTATGTGTTATCCATAGTTTTCAATTGTTTTAGTTATGTATTTGTCTTTCATCCAGCATTCTGTCATTCTGTCAGCACAACGATATCAAAATTAGTATCAAGCTGTTGAAGGTAAATTGTAAATTAATAAAAAAATTTATTAATCGATCTAATGTTTTGGTGCAATATTTTGAATCTATTTTTTTCTTTGGTGATGTTGGTTCATAGATTAAGATCGTTTGTATTTACGCAGTAGTACCTATTGGTTGTCTATGTATTCCAAGTAATCAGCCATGTTGTGTAAGTATATTATATGACATATCACATATGAAGTGATGTTAGTATAGTTTGAGCAGTGATTCTTTGTTTTATGAGAATACGTCATTTGGTGACCCTAGCGGTCAAATAAATTATAATGTAAAATAATATAAAATTAATAAAATACTTTGAAGGTACTAACCTTTAATATTAATTGTTATTATAAACAAACTTAGGTACGTCTTTTGTTTTAAAATAAAAGCTTAAAGTGATACGAATTTGGTGTTTATATTAGCGTTTTTTATGCCACTTTGCAGTGTGCCAATTACAGGTTTTTTGAAGGGTGAATGAAAAACTAAACATTTGGAAAAATTCTATGATTTTCATCAAACGTGGATTAGTGGAATAAGATATATTTTTCAGAAGTTTTCACAAGCATGTTTATTTACATTTATTTGTGTCAGGAGTATAGTTACTATTTATTTAAGAGTAGATTATTAAATTTGCAAGTCGTTTGAGTGAAAACCGCGATCAAAACATTTATAGAACTTGATATGCTTAGTAAACAGATCTGAGTAGACAGGTTTTTAAATAAATCCTCTAACTGTCCTCTATGTTATTTAACCTCATAATATCACCAACCAATATTGGAAAAAAACAACGTGATCGATTCCAGGCTGTCTGCCTACTGATGGAGTCTGGCAGTTATTTACTAATTGCAAAGAATGGCGCCAGCCTACACATTGGAACTATGTGTCCGACAAAACTAAAGCGATAGACAGCTTACTTTAAGGTCAGCAGATCTAGATGTTACTAATCGTTTAATCGAACTTTTTAGGTCAAATCGAGTCATTAACTATTTTTGGGGAACTGGTACGCTCATTTGGAATAAACTTCCCTCAGCACTTACAAATATCAAGAACTTTTCAATATTCTCTGATACCTACTTCTCAAGTATCCGGTAATTGTTTGGTTTCAGTTTCCTCCTTACTGTACTTTTGTGTAATGTGCTCTCAAAATGGGTAATGCGCGTTTTCATCCCGTGATAAAATATCCTAACAAAATATCCTACAGGCAAAACATCTTCCAACAAAATGTCTACTAAAACCTAATCTAACCTAACTTTACAGGATCTCTGTATTATTTTTGTTAGGTTAGGTTTGGTTAGGTATTAGTAGATATTTTGTAGGGGGATGTTTTGTCCGTAAGACATTTTGTCGGGAATATTTTGTCGGGGATATTTTTTTTGCAGGATGAAAATGCGCGGAACCCTCAGAATGTTTCTTATTTCTGAAAGTAAACTGACTCCTGTTTAATATTATATTTAGTTTAATGATTCTGGTTGTATTGTTAATCATTATGTTTTATCCTGTGTCAAAACAGCACTGTTATTGATTTTGTTTTCTTGGAATTGCTTCGTACATACTGTATATTCTTAGCTTCATTTTATTTTATTAATATTTTGTAAGGACTCGTAAGGAACACTGTAGGATTACTTTTAAGATTATTATAATTAAGCACACTTGAAGTGAAATACCACAAAACCGGCAATATATTTATACGGTGCTCCAGATTTTATGTCCGGGTTGAATCTTTCCCAAATGAAAGACTAAACCCTTCCACACACTTTTCCACAAATGAATATCTAGTAAATGAACGCAATGTAAGTGCACTATATAAGAATAAAACAATACAAGAACAATACGTCAATCCACCAGAAACATAATGGGAAAATATTTCACCGACTCCAGATATTTTCATATCAGAGGGTTCGGCTCTGATGAAATCCTAACTGGTCCGATAAATCCTGCTGATCCCTCAATATAAATATTTAAAAAATCTTTCGTAATCCTACATGTATTTAAAATGACCGACTTTTGCATTTTTATGTACAAATTTTTTGACAAATCTAATACGCCTAAATTTTGAATGAGAGAGCTAGGTATAATGCCAGTAGCCGAAATAACAAATGGTAATATTTTTATAGTCTGAGAATGCCAAATTCTTTTAATTTCATTTCCTAAATCTGTATATTTTCTTATTTTTTCAGAAACAGTTTTCTGAATATTACAAGAATTTGGAATAGCGACATCAATGATATAAGTTATTTTCTTAATTTTGTCATGTAAAACTATATCGGGTCTATTATGACTAATTGTTCTGTCTGTCAATATAGTTTTATCATAATAAATTTTATAAAATTCATTTTCTAAAAATGAATTTGGTTCATATTCATAATATGGTACATTACGGCAGTCAATCAAGTTATGTTTAATTACCAAATTTTGGTGAATTATTTTTAAAACTTGATTGTGCCTAAATGTATACTCGGACGGCGCTAATACAGAACATCCCGATATAATATGTTCTATAGTTTCCGGAAAAGCCAAACATTTTCTACATAAATCATCAATTTGATTTGCATCTTTGATGATATGCTTCCTATAATTTTTAGTATTTATGACTCTATCTTGTATGGCAAGCATAAAGCCTTCTATTTCTGCGCTCAACTCTCCAATACTCCATTTGTTTGACGAAAATTTGTCAACATATGTTTGGTTGAGATAATTGAAGTGTTTTGCGTGAAGAATTTTATTTGACCAGGAATCTAATAATTCCTGGTTGGTATTTATAAGAATGCTGGCATTCTCGTCCTATAAATTTAATGGTGACATATTTCTATCTGCCCTGCAAATAATTTTGTGCATTTCTGAACTATCAGCTTTCCTATGGAAAAAATTTCTTAGCATTTCTACCTGATTATGTTTTAAAGATGTTATTTTGACTATACTTCTACCTCCCAAATTTCTGGGTAAATTAATTCGTTCTACAGCTGAATTTGGATGATGGCAATGAAATTTAGTTAATGTAGTTCTAATCAATCGTTCTAAGCTATCTACATCTGTATTAGACCATTTAATTATGCCAAATGAGTAAGTTAATAGAGGTATTGCCCAAGTATTTATCGCCTTTACTAAATTTTTAGCAGATAGATTGCATTTCAAAATTTTTCTGATCCTAGTTTTAAATTTAATCCTAATATCATTTTTAATACTAGTATGATCTAATCTATTTGATTGCGGATATCCTAAATATTTATAAACCTCACCCCCTTTCATACTTTCAATTTTGAAATTTCTAAATATACCCTCGTCTCCATCTACAATTTTACCTTTCTCTATATGGATCGTTCTACATTTATCTAAACCAAAAGTCATTTTAATATCATCTGAAAAAATTTTAACTACTTTAATCATTTTCTCTAAATTTGGTTCAGAATTCGAATATAATTTTAAATCATCTATAAATAATAAATGAGAAATTATATTTCTCTCTCTAGTATTACCTTTAATTTTTATTCCAAACTTGCTTTTAATTAACATTTTAGATAGAGGATTTAATGCTAAGCAAAACCAAAGAGGACTCAATGAGTCTCCTTGAAAAATCCCTCTTTTTATTGAAATGTCCGGTACTATAATTTTCTTATCTTTCAAATTCAAAAGCAAATCGGTATTCCAAAATGCCATAATTTTTTCCAAAAAGCTAATAATAATTGGGTTAATTTTGTATATATTTAAAACTTTTATCAGCCACGAGTGCGGGACACTATCATAAGCCTTTTGGTAATCTATATAATTTACAAATATCTAAATTACGTTTTTGGGTTTGAATCTGTTTTAGAATTACAGAATCAATAACTAATTGTTCTTTACATCCCATATGTTTTCTGCGACAACCTTTTTGTTGTTCAGATAAAACATTTTTTTCATCTAAATGAGTGTATATTAAATCTGTCAAGCAAGAGGTTAAAATTTTATATATTGTCGGTAAACATGTAATGGGTCTATACTGAGAGGGATTATTAATATGTTCGCTTTTAGGCAACATATAAGTAATGCCCTTAGTTAGAAAATTTGGAAAATTTTGAGGTTCTCTGACAAATTTTGAAAGATTTTTTGCCAAAAGGGGATGTAAAGTAGTCAGACGTTTATACCAAAAATTATGTATCCATCGCAACCCGTGGCTTTCCAATTAAGAGTACTTTTTATAATTTTGGCTAACAATTCAACCGATATATCAGAAAAACTCATTTGTTCAATGTCTGAACAATTGAGTTCTTCATTTTCTATCCACGGACCTGACTCGTTATGTTTTATATCTTTACTCCAAATATTTGTCCAAAAATCGCGCATATCTGATTCAGATGGCAACGGATTATTATTATTCGAAATAATATTTTGTTTATCGTCAAGTTTGGAATAAAATATTTTCTCATTTTTCTGAAATAATCTATTATTATTTTTTTTATTATACGTATAATTATATCTTTTTAATCTACTAGCTTTTACACCTAATTTTTGTTTTAACAAATCTAATAAATCATTGATTATATTTTCATTATTATTACTACCAATGCTATAACCAAATTTTCTCCCAATTACATCTACATGTCTCAAAATATTCCTACTTCTATTTCCGTTTTTATACTCTATTATTCTAGCTATGCTACTTCTTAAAAATACTACATCATTTTCTAATCTACTCTGCCATTCTGGTTTTCTATAATTATATGATCTATCATCAGAAGACGTTAATTTAACTCCTAACTTATTACATATAGTCATAGCACTAGCGTACACTATTGTATGAAGATCTAAAAAACTAATGTCATCAAATATAATTTTTGGTAAAATTATATTATTTAATTCAGAAATTAATTTAGATAATTTCTTTGACGTGTGTAATTTTGGTAATTTTGGTCTAACTGTGGGCTCTATATCTATATATCTATTTATATTATTATGAAGTAAGTTAGCTAATTCTATAATATTTTCATCTAGTAAGTTTAAATATAATATAATATTACGTTATTATTATTACACTATTTGTTTTTATAACCAATTTTTTCTGCATTCTTGAGATCGAGATTTTTTTCCATTATTTGGTTCTGCGGTTACCATCTGTCGTTTGCAAACTGTGTTTCCAAATATGGAAATATTTAAAATAGAATATTAATTAGAATAAATTAATAATCTTACGATTGTTTCATGGTCAGCAACAAGCTTGGTTAAAATTCCGATCTTAATTCTTTAAATGAAATGCAAGCGCTTCTTTCTATTTCCAAAACTGCATTTCATTTGCTAATTTAGCATTTCTCCCAGGGAGACCGTTTGCGCTCGGAAATACTTGCAATTTTCCCAGCAAATATTTATACAATCTCTTATTCTTATTTGTTTAGTTTATATAACCAGCGCAGCTCAGTTGACCGAAATATTTAATGTTTTCATCTGGATAATTTTTTTTTTTACATGAGCCCAACACAGGAGGCCCTGAGGAAAATAATTTCCCTGAGGGCCTATGTCATCTTTGAGGTTGCTGTGTGGAGGTTTTTTTTTAAAGGATAGTTCTGGGAAGGAAGAGGGTTTAAGGGGTAGGTAGGAATCTGGGTTCAGTGTGTCCTGGTCATCCACCTCCAAAACCTAGACAAACCTCACCCCGTGAACCCGGGCACCCCTGCTAAATCACCAAACGTAGCGAACCACTTCGAGTGACCTATGGCAGAGGTGTTGGTTATCCAATAAAGGTTCCCGGGGCGGCAGTACCCATTCTCGCCCCCCAAAAATTCCTTTCAAAATAAGTAAATAAGCTTTTAAAATAGAACTAAATGTAGATACCTACCTACCTATACTCTATGAAAAGTCTTCTATTGTTTGGCAAGAAAGTGTAGAAATTAATTAATTTGGAACTAAATTTTTTCATTACTATGGTAACACCGAAATACTTTTAAATAATACTTGTCAATGACATTTTGTATGGCTCATGGCTTTACTGACTTTAATCATGTAGAACACACTGAAAATCGCTCGTTTAGTGTTTTTTTTCATTGTTTGCCTGTGCATTGTTTGAATTGAATTAAAATGAACAAACCAATACTTAGTGGTGCAAGAGAAGTTGTAAACTGCGTGTTTCAACGCTGCCTAGCTGAATATCGTGCGAAGAAGCTCCTATCCAATTTGAAAGAAGTTTTCAAACGATCTGCAGAAATTAATGGTACGTGGTATAGTTTTTTTAAATAAATTTCATTAGTAGATATTACAAGATTTATGCCAATTTTTGTGCGATTATAACCATTACAATCTGATTTGAGGTTATGTTTAAAAATCCGAATTTGACATTTCCATTTGACAGTTAATATTAGGCCACAAGAAAAATGGAATAACTCAATTTAAAAAAAATAAAATAATATGCAACTTCTTTAAACTCATAGAAATGTAACTTGTTCTTAATTTTCTCTTTCTTTCTTTCTAAATGAATATTATCAGGTGTGCTTTTTTAAAACTACCTTCTATAGAATAATCATTGTTTTCCACATACAGGTAAATCTGAAAAGTAAGATAAATCGTCAAGGAAGGGAAAAGGCAGATGGAAAATTTGAAACACCGGGAAAACGGAAAATAGCATAAGTGTTGATGATTAAAAAAAATTGTTGCAAAAAAATTGTTTGCAAAATCGAGGCAGATTATTATGCACGAGGAAGTACTCTATATATGATGATATAGATGAACTGATAAAACGTTTAGATGAAGATGAAGATATGGAAGAAGAAGAATCATATGAGGACTAAGACAATAATTATTACATGTCGGGTGTTGAATAAATATACTCAGATTTTTAAATACTATGTACCTACGTTTTTATAACAAAATAAACGCCCACTTAAAACCAGTTTTGTTTTATTTTACTTCTATTACATTATGTGTTTTTGTGCAAAATTTATGAAAATACAAACACGTTATGAAATATGCATTTTGGCTGAAGGGTTTTTTAAAACATACATTCATTGTCTTATGAGCCATCACGGTGTTGCCATTTAAAACCAAGAAATCGATCGCAGCGCCATCATTTATTTTCTACACTTAATTGCCAAACTGTACCTACATTCGAAAAAATATTCTTGTCTTTAATAAATAAATTTTAAATTTGGAATCTAAAACATTAAACCAGAAATAAATTAACGGCCGTTATTCCCAACTCTTCGATGGATCAATCGAGTCTCTGATCAGCTAAGTGATTTATTTAGAATAACTCGATTCGCCTGTTAGTCGGAGAGTTGCGTTGGAAAGTAGGTATTTGTACATTTGAAGAGTGTTGAGCCAACAGTTGAATAGTAGGATTGGAAAAACGGAAATTTTATGAAAGTCATCACATAATTAATATCCGACAATAAAAATTCAAGTGTAATCCTATTTTTGATTTTTTAACCGCCGCTGAAACTTTACCCCCTTCCCTTACGTACCCTCTCTGTATCCTTCTTCTTCTCTTGTCGGTTCCTTATTGCTGACGATCATGACCCCTACTCCAATTTCCATGCTGGATTAGGCTCCTTCACTCTTTGCGGTCCTGCGCTGCGTTGAGAGCTACCGTTACCGACGCACCAAACGATACTTGGTTATTCCAGCTTGACCTTGACATTTATTGTATGTTGAATTCCAACTAATCATTTTCATACTGCTTACTAACAACGTATGCAGGGACACTGAGGGTCTAGATTCGTTCAAAATTAAATGTAGATTCGTTCAATCAAAAAAATTAGAGTCTTTGCGAGAGCCTTGAAGTAGTAACCATCTGTTACTTATAGCAGGGCGGGTAAATGATGGATAACCTCCAAAATGATCTTGACGTTTGACTTTCCTCTGATTCTTCTGCCTTCCACTTTGTCAGTGACTATGAATTCCTCCGAGTTGGAGTCCTCAGATTGGCGAGCAACGTGTCCAAAGTATCTTATGATAATTTGTAGGTGGCTAGTTGATGCCTAGCTTTTCCTGGATGGACACATTTGTACGTAATTTCTGCAGCATCAAATTTCGAGTCCCGTGTCTCTCCCTACTCAACTTGTACCTATATCTCTCTATATCGAACGTGTTATGCAGATTAGATGAAACATGGCATTTGATATCACCACAAATTCACAACATTCATTTGTTTCACTAGGGAAATACTGAGAGAATCTTCGACCATGGAACGTGAACATGTACAAAACTATATAACCTCATTGTACATATAGTTTTGTATCGGTGATCGATGAACCAATGGACGCAATTTTTAGCCATAAGTTGTTATAATGGTCTGTCTAGTTTGCAGTTAGAAGTAAGATTGTAGAAATGTATTATATGTTTGTACAGCGCCCTTGAGGTGATTTTCCACAAAATGGCGCTGTACACGTCATCCAAATGTTATTATTATTAACGTGCCGCAAGTACGGAAAATTTGATTTTTAATCAATTAATTGCGAAATAACACAAATGAATCAAATAAAATTTATTTGCGCACGCAGGGATTTGAACCCGCGATCTCCGGGTTGCTAGTAAAGAGCATCTCTCCTCGAACACGGAGGCCCATCTGCCATAAAGTACATCTGTCATACACTTCTGCAATACAAAAGATGAGTCCTGGTAACCCTCACACAATATTTAAAAGAAAACAACCATTTACTGTCATTGACCAAATGATTTATAATTAAATTGAACAAGCCTTCTCAAAGCAATACCTCATTCTAAAACACGTGCCATCAAGAAATTATGGAAACAACTAGATAAATGTTGATAAAATTTAATTGGACGAATGGATCACCTACCGTACAATGAGATGAACTTTAACTTTAAATTATCACAAATATCTTTAAAATTGCAACCAATAATACTCATTTACGTTTTACTGTTTTACTGGCCTATTGCGAAAAAAGATAAACGTAACGTTGAAACGTTTGGTCTGCGAAGTCATCACGAGTTGAATTATTTATTTGGCTTTCAAAACACGTACATTTTGCAACATTTCTGTTATTTTTGTGTTCAATAATTTCTGTAGAATGAGAATACTCGAAGTATAAATGCTTTCATAACAACAACTGATGCATTGATATTTGCTTCATGAGATGAGCTCTCATCAAATGACTATCTGCAACAGAATGCACTTGTGTTGAAAGGTTTGTTTTTTATAAGAATTATAATAGATACAGGATGGTTCATATTAGCCTAGCCTCAAATAATCACAATATGATATCTCTCTGTTTTAAATTTACTTAACTGACCACTTAACTAAACTTTAACTGATACAATTAAATGGTGCACAAAATTAAGTCTATTTTTCCAGATATTTTCGGTCATGCAATATAGAAACAATGCGGTACAAATACATCCATATTTAATGTTTTGTTTGTATAAATAATGTAAATACCTACTCCAATATAAATATACTAGCACAACTTGAATGACAGTTAAAATGAAAAAAAGTTCTCGAACACGTTTACAGACCTTGTACATCCTTCATTCGCATGCAAACATTAATCAGCGACTCACGTTTACGTTCATTACGCAATATCCAAAATTCAAAACATTTTTCTTTTTTCTTCTCTACGCATCTGCTCTTACTGATCTTATAAAGATGTCCAAAACTGTGACCACGAGAAGGAAGCCAAATCAAAATCGTATCCCTGTTAATTGGACCAAACAGTCAATTCTTTGGTATTACTGCGGTGATCACTAACTACATAAATGATCAGGTACTCTTTGTTAGGTGAATAATAGCATATCTGCTTATCTTAATCCGTCATCTATGGTCAATTATCAATACAATCCGACTGAAAATTCAAAAATTCTGACCCGGGCTCCCTAGTATCAGTTAAGTTTTGGCTAACTGTCAATAAATGCATTTATTTGGATATGGTCATTCGTTATGTAAAATTACTGGTTTATTAAATAATTATTAATTAACGGAGTTTAACCAACGAAGCTTTCAGAATTAAAAGAAGTCGTATACGCGATCATAATTCAACTAAGACGCGACCAATTTATTCCATTTGATCTTTGAGAAAGTAAAGTGGTTGAAATACCTCATCAACTAATTATTTCCCGTTTAGTGTTAAAAAGAAAATGCAGACTGCCAATGCATATTTAGGATAATATTTCAATTCAAAATTGCCAATTGATTAGATTGATTACTACTTTTACGTAATTGCTGGACGTTTGACATCTCGTTGTGTCAGTTCGTAGAAGATACCTTTAGTGTTGCCAGCGTATATCGATTTCTTGTTTATTCCCTGCGGATATCGGTTCGGTTGTCAGTGGTGAAAGCATGTTAGGGTTAGTTAGAGAAGTTAGAGATTGACGCATATTTGACGCGAAGACGATGGTGGCATTTTGGTCTAAAGTCTAAGGTGACTTTTTTTAAACCTGAAAACATTAAAAAAATCTAAGGATTTCAGTTTGAGCCGGCTGAGTAACCAGTATTGAAACAAGAAAGAATTGTTATCTTTATGTATTTAAAAAAAAGGCAAAATGTCGTCGGACCATAATCAATTGCATTTTTTTATTCCAAATAAGCTCAGGAATTCCTGGCTTAAGGCGATCCACTAGTACAGAAAAAAAATCGAAATCGAAATTCACGCCCTTTTATGGGAGGAGTTTAAAAATACTTAAGAAAAAGCTTTTGGAAAGGTTGGAAAAGATATTTGAGAATTTTTTTTTACATGTTGATTTCGTAAAGGCCTGTAAAAAACATTAATTCCTTTTTTATGCATTGTTTATTGTAATAAAACGAAATTTTTAAATTGATTTCACGAAAACAAGCAGCGCGGACCCTAACACGTTGTTTCTCCGCTCCGGCCGGAGGAGTAATGACGGCAGAATGGGGCGGCTGCCAGTCGTTCTTCGGTGGACGGTATAAGGTTCACTTTGATATAACAAATTCGTCGACTGCCGTATTGTCGCCGTGATGTCAAAAATACCAACGCGAAAATGCATATTATATTTTATTTTGTGAGTTTCGGGCGTATTTATCATTTTTTTTCGCGATAATTATATAAGAAACTGAATTTTCCACATTATGCAATAAAACCATATCCGAAAAAGTGTTTATAAGTAGGAGAGTTTTCAGTTGAAAATGTTTTTTATAGACCTAATACTTTATTTTTTTCTAAGCTTATTAAAAGAATTATTAAAAAAATGACCGATATTTTTAAGGGCCAAAGTATGTTGTACACGCAGTATTTAATTGAAGCATCTATAATACTTCTAAGCGGTCAAATTTTCAAAACAAAAACATACGATTTTGTATGATATTTGCATTATTTAGTATGGCTTCATCTTAAGTTTATCAGATATGTCCCTTAACATCCTGTATATCGAATACACAGAAATAATGGTGGTTCGTGTTGAAAAATTGTCAAGATTTAAAGAATCTTTTGAACGGTGACACACCCCATACATTGACTACTACAGACGTTAGAAGGTTTTTCATTCAGAAGCGAAACGATACTTGAAACGTGTATATACAACCAGTGGCGGTTCTTCACAGGGGGACAATGGGGACAATCCCTACCAGTTACAGTCAAAACCTACTAAAGGAAATACCGTCAATGCTTTGTCAAATTAGTTTGATAATAATCTTGCAAGATAAAGCTTTATTTTTATTATACTATATTGTAAATTGGCATAATATATCTATGGACATTTTATATTATTTTGTGTTAAATATATCCGACTAGCATGATTAGACCATAATTTTTTTTTTTTGAGGAATTTTATATTACCTATATTCTACAGGTGGTGAGATTACGGTACAGTACGTGAAAAATATCGATCCCCACCACCAAAGAAGTGCTCGAGCCGCCACTGTATACAACCATCCTCTTCGTCTTCTTTTTGCCCTCCTTCACTTCCTTGTGACGTCAGAACTATTAAATTTGGAATAGTACTGGCTCCGAAACTACTGAAAAAAATCTACTAACAATTATTTCAAAAGAACAAAGCACTCAGATGGAAATAAATCACCTACTACTTTACGTAATTAAAAACGTATTCAAATGAACAATATTGTGATGATTTAAAAATAATAGTCCGAAATGAATTGAATTGAATTCAAACAATTCTCTTTTCAACTAGTATGTTTTTTTATTGAAAATTGAGTAACGGTTTTATAAAGCGCGAGAACTTATTGAATTATTTTTAATTAATCTCATAATTACTTAATTGGAATTTATATATTGTTACTATTTGTTGCACGTATTCACACCGTGTCGCAATTAATTAATGATTTATTGTTTCTGTAATTTTTACTGAGTTTACAAATTACGTTAATCTGTTTGTGATTCCAGTTTACCTCTTGTAACATTGAATTAAACATTTTATTTCAAAACACACTCTTTTTGTATATTATTTTCCTACTTTGTTTCGAGTAATGATAGAATTATGTGAAAACTTTGAAAAACACTAAACAAATTCAATGTATATAATTTATTTAAATCAAAGGAAGTTTTTTTACTTTAATTTAAAAATTTGGGAGATGCGGCTCGATCCCTTTTTTCCTGTTAGTCACTGGAGCGTTTTTGGTCACATTTTGGCCAATTTGCAATACGTTGCGAGTGCCCGCTGGCCAAAATTTTGCCAATTAGAAGAGTAAAACATTTTTGGATTGATTTTGAAAGTTCCCGGAAGTTCGGATCTTTAATATGCACAAGGCTAACTAAGTGGTTTCACCGTTTCAAAAGAGTTATAGAGTACAAAACTTTAGAAAATGTTCGACGCAGACAATACAATATTCAGTCGTGCGTTATTTTTTTCATGATCGTATTGTCACGTTAAAAAATTCCCGTGGATTGTTTGCTTTAGGCAAATCATAGATATTGTTTTATACATATGTCAATGTTTATTTTTATTTTAACCATATGAGTTAAACCTCAATTTGTAATATTTAATTAAATGAAGACAATATTAGCGAAGTCAATCGAAAATCTGGAAACAGAAAAATCAGAAAAAGATGTTGGCACCTCTGGGATCTTTAATTAAATACCTATTACAATTTGAGGTTTTACTCATAGAGTTAAAAAATAAAAATTAACATTCATCCTAGACTTGCAGAAAAGTCAAAAAATAGTCGCATATTAAAATTAAAATGAATAAAAAAATATCTAGACACTATCTAGGAGGCATTTAGTTCGGGTTTGAATCTTGCATAAAGATAGAAGCCAATAATATGTGCTTTAAGAAAATGAAGATAAAGTTAAAAGTGACCGAATTGGATATAGACACCTTAGCTCAGTTGCTAGAGCTGTTGCAATGTAAGCAGAAGGTCCTGGGTTCGTGTCCCAGAGGTGCCAATATCTTTTTCTGATTTTTCTGTCTCCAGATTTTCGATTGATTTTCGCTAATATTGTATTCATTGAATTAAATATGACTGTGTGTTCGTTATTGAATTATCTGCTAATTTAAAGTAATTTCAAGAATTAAAAATAAGGTGCGACTTTTTCGGATTGGCGGCGTATGTTTTACAATTAAATCATAGGTGTAATATTTGTACTGTGTCATTTTTAATATTAATTCAATTAGAGTGATTCATAACTAGGATACAACATATAATTTATAATTTTTAGTCTGATTAATTACGATTAAAAACGAACCAATGGTATTTAATCTCATTAATTACGATAAAATCGTTTAAAAATGAAAAAAATGGTTTTCAGTCTGATTTTGCGATTAAAAACGAACAAATGGTTTTTAGTCTGATTAATGACGATTGAAAACGAAAAAACGAACAATTTGGAGGGCGGGAACGGGTACCGCCGCCTCGGGAACCTTTATTGGATAACCAACACCTCTGCCATAGGTCACCCCAAGTGGTTCGCTATGTTTGGTGATTTATCAGGGGTGCCCGGGTTCATGGGGTGAGGTTTGTCTAGGTCTTGGAGGCGGATGACCAGGACACACTGAACCCCAGATTCCTACCCACCCCTTAAACCCTTTTCCTTCCCAGAACTCTTCTCTCCTTCCTAACCTTAAAAAACCCTCCACACAGATGACAAAGGCCCTGAGGAAAATTATTTTCCTCATGGCATCCTGTGTGGAGCTCATGTAAAAAAAAATTATGATTAAAAACGAACAAATGGTTTTTAGTCTGATTTACGTTAAAAACGAACAAAGCCATTTCAAGCAACGTTTCAATTCTGAATTGTGGTCTTACACCAGAGCGATAATGGGCGATATCTTCCACTACGGAATGTGCCGAAAATAGGCTTTATATTATTTTTAGTTGATAAAATCGTGAAATAACGCAAATTAATAAAATGAAATTTATTTGCGAACGCTAGGATTTGAACTCGCTTCTTCCGGATGGCTAATTGCTCGACCACGGAGACTGTCAAAATACAGTGTTATATCTTGAAGTTTTAATTTTGCTTCCGTTCTAACGGATGTAATTATGCTTTTTCTTACAGTGTAATAGTATAACAAAAGCAGAACTTGTCGGTATAATACGTGTAAACAATTTTATTTTTATAAATTATCTAAATAACTAACTAACCATCACGCCGTTTCCCTACACAGGGGTAGGCAGAGATGACGGACCGCCAAACAACTCAGTCGTGGCACACATTCCTTGCCTCGTTTACATTCATACATCGTCTCACACATGCGCTTCTATTATTCTGACTCTTGAAATGGTCATACTCAAGGATCTGATTCACTTGGTCGTTTTGCGTCATATATTCTCCTTACACTCATTTCCTCGTTCATTCGCTTATCTAAATATATATGAAAAACAAAATATGCTTAGGTACTTATAAATATATTTATAAGTGAGTTGTCTATGTATTGCTTTATTAAGCATAGGAAATATTTGAAACTTTTAAAATACCTTATTTCTACCCCCGCGAAGGTTGCTGGATTATTACAACCACATGACAATACATCTGAAAAGTTTTTTAAATATTACAAAAACTCTAGCGAAACTGTCAAATATAATTTGATAATGACATTTTGCAACTCATCGATTGATTTTTCAACAACAAAAAACAAATTTTCAAAATTCAATTTTTGAATAAACTTTTTAAATTAATAAATTTACTTGGTAGGGACTAAGTAAGAATTTTAGTCATTTTAAATAGGTACTAAATTTGATTGATTGTTTTTATAATATACAAAAGAGAATATTTATTAAAAATAATAATTATATGAATAATGAAAATTTATAAAAAAAAAATTAATAGGTGGCACGCGAGCTGTTTGAACACTGAATCTACTGAGACTGAATGTATGGAATGCGGGAGGGGATTGGCGGGACGGGGAAGCGGGAGAGGGAAGAGGGAAGGCGGGAAAGATGGAGGGGGAGCGCGTGAGGGAAAGGGGACATGTGAGGGGAAGGGGAACGGGACGAATGAGAAAGGACATGCGGGGAGAAACAAATGGCATTTCAACGCATGCCGGGAAATCGCCAGTTTGTTATATAAATAATTTATTTATATTAATAAATTTAAAAAAAAAAGAATGGAGTTAGCAATTTGCATTGCTTAGATTCCATACTCTTAGGATACTTACTAGGTGGGCTGACAAGTATGTCATATAGGTCACATTTCGACTACGAAAAATGACACCCGATTTTGTATTTTTATTACGGTCATATAATTTTTTACACCAAAACCACTCTAGCGTTATCAATTCCATTGTTCGGATATTACAGCACAATAAATTATATTAAAATGAACTTTCGATATTAATCATGTTTAATATCACTCAGATGCAGCGGAAATTATATCATACGGTGCTCTGATTGATGAAAGTGGTTCTGCTTCTCAAACTAGAGCACAATCACTAGTGGTTTTATGGATCCGCTGACTCTCGCATAAATTATTTACTTTGATTTATAAAATTGAAACAGATACAATTTTTTTCAAATTATACGTAATTATGAAATGACGAAATTGGATATCTGAGCGATTGGATTTTAAATTCTGGGAACTTGAGCTAAATACGAGACTAGCTTTGGGAGGCGGGTATAGGTGGGTACCGCCGCACTGGGAACCATTTATTGGATAACCAACACCTCTGCCATAGGTCACCCCAAGTGGTTCGCTACGTTACTATTATTGTAGATAATAATATACCAAGTAGCCATCGAGGCATCCTTTCGGTACATTCATTACAAAATGCGGATGATAATACTTACATATCTAATAACTACAACAAACTTTTGCATTTATAAGATTTGTGTGAGCGTATAATTGCTGTTATAAAGAACTAAATTCAGCGATTTTAAATAATTAACTTTTATTAGCGGTTTAATTTAATGTGCTGCATTTTATTCGTAATACATCGCAGTTATTATTAGCACTACAAATCTTTCAAAGTTTGAAAAGCATATTTTTATTTCTAACATGTTTTTTTAATGAAAATAAATAATCATTGATAACAATATTAGCGACAATCAAAAGAAATTTTGAAACAGAAAAATTAGAAAAAGACCCATCTAAGAATTTAAGCCAGGAACTTAGCCTTGCCGGACATCGGAAATATTTCCATCATCACACTTCGACTAAGAACTACCAACATTATCTTAATATTCTTGATGCATATTTCCATTGGCTGCTTTCTTTATGTACCAGTGTGCACTCCAATGATTAAATATTACAATTTGAGATTTTACCAATGAGTACCTACTCATTAGTGGAAGGAGAAAAGTGGGAAGACCCAGACTGAGGTGGGAAGACAATGTAAGTTGGGATGCAGCACAGCTTCTCCAGGTAACAAACTGGAAGTCAGCCGCTGAGGACAGGAGGAGTTGGAGGCGAATGTTACAGGAGGCCAAAACTCGACATCGGCTGTAGCGCCATCGAAGAAAAAGAAGAAGTAGAAGGTAAATTCAGTATCGCCCTGGTGTAACACCATCATTCAGAATTGAAATTTTACTTGAAATGGCTTTAGTCGTGTTTGGTGACTAGATTTGAATAGCCAGGTACGTTTTCACATTTGGAAACAAGCTTTTGTTACACCTGTTTTTAAAAAAGGGGACAAACACAACATTGAAAATTATAGACCTATCTCTAAGCTATGTATCTTTAGTAAAATCTTGGAAAAAATCGTGTGTAACCAACTTTTTAACTTATGCAAAAATACTATTATTAGCCCCCATCAACATGGTTTTTTTCAAGGCAGATCTGTTGAATCGAACCTAGGACAGTTTACTGATTTTGTTCTTAAATCTATGGATAATGGGAAACAGGTTGATTCCATTTACACAGATTTTTCTAAGGCTTTCGACAAAATAAATCACGACATACTGTTATACAAACTCTCGAAGATTGGTATATGTGGAGATCTTCTGAGATGGTTCTCTTCATATGTTAAAAATAGAAGTCAAGCTGTTGTTTTAAAAGGTTACATGTCACAAATTATAACTATTCCCTCAGGGGTACCGCAAGGCTCCCATCTAGGGCCTCTCTTGTTTATTTTATATATAAACGATATGAACCGTGTCATAAATCATTCTTGTTTCCTATTTTACGCCGATGACATGAAATTATATAAATGTATTAGCTCCATAGATGACTGCAACCAATTGCAAGAAGACGTTAGCAGAATTGAGGAATATTGTGTAAACAATCAATTATATCTAAATATAGACAAATGTAATGTTATTACTTTTACACGGAAAAAAAATCCAATTAATTATATTTACAAACTAAACCATGTCCCTCTACAATGAGTAGAAAGAATAAGAGATCTTGGAGTAATACTAGACTCTAAAATGTTATTTAGGGATCATATTGAAAATATTCTAGAAAAAGCTTATAAGCAATTGGGTTTCATTATTCGCGTTACAAAACCTTTTACTATAGCACACACCCTAATTCTGTTATATATGTCATATGTACGGTCACAACTCGAGTTCGCCTCAGTAATTTGGAATCCTCAATATCAAACATATATATTCATCGCATTGAAAATATCCAGAAACAATTTATAAAACACCTTTCGTATCGCTTTAGTGATCATCAATTTGACCCTATCACCTTATTTAAACGCAGAAAAATCTTTGATGCATTATTCTTATACAAAATCATGAACTGCCTTGTTGATTCATCATATCTGTTAGAAAATATTGCATTTCGTTGCCCCAAACAAAATACCAGATCGAACGACTTATTTAGAATACCACACAGTAAATCAAAATACGCGCAAAACTCTGTAATAATACGTATCTGTGAAACTTACAATGCCTTACGAGATGTAGACATTTTCAACCATGATTTGAAATCATATAAAATGCAGCTTAATATATTAATAACTTAAAATACTTTTTTTTTATTTTTTGTGAAAATTTATAATATTATTATCAGTAGTAATAGTATAACTATGTTTGTTAATAACTTTATTTTTTTTTCTTTATTACGTTTTATGTTTTTCTTTTATATGTTTTTCCTTATTATGTTTATTTTTTGTCACATAAGTTGAATAGGTAAAAATACTATATTAAAATTTTAACTTAATGGAACTTAATTGGTCTACAACACATGAATGTTCTTTGTTATATTATCATTTTGTATGACTGTTTGTTTCCTAAATAAAAAAAAAAATAAATAAATAAATAAAAATAAAAAAATCTCCTTCTCTTCCCCACTTAACATACCAAAATTGGGGATACCTAGTGTCACTGGCTCCAGACGGTTGGGAGCAGATAAAATAAGTTATATTATATGCAAGTTGGAATTTTTACTGTTTTTACTAAGCCAAATCTGAATCCAGTAATTATTGACTCATCCGATTGTTCCGCCAACATATTATGTGGTCGATGGGTCCAGCAAAAGTTGCCTGGGTGCCGTCGTGAGGCTTTGGTCCTCCCGACTTGAAAATCGTAAAATCAGCTTAAAATACAATTATAATTCAGCCCATAATTATACTCGTACGTATTTGCGCCCAGGCAACCACTAGAAGCAATGGAGTACTAACACTAACATTAGTATACTAGGGGTTAACCCGATCGAAGGCATTGTCATAAATAACAAGGTTACATCATATCGATCAAGTTGTTTAAAATAATTTTTTCGTTTTCGAATTTACCTTAGAGAAACAGCAAGTTTTCTTTATGTAGGTAAATATTAAAACTACGATCGTGATTTGAAGCAGACCTAAAAACCTACCTTTTGACTGGGCAACACGGAAGAAATTCTTACTTTCAGATGTGGGATAAGAGGACCACTTTCAGTAATTACTGGTAGTAATAGCTTTGGTAACTCCATTTTAATAATAATTGTGAAATAATGTATTACACGCTCGCCGATTCCGTCAATCGATTAAAACTTAAGTACTTTATTTAATAATTACATACACATGAACACATTTCATGTGATATCGGTATCGAATGGCGTCGAAACAAAGATATACAATTCCTTGCATTTTTCTATAAAACAACACTATTGACACTTGAACTTACAAGGTTGAAGTTGTTTTTTGGGACATGGCACTATCGGAGATTCCTCAGCTCTTACGCATTTTGTTTTTATCATTTAATTCAAAATTTTATATTACTTTTACGACTTCCCTGTATTTGGAAAATCTTGTAATAATCTTGACTTAGTTGGTCAATCGGTCTGTCATTAAGTTTTTAGCCTCTTCATAGATATTTTATTTTTATGCAATCGTCATATTAATTGACAAAATAAAAAAAAACCGACATGGGAAATATTTACTCGGTGTCATATGCCACGCCGCGCCGCCCGTATGCATTAGAGGTATCAAATTATCATTAACTTAGATTGGGTGTACCTATATATATTTAACGGGGGTGGAAGTACTCCATGACCTTTTGGCATACAGGTTCCATGCACTTTTTGGACATTACGAGTACCTTGTTTGGTAGATTTCTCCCAGTAGTGGCCGGTATTACGGGCATATTTTCTCCTAACGCCCTCTTTAAAAGCAGAAAATATATTTTCTTTTGCCTTTCCTCTTATGCTCTAAATCACATCCAAGCATTTACGATACCCGTATAGATGCCATATTTTTTTCTTACGGTCCATAAAATCAACTCCGCCATGTCTTGATTACAGGCCTTATAGAATTCCGATGGCACAAACGTTTGGTCCAACACTGGAATCGGTCTAATTTTTCAGAATTTCTCTTGTTCAGATGATTGATTGTTGATTAGTAAAGCTTACATTTAGTTTATATCGCCATCTGATGGGTCATATCCATAACTAAACAATTGATAAATATGTTTTCGTACAGTGCAACCTAAAAAAGGTTATTGAATAACCGATCAACAAATAATACACGTCATGTGAGAGTTTTTACACTTAATACCGTTTGAGTGAAGAGGTTAACACCATGCGACAATATTAATATAACATTTTAAAGGCTTCTGTCAATTGTCCCTGCTGCTTTTCATAAAGTACACTTTTCTATTCCATTCATAAGCAAATCGACCAATTATGAATGGAGTTAGAGATCTGTGCTGGAGAGGAATTTCATCTATTTTGCTGTGCTTTAAGCCATCTCTACTCGGATTACGATTTCTATACATTTCTATATATCGGGAATAGGTTCGATCACGAAACCGATTCCCAGATACGTATTTGCTCAGTCGCTTCGTCTTTGGTTAAAAACCAGGTTATTTACCACAACAACAATCACCAAGGGTTTGTATTACTTTTTTTGGTTTAGATAAAACCTCAGTGATCTAACTGGTAATGGTAATATATGATACCTACAATCGTTCTTCTTATTCTAATTGTTGGCTATGAACTCGTTGATTATGTAGCTAAGTGATGATAAAATATGATTAAATTTTCCATTTATAAGCGGATTTTAAAAATGTCCTGAATAGTCTACTAATATTTTTTTCTAGAATAGCTATGATTTCATAAAAAGTTTTTAGTTGATTCATAACAACGTCTTTTACTTTAAGAAGTTCATGTTTAACAAATTGGAAGGCTGGATCAGCAGAAAAAAATCAAATGTTGGATGTATTATAATGGATTTTTCTAGTTTGAATCCTAAATATTGAAACACACAACTTCTCATGCAATCCAAATTATCATGGAAGGAATTAGCTATATTAATTAGGGCGATTAGCTAGGAGTTCAATTGATAACAAAGAGGGAATATCTGAAAACGAACAACTATCAATAAGGAACTCTAGTGAAAAATATGATGGCTTTAAAAAAATATATTCATTTAGATAGACCAATAAACACTGATTCTGAATAGATAAGTTTTATTAAATAATATTAAACGTAGAGTTTAAACACACTGTCAAGTTGGTATTATTAGTGCTGACGTCACTGCTCACCATAATTTTACAGTCATTGTATTGAAATGTATGACACAAGTCATCGGTATTAACAACGTAATATTGATTTCGATTAGTAAAGCTAAAAGAATAATAATTTAAAAAAAAAATAAACCACTCTGCCGTAATAATATTGAAAAATATAATAAATACATAATAACACCTAAAAAATGTTTTTTCTTATTGAATAGTTTCATAGCTTCTTCCATATAACTGTCATACAAAATGAAAACACGTTCTGTTGAAAAAAAAAAACTTTTAATGATAACGTCACACGATTCACCATACATACGGTGGTTTTCTTAAATTAAAACTTTGACAATTATTTTATAAAAATAAAAATAAATGTGCAGATATTTAAGTTAGAAGGTCATTATTCAAAAAAAAAATGTACTGGAGTTCCTTATTGTGCAATAGATGTTCCTCGTATTGTTTTTAGTTCTGCAGATAGCTAAATGTTGATGTTTTAACAAATCACATTTACCCAATAGTTTCGTATGGCCATAAATCAGTTGATCAGCAGCTGGGATCGACAGCTGGACTATTTCAACAACTATTATTCACGACTAAAAAAATCTTTGTTACTTTTACTTGAACGTTACTCAAATATTGTGCATCTGATATTATAATATATTGGAAAACTTCTGTGATTGAATACTTAATATATCTAAACAAAGTTTGCATGGTGTATGTGTGTCGAGGAGTTGATAACACAACGGAGTTAGCACACACAATTCAAAAGTCGACATGATAAAAATAAACAGTTTTTTAAAGTTACATATTAGAGTCTCCACTGTCAGAACTATGGCATCCCCAATACGGGATACATTTTGACGAATAACAAAAGCTGAGAAAGAAAGATGCGTCAAAAGCATGATAGGTTTCTTTTTTACAATAGCTCCGCACAGGAGGTCCTGAAGGGAATAATTCCACTCAGGGCATCTTTGGGGATGCTGTGTGGAGGTTATTTTTAGGAAAGAAACGAGAAGATGTTCTTTGAATGACAATGTATGAGGGGTGGGTAGGAGTCCAGGAGTGTATCCAGGAGTGACTGACGAATAATTATATTCCTCCCACTGCGGTGCAAGTTGATGTTCCGAGAGAGCCCTGCTGGAGAAGTCAAAATCTCTCACTCAATCAGTCTCTAACCTGCCCTGCTTAGTCACCTAACGTAGCACACCACTTGGGGTGACCCATGGCAGAGGTGGTAAAATGGTTCCCTCGGCAGCGGTACACATACCCGCCTTCCTAATTAGGTACCTAGCTATTTGCATTTGGTCGCTAAATATAAAACTTGGAGTGGGTAAGCATATTTTTGTATCCAGTATTACAATAATAGTCAGAGGATGGTGAAGGCCGATGATTCTGAATCGATATTTTGCATTAAATAACTCAAGTTAAAATATATATTATAAAAAGTTATGTACTACTGATTTCCTCTTTTCAATACCATTCAACTCCCCTACATACTAAAAATAAGTTTTAAAAAACTTCATTTGGACAATTTCATTATTACTTTAATATTTTCTAATGCATAACCACTACTTCATTCATTGGTTCTTGTATCAACATCCTCTGACATGTGTGTTTTTTGCCATCGAACAAATCCAATGTGATATTTGCGTATCTTTGACTTTATTTCCGCTGAAACAAATCGGCGGACTACTTTCCCCACATTAGTTGATTTAGGAGAAAAAAGTAGTTGTTGGTTGATTCTGGCAATCGTGGATCATTATGATATAATGCCTTAATTTGTTGAGACAATAAAGACATGGGGTTACTTTGCGCACTTTTGTAAATGTGTTACAAACCAGTTGTTTACATGAGTACCTTCCTACCCTCACGCAGTGGTGTTGTCCAGTTTTATTGACAATGGGTTTCAACGATAAAAAAATCAAGGCTTGCTTTGTTAAGAACATTTCTTTTCAGCCGTGATGCTAAAGCTTTATTATATCTATATAAGTAAAATATTTATGTAATGAACTTATTTAGTGTATTCACGCGACAATCAAACGTTTCTGAGCATTTTTTCGTTGATTGTTAACTAATTAACTCGTGAAAATCGTAAATAAAATATACCAATAATTTCATGAACAATACAATAAACATATTTAAAAAAAGGTTAGAACTGGCAAGAGATTATATTTCTGGAGATATTTTTAATAACAGATTATCGGATTTTTGATGTGTGTTTTATGGATATCGAAGGACCTTGAGATGTGTTTTTGTGTGTTTTGACCACTACACAATTAGAAAGAATGCACTTAAAGACAGGAGAAAAAGGACTTACTGTGGAAACTTGGGGCACTCTCTTCTGTTTTGGTAGGGTTTATTATGCACTGGTATAACTACATTAGTCGCGGTTACTTGCGGTATGCGGGATTCAGTTTGCGGATGCGGTAAGCGGTGGGGATGGGTAGGTAGGAACATGTGACAATACTAACTACAAGTACAGGATTTATGGTGTATAGATGAATGTAAGTAAGTGTAGCTATGTATTGTGTAATTGCCCAACCAGTAATGGTTTCTAGAAACCAACTGGATGATAGCCCTGATTAAACAATGCGTTTTGTTAATTGTTAAAACTCGCAAACATTCTCGTCAAAATATAGGATTAAGTTCTGAATTTTCAAACTAATACGATCAAACGTCTTTTTAACATTTTTTTCAGTGCGTTAAAACATTTTTGAATGCTTCGATTTACAATGCAACCAAAAGCCTCTATTTATCATATTTTGGTATACTAAATCTTAACGCCACGATAATATCAAAATCAAGTATTTAACTAACTAACTAACTAACCATCACGCCGTTTCCCCGCAGGGGTAGGCAGAGAGGACGGACCGCCAAACAACTCGGTCTTGGCACACAGTCTTTGCTTCACTCACATTCATACATCGTCTCATACATACTCTTCTATTATTCCGACTTTTGACATGGCCCGACTCAAGTATCTGATTCACTTGATCGTGCCATGTCTTCCTCGGGCGTCCCCTACTTCTTCTTCCATTCACATTTGCGTCATATATTCTTCTCACATTATTTTCTTCTTTCATTCGCTCTACATGTCCAAACCATCTGAGGGTCCCTTTCTTAATCTTACTCATTATGCTTACATCAGCCTTGCATTCTTTGCGGATATCCACATTTCTCACACGATCATACATGGTTTTGCCACACATTCGCCTCAGGGATCTCATTTCGACAGCATTCAGTTTACTTTCATCCTTCCTCTGCCAACTCCATGCCTCACTGCCATACATCAAGGTAGGTACCAGGACTCCATTGTGGACTGCTAGCTTCGCGTCTTTTGACAGTGTTTTATTAGCGCCAACGGCATTCAGTCCTCCATTAATGGAGTTACCTGCATTTACTCTTCTTTCAATATCTCTATCAGCCTTCCCATCTCTCGTAAACATACTACCCAGGTACACAAACTCATCCACCTGCTCCAAGTATTCATCATTCACAACTATATTGCACACTGTTTTCGTACTCTCCCTTTCAAATACCATGACTTTAGACTTACTTATATTCATCATTAACTCATTTTGCATACACACTTCGTTCATCCTAGACACGAGAGACTGTAGATCTTCCATAGTGTTAGAAATCAGCACCGCATCATCAGCATACAACAGGCAACATATTTTCAGATCACTCAAATTCGCGCCCAATCCCATCTCTTTCAATTCTTGCATACAATTATCCATGTATAAATTGAATAACCATGGTGACATTACGCAGCCTTGCTTAACACCTTTTGTGATGTCAAACCACCCCGTAAAACCACCGTTCACCCTAACACATGCAACGCTTCCCTCGTACAGAGACGCAATTGCCTGTATGAGATTTGTATTCACTCCATACTTGGACAACACCTTCCATAGCTTTTTCCTGTCGACTCGGTCGTATGCTTTTTGTAGATCTACAAAGGCACAAAAAAGTTTTTGGTTTTTTGCCAGAAACTTCTCAGTGAGCATACGCAAGGAGAAAATCTGGTCCATGCATCCCCTTCCACTCATAAAGGCACCTTGCACATCCCATATTTTATCCTTTGTTTCCATTCTTACCCTTTCAATCAATATTCTTCCGTACAACTTGCCGACTGAACTTAGCAGGCTAATAGCTCTATGATTCCCACATTCCATACGTGACCCTTTACCTTTGTATAATGGCATGATTACAGCCCTTCTCCAATCTAATGGCGTGTAACCCTCCTCTAAACACTGGTTAAAAAGTTTGCACAACCATGTGAGAATAATATGGCTATCTCCTTTAAAGTATTCAGCCGCAATATTGTCGAAACCTACAGCCTTACCATTCTTCATGCATTTTATCGAATTTTTAATTTCATCCATGCTGATTTTGATAACATTCACTCCGTCATCGTTCATACCCGATTCGCCGCTGGCCTCACTATCACTCGGGTTGCTTTCGAAGACTTCCTCAAAATATTTCATCCATCTCTCATTTATTTCTTCCTCATTCGTCAACATTCTTCCATCTTTCGATTTTATCACTTTTAGGCTCCCATTCTCTGGACCGCTCCGGGACTTTTTGACCTCCTTCCAAAACAGTTTAATGTTTTCTTGGAAGTTTTTTGTCATTTTTATTCCCTCTTCCTCTTCCAGACGTTTCTTTCGTACTTTCACTCCAACACTTACTCTTTTCTTGCATCCCTTATATACTTCTTTCGCTCTATCTCTCTCTTCGCTAGAAGCATTGCCAGCCGCTATCAGACATAACCATGCTTTCTTCTTGTCTGAGACCAGTGCTTTAATCTCGTCATCCCACCATGCGTCACCTTTCTTCCTACCTTGCGTACTTATTCCACACACATCTCTAGCAGATTCACAAAGACTAACCTTTATGTGGTTCCATGCCTCATCAATGCTTAGACCATCCATTTCCTTCTCATTCAATCTCGTCTCTGCACGCTTCTCATACTCACTTCTGACATTAGCGTTTTGCAGTTTTTCTACTTTGACTCTGGTAGGAGTTGATACCTTTTTCACTTTAGAGCGCCATCCGCGAAAGAGGTTTACTCTTGACACCACCAGAAAGTGGTCAGTTTCAACCTCAGCCCCTCTGAAAACTCTTGTGTCCTCAGTAACGGCTCTCAACCTAGAGTCAATTACCACAAAATCGATTAATGATCTTTCATTTCCTCTTTCCCACGTATATTGATGGATACCTTTATGATCGAAGAAGGTATTCGATACAAACAGGTTCCACTCTAAACATACTTCAAGTATTCTATTCCCATTGTCATTCGTTCTTTTATCCCCAAACTTACCTAAGGCTGAATCAAATCCATCACGTCTAATTCCCACCCACCCATTCAAATCGCCCGCCATTATAATCCTTTCATTCAATTTTTTTAATCTCATTACGTCATTCACACCAGTCCAAAAATCATCTTTCACTTCGTCGCTTTCAGAATTAACAGGAGCATAGCCGATAACAAGAAACACCCTTGTCAACCCAATTTTAAATCGGATCCACATTATTCTCGAACTTACACATTCATACTGCAACATACATTCAACCATTCTGGGAGACAGTAGCGCTGCAACACCCTGACAAGCCCTCTCCGTATCCGGTCTCCCAGACCAGATGACGAACTTATCATTATGCTGCATTGTACCGCTCTCCTTTTTCATACTCTCTGTCACACAAAGTATATCCAAAAATTTACTATCCATTGCATCGCATAATTCGTTCATCTTTCTTTCCATTCCTCCTCTGATATTCCATGTACCAATTCGACATTGTTCACGTTCCGTCCTCCTCTTTGCGCTACCAAAGGGTTGGCGATGTGATGGGTAGCGAGCCTCATCGACATCTGTTTCGGCCATTCCCTTCCAGGTACTACATATAACACCTTAACATCCCAAAAACAACGTTACACATATTCAACCTACCTCTAATAATTATACAACTCAAAACAACAATAGTTAAAATCAATACAATTACTTACTTAACAACTTAATTAACACTAAGAAAAAAAATATATAGTGTCTTATCACCGTAAAATAATTATGTCATCGAAAAATGTTTATATCTTGTTAAGTTCTTATTTAATTGTAAAATTTTTGGTCATATAATGTCTTATCACTGTAAATCACTCTCACTTAGGGAACGCAGAAAAAATATGCAGGCTCCGTCCGATGTCATCCTTCTGTGTGCGCGGGGCGGAGGGACGGGAAAGGCGGCAGGGCGGGGGGTGAAGCTCAGAGTGCAGAAGCCACCAGATCACTCATCTCATTTCTCTTTCTTTCTGCGAAAGGCCGCTCCAGCGGCCGATGCAACGGATAGGTCATAACGGTCATGATGTATACTGCATGACGGTGCGGCAGCGGGGGTGCAGTGTAGTTTGTAGGTGCGGGGTAGGCGAGGGGCACGCCTGGGTTACCCAACAGCCGAAGGGATGGTCACATCTGGCGAGTGTTCGATGCCCGTCTGAGATTTTAGACACAGAATTTAGAATGCATCTTATAATTAGCCAAATTGCTCGGTACATAAATTTAAAACTCGTTGCACGTCCACACTATTCACATAAAAATTATTTTTACAGCACTTAGGTAATTTTCACACAGTAAGGAACATTTTTTGATACTTTTAAGGGTTCAATATATGAAATATCCCTCTTAATTAGTGAAAAATAACAAGACCGACCAAAAACACGCCAGGCTGCTCCGAGCCCGACGTTCACGATCAAGTATTTAATTGAACCAATTAATCATCCCAGTCAGAATTTAGTCCAAACATTTATAAATTTATTACTGGCGCTGACAAAGTGCAATTCATACGCGGTAGAAGTGAAATCTTCAGAAAACTAAAGTAGACAGGAGTGGGGAGGCTACGAAGTAACTACTACCGCAAAAAAGAGGAGACCGATTATACTATCTCATTCTATCGCAGGCTAAATCCTATACATGTAAGCGCTTGTCTCTTTTTAGTGTCGCTAGTTTTCGTTTCATCGAGTTTCAAATCACAACGGTGCAAACTTGAAAAATTACGATATCTATCAAATAATTAAGCAAAAAATACACATTTCAAATACAGCATTAATCCCGGAATAAAGTTTTTATACGGTGCTCCAGATTTTATGTCCGGGTTGAATCTTTCCCAAATGAAAGACTAAACCCTTCCACACACTTTTCCACAAATGAATATCTAGTAAATTAACGCAATGTAAGTGCACTATATAAGAATAAAACAATACAAGAACAATACGTCAATCCACCAGAAACATAATGGGAAAATATTTCACCGACTCCAGATATTTTCATATCAGAGGGTTCGGCTCTGATGAAATCCTAACTGGTCCGATAAATCCTACTGATCCCTCAATATAAATATTTAAAAAATCTTTCGTAATCCTACATGTATTTAAAATGACTGACTTTTGCATTTTTATGTACAAATTTTTTGACAAATCTAATACGTCTAAATTTTGAATGAGAGAGCTAGGTATAATTATTATTATTATTATTATTTATTAATTAATTTTAGTGCCTACTTCATCGCTTGTGTGAATGGCACAATCAATTTCAAGATTGAAAATCAAAGCAAATTCTAGTTCTAGAGTTCATTCAACCCAAGTTGCATAAATACACAGATGCATAACACCAAAATGAACACTTTTCCCAACTACTTTAGTTAAACATAATATAATTTATCATTGTCGCATACAGTTAGGTACATACATCAAAGTAACCCCTTGCATCTTCTCATCAGTCTGATGTTGTCTGGAGAGTCGCTAGCTTAGAGTAACAGTTACTCTAAGGTCGCTAGACACCACGCCAATGATTGTATAAAAAGGAAGGAATTTGTGGAAATTGTATCAGTCACCCGGTGGTGGTGATTAGTAGCGTATCCCACGAGAGCTAACATGAGATTCTTGGTAAGACATTATTTGTTTTATCTACTTCAAAATATATCTTCATGTTATTTCTTTTAAATTGGCGAATGTTTTTTAATAAAATAAATCATTAGGAAAATTAAATAAATGCTTCAAAAAGTACCGAGTTAAAAAAAAGAGTTTTTAAAATTATATTAATAAGTATTTAGTATTTTTTTAAAATAAATAATTATTTGCTGCTAAGTTTGATAATATCTAATAAAATAAAATATTTTTTGTTTAAAACCACGAGTTTTATTAATTTTTTGAACCGACCGGTTTCGCTTTACTCAAGCATCATCAGGGTACAAATTAATACTCTACTCTACTATTAATATAATACAGTATTAATTTGTACCCTGATGATGCTTGAGTAAAGCGAAACCGGTCGGTTCAAAAAATTAATAAAACTCGTGGTTTTAAACAAAGTATTTTATTTTATTATAATATGTCAAACCACAAAGTGATTGCTTTCTACAATAATATTGATAATATCTCTCTAACTGTGTATTTTTTGCGAAATCTTTTCGTACAATAATAATGTAAGATACTCAATTTTGAAAGTCATCGTTGACCGCATGTAGTGTTATTGCAAGATATAATATGAGGCTGATCAGTAAATATGTCTTTAAAAGGAACAAAAAATCAATTAAGAAATGATGCAAGAGCGGTAGTTGTAACAAAACTAAAATATACAGACGTATACAATGGAGCCAATATCGTAATGATTGCGAGTCATGTCGTAACGAACGCCGCGCGCCTGTAATAATTATAAATTTAAACTTAATTTGAAAGTAATCTCGTATTTTTATCTCTACAGGTTGTGCTCGCGCTGTCTGCGCTATTGGTGGCAGTTTTTGCAGAAGATGCTAAAGCATCTGTTAAAGTGTCCAAAGAAAAGGTCAAACTTGCCGCTAAAACAGAAACCAAGGTAGAACCCAGCAAGCAACAAGACAAGAGAGGACTATTCAGTTTTGGTTATGGAAACCAAGGATCATCTGGAATTGAACTTTCCGGCCATGATTTTGGGTCAAGCTTAGGTAATCAGGGCTTTGGAAGTCAAGGATTCCATGGATATGAAAATCAGGGTTCAGTGGTATTCGGTGGAGAAGGCTCTCAAGGTGGGCATGGAAGCTTCGGAGGACAAGAATCTCTTGGATTCGGTGGTCAAGGATCCCATGGAATCGGTGAACAGGGTGGTTTTGGAGGACACGCGTCACTAGGATTCGGTGGCCAAGCATCTCAAGGAATCGGTGGACAAGGAGGGTTTGGAGGTCACGAATCGATTGAACTTAGTGGTCAAGGATCAAAGGGAATAGGTGGACTAGGAGGATTTGGAGGACATGAATCTTTTGGATTTGGAGATCAAGGATCTAAAGGTATTGGACGACAAGGAGGTTTCGGAGGACAAGAAGCCATATTGTTTGTGGGTAAAGGTTCACAAAATCTTGGTGGAATCGGCTCCCAAGGAATCGGACTAGGTGGTCACGGATCAGGGAATCTCGGCAACGTTGGGCCTCATTTGTTCAGTGGGCAAGAGTCTGATGGATCACAGGGATCCGGTGGTCAGGGATCACAAGGAGGCTTTGGAGGTCAAGGATCAGGAGGTCAAGGTGTACAGATTATCACCCAAACCGTGAGCGTGCCTCAACCTTACCCAGTGCCCGTTGACAGACCTGTCGCAGTACCAGTAGCTGTTCCCGTAGATCGCCCATACCCTGTTCATGTAGCAAAGCCCTACCCCGTTACAGTTGAGAAGTTGGTACCATACAAGGTTGACAACCCCGTGCCATACCCAGTGAAGGTTCCTGTGCATGTTCCCGTTATTCACAGAGTAAACGTTCCGGTTCCAAAACCTTACCCGGTTCCCGTTGACAAGCCTTACCCTGTAGCAGTACCTCAACCCTACATTGTCGAAAAGCAAGTTCCAGTTTACATCACTCAACAGTCTGGATTCGGTTCAGGATCTGGACTGGGTTCAGGATCTGGATTGGGTTCTGGTTATGGATCTTCCTCCGGTTCCGGACTTGGAGGTGAACATGGATACGGCTCGAGTTCAGGATCTGGATATGAGTCCAGTTACGGATCAGGACATGGATACAGTTTGGGTTCTGGTTCCGGGTCTGGATATGGACTGAGTTTAGGTTCTGGTCTGGGACATGGATACGGTGCTGGATCTGAACTGAGTTCAGGTTCTGGTCTGGGACATGGATACAATTCTGGATCTGGACTGAGCATCGGCTCGGGATTGGAATCTGGACACGGATACGGTTTGAGTTCTGGATCTGGCTACGGATTGGGTCATGGTTACGGATCATCATCAGGATCTGGGCTAAGCTCAGGATCTGGATACAGTTCTGGCTTAGGATCCAAATCATTATCGGGCGGACAGATTATTTCTTCAACTTTCTACGGCAAACATTAAAACAATTTGGAACGATCGGCCACACAAATATGTTTTTGGTTGATAAGTAATATTGTATGCAATGATTTATACCTATTATCAAAATGTATTTGGTTTACGGTGTAGATAGCAATGTTTTGTTATTATGTTGTACCTAAATAAATTGTTGGTTACATTAAACCACATCTTGTAAATATATTAAGTCAAATGTACCTTACTAATTAAGAGAATAAATAAAAATACTTCTTGTAACAAAAGTTTTTAAGTTTCATCTTAGGTTTCCCGCCTCTTACCAATTACCCGTGCCGTACTTATCATATCATGGTTTATTGTACTTTCAAAAAGGTATTTTTGATTACAGTTAAGTTTTTAAACTCAGTAGAGATTAGTACCAAATGTTATAAAATTGGATGGTGAAGTGGAATAGCACCTACAGCAGTTATTTTCATTGGAATGATATAATATTGTAATTGGTTAATATTTTACTAAGGAAATTTACGCAATATTAACTGGAAATGTGAAATTTTTACAAAATTTTTTAGCTTTTCCGTATACTTACTAATAATAACAATATTCTCTTAATTTTAAGGCTTTTTCGGTTTAACCCTTTTGTAATGGATACTTAAAATAATTATTTTCATTTCACTTCAGGGGCTATGTTCCGCAAAAAAGACTCATTAAAAATCATTTTTAATTCATACTTGCTCATAAAAATAAAACTGAAATTATAACTTATATTTTATTAATAATTATAAATGGTAACATAAATCAAATATTCTTAAGGGAAATGGGCCCTTTTAATAGAAATCTTTAAATTGAATTTGAGGCCAAAATACTTACTTAACCAACTGAAAAATTATTTTTTAAACAGAAAGGTTTGGTCAATATCTAGTACTTGCTACTTTATTTTTTGCATTTAAATTTTTGAGATGTAGGCAAGATATACATTTTTCATGATTTTAGAGACAATTTGGCCATTACTAGTGAGTTAATAATAATTATTTCAATCAAAATTTTATTCTGCTTACTATATAAATACAATAAAATAAATAAAACGATAAAAAAGCATGTTGATCTGCGTAAATCAAAATTATAATTACATATGATAGGCTTTATGATGTTTCATATATTTGTTGTAATTCTATTTTATATTTCATTGTATTTATCCATACAGTATCTAACATTAAACAGATTAAACAGTGTTTTTTTTTAATTATCATTAACTATTAAGTAGTATTTGTCTCTAAAATCTCGAAAAATTTAATTCTTCATGTGGTGGCTTTGCACCGGGGATGGTGCAAGGTTATCGTGGTCGAGGGCTTCCATAGATTTGATATAGTGGTGATCAATAAATAGAGTTCGGTTCTTCTTACTGAGTTTTAATGAACAAGTTAAGTGCCTAGTATACAATGTTGTATCAACTGGAGATTTCAAGTGAAGAGACACAATATACAAAGTACACCCTTATATAGTCGTACAAACTGTCTCTTTCATGCATACGATCTCTCTCATATCATCGTACATACAACAATCACCACACTTTATTAACTTTATTTTTTTATTTTTAACGCAAATAAATAAGGAGCACATAACCGTTCTAGAGATATATTTGCTAAACCATTCGATTAAAAAAATATTTTTTCAGTTTTGTTGAGTATTTTGCAATCAAATTCAATTTTCAACTTTTTTCTGAAATGGGCTCCGCATCCGAAAATAAGAAAATAATTAGCGTTAATATTTTATTAATGTGATGTTAAAATCTTTGAATTAAGTAACGTAATTTTAGTTTTTTTCTTGTGAAAAGTAGGTAATAAAAATGTTTCTTTAATCAATCTTTTATTACGGAAAATAGCTCTCGTGGAGAAATAAAAATAATTATTTTTAATGCGTATCCATTACAAAAGTGTTAATCCGATACAGCTTTTAAATGTGAAGAACATTCTTCTTACTAAAAGTATTCGGAAAAGCTGGATTTTTTTGTAAAAATATCACATTTTCGGTAAGTGAAAAAAAACTTATGTAGCTAATTACATCATCTCAGTAGACAACTCCTGAAGAGGTTCACTTTGATGGTGCGCTATTACACTTTACGACCTGGTGAGATAAAAAAATCTTAATTAATTGAAATGTCAATAAAAATACCTAGTTAATAAACAAAAAGCAATAATAAGCACGGCACGGGTAGATTGTAAGGGTACGGGAAACTTTCGATGAAATCTAAAAACTTTACTTACGGGTAGTACCTATTTTTAATTATTTTCTTAAGAGGCCGCTATCCGAATTTCTACCGATTTCTCGCAAACCTCCCAAACATTTGAAGTTTTTGAGCTCTTAAAAAAATATATGTTATTTTTGAAGATAATCTCTAGACATTCGTCGCGCCGAAACGCAAATTACATAAAATTCTCTCGATAGAAAAAAATCGCAAAGTATGCTAAAAAAATTATCATAAACACATTTGGTTCAGTTATTTTACAAGTTATATGTATGAAAAAATTCGCAGTGTTTTTTTAAATAAAACTAAAGACAATTATCGCGAGTTTTTTGCTTTGTTTTTAACGAGTCGTGTTTTATTAAAGTTTGTCATGATTTTTGCATCAATTTTATCGCTGAAAATGTTAAAGCGCGCTCTTCTAACATTCGTAATTTCATATCTCTCCATCTTCTTCTTTTTGGGGCCAGTAACGGAGCCTTAATTAGTAAGGTACATTTGATAACCAACAATTTATTTGGGTACAACATAAGCATAGAAATAAGCGGTAAGATTTGTCCATGTCTTGGCGGCCAATGCGTTTGTCCACCTACTGCATGGCGGGCCGGATCGAGAGAGATTGGTTGAGGGAGGCCTAACCTAGACCTTTACAGCTGGTCTCTCTCAACCGATCGCCTTGCACCGCAGTTAAAGGGATGGGTTCATGCGTCCGTCACTCGTAGACACATTGACCCACAGATTACTACCCACCCCTCATAGCCTTTTCCTTACCCAGAACTTTCTCTACTTCCTTTCCCTAAAAAGACCCTCCATACAGCATTCCCGAAGATCAAATAGGCCCTAAGGGAAATTATTTTTCTCATGACCTCCTGTGTGGAGACGATGTAAAAAAAGCATCTTCTGCAAAAACTCAAACCAAAAGCGCAGACAGCGCGAATACATCGTGTAGATTATATGAAAATGCAAGATTACTTTCAAATTAAGTTATCTACTTATAATTATTAATGGCGAGCGGCGTTCGTTTAAACCTGTATTGCTAACATAACGAAATTTGCTCCATTGTAAGTGTCTGAGTATATATATTTTTCCAACTACTGCGGTTATAATTATACTTGATTGTTTTTTTTTCATTCCTTTTAAAGAAATAATCACTAATCCGCCTCGTATTATATCTTGCCATAAAACAACACGCGTTCAATGATCACTTATCACTTTCATAAGAAATCGTCGCAAAAGTACACAGTTAGACTTTAAAAAATATTTCGTAAAAATTCACTATTTATCTAATAATTTATTTTTAAAAAACTCGATAATGTTTGAAACATTTATTTAATTTTCCTAATTATTTTTCCTTAGTTAATTGTTACACATAAATTTAAAAAAAAAACAATGTATAAATTTCTTACTTTAAAAATTTATTATTTTGAAATTATTAAAATAAGAATGCCAAAGATCGCAACTCGGCTTCCAAAAAAATCCAAAATATGTTTTAAAATACCAGTTTTCTTCAAATTTGACACATTTTGGCCAGCGGGCTCCCTCGGCTGTATAAGAATAATATAATTAGGCTTTATAAGAATAATAATAATATAATATAAGGCTGAGAATTTGGTCTGATGACAAACCAAGGACAAAATCTAAAAAATTCCATTTGTGAAAAATTCACCATTCTCACAGGCATAATTGCAAGGCTTGGAGTCGAATTTCGAAAGCCGTTTTCTTAGGCTCTGTGGCGCCGAACCGACAGACTTTTTGGATTTTTTCTAAGAATTATAAAATGTTGCGTGTGTCGAAAATTCCAATTTTTCACCCGCAAAATGCAAGAAATGGGATTTAACACAATAAACTTATTCATTAGGTATCGAAATAATTATTCATGAAGATTGTGTATCTACTGTTTTTAACTACGCCTTCTTGAGTAAGGAAAATATATACAAAATACAAGATTCGTATATAAAAAATTTAAGGGAAGTCAATGGGATATTACTCTTAATATAGAATTTTCTCTAATAATGAGGTGCTCACCGAAATGAGAGCAGTTCAAAATAATCCTCGTGGAAGACATTTTTAAAGTATCCATCTAACCATCGTTTACCAATATTTATCTTCTGATGCGTCCAATAATTATATCCGAAGACTAGTCGATCAAGGGTTACACAGAAAGAGTATTTTTGTAAAACAATATTATTTTCTCAACACAACGACATATCAACACACCTTTGAAAAGTGATGAAAAAACTAGGTTACGTTAGAATTATATTTTTCATCACTTTTCAAAGATGCGTTGAAGTGCCATTGTGTGAGTTGTCATGGAATCATTTTGAACACAAGATGTTATTAATTTGTTCAAGATACATTCTGCTTTTATTAGTCTCCAAAGATAAGTAGACTGTCACACCTATTTAGTGGAATTACTACGACTTAAGGAATCCAAGCACATCAATTGACGGATTGAAAACCATAACGGTACAAGTGACAAATATTAAAAAAATGAGTTAAGTGTGAGAAGTTATAGCAAAGGTGGTATTTTTCGTTGTGCCAAAAGGGTATAAACGAGAAAAAATCGAATGATTGGATGGGTTAACTGACATTGAATGAAGTGTGCAGTTTGTTCGCAAACCATAGAGGTACAACTGACAAAAAAGTCAGCGCGGCGTGGAATGTCAAGTGATTTCAGTGATTTTACAAATGTTTCATTCGATAGTTTTTTTTTTTTTTTTTTACATGAATACCTCACAAGAGTCCCAACTGCTCCCGTCTGAAGCCAGTGAGACTATGACATCCCCAATCGGGGTATGTTGTGAGGCTGAGGGTAGTGGGGAGGGGAAGGAGATAGGGAAGAGGAAGGTGGGGAAGTACCTGGCTATTCAGATCTGGTCACCAAACACGGCTAATGCCGTTTCAAGCAACGTTTCAATTCTGAATGGTGGTCTTACACCAGGGAGATACAGAGAGTATCTTCCACTCTGGAACGTGCCGCAAATATACTATTTATTATTTTTTAAATGAATAAATTGTGTAATAACACCAATTAATTAAATAAAATTTATTTGCCACGCCGGGATTCGATCCCGCGACCTTCTGTGCGCGAGTCAAGCGTCTTACCGCTGCGCTACGCCGGCCGTCAAGTGTCATAGTGACGACTCTGTTGCATATAAGTGGTTAGATTAGGTATTATTCTGTATAAATACATATTTTGTTGGATGTTTTAATTTTGTGTTAGCATTGAAATAAAATCTTGAAAGTTCAACATGACGATAATCTCACTTTCATACATTTTGTATGTAAAATTTTGACATAAAAGTTTGTAAAAAAATGTTTTTATTGGGTGATTATTTTTTTTACAAGATTACTGTCTAATGATACTGATAATCTTTCTACGAGTGAGAAAAATCACGAAAAAAAAGAAATTATAAAAAAAGCAAAAAGAAAGTCATCTTCAGGAAGCTTAAATTACAAGAACTGCCAAAACGGCTCGGGGGCGTCCAAAGAAAGAAAATCTGGAAGAAACAGATGAAGAAAGTCTGTTGGATTTTTATCATAACAAATAAGCTACAAGTGAAATAGAGTGATAATTATGTCCTCTGCGTGCGAACTCTATCTAAATTTCTTTAAATAGACAATAAACAGTGTTAATTTCAAGCGACCTCCCAGGTAAGTATGGGCCTGTATTAATTCATTTTTAGGCAGCATCGCGTTCATTGGTCAAAATATTGTACATATATTTTCGTATCGGTGATCAATGAACCGGTGTATGCAATTTTTAGCCATAAGTTGTTTGTCTAGCATGTAGTCTTTCTAGATTTTAGGCATGTATGGTAAGTTTGTACAGCGCCCTTGAGGTGATTTTTCACAAGAACGGCGCTATATAAATCGTCCAAATATTATTATTATTATTATTATTAACAATTAATTTAAAACTAAAAGGGTTCAAGTGTCTAATTAATACCCATTTAAAAACCAGAGTGGTACAAGTGATTTTGTTTTTTTTTCAAGTTACGTGTGTTTTTAAGTTATGTTCAATTTTTCATGTGATAATGGTAACTTTTTTCTAGAAGTAGGTATGTTACGTGTTTTTTTTTAATAACTATAAAATAATACACAAAAATGTCATTTTCTCTTTTCTTCTGATTTGTTGCTTATACCAATATGGTTTTCAACCCTTCATTTATTACATAAGAAACGATTGAAATGGATGCCAAATGGGTTCTTCAGATCAGTATAATGGAAGGTTCCACCGAATTTGATTTAAGTACTTTAACTTGTCATACTTCCATTGTTTTATTTGTGTCAAAGAATTCAAAATAAACTCCATTCTGTTGAATTTTTTTAATGGGTTTTAGTAATATGAATTCTAATTTGGATAAAAATGTGTCCCAATTGGTCCCAAACCATGGTTGTTTTGAAATCATATATATGGACATTGGAAAATATTTGTTCACTGTTTTTAAGGCTCATCGCAGCATGCAGCGCGCTGCTTTCTAAAGGACTAGAAAAATATCGGAGCATTCGTTACTCGCAATCAAAAATTCTATTGAAAATAGCACATATGTACGCATGGTCCCGTAATATCCAGCCTAAAACTAATACAAACTGTCGTTCACAAAGATAAAACCAGTGTTATTGAATGTTATTTTTTTGTTTCCATCTGGAATATATCTGGAAGTACAACTTGACACATTGTTTACACCACTCTTGGGAGAATGGAATAGTTTCTAGAAAGTTTTCTGTTATTTGCAACTTTTGAATTGTGGAAGTTTGTTAGGTTGTGTTGTTTCTTATGTCAAGGCGTTTTTTAAAGTTTTGACAAAACAGTCTTTGTTTCTGAAAATTCCCAATGAATCTTTTTTATCACGCACATAAACAATGTGATAGAGGGTGGAATACGTATCCAGGAAATTTGAAGATAATGTTTTTATATTTGGAACGGAATGTTTCTTATTTACGTTCAAATGGAACAGGAAAGCAAGTCGGGTTGAAATAATTCCGTAAAAGGGTAAGTAAAAGGCTTGATGTTATCTTATTACATCAGCCTCTCAATTTTCACGCATAAATGCGTTTGTAATGGAGGAACTGACTCCAACCAGTGTGAGGGCTTCATACAAACAAATTAAAAACCTTTGTATTCAAGCCTGAATGTTATACATATTCCTTTAACCTTCAGTTCTTGACGGTAGTGGCGACAAATTAACTATAACGAAACATGTTTAAACTTTTGAAGCCACGAAATGTACCCACATTTAATAAATGTAGCCAAAATCCGACAAAGTATTTGTATAATCAATATATATTATAAAAGAAAGTCTAAAAAAACGTGCGGCTCGCAAAAACTCAGAAACGAGTCCCGGTACGATCAAGGGAGTTAATTAATTAATGATGTTGTAGATCTCTATCCCCCGTAGGGAATAAGGGTATCCGTTTTTACCTAAAGGGCGTGCTTTTGAAGATATAAGGGCTGGAAGTTTCGCCCTCTTAAAATTTCTAGAACAGTCTTCCGCAAAGTTCTAGAAGGTTCCATAAAGCTCTAGAAAGTTCTGGAAGGAGTGGTGGAGTATGTCGTGGAATGTTCGGGAATAGGGAATCGGGAATATCATTGTGGAACATTCGAGAACACTCTCGAATTGTCCTGAGCGAAGCCGGGTAACCCAGCTAGTAATAAAATAAATAAAAATGCCATCATTTATCAATTTACAGTTTCTCGTGTCTGGAATGTACGAAGTATCTATGAAGAATGAGTTAATTTTGAATGTAGGTAAGTATAAAATCATGGTGTTTGAAAGCTAGAGTAATAAAACAGTGTGAATGATGAATACTTGGAGCAGGTGAATGAGTTTGTGAATTTGGGAAGAAAGTTTACGAGATATGGTAAGGCTGGTAGAGATATTGGAAGAATAGTAATTGCATGTAATTCCATTAATGGAGGACTGAACGCGATTGTTGCTAAAAAAACTGTTCAAAGAAGTGATGCTAGCAGTGCCTACCCAGATGTATAGCAGTGAGGCATAGAACTGGCAGAGGAAGGATGAAAGTAGACTGAATGCTGTATAAATGAGATCCCTGATGCGTATGTGTGTTAAAACAACGTTTTAACGTGTGAGAAATGTGTAAATCATTAAAAAATGCACGGCTGATGTAAGCGTAAATAGTAAGATTAAGAAAGAGGCGCTAAGATGGAGCGAATGAAAGAAGAAAAGCTGCGTATGGAGTATATATGTCGCAAATGACAACGGTAGAATATGTCGGGGATGCCCGAGGAAGACATAGCATAATCAAATGAATCAGATAATTGAGTCGAACCATTTCAAGAGTCAGAATAATAAAATTGTATGTATAAGACGAATTCGAATGAGGCAAGGTGTGTTCCAAGACCGAGTTGTTTAGCGGTTGTCCCTCTGCCTACCATAATTATTAATTCGTAGAAATGATAATTTCTGTAATTTAAATAAATGCTTTCCCAGAAGAAGATCATTAACGAATACACATTTTTTGTAATTTGTTTTAGTTAGCGAGGTTTTTTGTGAAAGAAATATCCCCGGGGACGCAAAACCGATGAATAATTTTTCCATGAAACGAAAAAGCTGTGATACAATTAGTACGATATTATTTTTCTTAGTATAAAAATATGAAAGGTGAGGAAAATATTTTATTTTATAGTTCAGCCGATTCTATGATTTCACAAAGTTCGTTCCTACAGATGTTTCGCCTTCTGAGGGCATTATCAGAACTTGTTTATAAATAAACTGTTTTCATTAATTTAATAATGAAATTATTGAATATATAAAATAAATAAAAAATTAAAATGGATTCCACAAATTAAACTTGATAACAATAAATTCGTTCCTACATTTTGTTTAAATCTTTTCCAAAGTAATCGTTTTTTTTCTAATTGTCATTTTAGATTCAACCTAATAAAATCTGTTTGAACAGGGTTTGGCTACATTTTCGTTGTGCTGCTTATTCATAAAAACGTACAAACTTTTGTTTTAAATTGAACTCCAATGCTATGTTGACGCCAGCCGAGTAAATAGGTGAGACAATAAACAGAACACTGAACTGACAGTTTCTAGAAGTGAGATCTATTATAATGATAAAAATAATAATAATGCTTGAATAATTTCTATAGCGCCATTTTCAATTCATTTAAACATTTAACCCATATTTAACATTTCATGTCGCCCACAGCGTACTTCTAATCTTTTGGATCATCTCTTCAATAGGCCACTTGCATCACATTTTTTAAATAAAATTTCCGGTTTAGGCAAATATTCTAAGACATCTTGTATTTTTTAAAATTTTTAAATCGTATTTTTGAAACTTTTCAAAAAAAATTTCAATCCGAAAAATCAGACCATTTTTTATAAACCGGAAAGACGGGACATTATGGGTGCGAAAAAACGATAATTACATAACCGAAAACTATTTTTAAAAAAGAACGTTTTCCACACGAATAGCAATAAATTGTACGTGGTTCTCTTCGTAACATCTGTAAAAACACCGCCATCTTTATCAAAAAATCAAACCAAAGGATAAGTTCGCATAGACCAAACAATAAATCTAGTGAACGTTAAACGCAAATTCAAAAATCACCGGAAATCAAAGTGTTGCCATATTAAAAAAATTAATCAGTGTGGAATTTTTTCAAAATTAAGGGAACATAATCGGAGACGGGACATTTTCATGTAGTGACGTCACGAGCTCAAAAAATGAATTTATTCATTTAAAAATAAAGAAAAACTATACATTTCTGAAAAATTTTTACTAACATTTTCGTAATCTAAGTAAAAAAATCTATCCACACGATTTTTTCCAAGTCGTTATGAAATCCATGCAAGTGGCCTATTGAAAATAACAACATTCTATTCCCTCTGCAGAGTTATTCGGTTAGCGTCAACCTGCCATCGTGATAATTGTATGTCAAACGCACTACGCTTTTTAAAGTATTTTTTTCTCTTGCTAGAATTTTCACATTTTCACAATTCAACGGGTTAGTTGGTTTTTGTTTTTAGTATACAGATATTATTTATCCTAGCAGTTCTCACAACTTGTGTACTGTCAGAATACTTGTTTGCTTTGACACGACACAAGTTGAAATCAAAATCTGCTTTCGACGAAATACATGAAATGCGTTTTAAAATATTCATTGCAATGATTTTATATTCAAACGAGATAACAGTATCATCGATTTATTTAAAACTTGCGAATATCATAACTATGTCATTAAAATAATATGGGAAGTTGATGACTGATCATTATTTGATCAATGATTAACAAAGCCCTAGGCTAGGAACGCAATTAGTTTTGATTTTGGCTGGAGCATATATCTCAAGAGTCAAATCACCTCAAGAGCGCTGTCATATATCGTAGGATTAATTTTACAAAATCATTAGTAAATTTGTATTTCTGTCCAGTACCTATAGTGGAATTATTTTTAATTGATAAACTAATGTTAAAGACAAAAAATTTATGCATAGCACAAAGGGTAGGATATATTTTCTGCCTGTACAGTACATTTTTACAGCAGCATCGCGTTCATTGGTCAAATCATTGCACATATAGTTTCGTATCGGTGATCGATGAATCAGTGGATGCAATTTTTAGTCATAAATTGTTGTAGCGGTTTGTCTAGTTTGTAGTTAAAAGTAAGATTGTATAAAGGTTTTATAAATTGCACAGCGCCCTTGAGGTTATTTTTCACAAAAACGGCGCTATACAAGTCATCCAAATTTTATTATTATTATTATTAACAACTGCTCTTATCCACTGAGCTACGTCGGCTTATCTCCTGCCCGCCAAATAATTTAATATATACTAGTGTTTCATTGCAATTACTTTAACCCTAGACACCTAACGTTCGTGTGTACCCTAATAAACCTAACCATTCGTCGAATCGACTAAAAAAATTTTCATCAGTATTTTATCTATTTAATAAATATTTAAAAAAAAAAATATTTTCCAAAAATATGAAAAAAAAGGTTATATTGATAAATAAAACTATTTATTTAAATGTAATTGGAAAATATATTGGTTTTTTAATTTTTTTAGTAAGGGACTAGGTATTTATCAAATTAGATGTGACATCATACTTAGAAAATTAATATTAAAAAAATATTAATAAAAACAGCCTCTTTTCTTTGGCAAAACAAAATAAAAATATCACGATCCCTTATGTGAACCAAATAAAAACTAGTTTTTTGAAGCGCAGCTAGTGCAAAAATCAATTTTATGTTCACCACAAATTGCAGTGCTGCACTTTGAGCTATAAGTCTTCGTCATACGCCTTTTTCATACGGAGATAATACACAAAATTTTTCTTTTTCGCAAATTGATAGTCTCTGTCGATCCAGGGTCATTTCTGGAGGTAGACTTACCACTTTGACCTTGAACTTTAGTGCTGACACGTAATATATCTTGTTTTTTATTTTTTATATGTGTTGGCATCTTGAACATGACTAACCACGTCATCAACCTCCGAATCGTCTCCTTGTTCACTGACAGATGACTCTTCCGATGAATTTGTGTCCTCTTTCATCAATAAACGTTCAATATTCGCAACAGACAGCGGTTTTTGCGAAGCCATAGCGAAAAAACTGCAAAAAAAACAACCACAACAATATACCAAAAAGTCACACAAACCCTAACCATTCGTTGAATCGACGACTTTGCGCGTAATATATCAAAAAATACTGTACTTACCTGCCGAACACGGCTACTCCCCGTAAGAGTTTTACGAGTACTGAGTTGACAAGGAACGACACGATCATCCGCGCACGCGTTAAAAAAGGACAGCCTATTTTGTGTTGCGTATTCGTCGAATCGACGAAGGTTAGGTGTCTAGGGTTAAAGTTGGTTGTTTGCAGGTGGAAAAATGTAATAAGCAGTAATTTTTAATGAAACACTAGCGTATATTGAATTATTTGGCGAAGCTCAGTGGATAAGAGCAGTTGACCGGAAATCAGAAGGACGCGGGTTCGAGTCCTGTCGGCGGCATGTATCTTTTCTCGGGAGATTTTTTCAATGTAGATGAGTGTTTCAGGCTAATAATATTACTTATAATAATTGTTCCCCTTTGTGCTATGCATAAAAATCGAGTTGGTATCGCATTAACACTAGAAAGACCGGGTACTTCTCCATACCTATAAAGACCACGACCGTCATTTTGACGGCTGATCACTTTTTGCCATTTGGTAGGCGAATATGGGTACCGCCGCCCCGGGAACCATTTATCGGATAACCAGCACCTCTGCTATAGGATACTCCAAGTGGTTCGCGCTATTTTTAGTGACTTAGCAGGGGTGCCCGGGTTCATTGGGTGAGGTTTTTCTGATCTAGGTGGCGAATACGTTTGCCCACCTATTGCGTAGCCGACCGGGTCGAGAGACACTTGTTGAGGGAGACCTTATCTTGACCTCTCCAGCAGGACCTCTCTCGAACCGTCGGCTTGCACCGCTGTGTGAGAGATCGATTCCTTCGTCTATCACTCCTAGATACATTTACAAATTTCTCCTATTCATCCCTCACACCTTCATTCATCCGTTACTCCTGGATAAATTTACCAATTTTTCCTATTCACCCCTCACACCTTCTTCATTCCCAGAACTTCCTTTCCTTCCTTTCCCTAAAAACACCCTCCACACAACATCCCCAAAGATGGCATAAGGCCCGGTTTCTTTTCTTTTTTCGTTTTCATTAGCTCCACAATTCCCCTCAGGGCATTTTCATCTTTGGGGATGCTGTGTGCAGGGTACCTATAGAGAAACAAAGAAATATAAGTTATGGGAATTAAATGAGGTATGAGGGGTGGGTAGGAATCTGGGGATCAGTGTGGTGACAGACGTAAGAATCTATTCATATCACTGAGGTGCAAGGCAATGTTCCGAGAGTCCTGCTGGCGAGGTCAAACGATCTCTCTCAACCAGTCACTCCCGATCTGGCCTGCCACGCAGTCGTTTGGTAGACGCATCCGCCACCAAGATCAGACCACACCTTCCCCGTACAAATTCCCAATTTGGGAGGCGGATGTGGGTAATACCGCCCCGGGAACCATTTATCGGATAATCAACACCTCTGCTATAGGTCACCAAAATTGGTTTGCTACGTTTGGTGACTTAGTAGGGGTGCCCGGGTTCATGGTATGAGGCTTGTCCGGGTCTTGGTGGCAGATAATAATCGTATTTGGCTTATTTATATAGCGCAATTTTTGTCAAAAATCACCTCAAGGACGCTGTACAAATAAATATGCATTTGCCTATCAGCTGCATGGCAGGCCAGATCGGAAAAGATTGGTTGAGGGAGTCCCTTTGACTTTTCCAGCCTTGCTCTCTCGGAACATCACGGATGGATGGATTCATAGTCCGTCACACCTGGGCACACTGACCCTCAAATACCTACCCACTTCTAATATCCTTTTCCTTCCCGGAACTTCCTCTCCTTCCTTTCCTAAAAATACTTCCTACACAGCATCTCCAAAGATAACCTAAGCCCTGAGGGGAATTATTTTTCTCAGAGCCTCCTGTTAGCTAATGTAAAAAAAATACCTAACCCAAGAACCTGGGCACCCCTGCTAAGTCACCAAACTTAGCGAACCTCTTAGGGAGTGCCTATTGCGGAGGTATTGGTTATCCAATAAATGATTCTGCCAGTTCTTCAGGAGCTAACCCAGCTGGATCAACTCTGGTAAATGTATGCATACCCTGTCTTTAGTTCTCCGACGAGCCAAAAATAAATTAGGGCCAGAGATATATTTTTTTTGGTATTTTTATAAATTATATCATACGCGATAGCGAAAGAAAGAGACAGACGTAATTATACTATCGTGGTTATATCCTAAACGAGAAGGAATGGCCATGTTGTAAACTTGGGTAAAGATGGTTGTAAACAAATTCAGCATTATGGCCCAAACCGTCACATTGACGGCGGCGGTCTTTGTAGGTATAAGTCAATATATCTCAAAAACTAAATAAGACCCGTACCTGTTTTTTTCACCATAGATGTAAAATCATAAATCATGAAATGTGAAAAAAAATCCCATCAATACAATAATTATTAAGCATTATATCGTCACATTACTTCGGCCAGCCGTCAAAATGAAGGCTACGGTCTTTCTAGTGTTAAGGTCTCCCGCAGGTGTCGCGTATTTGATTCCTCGGCTGGCTAAGTCGTCCATAATTGCACAAGTAACATTTTCCGCTTTCTGTTGTGGTAGTAGGAGATTTCTAAATATTGTCAGGTTATTCATAACCCGGGAATATTTATCTTTCTTGCAGTGCGCAACGCTTGAGCAGAGCAGTATCTCATTTCTACACCATTTCGAATATAATGAAAGTTTTGCTAGCTAAAAGCTCGGATGGCGTCCAGAACCTCTGGCGTTCATAGTCTCTGTGGTCGAGGGATAAGGCTCTCGAACAGCAATCCGAAGGTCTCGAATTCAAATTCTGGTAAGTATTTTAATTGTGTTATTTAACAATTTGATCATTTATAATAATATAAGGTATTGCGGAACTTCAAGGATGACAGATACTCTCAATATTGCCGTGGTGTAAGACCACCATAAAGATTTTAAAACATTCTTGAAATGGTTTTAGCCGTGTTTGGTGACCAGATCTGAATAACCAGGTACTTCCGCATCTTCCTCTTCCTATCTCCTTACTTTCCCCACTAACTTCTGGCTCATAACATACACCCATCGGGGATGCCGTAGTCTCACTGGCTTAAGGCGTTTGGGAATAGTTGGGACTCTTGTGTGGTACTAACATAAAAAATAACCAGCAAACTCTTAATCTGAAAGAACCTATCAAACAAATGCTTTATTCTGGCACAGTTCCAGGTACCTAATCGGATTATTTGGGAAATTGATGCACACAATGACTTTCTATGAAATCATTTTAAAAGACTTTTCAATTTGATTAATTCCATAAAAAAACACAACTATCAATTATTGCTCTAAGAAGCTTAAAATACATTGAAATAAATAAAAAATAAACAAGGAAACCAAAGGAATCTCAGAATAATAGGAAAAAATACAATTAGAAAAATCGAGTTAAACTTTTTATTTATTCATATTCTATTAGAGTATTGCACATTTTTTTTACTTTTAATATTTACATTATGTTAAATGAAATAACATATAAAGTCATCCACACGATCACATCAATTCAACAAACTTTCTTAAAGTAATAACACAAATATTAAAACAACCATATATACAAAACATAACAATGTCAAAACATTACACACAAACAGTGAGTTTTAATGTTTGCCATAGTAAGTTGAAGAGAACACCTGTCCTGCAGCCAAAGATGTAGAATCTAAGCCAGAATGATATCCAGATCCTGAGCTCAAACCAGATCCTGATGCTGACTGATATCCATGTCCCGATCCATAGCTAGATGCAGATTCAGAACTCAACTGGTATCCATGACTAGAACCTAAACCAGATCCAGAACCATACCCATGTCCCTGATCAGAAGCTAAGCTTGACCCATGCCCCAACCCATAGCTAGATCCAGATTCAGAACTCAATTGGTATCCATGACTAGAACCTAAACTAGATCCAGAACCGTACCCATGTCCCTGACCAGAACCCAAACTCGACCCATGCCCTAATCCATATCCAGATTCAGATCCAGATTCTGAGCTCAAAACGTATCCATGTCCAATTCCAGAGCTGGAACCCGATCCATAACCTAGTCCGGATTCTGAATTGTATCCATGTCCTTGACTAGAACCAGAACTCAACTTATATCCAGACCCGGATCCATAACTTAAGCCGTATCCATGCCCCGATCCTGAACTTGATCCGTAACCATGTCCGATTCCAATTCCAGAGTCAGAACCATGACCCAGATTAGAACCTGAACTCTGCCCATAACCGGATGAAAATCCAGAATCTAAACCGTATCCATGTCCTGACCCGTATCCGGATCCAGATCCTGAACTTAATCCGTAACCGTGTCCAATTCCAAGTCCAGAGCCAGAAATATGACCCAGACTAGAACTTGAACTCAGCCCATATCCAGACGCGGAACCAGATTCTAAACCGTATCCATGTCCCGATCCATATGCGGACCCTGCGTTTGATCCATAACCATGTCCAATACCAAGTCCAGAGCCGGAACCTGATCCATAACCATATCCCAATCCTGATCCTGAACCCAATCCAGATTGTTGAGTGATGTAAACTGGAACTTGCTTCTCGATAACGTAGGGTTGGGGTACTACTACAGGATAAGGCTTGTCAACGGGAACTGGGTAAGGCTTTGCAACAGGGACGCTTACTCTGTGAATAACGGGAATATGTACTGGAACCTTCACTGGGTATGGCACGGGGTTGTCAACCTTGTATGGTACCAGCTTCTCAACTGCAACGGGGTAGGGTTTTGCTACCTGAACAGGGTACGGACGGTCTACGGGAACAGCTACTGGTACTGCGACAGGTCTGTCAACGGGCACTGGGTAAGGTTGAGGTACGCTCACAGTCTGGGTGACAATCTGAACGCCATGTCCTCCAGATTCTTGGCCTCCATAGCCTCCTTCATATCCTTGACCACCGATTCCTTGCGCTCCAGATCCTTGGTCACCGAATACATGAGAACCAATACTACCTAGGTTTTCTGATCCATGTCCACCCGAATTCAGCGAATATTGTCCACCAAGGCTCTGCGAACCTTTCACAACAATTAATACAGATTCGTGTCCTCCTAAGCCTCCCTGGCTTCCGATTCCATGAGATCCTTGGTCATCATATCCGAAAGATTCTTGTCTTGCAAGTCCTCCGTGGCCACCGATTCCATAAGATCCTTGACCGCCAAATCCAATCGATTCATGTCCTCCGATCCCTCCCTGTCCACCGATATCATGACCACCAAAACCTGAGGAGCCTCCACCAGAACCCCCGTGGCCACCAATTCCTTGAGATCCGCTACTGAGGACCAAGTATCCTTTAGTCGCATAGGCATGGATTCCTTGACTCCCAAAACCATTGCTTAAACTTGATCCCAGGCCGTATCCAGAACGTTCAATTCCAGATGATCCTTGGTGTCCGTATCCAAAACTGATCAGACCTCTTTTTTCTTGTTGTTTGTCAGGTTCCGATTTATTATATTTTTTAGTAACAATCTTGGCCTTCTCTTTAGACTCTTTGACTGGTTCCTTTTCTGCAAGTACTCCCACCAAGAGCGCAGAAAGCGCCAGTACAACCTGTAAAGAGAGAAATGTAAGATTACTTTCAAAGATAATTTACGGCTTTTCTACCGCCGCGCACTGCTTTCTTCAATCTTCGAGAAACTTGCTGCTATTTAAGTTATCTGTAACAAACAACTGGTATATTATTGTTGTTAAATTTATAGTAATCTTACTTATGACGAGACCTTTAAACCTTTTTTTTCTCTCAAAAAATAGTCATTCAATTTACGCCATCAACGATGAACATGATATGATTCAAAAATTTCACGCCCAAAAGTATTGATATATTTATTAACAACAATTTGCTTTTTTGAAAACATTGTTTCCTAACAAAGTTATTCATCGTTTTAAATTGATTTATTTTTAGAGTATTGTGCCATGTTGCAATAGCTCATGCTTTAGCAAACGTTTCGGATAGCATTACAGTGTCCATCATCAGGGGAGATGTGTAATCGAAGATTACGGTAAAGTGTGTGCGATAGCAGCTGTGATACTACGTTGTCAGCTCCAATCCTCTAAGAGTTGGTATTACAGTTTTAAAATATTTTTTTGCGTTTAGTTTTGGGGTAATTACTTTTGATAGTTGACGGCTACTTCAAAACTAAACTCAAAAAACCATTTTAAATTATACCAGTTCTTAGATCATTGGAGCTAGCAACACTGAATCGCATCTACATATATATCTTCACACTTCTATTACACACTTGCACTTAACACTAAAATGCTGTCCGAAACGTTGGCTAAAGAAAGAGGTAGCGCAACACGGCATAATACCCCAGAAATGAATCAATTTAAAACGATGAGTAGGAAACAATATTTGTATAAAAATCAATTGTCAACAAGTTATTTTAATCCTATCATTTTTAAAACACAATACACTTGGATGTTAAAAAAAACCACAATAATCGAACTTGCGATTTGCACTGTTTCACGAGACGTGTTTTAATGAATTGAATATAGTTATATAATAATGTTAATAGTTACACGAAATAAATTTAATATCTCACCAAGAATCTCATATTAGCTCTCTAGATACGCTACCAATAACCACCACTGGGTGACTGATACACTTTTCACCCGCTTCATCCTTTTTATACAATCGAAAATAATTGTTGGTTGGTTGACTCCCCCAGACAATATTGGAGAACGTAACTGCGTGGGGTTACGTAGAATTTAAACTAGATATGTTAATATTATTTTGATTGTGATGTTATGTTTACTATTAATGTAGTAGGTAACATTAATATGGAAAACATTTCTTTCTTTCACGTGTTCTAGATTAACCTGTCTTAAAATACAAGTTGCTGTGTTTATATTTAATTAAACAGTTCCGCTGGGAATGATGCGCTTGCTTTTCCGGTAATTCTTTGAAAGGTTCTCGGGAGAATTAGCTTTTTATAGCAATATGCCTACCGCGTGGCCAACATTTATTCATCGCTAATCGTCATTATTATTTTTAATTGGTAAACTAATGTTTAAGAAAAGATTTTTATGCATAGCACAAAGGGTAACAATTATTATAAGCAATAATTATTAGCCTGAAACACACATCAACATTGAAAAAATCTCCCGAGAAAAGATAAAATGTAATAAGCAGTAATTGTTGAATGAAACACTAGTATATATTGAATTATTTGGCGGGTGGGAGATAAGCCGACGTAGCTCAGTTGGTAGAGCAGTTGACCGGATATCAGAAGGACGCGGGTTCAAGTCCCGTCGGCGGCATGTATCTTTTCTCGGGAGATTTTTTCAATGTTGATGTGTGTTTCAGGCTAATAATTATTGCTTATAATAATTGCTAATCGTCATATTTATAAGAAGTGATTGTTTTTACAAACTTGTTGTTACGCGTCCGTGGAATATTTTGCCTTCTTCCGTATTCCTCCTTTTCATAGCATGGGTTTTCCATTACATAACATCCACAAAGATGATTCAGTCCCAAAGCGAAAAAGCTTAAGGGAAAAACCAGACACACTCGGAAATATGTTATTTTTAAATCATACTCTAAAAGCATCGACTCTTTTTACAAAAAAATATGAATTGATTTCGAAAGATTGTTATATTTATTTTCTAGTAAAGTTATGTTTTAAATTTAAAAAAAAATATGTTTATCGGGTTGGTTACAATATTTATAACTCGAGATTTTGATGGTCTGTGATTTGTTGGATTTATCTCCGCCCCGGATAACATAATAACTATTAAAACATCACAAAAATTAACGAAAAAAATAGTTATTAAGAAAATTCTTTTCCCCATACATTTTGTATGGAACGAATTCTTATATTTTGAAAATGCTGCGTGAATTTTGTTATATAAGTACCTATAATATTGAGAATTGAGTAGTGAGTTCCAAAAATTCAAAAACGTCAAATGTCAATGCGATGATTGTTTTGCTTTTATTTTAAAACATATAATTCTGCCTCTCTTTCTTACACACTAAATTTCAATAGTCGAAAATGAGACAAACGGTGAATGTATGTCTGCACCTCTCCAAAGGAAAAAATACAATAATTATTATAATAAATCTCTGAAATTAAACTTTTTTTTTCACGTGGAAAATAATTTCTCTCACGACTTATATCATCTTAGGGGATGCTGTGTGGAGGGTCTTTTTAAGGAACGGGAGGATAGATTCTATAGATTCGATAGTTCTGGGAAGGAAAAAGGTAAAAAGGGTAAGTAAGAATCTGGGGGTCAGTATGTCCAGGAGTGACGGACATATGAATCCATCCCTCCAACTGCGGTGCAAGGCAACGAGTCGAGAGAGTCCGACTGGAAAGGTCAAAAGGCCTCTCTCAACCGGTCTTTCTCAATCCGGCCCGCCACGCAGCAGGTGGGCAGACGCATCCGCCGCCAAGACCGAACAAACGTCACACCATGAATCCGGGAACCCTTACTAAATCACCAAACCTATAACATAGGTGTTTTTTATCCAATAAATGGTTCCCGGGGCGGCGGCACCCGTACCCGCCTCCCAAATTCCTGTAAGTAAGTGAAAAAGTACGAATATCAAAAAAATTTTAAATCCGTACACAACGCCATCTCTGATACCGACAAACAAAACACGGAACGTTGCGCATCGATAATTGCTTCATTGTGTAATTTTTAACTTAAGAGACCGCTATCCGAATTTCTACCGATTTCTTGCAAACCTCCCTTAAGCATTTGAAGTTTTTAAGTTCTTAAAAAAATATATGTTATTTTTGAAGATAATATCTATACATTCCCCACGCCGAAACGGAAATTATATGAAATTCCCTCGATGGAAAAAATCGCAAAGTATGCTCCAAATTTTTTCATTTTCAGGTCTGTTTCCGTTATTTTACAAGTTATATGTATGAAAAAATTCACAGCGTTTCATTAAATACTGTTTTAGACAGCCCCCAAGAGATTTTTGCTTTATTTTAAACGAGTCGTGTTTTATTAAAGATTTTCGCAATTTTTGCATCGATTTTGGCGCTGTAAATGTTAGCGCTCTCCTCTAACATTCGTCATTTCGTATCCCTCCATCTTATTCTTTTTGGGGCCGGTAACGGAGCCTTAATAAAAAAACTGAATTTAATTCTTTTTCGTTGTTAGTAACGAAAATGCTTTTGGCCGTGAAAATCTAAAAAAAAAACTTATCTGAATTTAATTCAGTTTTTTGAATCTGAGGCGGTACGAAGTTCGTCGGGTCAGATAGTTTTTATTAAACCAAGGTAATAACGTTGGTTTTTGGTAGTTAAATTTTCAAACTAAATGTTGTATTTACACATTTCAAATCATACAATAAAATTAATCAATAAATTATCTAGGAAAGCTACTTTTTACAATTATAATTTTAATTCAAATTCGCGCTGGATAATTTTACTGCGATAAAAGGGGTGATTCTTTCAATACGCTTAAGAAACACTTATCTATACTAACCAACTAAACATCTCTAATATAATGTAATGGGTTGAAATTTGTCCGGGTCTTGGCGGCAGATGCGTCTGCCTACCAGTTGCATGGCAGGCCGGATTGGGAGAGAGTGGTTGAAGGAGTCTCCTCGACTTCTCCAGCTGTACTCTCTCGAAACATCATCTTGCACTTGTGGCAGGATTGGATTCATCCGTCTGTCACTCCCGGACTCACTGACCCCCAGATGCCTACCCACCCCTCATACCATTTTTCTTCTTAGAACGTCCTCTTCTTCCTTTCTCCACAAAGCATCCCCAAAGATGATATAGGCCCTGAGAGGAATTAATTTCCTCAGGGACTCCTGTATGCAGCTAATGTAAAATAAAAGATATTAGCGAGAAAATTCAGTTTAATATGAGCGACAACAAGAGTATTTTCGCAAAAATCTTTCTGGTAGGTAACCATACTTTTTATGTTCAGAAGTATAATAACATTTATTTTGTCATTTTTTTAACGATATCCATATCAAATTTTGCGATTTGAGTGCATCTCTGAAAGTTACTTGCTGCAACTGAATTGTGAAGTTAAACACTTAAAACGTGTTATTTGAGTCAGACTGCTTGGATGCAATTTCTCTAGTCGGTACGTTCACCGCACTCGTCATCCAGATTAAAATTTGAATTAATTTGGTTTTTCTTAAACTTTCTTTTATATACTTTGTGGCGAATGTTGTTTAGGAGATTATGGATGATGGATGACTTGATAATCTCGCCTCGTTGGAAAAGGTGAATCCTTTTAAAAAATTACATATAAGTATTTGGTTGTAAGAAATTGTCACACCGTCGCCTCAGTTCTTAATTGTCCAAACAACCATTTTAGTTTTTGTTTAATCTCGACTTTAAAACTGAAAATAAACCATAAAAAATGATAGTTTATCACTTAACTAAAATTATTTAAACTAATGAGACCTTTACCTTTACGGAAATAGCTTTATCTTAAACACCTATCGTAATGTTTCATTAAAATAATGAAAGAAAACCTTCTCCTCCTGCATAATTTTCAAATGGTCGTTTGGACAATTAAGAACTGAGGCGACGACACATCAATAACGCATGGCTTATAGAAACTAAAAAGAACACTAAGAGATCACATGTACTTTTTAATACTCCGAAAGCGAAGACTTCGACACATTAGACGGCTCCAATCAACGGAGTGACTCAACTGCTTAACGATTCTGCATTGACCATCGACAGTTTCAACGTCGCTCACGGACAGTTCAACAACTTTTGACGCATGTCACAAAATAGTAAAACTGCCCACAAGACCTTTTTTAACTTAGACACATGTTCTTCAAATTTGTAATTTTCTAAAAATATCGGTGCATGACAGTTTAACGAAAAATTAATTAGATGAAAAAAATTACTTAATTAGAAGGTTCTAATCAACAGCGTGACTCAACTACTTAACGGTTCTTTGTTGACCATCGACAGTTTCAACGTCACTTACGAACCGTTCAACAACTTTTGACGCATGTCACAAAATAATAAAACTGCCCACAATACCTTTTTTAACTTACATGTTTTTAAAATTTGTAATCTTCTAAAATATCGGTGTACAACAGTGTTATGGAAAATTGCGAATTAGGCCGTATTACGAGTGTGTGTAACTACGTTTGATATGTCGTATAAAAGTGTTAATAAAAGTAATTCGATTGCTTGCAATGGGACGCACTGAAAACTACCGGAATAAAATTGAATCTTAGACAATTTACGATCTAAATTATCGCACACCGGAACCAGTTCGGAAATGTCATAAGGAAGAGTGAACGTAGGGGAATGAGAAATGGAAAGAGAAAGGTGTGCCTGGATAAATCGATCTAGTTACCCAGTAAATAATAAGGCAATTATGAATTACCACGCCTTCCGGAATTAAGCGAAAAACGCATTTAAAAATGTCAAAAATTTAATTAATTTGTGGTGAGATGTGTCTAGTTTCTACCTAGTTGTTCAATTCCTCTTCAAGCTATTCCAACACCAATTTTTTCTATTTCTTCTGAAGTGGTAGTAGGAGTTTTTTTTTTCATAATATAACTATTCCGTGGTTTATAATTTTCACGGGCAACGGGGTAGGGGGGGGGGGGGTTATTTTGTTCTGATATTTATTTATACGGTTCGTTTATTCGCCTCAATAGATAAAGTCTGTTGCGAGCAGGGTTGCCAGGTTTTTTCCAAATATATACCGAACAATGAGCAAACAAAATTTTCGAGTTGAATTTCCCTAGGGATGCTACGCAATATCGGTTACCGATTGCGTCAAATCTGACAGTTAAATCGTTTATTAGTTAGAAAAATCAGAAAAAACATACCGAACCGCCCATACTTCGGTATTTTTGTTGAACGGTTCGGTAAAATACCGAACACCTGGCAACCCTGGTTGCGAGGTGGGTAAGGAACTAACTATCACGCCATTTCCCCCGTAGGGGTAACCAGAGAGGATGAACCGCCAAAAAATTAGGTCTTGGCACAACTCCTTGCGTCATTCAATTTCATATAGCATGTCTTAAATATAACCTTCTGTTATTCTGACTCTTGACATAGCCCGATTTCAGCATTTTTATTACTTTAGTTATATGCAGGAGGACCTGAGGAAAACAATTTCCCTTGGGGGCCTTTGTCATATTTTTAGAGAAAGGAAGAAGAAACAGATTTAAAAAGGAAAAAGGTATTCGAGGTGGGTAGAAAGCTGGGGGTCAGTGTGTCCAGGATTGGGGGGATTAAAAAGTCTACCTCAACCAGTCTCCCCAGATCCGGCGGGTAAACGCATTCGCCTCCAAGACCTATACAAACCTCACCCCATTCTCCTGGCACTCCTGTTAAATAACAAACATAGAGAACCACATGGGGTGACCTATGGTTGTTCAATAATTTTTCCAATTATGGTTATCCAATAATGGTTCCAGTGGCGGCGGCACCCATACCCGCCTCCCAAATTGATAGTGCAATATCTTCCTTGGGCGTCGCCCCCTTTTCTGCAATCCACATTTCCGTCATATTACATTTGAAAATATTTTCAAAAAACAATTTTATTCATATAAAGTTTTGGTTTTCATCCGTAAGCTTTGGGCCAGCAAAGTTTGTTGGAAGAGAATTTATTTTCCTGCCGCAAAAACTTATGAAAAATATTCCAACAAAAAACCTAACTAGCGAAACGCGTGAAAAATTACAGGATATATAATTTTAATAATTGTAGGATTTATGAAGCTAAAAGAATTCAGAAGAAAAATCATCATTGCTTTTCAAAATCCAAAATGTTTATAAGAAATACGTATTTAAAATTTGGCATTATTAATTAATAAAATAATTATGGTACCTTCTTTATCTTTTATCTAAAATAATTAACATTTTAGTTTCAAATTAAAAAAAAAAAATACACGGAACCTGCATAATTTTACGCATTACACAGGCATACAATTTCAAACACGCACCCATGCACCGACAACTGAAATTAGTATATTTAACCCATTCAGACCGTATGTCTATTTGAAAATACTTAGTTTTCAGATTTTTTTCTTCACTGTCTAGAGCGAATACAAAATAGCGGTTTTCGTTTTCAAATTGCTGTTTAGCTACCAGTTCAGGCGGTAGCCATTTTTATATTTTAAAAGACGATTTTTGTGTTTAATATAGACCGAATTTTTACTCATAATTTGTTTTGTGATGTAAGTTTTGACGGTATTTTTTTTAAATGGAACATAATTTCATATTTTTGTGTGTACAGCGTAAGATTCGACATTTTATGTGAAACAAGCTCTCTGAAAACAATAACTTCTGTTAAAATAAATAACCCGCTACCATTACCCTCTGCGGAATAAAACGAAGATATTTGGTTTGGCACTAAGCTAAAAACGTAGCATTGTTAATGAACTGATCATCATACGGTAGAACAGATTTTTCCCTGGTCGAACCTAGAATGTCATTATGATATAAAGTTGTATGTTTTGTTTTATTTGTGTTAGTTTTACCATTTTTTATAATTACGATGGAAGTATTTAATCTTTCACCTACCATAAATGCAGCACTCCAGAAACTCAGTTAGCAGTGTAGATTTAAATAAACTGCAAAGTCATGTAAAATGGAATTTGTAAAATAAACTCGAATACTTATTTAGTCTGGAGTGTTTTTACTGATTAAGAAGACCTTACAAATTAAACAACACATAAACCTTTTTTATTACATTACTTCCACATAGGAGACCCTGGAGAAAATAATTCTCATCAGGGTATATTAGGAAGGAGAGGAAAAACCGGGAGGGAAAAGGGTTTGAGAGGTTGGGCGGGTAGAAGCTTTACCAATTGTCATGCATCAAATATGTTCTATCACTCCCAGTTTGAATTCAGGTATGAAAGGGTTAATAGTTATTCCCTACATTTGAATCATCCGTCTTCGGAGCTGGAATTTTAAAATAGAAATTTATAAAAAAGAAATAAGAGTTTGAATACCGTATTCAAATTCCGGAATCTTCGGCGAAACCGACGACAATGTCAATACGACCAACGCGTTACGCTGCGCTGTTGGCGTAATAAGTTGAAACAAAAAGAGGTGAATGGCTTAACTTACTCCCATTTGCTGTCCGTTATTCCGACAGTCGTGTAGCCAAACTCACCGTATCTTACGACATCTGACATCGCGAGGTAACTGCTATCAGACGGTTCAAAACCTGATTAATTTAATTCCAATAATAATAATTAGTCGGCGAGAGAAAACATACATCATCGTGTGTCAGATGGTTTAATAAAATTGTTTCCGGTTTGGCTCTTTAATTATAATTATTATATCGAAGAGACATTTTTTATGATGAATTAGCAAGACGTGCTAGTATGAAGATACTATGAAGCAAGAAAGTACCAAAAATTGATGTTTTTTTTGTTTCAAAGAATTGGTGTGGTCGAAGTTTTTATTACATTCTTTTATACGCCGTAACATCAGAGGCGGCTCTAGGGGTCCAGCAGTGGAAGGTCATTAAAAAAATTCACAATATGATACAATATCAAATTAAATATGATAATATTCATTAGTAGGTACCTACATCAAATTAATTTAATAAGTAAATTATTTCATGCGACAAGAGCAAAATATGCAAAATCAACCTACGTTTATCAAACCATCTCTTTCAGACTCATAATATTCAGCATGCTCTCTTTCCCTCACGGCACTGACCCAAACTGTCTTCAGAATCCGAAAAACTTTTTACTAAGGAACATAGTGCCATCTCGTTTATTGTGTGGTGCATAAAGAGACAGAAGATATGATATCGGGGCATTTCATAATTTGACCCATCCAATCATAGTTCGTGAGGAAGAAAGCTTCAATTTCGGAAGCCGTTAGATGTCACTACTTGCCGCTGCCGGCTATCTTGCGGTGCATTTCAAATGCATTAATATTTCATAATAATATTATGTTTATAATATCATCTTAGAATTTTGGGAGGTTTTTGATCAATTGACCTGAGGGAAGGACCGCCACTGCGAAACATGACATGTTTTTACACTCAATCTCTCTAAGAGCGCATTATGCATCTTTGGAGTAATGAAAAAAGCATGTCGGCAAGCCTAGTTTTGCACAGACGAACCTCAAGGGCATTGTTTACTCTATTACTAAAGCGAGTTACATTTTTTTGTGAAAAAAGATATGTATTTCAGAAAATATATAGGTATTTCAGACACTGAAGACAATAATTTTTTTGAAGAAAAACTTCTTTACGCCCGCTTGACTTAGGGAGTAAGCTGGTGAATGCATGACGAGAGCGTTACGAAAAGTGTGATCGGACGAGGCGAACGGAAGTTGAGAGGGAGATATAAGTTAGTGAAGATATAAAGAGAGATAGTTTCGTATATACTGTAGGGAGGGGCGAGCATACATTTTCTTTCTCTCTTTCTCTTATAGCCAGTTACGTTTCGTATATCTAAGACACAGTGCAGGCTTATTGTCTGTATCACACTGTAGGAGCAAGAGAGAGCAGTTCGCGTGCACATTTTCTTTCTCTCTTCTTTTATGAGTTAGTTACTTCAGTCGTGTGGTCTAAAGCACACTCGCTTTTCTTATATCTAAGAAGAGTTCAGCTTCTAGGAATAAATACAGGGAGGGCCCTACCCCTTTTTTACGTCATCTTTTCAATTCATCTATGTCATCTTTTTGGGATGTTGTGTGGAGGGTCTTTTTAGGGAAAGGAATAGAGGCAGTCCTGAGAAGCAAAAGGGCATGACGGGTGGGTAGATGAGTGATCTGGGGGTCAGTGAATGAATTCATCCCTTCTACTGCCGTCTAAATCCTGCTGGAGGGGTCATTCCGGTACCCATACCCAGCTGGTATCCATACCCGCATCTCAAAATGCGCATAAAAAGACAGAATGTACAAAATACAGGTATTTATGACGTTTAGCGATGTAGCAGGGGTGCCGGGTTCATGGGGTCATTTTGTCCGGATCTTGGTGGCGGATGTGGCTGCTCACCAACTGCATGGCAGGCCGGATCGAGAGAGACTGGTTCAGGGAGATATTTTGACCTCTCTAAGTTTATTTTAATAACTAGCGAGTACCCGGCATGCATTGACACTCAAAGAAAGAAAGTGTTTGGGTTTTAATTCTGTTTTTTTAATTGCTTTTGGTCACACAATATTTTTTTCTTTTCCGACGCCGACGTGTGAGCAGGCTACATATGGTTGTCCGTGTGAGAAGTATGGATTTTCCATACTCACCTCCACGTATCCCATACGGTTACTACGTATCCTTTGAAATTCCTCCCTCTACTCCTTTCTCGTCTTTTTTCACTCCTCCGTCATTCTTCCCCTGCGTGTCCTTTCCCATGCCACCCCGTTCGTTCGTATTAATACTTGGTTTTTACTTTTGATTTAGATAATTCTGTTCATTTCTTAAAACAATGAGTAAATCTATAATTGGTTGCATTTTCGGTATAATGTAAAAACTGATAAAATTTAACTACTGCTGAGTTCCCAAATATTAATAAACACGCAGCCCTTAACAAAAAACGGCGCCCTAGAAATCAGCCAAATATTAAACAAATAAAATATGTTGCAGATTTTCTAGTCCACTAGAAAGTGTGAATTTTAAAAGTGTGAATTTTGATAGCAGTGCTGGCTATCAAATATTTAAAAAAGATACAAATTAAAAAAATAGAAATCTATTTGTTTATCACACTTGAGTAGTCAAAGTGAAGAAATAATGTGAGAATTCTAAAATATCTTATTTATTCACACAAGTTTTCAAATTTATATCACTCTAATAAAATTGTCCAATGCAAAAATAAGTTAATTTTTAATTAAATAAAGACAATATTAGCGAAACTCAATCAAAATCTGAAGACAGAAAAATCCGAAAAAGATATTGGTTCCACTGGGATTCGATCGGCAGAGCATTGGCCATGTAAGCTAAGGTATCTGGGTTCGAGTCCCAGTGGAACCAATATCTTTATCTGATTTTTCTGTCTTCAGATTTTGATTGAGTTTCGCTAATATTGTCTTCATTTAATTAAATATTATAATTTGAGTTTTTACTCATAAAAAAAAAAATATTTTAATGTTTGTAGGTAAGTACCTTTAAGCGGCGCTATTCTCGCTTGATAATTTACAGATTATTTTGTTTTTCATATTTTACAAATTCAAAGAGGTTTTTCATCGAAAATTATGTTTATTTCTTGGAATATGTAAACATCTTTTCAACTTGAAATATATTTTACATAGCTTACGTATTGTACGTTCTCATATTTTTCTAAACCACTTGAGCGTTACGCTACGAGTGTATAGTTAATTTCAGCCGTGAGTGCTCGAAAATTTTTAAAGGTTCAGTTTGGAAATTTTTCATCATCATTAAAAAAAATTATGCCATAAAATTTTAATATGGATACAAATGATCTGCTCAAAGTATTTATTTACGGCTTTTACATCAATCATTATAACATAATTATAATATTATGATAATTGAAATATAAACAATAATATACGAAGTAATTTCATATCATTAGCAGAATTTTAGAAATTTCTGACATAAATTTTGGTAAGGAATAAACGATATGGGGGCTCCATCGAAGCCAGAGTAAAGTTAGCCTCCCATAAATTGGGCGTACTGTACAGGGCCCGCAGATATTTTAATAGTACACAACTGCTAACCCTGTAAAAATCACAAGTGCACCCCACGGTTGAATTTGGCAGCCACCTCTGGCCTGGAGCTCTAAAATATCCTCGTCTCTGTGCAGAAACGGGCGGTCCATTTGATAAATTCTCCCATATTAACAGACGGATTACAACGGAAGATGCTCCGAAGAGCTAGCGTCATTGATCCCTTCGGCACCGGTACATAGTCGGGAAACACGCCAAATGCGTGCCTAACATTTGTACACGTTTGACATTTGTCACATGAGAACGGGTCGCTTCTTCGACTCGTTCTTGTGTTCAACGATTGGAACGATTTGCTGGCCTCTGTGTTTCCACCTTCCTACAACATGGGTCTCTTCAAGACCAATGTTCATTCATTCCTCTCCTCAAAAAGACCCTCCACACAACATCCCAGATGACATAGACCCTGAGGGAAATTATTTTCCTCAAGGCCTCTTGTGTGGAGTTAAGGTAAAAAAATCGAAAATATCAACGGAACCTAATTTATTTCCAAGCCTATGTAGTTTTGAATTGGGGAGTTAATTCAGTTAATAAAATAGATAGTTTTCAACGGATAAAAAAAGAACAGCTATGGAAGCCTCGTGTCACGATTTGGTACTCGTAATGTTATTAGTTTTGTTAAGTCCGGTGCGTCAATAGAACCATTAACTAATTTGAATAAAAGTACCAGATCGCTCTTGGTTCTACCACAAGATAAATCAGATATTAGAGAGTTATTGAATGACCTATATTTGACCGTTAATCTCATATTTTTAGGATTCATAAAACATTCGGTAAATTTATAAACGCATAAATTCTGCGTATCATTTAATTTATAGGTAACGTTCGCTGTATTTTCTTGGAGTAATGTTAAATATTATAACTTTAGTGAGTTGCTTATGGCCTAATTGATAATCACAGATATAAAATTAATTTCGTTCAAAAATTACATACATTTTTTTCAATATGTAAATTCATGATCTGTTAGAAAAATATTTCAATAATTTCGATTTGCGGAATGTCAATAAAAAAGAGATGCGAGACATGTAGAAACTCACTTAAAAATTATACTGAAAACTTAAATTGAATTATTTAAAAAAAAACAATAAAATAACACCACCCCATACCTACACACAAGCCCTGCTTACTTATGGGGGTACATCAAATATATCTACCATGTAATTAATTACTGTATAAAATTTATTTTTAATTTATGCATCTATTTGTTACTAATAAATTGAAAAAAATAAAAATATGTGTTAAAGTGTGAAACTACGAAGTAAGCTCTGTGGTTATAATTATTTAAAGCTTCCGACCCGCCAGAACTAATTAGATAAATATTTTAAAATATCTCTTCAAATTGGCCACATTTTGGCCAGCAGGTGCCCGCGGGTGTTTGTAAATTGGCCAGTGGTTATGTTATATGTAATATATTATATAAAAAAAAATATTAGTGCAATATTTTATTACTAAGTATCTCATTGATTGTTTTGTTCTTTACATGTTCTTCACTTCTCCATCCTAATTCTTATTTAGATACTTATTTTTAACTTGAAATATATTTTACTTATTACCTATATATACCCATAAGCATTTACTATGCACCTAAAATTTATCTTGAATAAGTTATATACATGTTTTTTATCATTCCAATAATATATTCCAAACTTAGTCGGGATCTCGTTGTTTGCTTTGTTATATACACTTGCCAATATTTGCTGTTTTACACGCTTATGAGGGTCTCTATTACTTACGCAATTTGCATGTATCGTATTATCTAGAGCGCTTTTTGCCATAATATGGCACTACTTAAAATAACTTGGATTGCTTTGCTGCCAACTTTGGCAAATTTTTCCTTATTTGTAAATAATTATGTAGAAGTTTACGAATTTATATTTTTTTATTTATAAAAGGAATATGTGATAATCGACAAAAGATAGGTGAATTCATTGGCTATATATAACTATAATCAGTTTGTGTGACTCCATATTAAAATTCGGAGGTACAATTTTTTATGTGGGCGGAAAATATTCAAAATGATCACCAAAAAATCTCGAGCCATCGGAGAAAAAAGTTTTAAATTGCGCTGTCGCTCAAGTGGTTATAATTTACTTTTATGTCTTATACTTTATGTTATAATACGTGAAAGCCAAACGTAAATGATGCAAATAAATAAAAAAAAAATTGTCTTGCTGCAAAGTAGAAAGTACATAGAATGAATTTGAAAAATAATTTAGTAGTAATCTACATATGTAGTCGTACAAAACTTTTGAGACCCCTGATGTATGTAACAATTAACATCCGATGAAAAAATTCATACATAAATTGATCTAGATTTAGACTATATGCCTACATTATTATTTTGTGTACAGTTCACACATAGTACAAAGCGGGAACTTTCGTTTTCTTTGCTGCGATAGTCGTCTCGCCAAACGAGTCTTCCACTCCGCTACAGATCTGATACTTTGATTAACCAGGTTTTTCGATCTCTGTTTTTTGTACGATTCGTCGTACACAATCCGGAGGAGGAAATTACTGTGATCAGGGACGCCGCATCAGTATGCGCAATGTGTGCTGTGCACACGGGCGGCCGTACTCATTTTTTTTACATTAACTCCACACAGGAGGCTCTGAGGAAAATAATTTCCCTTAGGGCCTATGTGATCTGAGATGCGGTTTGGAGGGTATTTTTGAGGGGAGGGAGGAATGAACATCGGTCATGAAGAAAGAAAGGAGGAAACACAAAGGCCGGCAAATCGGTCCACAGCCGAGCTGTTGAGTACAAAAACGAGTCGAAGAAGTGACCCGTTCTTATGTGACCAATGTCAACCGTGTACATATGTTGGGCACGCGTTTGGAGTGTTTTCTGACTATTCACCGGTGCCAAAGAGATCAATGACGCTAGTTCCATGGAGCATCTTCCATTCAAATACCGTTAGAACAAGGATAGCATTCCCACCCGACGACTGTGCTCTAAAGATTGCAATCCGTCTGTTAAATTCGTTTTTTTTCGGGTATTTTGGGGCTCTAGACCAGAGGTGGCTGCCAAATTCAACCGTGGGGCGCACTTGTGATTTGTACAGGGTTAGCAGTTGTGTACTATTAAAGTATCTGCAGGCCCTGTACAGTACGCCCAGTTTTTGAGAGGCTAACTTAACTCTGGCTTCGATGGAGCTCCCATATCTGAGCTGTTCACTTACAGTTACACCAGGAATATCTATGGAGGGCCTGTTCAAAAGATTGATTGCGTTGAAGGAGACTAGATTTTCATTTCGATCCATTTTAGACGTAATCAGACAAGATTGGGTCTTTGAAACATTAAATTCAACATTATTTTTACCCCAAGAGAAAAAACTCTCAAGGTAACCGTCCATTCTTTGCTTCAAAGCCCTCCGAGCCGTTGAACAAAAAGCTATCATGGGCTGTACTGTCATCCGCGTAACAATGAATTGGTGCACACGTCAAAAGGTTGTTGTCATTGCAACAAAAACAAAGTCGGAGACAGAACCAATCCCTGTGGGACGCCAGCATTTGGTCGCCTTAGTTCTTAATTGTCCAAACGACCATTTGAAAATTTTTCAGGAGGAGAAGGTTTTCTTTCATTATTTCAATGAAACATTATAACAGGAGTTTAAGATAAAGCTATTTCTGTAAAGGTAAAGGTCTCATTAGTTTAAAAAAAATCTTAGTTAAGCCATTTACTATCATTTTTAATACTTTATTTTTAATTTTAAAATGGAGATAGAGGAAATACTAAAATGGTCGTTTGGACAATTAAGAACTGAGGCGACGATTTGTCGAGCGCGAGGAAGATGTGAAACCATCAGCAACCGACTGAATCGACCTCTCCCTCAAAAAGTCAGCAATAGATGCACACAAGGATGCGGGAAGTCCGTGAGATGGCAATTTGTTGGCAAGTCCTCGGTGCCAAACCCGGTCAAAAGCCTTGGAAATGTTCATTGCAACCGTTTGGGTCTCACCAAAACGTTCAACTAATGTGCGACTTCTTGAATGAAGCTATCCGCACCTTATTATTTTATTTAAAGTTAATTATTTAAATTTAACATTACACAGCTAGCTGGATTTGCAAATCTTTATTCGTTGACGATCTTAGCCGTAAAAATGATCTTAAATAAATCAACAAGTCAGCATGCAAGGCTGATATTGTATTTTCATATAAAAAATTATTTATTTTTATGAAAATGATTCAATTAAGTTCTCTTAGGGTTGATATGTTAACACAGCAACCTTTCTCAACTTGTTGATGTATTTATAAAGAAAAATAAGGCCTTATTCATTTTTCTTTCATGGTTTCGTCGATATTGGATAGAATAGTATAAAAAAAATTAAAATCAATTTAGTGAAATAAAACTTTCCCTACTTTTTGTCTTTGCAGTTACAGCCCTACTTATTATATTTTATACCTACTTGTGCAATCGTGAAAGAATAATTGCGTTGTTCGATATTTTTTATTCTATTTTTATTAGAAAAAAATACTAAATACCTAATCATTTCATAATTACTTATTGAGAATTTTGCTGTGGAAATTAAATTAATTAATTTGTTCAAATGATGACCATTTTAATCTAAGGCCAAACAATTCCCTCTATCCAAGGGACGTAAGGAGCCACCCTGGTAAAAATAGCTGTAAAGTGTCCGTCTTCTCCGCAGGATGCACCGAATGATCTGCTGATGATTCCAACTAGAAGATGGGTGCAGGCCACCCTGTTCCCATTATAAACCTGCACCGGAGATCCAGCGCTCATCTGTCAACAGAAAGTACAATTTTGTTAATCGGAGCCTAACCAGAGCTTGAAACATTGCTGGTTGTTAAAAAGCTGTTGGCTGTAATAAAAAAAGCAAGTGTGCAGTTCACTCGCGGTAGAAGTCTAACCTTCAGAAAACTAAAGTAGACAAGAGTGGGGAGTCTACTAAGTACCGCACAAAGGGGAGATTAATCTATTTCATTCTCTCGCAGGCTAAATCTTATAGATGTATTTGTTTGTGTTTTTCGGTGTCGCTTTTTCGTTTCATAGAGTTTCAAGTCATATCGGTGCTAAAGAATTTTTCACTTAAATAATCAACATGCTTCCTGGTATTCTTTCGCACTACTAGTGTTTTGAAAACCTTTTTTAAAATACCATAGTTTTGGAGTTTCTTAATAATCGTCCAATTTCTAATTAAATCGTCATGCAATCGAAAAACGTTTGTTTTAGATTTATACCTAACAAACAGAAATTATTCCTGCATTTTAATATTGTTGTAGAGAACAAACTAAAGTAATGATGAGAAGACTTACCCCAAACTGACATTTGTTTCTTAATATTCGGAGTGGCTTAACATTTCGAGAGCAAAATATTGTGTCATTGGTCAATCGCAAGGCCATCAGGTTAACAGTCCTTGAACATTCTGCATGGGAGATCTTAACCATGGTCATCTAAAAAAAGAAAAGTTTTGAATCATCCAAAAACATTTTTACAAAAATATAGGCGTTTGAATTTACTGTCGTTTTGTATTTTATTGAATGCCCATAATCGTACAGCTAAATCTCTTTTGATTTGTCTTTGAGAGAAGAGACATAATTTGGAAAACGACGATTTTTACCATTCATGCACAAAATAAGTATCAACGTTTAGAAGTACCAACCTATAGATATCGTCGCCTCAGTTCGTATTTGTCCAACAGACCATTTGAATTTTTGTTCAATCTTCATTTTAAAATTAAAAATAAAGTATAAAAAAGGTTAGTTAATCACTGAATTAAGATTTATTTAGACTAATTTAACCTTTACCTATGCGGAAATAGCTTTATCTTAAATAGCTATCACAATGTTTCATCGAGATAATGAAAGAAAACCTTCTCCTCCTGAAAAATTTTCTAATGGTCTGTTGGACAAATACGAACTAAAGCGACGATATGATAAATTACAGATTTCTGGGTATGGCTTGAATGTTCTAAATGTTGTCTTTGAAATATGCATGACCGCATACAGAATATCTGTACTAGTTATAAACTTAACCCATTTAATATTTTCTAATAGTATTGGGGACAGACTTCTGGATAAGGATAATCTCTAATAATGACTTAAAAATGTTGGGTTAACTAGAAATTTTAACAATATAAAGTCTGTTATTTAACATTATAAAGTCTGTCCATAAATCTGTTATATTTTTCGTTTGTTAGAAGTCAACTTGAGTACAATTCTCCCATCTGGAACCCACATTATAATATTCGTGTATGTACAAGCTCTTGAAAGAATACAAAACAAAGTTTTACGTTTTCTAAATTTGTAAATGGGTATACCAAGAATTATGTTGAACTACAACACTCTTTGAATGTTCTTGAATTGTCAGATAGGAGGATTTTCATTACTTCGATATTTCTATATAAAATTTTAAATGATTTAGTTGATAGTCCGATATTGCTTGCATTAGTAAGCTTTCAGATTCCGCTGCATAATACTAGAAGTCGGGATCTATTTCAGTACAGAAATTCTGGGACTACCTACCTCTTTGCCCAGAACACTGATAAAGGAAATAATTATACAAAGTCAGGGGACATATTCAATTTATCTTTAAACAAATCCAAAATGTTGATACTGAGACGGTTTAGTCATGTACAATAAATATTGTATAATTTTTACTATTCATATGTAAACGCCCCTTAAAAGGGAGTTAATAAATAAGTAAATTAAAAATTTCACTTAATAAGGAGAAAAAACTTGTCTAATGACGTCTAAGCCAAAAATTAAGAATATGACAGGTTCGTTGCAAGGTTTTCTTGGAAAATTAAAATCAGAATTGGACCTACTTTTTGGAGTATGCCTTCGTTATTTTTTCCAGTGTACACAAACCCGTCATCAGGCAGAGGAATATCGGTGTGCAAGCAGGCTGCATGTCCAGCGCTAAATATAGTAACTAGTTATAAACGAGCACTCACATAAAGAAGTGCAACCAATTCAAATTAGTTAAATTTAATTGGTTGCACTTCACAAAAGAATTGCTGCGGGGTTGTTGGTTAGTGGGCTGGCCTAAAGTTCTAGACATTTTTTTTACATTAGCTCCACACAAGAGGCCCTGAGGAAAATATTTTTTGAAAATGTCATTTTGAGGGATGCTGTGTGGAGGGCCTTTTTAAGAAAAAAAGGAAGTAGAAGAAGTTCTGGGAAGGAAAAGGGCACGAGGGTTGGGTATGAATTTCGGGATCAGTGTATAAATCCATCCCTCCAATTGCGGTGCAAGAAGATGGGTCGAGAGAGTCTGGCAGGATAGGTCTCCATCAACCAGTCTCTCGATCAGGCCCGCCATGCAGCAAGTGGGTAGATGCAATCGCCGCTAAGACCCGGATAAACCTCACACCATGAACCCCCGCTAAGTCACAAAATGTATCCAACCATTGGGGGTTATCTAAGGCAGAGAGAAAACCAAAATGACATTTTCATTTTTTACACAGTTTAGCTCGGGAAACCCTCGTTGAATTTTTTCGAATATGTACTTACGTGCTTTTTACACCGTGAAGAGTTTCGAGAATTTTGAAATTAAATTGTTAGAGAAATATTACATTGAGCAGTCTTTCAATAATAATAGTAATGTCTAGTGTAATGTTTAATAGTAAAGTCCAGAGAAATGTCCAAAGAAATATTCAATAGTAACGTCCAATATAAAGTTCAATGGTAATGTCCAAATTGATGCCCAAAAAAATGTCCAAAGTACCTAATGTCCAAAATAATATTCAATGGTTATATCCAAATTAATATCCAAGGTAATGTTTAATAGTAATGTCCTAAGTAATATCCAAAGAAATGTTCAATAGTAATGTCCAAAATAACCTTCAATAGTAATGTCCAAAGTAATATCTAAAGTAATGTTCAATAGTAATGTCCAAAGTAATGTCCAAAGTAATGATCAATAGTAATGTCCAAAGTAACCTTCAATGGCAAAGTAATGTTCAATAGTAATATCCAAAGTAATGTCCAAAGTAATGTTAGTAATGTTAAAAGAAAGTGATTCCAAACCACCATGTTTATTTGTCTTGTCAGCCCAATTCAGAACTTGACTGAAACTAACGATCGTATACTTACACCCTGTTTATCTTCACAAGAGCGATGTCATTTAACTTAGTAATGTTCAAAGAAAGTGATTTAGTAATGTTCAAAGAAAGTGATTCCAAACCACCATGTTTATTTGTCTTGTCAGCCCAATTCAGAACTTGACTGAAACTAACGATCGTATACTTACACCCTGTTTATCTTCACAAGAGCGATGTCATTTAACTTCGATCTTACGTTGTACTCGGGGTGCCGAACAGTCTCAATTATGGAGTGAATTTGATTGAGGGAGATCTTGTTCGGTTCTGGGCTGTCACCACCTGGTGCCACATACGTCAAGGGGCTGCAAAATAATTGTTAACAATATTATGATATTTTTTTAACTCTTCCGTAGCCAACTGGGGGAGAAGGTACTACACAAAATTACTATCCTTCTTATATCTCCTATATGTAGTCTGTATGGACAATGTGAATAAATATTTGGGATTTAGAGAAAAATGCATGGGGTCGGCGGCCGACCCACATGGTTACGGACGTTATGTTTGGCATCTTGGCCTGTCGAGAGTTGACAGGCTTTGACATATGCTTCAAAACTGTGGTAGTAATAGAGCATGGATTTTAAAGTTTAGTTTCTTAAAAAATATTATTTTCTGTAGAAACTGGTTTAAGGGTTTTGTAAGAGGGTTTTTGAAGAGGTCCGGATTGTATGAAGGAGGAAAAACAGATGCCGGTAGTTCGTTCCACATGCCAGCCGACTGAAACAAAAACGAGTCAAAGTAACGAACTGTTCTCTGGAAGCCGATATTTTGAATTGGTTTTTTGCTCGTATCCATCGAGTTTAGCGAGGTTACATCGGCGCAAGGGGATCAATCCGGATGGCCTATTCGAGCAGGCTCCTCTTAAAAACTTGTAGAACAGACTCAACATGCCTCCTACATTATGATTGTTTAATAGAGATGGCTATTGGCATGCTAACGACGAATTCCTTTACACAGAATCAAGAAGGCTTTTAAGATATTTCGGGGTTCCTTCCGAAAGGTGGCGCCCAAATTCAATTGTTATACATGATTATCAGCTGGTCACTATCAACAATCACTATCTCAGAACTGGTATAGGTACGTCATTGCAAAATACATCTTACCCAAATAACATCAAGCACCCTGCGGAGGTCAGGACCCACTGATCACTGATGAAGGATCCTGTGCACCTCCACCGAATGTCAGGTAAGTCCCCCATACCCAGGCTCACCTGGATAAATCGAAAAATTATATGGGCCCATTTATTAATTACCTCGAAATTCGGATGTAATTACTGTCTGAATAAAAGCAGGTGATCAGCCGTTGATGATGATGTATGTAGATGGATATCGTGCCAGGCATTATTCCTTTGCAATCCTTTAAGCTCTTCCAGAACGTCTGAGCAGGTTACCAAGTGATGAACAGTTTCGAAAAAGGTGAATTGTGCCTTTAAAATACATATCTAAATATAAATCACTAAAAAATTCTCGTATTTCCAATAAACATTTTGTTTTATCAGAGTGATGGAAGATGTAATGTCAGTCCCATATACCATTAACGCTAATGTTAAAAAACCGTTCACTTTCTGAAATATGAAATTAATTAATTGTGAAAAATAAAAATAAAAAGTGTAAAATTTGCTATTATGCATGGCAAAAATCTGTTGAGTCAAAATGCATCAGTTTCAGATGTGGATTGAAAAATGGTTTATACTAGAAAAGTGTAGGTGCAGACGTAGTTATATTTCAAGTTTGCACTAATTTTAACAATAAACCCATTATCACAGAGCTATAGAGGCGACCGACGCCGACAGATATTTGGTGCGCAATGCGCATTGACCGAATTTTGTTGTTTCCAAAGGAGGAATAATTGGACTTAAGAGGAATCTATTTTTTCACTTCATGTCTCATCTAAATATATACGAAATCATTGTAACAAGTACGAAAATTCATCGATTACCAAAATAATTCGAAATGCAACGCTAAAATACAGCTAATCAATCCTCTTTCACTGTATAACTAATGTGTATCTTTCCGTGAACAATATACAGCTGTTAAACATAATCGTTTAACATAACATAATGTGTTTAACATAATATAATGTATTTACACTAGACTATACTCAAAGTTACTATCCTTAATTAATCACCATGAAACAGGCATTCGCCTAGTATGGTGATTTAATAAATCTTATCTATGGAAATGTCAAATATATGTAACATGTATTATATAAATAAATAAATAAATCAGCCTTACTAAAAAAAACACAGCATGGTCGATAACCTGTGTTTTTGCAGCAACATCAATAAAACAAATTTACACTAAAACACGAAATGTTACTAAAAACGAATTTCACTCTCAAACGTTTTAAATTTAGAATAACTGCAATTTTTCAAAATTTTCATACAAATTTTTGTTTTCATTTATAGCCGCTAGATAGTGATGGCGTCGCGCATGCAAATTTTTACTATCTTGCCCACGCAAAAAATAGCTGTTGGTTTTCATGCATGACGGGAATGTTTTTAGAAAATATTGAGATTTTACTGAATGATTTCTATTAGAGTGACCAATTCACTCTTTTATTAATGTAATTAATATATTTGCCATGTTATTTGTGTGGTTTTACATCAGTTTTATGTAGTTATTGCACAATGAACTGTACTTTAAAGTTGAACTGTTAAAATATTGTTTTGGGTTACATAAAAGTTCAAATTTACCTTTTTTAATCTTTATTTTATGAGAATATCTTAAAAGTGTTTTTTTTTTAATTATTAATATCTAATACATGTTGTGGTAAACTTATCAAAGAAATTAACATCTTTGGTGGTGCAAGAAATGTGTTGAAATGTCAGAGATATTTTAAGGTCATTCTTTTGGCAATAAAAAAAACTTTGAAATTTTTTATTATTTTTTTATTGTATGCACGAGGTAAAAGTGAGGTAATAGTTTCATTCCAAATTCATAATACAAAAGGTTTGTAATTTTTAAATTTTGATTTTTTTAATTTTCTGTACACTTTCATCAAAAATGTTATGGTATGATTTTTTTCCTTTTTTTCCGTATTTGAATCTTCAAATATGGCAGTTTTCTTAAAACTAAAGTGTAGGTTTTTCAAATACACAAATCTAAAAGGTAATTTTATTTTGTTTTTAACAATGGTATTTGTTTTTACAACACCTTCAAAAATAAGAAATATATATAACATTCAAAATAGTTTGGAAAATTCCAAATTTCCAAACATCATCACTAAAACAGAGATAAACTACCCTTCCAGGCTGTGCAAACAGTGTGTATTTTTTTCCAAGAACAATTTTTTAATTAGTAATGTTTTCACATCCGCGGCCGTTCCTCAATTGAATAAAATTTTCACGGGGTTTTTTAGTAAGGTAGAATATGCTTAGTCTATGCACCATTTATTAGATCTAAGGTCTTTACACAAACGGTTGTTTAAAATTTAAATCAATTAATTATTAGTAAGACCGTTCATTTTTAAATTTCTGTCTCTCGCGGGCGGTGCAGAAAATAGATGTTGGAATGCATGAAGAGTGGTATTATAGAACAAACCAAATGCGGAAACTCTCCTGGAGGTACGACACCGTCATCAGAGATGCCTTCACTTGGAATTCCGGGACATTTGTTCTCCCTAACCCACCTTTCCTCGGATTTCTCACAGGGGAAGATCGTCTCAAGCAAGTCGATGCAGTCTGAAAAATAAAATGAATCGTTGAGTAAAAACATATTTAGCACCGTTGTGATTTGAAACTCGACAAAACAAAAAATAACGACACTAAAAAGAGACACACACATACATCTATAAGATTTGGCCTGCGAGAGAATCAGATAGTATAATCGGTCGCCTCTTTGTGCGGTGCTTCGTAATCCACTCTTGTCTACTTTAGTTTTCTGAAGGTTTCACTTCTGCCGCGTGTGAATTGCAGACCCTGATTTTTTTACATTGAAATCTTGTCTTTTCACATAAGATTAAAATAACTTTGTCGTCTTTGGGGATGTTGTGTGACGGAGATTTTTAATGAAATAAAGGAGATTCTGGGAAGGAAAAAGTTATGAGGGGTATGTAGGATTCTGGGTATCAGTGTATTTAAGAGGAGTGACGGACATTTGAATCCCACTGTGAAGCAAGGCGACGCATCGCGATGGATCGAGAGAGTCCGGCTGGAGAGGTCAAAGGGTGTTCCTCAACCAGTGTGGGCCGATAAGACCCGCCATGCAGTAAGTGAGCAGACACATCCGCCGCCAAGACAAACCTTACTCCATGATCCCGGAAACCTAAGGGTTACCTACGAAAGTGAAGTTGATTATCCAATAACTGGATCCTGGGGTGGCGTTACCCATACCCGTGCCTCTGAAGTTTCTGGTAATTCCAGCAAAAAAAATAGATTATTACTTAATGCCTGTGTCAGTCAACCGCGCTAATATGAGAGCTACTTTTCCGTGGCTTGGCCTATTTCCGAATATCGCTCGCCGCGCTTGCTACGTCCGAAAAAATTTCGTTAAAAACCAAGTTTACTTAATTTGTAAAACAATTGCTGGAAGAGGGAATCTCATTTTTAAATAAAATTTTAGGCATATTGATTATTGACTCCTTTTCATAAAAAAGTATAAATTGATTTGATCTGGTAAAGTTTGGTTTTAAATAAATTACGAGAAAATATGTTTATTTTTAGCAAAATAAGGTTATACCGTAGGTTGTTGGCAGATTTGTTAAATTTTCAAACCGAATTTTGTATTGTACAACACACATTTCAAATCACATATTCATGCAATAAAATAAATTATCTGGGAAAGCAATGTTTCAGAATTTTAATTTTAGTTTTAAAAAAAACTCCGCGCACGTGTTTTGTGACGAAAATACTTATATTTGTTTATTTATTTACGGTCTTACAAACTAATATATTTAATATTTTTTTAAATTCTTATTTTGCTTAGTCATAATTGAAAAATAATAACTTATGATCAAAAAATTATTGCAAAAAAGTACATAATTTTAATAGTTTTATCGTCTTGGCTTTCAGAATTTTTATAAATTGAATGTTTTTAATGAAATAAAATAGATATTGAGTTATTATTTATTTTTCGAAGAAAACTTCTTCGGAAAGGTTTTCACTTTGTGATGGCATTATTTATTTTAATACGTATACGTTTGATCCTGATGAAGTAAACATTGTTTATGAAACATGTTGATTGTGTACCAATAAAAGTGATGTAAACAAAGTTATTTGTCTTTTTATTAAAAAGTTATTATTTAAAAAGCTGGTATGGAGAATAATTAATCTTTCTCATCGGAACCGCCCTGTACGATCGTAAGAATATCTTTCGACGAAATTTGATTTCTCGGCCGCTAGCTGGTTAATGGCCTAATGTTCAGTGTCTTGGTAAGTACCTTAAATAACTAAAAGTAATCCTGACCAGACCAAGGAGACAAATATGAACTAAAATAAATATAAATCGATGCAGAAAATGCAGGATTTAGATATGATTAGTGTCAAACGAGGAATTTTCTGTAACTTTTTAATTATTATTACAAGATTTTTAACAACTCAGTACTGACATACTGTAGAGACAGACTTCACCACTAAATTACAATAAATACTTTCACACACAAACACACACACACACACCATACGATATAGAAGTTAAATTAAAAATATTTAACATTTCAAAAACACATAAATGTTTACTGTATAAAGGCAAAGAACAGTTTAAGTCCAAATGAAATTAAAATCGACAGTCCCGAAGAACAATGTCGGATGTGCGATTTTTAATTTTTGAATTTGAGCATTTTAAAATTATCGTTTCTGCATGCTTACTGTTTTTGGTATTAAGAGTGAATAACCAGCACATGACAACTTCGATTCCAACACTAGCGCTAACACATCAGGGCTCGCGAGCGGGCGTTTTCAGAACTAAATTTCGTTCCGCGGCAATCCGAGTTTTGAGGGTTTTGTTCACGCGAGCTAGGGCTACCCGCTACTATTACTACTTTATATTACTATTCTCGCTTCCAGAATTTTAATTAGTAGTAGTTATTTGTAATTTGTATATTGAAGTGCATAAACATAAATAGATACAAGTGAAATGCGTAAACACAGTAGGTATTAAGTAGATACCTACATGAATAAACAATTTGTTATATTCTTTTTAATATTTTGGTTTTTTGTTTTTTAATTTTATTTTACGGCCATTAGAGCGAAAGATATCTCAGTATCGCCCTGGTGTAAGACCACCATTAAGATTTGAAACGTTGCTTGAAATGTCTTTAGCCGTGTTTGGTGACCAGATCTGAATAGCCAGATACTTCCCCACCTTCCTCTTCCCTATATTTTTACCCTCCCCACTACCTTCAGTCTTACAACATACCCCAATTGGGGATGCCATAGTCCCACTGGCTCCAGACAGGAGCAGTTGGGACTCTTGTGCGGTATATTTATGAAAAAAGTGTAATATTCAGTTGGATTGTAAAAAGTGTCTCATTTTGAAATATTTATTCGTATGCACAATTTTTTATTTTATATTTATCTGAATACCGCACAAGAGACCCAAATGCTCCTACTGGAGCCAGTGAGACTATGACGTGACTATGGGGTATATTGCGAGGCTGAAGGTGGTGGGGGAAGAGGAAGGCGAGGAATTACCTGGCTATTCAGATCTGGTCAATAAACAACGTTTCAATTCTGAATGGTGGTCTTACACCAGGGCGATACTGAAAGTATCTTTTACTCTAAAACGTGACGCAAATATATTATTTTTAAATTAAATAATTGTGAAATAATCCAAATTAGTCAAATAAAATTTATTTGCCTATGCCGGGATTCGATCCCACGACCTTCAGATTGCTAGTCAAGAGCCTTACTCCTTGACCACGCCGGCCGTCAATAGGTGGTATCAGTAATTTGGAAGGTACATCCACCAACTACATGGAAGGCCGGATCGGGAGAGACCGTTTTTTTTACACTCGCTCGACACACTGCTTATCTCTTCTTTGGGAATGCTGTGTGGAGGGTCGTTTTAGGGAAAGGAAGAAGAGGAAATTCGGAGAAGGAAAGGGATATTAGGGGTGAGTAGAAATCTGGGGGTCAGCGTATCCAGGAGTGCGGATGTATGAATCCATCCCTCCCACTGCGGTGCAAGGCGATGTTCCGAGAGAGTAAGGCTGGAGAAGTCAAAGGGACTCCCTTAACTTTTCCAGATCCGACCTGCCATGCAGCTGGTGGGCAGACGCATCCGCTGCCAAGACCTAAACAAACCTCACCCCCTTAAACCTAGGCACCCCTGCTAGTCACCAAATGTTACGAACCACTTGGGATGACCTATGGCAGACGTGTTGGTTATCTAATAATTGGTTCCCGGGGCGGTGGTACCCATACCCGATTCTCGTGTTTATTATTTTTCCATCAAAATTATTTATGATTTGTCAATAATGTCTTAGTAAAATAAGTATGTAATAAAATCTGAAATATATTAGTTTGTAAGTGTGCAAATAAATAAACAAACGGACCAATTTTCGTCAAGAAACACATGTACGTATATATTTTTAAATAATTTAATTTATCTATTTATTTACGCAAAAATAGTCTATTAACAATAAAACAATAACACGAATAACAAGCGTGCGTAAAGGCACGACCCACCTAGCAATCGATCACCGTTCGCATCGATTACCGTTCGAAGGAAATTTTTCGTAACAATCACCACTTTTCGTAACACATTTACCAGCTTACCCCCCAAGTGTCGAGCGTGCGTAAAGAAGTTTTACTTGAAAATAAATATTTTGGAGCAGTTGGGATTCTTGTGCGGTATTCACATAAGAATAATTTACAATAAAAAAAATTTCAAAATTATAAAAATTTTATCATAAAAATATTCAATGAACATGAAATTTTGCGTTGGGGCAACCCTATAAATTTTACAAACATGAAATCCTATTTATTTTGCTTCGTTATTCGTTTGAAAATGTTGCGATGTAGAGCGCCGCGAAGACAACCGCCAGTGGCCGCAGTTGCGGTCTGAATGAGCGCTCTCGATTCGTGTTGTCGTCGATAAGAAAAATTGTGAAACGCGAAGCTGTAAATTAATTAATATTAAATACACCCTAAAATTATTTTTCCATTAAAATTATTTATGATTTGTCAATAATGTCTTAGCAAAATAAGTATGTAAAAAAATCTGAAATATATTATTTAGTAAGTGCGCAAATAAATAAACAAACGGACCAATTTTCGTCAAGAAACACATGTACGTATATATTTTTTAATAATTTTATTTAAACTTAAATTAAAATTCTGACAAATAATTTTACCAGATAATGTATTGATTTATTTTACTGCATGATTATATGATTTGAAATTGGTGTTGTATAATACATGTACTTTTTTGAAAATATAACAAATCTGCCAACGACCTATGGTATAACCTTATTATACTTAAAATAAACATTTTTTCTCAAAATTTTATCCATACCTTTACTAGATAAAAGAACAATCTTTCAAAATCAATTTATAATTTTTTGTGGAAACGAGTCAATAAGTCTAAATACTGATTTAAAAATGACATATTTCTGGTTTCTCTGGTAATGTCCTCTTAAGAGATGGAGTGTTGTTTTGATCTTTAATACTTCATCTCATTTCATTAAAAAATTCGAAAATATAGACTTTTAAATCAACAAAATAAGCCAATAAATAAGCCAACAGAACGATTTTCAATTTTGTCAGATCCGGCATTGTTCTTCGGGACCGTCGAAATGTATCGAGATTATGCATATTTAAAATAAAAATTTAAAGTTTTGCAGATATGTAACACTGTGTTAGAAAAAGGCGTAGTGGGAAATAAAGTGTAAAATATGATTATATTATCGTTATTTATTTTTGGGGTGTTATGCCCTGTTGCGCTACCTCCTTCTTTAGCAAACGTTTCGGACAGCGTTACAGTGTCCATTATCAGGGGAAATGTGTAGTCATTTTAGACTGTGCAGTACACACCTCTGTCCTGAGGATGGACCTGTAAAGCTATCCGAAACGTTGGCTAAAAAAGGAGGTGGCGAAATACGGCATAACACCCCAAAAATAAATAATGATAATGGCTTGGCCATGGCCGTGAAAATCTAAAATCATGTGCTTATTGTATTATTAGGACCAAAGATTAACAGATGAATTGAGTATTTTAATATTTTTATTTTTAACTTTATGAGTAAAAACTCAAATTATAATATTTTTAAATGGATACAATAGATTGAGTTTCGCTAATATTGTCTTCATTTAATTAAATATTATAATTTGAGTTTTTACTCATAAATATAAAAAAAATATATATATATATATTTACCCTAGACTTACAGAAAAGTCAATAGATGTCGCGTATTAAAAATAAAATGGATAAATGTTTATCCAGACACATCTAGATAGCATTTAGTCACGTCAAACCCTATATTTTAACTTTTATTCTTAAATCTACAATATAAATATATAAAGATAGCAGCCAATAATATGTGCGTTAAGAAAATGAAGATATGAGTCGAAGTATGATACAGTTAAAAGTGAACGAATTGGAAATGGGTTCCATAGCTCAATCGGTAGAGCACTTCCCATGTAAGCTAAGGGACCTGGGTTCGAGTCCCAGTGGAACGTATTCTTTTTCAGATTTTTTTGTCTTCAGATTTTGATTGAGTTTCGCTAATATTGTCTTCATTTAATTAAATTGAGTATTTTAAGTTATCCTGGGCATAATCTGACTACAATTCCATCATTGTACTCTAAACTCCGGGGCACAAGGGTCATATCTGCTGGTATTCTGCCAAATGGCATTCTCTCCAAATGGCTAACCCTGACCATTTCCGTTAAGATGTTGTGATTGTTTTTTCAGTTGAAACGGCCAAGACATAATTAATTTTGCCTTTTGTAAATAACTGATACACTTACGATCCCACGATTTCCTTCCTGTCTTCTGTACTTTGATATACGGGGCGGACAGTGGTAGACAGCTGGTCCTGACTGGGGAGGTACTAGGACAGCAAACTATTTGCAGGGTCCCCAGATGAGAACAAACCTGGAACAGTCATCAGTTATCATAAAACTTCTAAATGCTGTGATACCAATATTTCACTAGTATCATTAGGTTTTGATAGGATCAAAGACGTCAATGCTATGAAGTAAAGCCATCTGGAATAGTCGTACTTTTTATTTCTTAGAGTTTAGAAACTAATACTACTGTGTGAGAATTGAGATTTAACAATTTTCCCCCAAATTTTCATCCCAAGTGGTTTGCTCCGTTTGGTGATTGGCAATGGTTCCCGGAATCATGGGGGTTAGGTTAGTCTGGATCTTGGCGGCGGATGCGTCTGTCCACCAGCTGCCTGACGGGCCAGACCTGGAGAGACCGGTTGAAAAAACCCTTTGACTTATCTAGTCAATTCATTTGTCGACCCCTCTGATTTTGAACTTGGTCATACGGATCCCAGATTCCTACAAACCCTTCATTTCGTTTCCAAAACTTCCTCTCCTTCCTTTCCTTAAAAAGATTAACTAACTACTCCTGAGATGACATAGGACATGAGCCCAGCTGCTCTTGTGAGGTTTTTTTAGTGAGACTGTAGCATCGCAAATTGGAGTATGTTGTGAGGCTGAAGGTAGTAGGCAGGGGAAGCACATGAGGGGAGTGGAAGGTAGGGGAAGTACCTGGCTATTCAGATCTGATCATCAAACACGGCTAAAGCCATTTCAAGCAGCGTTTCAATTCTGAATGGTGGTTTTACACCAGGGCGATCCTGACAATATTAACTATAGTATAATATATTAACTAGAATATTAAATATTAACACTACTGTTCAAAAAATCTCTTAAAGAAGGTGTATTTCCTACCATTTGGAAACAAGCTTTTGTTACACCTGTTTTCAAAAAAAGGGACAAACACAACAATGAAAATTATAGACCTATCTCTAAGCTATGTATCTTTAGTAAAGTCTTGGAAAAAATCGTGTGTAACCAACTTTTTAACTTATGCAAAAATACTATTATTAGCCCCCATCAACATGGTTTTTTTCAAGGCAGATCTGTTGAATCGAACCTAGGACAGTTTACTGATTTGTTCTTAAATCTATGGATAATGGGAAACAGGTTGATTCCATTTACACAGATTTTTCTAAGGCTTTCGACAAAATAAATCACGACATACTGTTATACAAGCTCTCGAAGATTGGTATATGTGGAGATCTTCTGAGATGGTTCTCTTCATATGTTAAAAATAGAAGTCAAGCTTTTGTTACTTGTCACAAATAATAACTATTCCCTCAGGGGTACCGCAAGGCTCCCATCTAGGGCCTCTCTTGTTTATTTTATATATAAAAGATATGAACCGTGTCATAAATCATTCTTGTTTCCTATTTTACGCCAATGACATGAAATTATATAAATGTATTAGGTCCATAGATGACTGCCACCAATTACAAGAAAACGTTAGCAGATTTGAGGAATATTGCGAAAACAATCAATTATATCTAAATATAGACAAATGAAATGTTATTACTTTTACACGAAAAAAAATCCAATTAATTATATTTAAAAAACTAAACCATGTCCCTCTACAACGAGTAGAAACAATAAGAGATCTTGGAGTAATACTAGACTCTAAAATGTTATTTAGGGATCATATTGAAAATATTCTAGAAAAAGCTTATAAGCAATTGGGTTTCATTATTCGCATTACAAAACCTTATACTATAGCACACACCCTAATTCTGTATATATGTCATATTATGAACGGTCACAACTCGAGTTCGCCTCAGTAATTTGTAATCCTCAATATCAAACATATATTCATCGCATTGAAAATATCCAGAAACAATTTATAAAACACCTATCGTATCGCTTTAGTGATCATCAATTTGACCCTATCGCCAGAAAAAAAAAACGCAGAAAAATCTCTGGAGCATTATTCTTATATAAAATCATGAACTGCCTGTTGATTCATCATATCTGCTAGAAAATATTGCATTTCGTTTCCCCAAACAAAATAACAGATCGAATGACTTATTTAGAATACCACACAGTTAATCCAAATACGCGCAAAACTCTGTAATAATACGATTATCTGTGAAACTTACAATGCCTTACGAGATGTAGACATTTTCAACCATGACTTGAAATCATATAAAATGCAGCTTAATATATTAATAAATTAAAATACTTTTATTTCTTTTTTGTGAAAATTTGTAATATCCGTAGTAAATAGTATAACTATGTTTGTTAATAACTTAACTTTTTTTCTTTATTACCTTTTATGTTTTTCTTTTTTATGTTTTTCCTTATTATGTTTATTTTTTTGTCACATAAGTTGAATAGGTAAAAAAAACTATATCAAAATTTTAACTTAATGGAACTTAATTGGTCTACAACATATGAATGTTCGTTGTTATATTATCATTTTGTATGCCTGTTTGTTTCCTAAATAAAAAAAATAAAATACAAAAAAAAATCTTCCACTCTGAAACGTGCCGCAAATGTACCTACTATACAATATATATTATTTTAGGAATTAATTGTGAAAAAAAAATGTTATCGAATAAAATTTATTTGCGCACGCCGGGATAGGATCCCGCGACCTTCGGATTGCGAGTCCAGAATCTTACACCTCGGCCATGGAGGCCGCCATGAGTGAAATTATTTAAAGTTAAAAATAATGAAACAAAAAAAGAAACATATGCTACCACCACGTAAGCAACACGTCTTTTTCAGTTGCATATCTGTCTGGTAATTGGAAATAATTATGAATTTATGAATGCGAGCTCTTTACTGATGTATGTACTGTGGGACTAAAACAACAAAATACTAGAGAAATCCCTATCTGGACACTTAGGGCCGGTATATCAGTCTTTGCTAAGGAGCACATTCCTCGCTCAACTTAAACCAACAAAATCGGCCGCTTAAGCCGCAGAATAGTTCCTTTGCTAGACGCTGTGGCGCTAATGTCGGATTGGCACATCTGTCATCTGTCAGATTTCACTATTTCACATTGCTTCGATTTTGATCTGCTACGTACGGACGCAATAAATTACATTGGAGGAATAAGTTTACCCAAGATTACCTATCAGCATGGAATTCGAACTTTCTTCGAGTGATGACGATTTAGACATCGTTAATTTCGTCGAACGTTTAAACAGGCCACGCAAAGTGCGAGTATATAGAAACAGGGCTGATCACTTCATCGCGTGGGATGAAATCGAATTCCATAACAGGTTTCGTCTCTCCAAGAGGGTATTAAATTGCTTGTTAGATTTGATAAGGGATGATATCCAATCTAAAACGAACTGGTAAGTGAAAATGCTTTTTAAAAGGAATAAAAAAGTAGCTAACAATGCAAGTACCTATCTACATAGTGTGTTTTCATGATTTCAGGAATAAAGCACTCACTCCAGAGCAACAGATCCTCTTAACAATCAGATACCTTGCATCTGGCTCCATGCTGATTGCCGTGGGGGACTTTATCGGAGTTCATAAAACCACCGCAAGCAAACACATTTGGATGGTTTTGCAATCAATTGCACGCTTAAGAACAACTTTCATTACGTTAAAAAATGATCCTGAAAGCTTGGAAGAGAAACAAAGAGGGTTTTTCGCAATTGCAAGCTTTCCCAAAGTGATTGGAGCTCTTGATTGCACGCACGTACGGATTCAGTCCCCTGGTAAGTTAAACGCCATTTTAACCAAGTGCTTATTCCAATACCAACAGACATGTCACTTTTTTTGTTTACTTTATAAATGTATAGAATAATCATTAGTGAATCATTATTTTAGGTGGGAGGAGCGCCGAGATTTATCGGAACCGAAAAGGTTTCTTTTCCATCAATGTACAAGCTGTTTGTGATGCTAATCTCACATTCACCGACATAGTTTCGAGGTGGCAAGGGTCGGCTCATGATTCTACCATTTTTAATAATTCCAAAATACAGGCCAAGTTTAGAAATGGCTTCTTTGGCAACTGTATTTTGTTGGGAGATGGTGGATATCCTTTGAAGAATTACTGCGTCACTCCCATTCAAAATCCAGAGGGAGAAATTGAAAATATCTTCAATGAAGCCCAAATAAGAACACGAAATACCATTGAGCGAGCATTTGGTGTTTGGAAGAGGCGGTTTCCAGTACTTTCGCTAGGAGTGAGGCTCCATATAATGAAAGTGCAATGCCTTGTTGTAGCCTCCGCAATTTTGCACAATATTGCGGTAGGCTGCAATGAGCTCGAACCACCTCCGTTAACACGCGAAATGGAAGAAGCTCTAGCATTTTGTGACAATGTTCACGTCGTCAATGCAGTAGGTGTGGGTAGGCAAGAAAGAAACCAATATTTGCAATATTTTGAGGATCTGGTGAATGGAAGGATGTGAAGCATCTTAGCACTACCCAGTAAGGCAAACATAAAAAAAATTGTATTTTGATAAAATATTTTATATTTCATAGTACAATTCAATAATACTTTTTCGAAAATCTTTGATAGCGAGTTTAACAAAGTGGTAGGCAGAGAGGATGGACCGCCAAACACAGTCTTAGCACACATTCCTTGCCTCTTTCACATTCATACATCGGTCTCATACGTGCTGTTCTATTATTACTCTTGACATGGCCCGACTCAAGTATCTGATTCATTGGTCGTGCCATGTCTTTCTCGGGCGTCCCTGACTTCTTCTACCATTCACATTTGCGTCATATAAACCTTTCCTATACTTGCGAAGAAGTTATTCACATGGTTTGCTATAATTTCTGTATTTGTTTTGGCATCTATTTTTTTTGAGTTAATATTTAAATGTTCCATAGTATTTTTCTGTTTGTATTTTTGTGTGAATGTAACCTCTTTTAATGTTTACCATATCGTCGCAAGAAAGCAATACTGCTGTAACCACCAGTATTGCTTTCCAGTGACGATATTTCCTTTGGGTTATTGTTTTTTTTTAAAGTTTTTCTCTGTAGTACATATAACTCCTTAGCTACTGTAATAATTTTCAATTTCAAGAGATGTTTACATCTTTTATTATAGTAATTAAGTTGTTCCATGTCATACGGCATGTGTTTAATTTGTTTGTGAATTTTGTCTCGTTTACGAATACAGTTTAATATTCCTTGTGTTATCCATAGTTTAATTTTTTTACATGTTTTGTATTGGTGTAATTATTTTTTTTTTGCGTTAACGTGGTTGTTAATTTATCCCAGGCCTCTTCAACATTCAATCATACTGTAAATTAATAATGTATCAAAATAATAAAAAAAATTGAGGAAGTATTAACAGAGTATTTATTTTATAAATGTCTTTATTCAGGTACATATATTATTATTTAACAAACATTAACATAATACTAGGTTCACGGAGAATGAAGGAATGCTTGTTTCAAAATAGAACCCTGGAAAATAAGTGCCAAAAATATTACTAAAGTGTACTTTAGTTATTTCTTCTCACGAGTTCCATCCTGAGGAGGTGTTCTTCGTGCTCCTCCTGGCGTTTGGCCTTGAGGTTTTCGGCCCTGAGCAGATGCTCTTTCTCCTCTTCCTGGCGTTTAGCCTTAAGGCCCCCCATCTTGAGTAGGTGTTGTTCGTGCTCCTCCTGGCGTTTGGCCTTGAGGTTTTCGGCCCTGAGCAGATCCTCTTTCTCCTCTTCCTGGCGTTTAGCCTTGATGCCCCCCATCTTGAGTAGGTGTTCCTGCTGCTGGTTTTGTAGATTTGAAGTTAAAAGCTTCATTTTGAATTCTGCCAAAGAGCTCCACTTGGCGTTGGTGGTTGCTGAGGTAACTTTTCTTTTCCGCTGGAATAGAAGAATATATGTAGTATTATAAAAATACCAACAGTGGATTCATGTAAACATGTTGTTTCATGTAAACATGTTATGTGTACATGTTTGCAAAATAAACCTTTTCATCCTGTTATTTTGTATTAAGAACATTCAGAGTGGTAGGATATTATCAGTATTACCTTGGTGATACCTCCACTCAGAATCCAAACGCTATTTGAAATCAGTGACAGTCTGTGACTTTTCAGTGAGCAAGTGTGCTAAGATTGAAAACTACATAGAAAATAGATGTTGTTGTAGCTGAAAAATGTTTTTGAAGTAAAACTTCTTTACGCACGCTCGACACTTGGGGGGTAAAATGATGAATACGTTACGAAAAAATATGTAACGCTGTAATGAATGTGTAAAGCTAATCTATATGAAACGCTATAATGAAAGTGAAACGCTAATCGATATGAGTTAAGTTAAGTTGAGTTGAGTTGATGGGGATGTTGAGGGGATGGGGATATTTTTATTCCTGTTATTGTTAGATTGTTAATGGACGGCATAAGTTTGTGAAGTTTTACTTCAGTCGTGTGGTCTAAAGCACACTCGTTTTTTTTTATATGTACATCAATTTTTTGTATGCAGTTTTGTTATTTTGTGGCTGTGTTTCCCCAAACCGAAATCTTCATATAAAAAATAAAATTTTTAAAAATATATATTTACATAGTATATGTATATTTTCAGCTACAAAATTATCGATAATGTCGTATTTTTCAATCTTACCACTCTAGCTTACGAAAAGTCTAGAACTGCCCCTGCTTGAAATACTTTTGTCTTCTTTGGTGATAATTTCTGAATAGTCAGGTACTTCCGCACCTTGCTCTGCTCTATCTCCTTTCCATTAAATTCACATAAAAAAAATAACAATATGTTACAAACCCCTGTAGCTAGTAATGGATTGATGGGTGTTCTCAGCATTTTGGGTGTAATTTGGCTCCAATTCTGATCAATTTTAGAATGCTAAAATAAAGATAATAATATTAGTTACCAATTGATGTAAAATAGACTAATAAATTGGAAACAATATTAGAGTCGTGTGTCTCTCGGCTTCTTCTAGCATTCAAATTCGTGCCATACATTTTTCTTGCACTTTTTTCTTCGTTCATCCGCTCTACATTCCCAAACTGGTTATCACAAACATATTGGTATCACAAACATAATAAGTTAGTATTACATATTACCATTGAATTTGAGAGGCTTTCTTCAGGGAGGCTGCTCACAGGAGTTTGGATGGCCACAGATTCCGCACTGATGTGACTAAACTGAAAGCAAAACAATAGAATCAATAAAATGTTCCACCTACATCTGTCAGAAAGTTTGGCAGGCGCAATTGGAACAGTCCGCTCCGGGCGCCAACTTGCCAAGTTGCCAATGAGGCGCTGATATCACTTAACAACTAATTCAGCGCCCTTCAGATTTTTATTAGCACCAGGCGCCATTTGGCTCAGGGAAAAAGTGATTTATAATCAACTAATATGATACACAAATAAGTTAAATTACCTTTGACGTTGAGGGGCTTGGTTGAGGGGACCTAAGGAAATCTACAGACCCTGGGCTGCTGAGTTCAAACTGAAAACAAAACCATATTGATATGTTACACAATAAGTATATAAATAAGTTTATAAACTGAAAACAAAACAATATCATCAATTAAATATACTATCTACAAACAAATTTGAGAAAAATGTAGAGTTATAATGAATTAGAAATTTATAATTAATAACTTAAATTACCTTTGACGTTGAGGGACTTTGTTGGAGGGATTTAAATACATCAACCGACCAAGAATTGTGTACTCCAAACTGGAAAAAAAACAATATTATCAATTAAGGTTAAACGTCACGTACGTTATAATCTACGCATTCACAGATGGCGCCAATCAAATTATTTTAGGTTTTTAATGATTTTTGCACGTTCCACTTTAAAATATTAAGGTAAATTAATTGTTCGCGATCGTACATATTTAATTAGAATATAAATAAATAGTTTTGTCCATAAACAAACCCAAATCTTTCAAGAAAGGCTGAAAAATACAATATTGGATTGAGTCACCGATACAAAATTGAATTTTTCAGCCTTTTTTGAAAAATTTGGGTTTGATTATGGACGAATCTATTTATTTATATTCTAATTAAATATGTACAATCGCAAACAATTAATTTACCTTAATATTTTAAAGCGGAACGTGCAAAAGGCATTAAAAACCATAAAATAATTTGATTGGCGCCATCTGTGAAAGTGTAGATTATAACGTACGTGACGTTTAACCTTAAACATACTATTTACAAACAGATTTGAGAAAAATGTAGAGTTATAATGAATATTAATAACTTAAATTACCTTTGACGTTGAGGGACTTTGTTGGAGGGATTTAAATACATCAACCGACCCAGAATTGTGTACTCCAAACTGAAAAAAAAAATTATAATTAAACATACTACCTACAAACAGATTTGAGGAAAATGTAGAGTTATAATGAATTAGAAATTTATAATTAATAACTTAAATTACCTTTGACGTTGAAGGACTTTGTTGGAGGGATTTAAATACATCAACCGACCCAGAAGTGTGTACCCCAAACTGAAAAAAATAAATTATAATAAACATACTACCTACAAACAGATTTGAGGAAAATGTAGAGTTATAATGAATTAGAAATTTATAATTAATAACTTAAATTACTTTTGACGTTGAGGGACTTTGTTGGAGGGATTTAAATACATCAACCGACCAAGAATTGTGTACTCCAAACTGAAAAAAAAAACAATATTATCAATTAAACATACTATCTACAAACAGATTTGAGAAAAATGTAGAGTTATAATGAATTAGAAATTTATAATTAATAACTCCTCACACCCATGAATTTTCCTCCTGTCCTAAAATGAGTTCTGTAACTCATCGGGATTGCTCTAGCAAGTAATAAAAACAATAAAAAAAATAAAAACTTAAATTACCTTTGACGTTGAGGGACTTTGTTGGAGGGATTGAAATACATCAACCGACCCAGAATTGTGTACTCCAAACTAGAAAAAAAAGAATATTAACAAATAAACATACTACCTACAAACAGATTTGAGGAAAATGTAGAGTTATAATGAATTAGAAATTTATAATTAATAACTTAAATTACCTTTGACGTTGAGGGACTTTGTTGGAGGGATTTAAATACATCAACTGACCCAGAAGTGTGTACCCCAAGCTGAAAAAAATAAATTATAATAAACATACTACCTACAAACAGATTTGAGGAAAATGTAGAGTTATAATGAATTAGAAATTTATAATTATTAACTTAAATTACCTTTGACGTTGAGGGACTTTGTTGGAGGGATTTAAATACATCAACCGACCCAGAATTGTGTACTCCAAACTGAAAAAAAAATAAAATTATCAACTAAACATACTATCTACAAACAGATGTTAGACAGTTGCCATAAAGTTTGCTTTATTTCAACCCACATAAAGTGAAACACCATATACATACAGTGTAAAGTTAATTAGTACCTTTTCATCGGAGTATTCTTTTCCTACACTCGCTGGCTTCAACTCCTCGGGGACAGCGATCACGTATATGTCATCATCTTTAAATAAATGTTTATGTACAAATGAACAATTAATTATTTTTACATCTAATACTTAACTGTATTATTGATTACAAGGTATAGAATGTGGATTACATATATTATAAATTTAAATAATGCGTTACCAGAGTTTGCATCGCAATCGTGAGTTGATTGTGTTCCAGTCACCTGGTCAGACAATAGTCCCAAAACAATTTCCTCTACCTGGGTATAACCCGGATCGGCTTCAGCAGGCCCTCCTCCCGTCTGATAATGATATTTTTTTTTCGTGGCAAATTTTTGCCGCGTGTTTTTTTTTGTGTTGTCCCATTTCTTCCTCAATGCATCTGCAGTTCGGGAAATTGCATTACGAGCATTAAATTCGCAAGTCAGCTGTTCCCACTTGCTTTTTCTAGCGTTCCAATTCACCGCATTGGACGCTTTGTTTTCCAAAGTGTCCGAATGCTTAGTAACTAACTCCACTAGTAACTTCACTTCCTCTTCCGCGAAGTTCGGGGTTCTGGTAGTTTTCATTTCTGAAATGGTTCACGTAAAGCAATGTAAACAAATAGTACTAGTTATCCATTTAACTCGTCAATTCTAAAATGACTAACATAAATAAATAAAAAAACTACAGTGAATAAATAAATCGAGCTTTTAAATACACAATTATGCGTAAAAAATGTGTAAAACTTACCAAAAATACAAAAAAAACTTTCTCAGAACGGACAGCGGCGTCGATGTTTGACGTTTGTTGCTTGATAATATGATAATAACCATAGATTCCAGAGATACTTACATAAACAGATTGGTTCGGCATAGAAATCCTCGATTAATATCATAGACTAAACGTTTAAAATTGGCCAACTCTAGGTTTACGACCGATATACGGATTTTGTGCTAAGCCCCGCTTAAGCTCCACATTGCGTCAAAGCCGAGCTTTAGACCAACTGATATACCGGCCCTTAGATGTTTGGCTACTTGGGGCGGAGATCCTGAACGCGTCTAACGGTGATAACGCCCCCTTGAGGACACTGCAAGCTTTCAGGGGGGCAGTAGAAAGCTCAAAGAAAATTAGTGAGCGTTAAGGAAATCTGCAGAAGCGAATCTCTCAACTGTACCCTGGGTTGTGGTTGGTTGTTCAACGATTTCTGGTAGCATCGTATTTTTGTGAACGTAGATTTAGTGCTGTAGTTGCTTACTAAAAAGAGAAATCGGCTGCAAGTTACCGAACGCGGCGACTCACAGCTGTTTTTAAGTGAATACCCTAATATTAACAAACTCATCGAAATTCTTCAGATTCGTCCTTCACAATAGATAAGTTTTAAATTCAAAGCCTTCTTTTTATGTTAATAAGAATACTTCAAAATATAATTAAGTATTATGAGTTTTATTTCCACCCATTAAAACATTATATGTTCTCAGAAATAGGATATATCACACCCTGTCTAGTCTATCTTGTCCATATAATAGTGTATATTTAAAAATTATATTTGAAATAACTATTTTTAAGATGCGTAACAGATGGTATTGTAAAAAGGTAGGTTAAAAAAAATTCTGTGTATGCAGTTTACACGCGGTACAAGTGAAACCTTAAGAAAACTAAAGCAGACGCAGACAAGAGCGGGGAGGCTACGAAGCACCGTACAAGAAGGAGATCAATATTCCACGAAGCACCACACAAAGAGAGACCGATTAGTCTACCTCATTCTCTCGCATGCTAAATCCTATAGATGTATGTGTCTCTTTTCAGTGTCGTTTTTTTTCGTTCCACCGCTTTTCAAATCACAACGGTACTAAACAAGTTTTCGCTTCAAAAATATGGGGGGCACAAGATTTTTTTATTTTATTTTTAAGTGGGTGGTGGTCGAAAAAGGTTTGAAAACCTGTGTATTAGAGGAAAGTCAATAATCCGTTTATATTACCTGGGGCATAGTACCATTAACTATGGCAGATTTCAAAACTTCGGCACAGTCGCCTATTATCGTACAGATTCCAGACCCTCCTGTTTTGACATCAATGCAGAGATCGCCTAGATATCGAAATAAATATGTAATAGTATATGTAAAATTTAAAAATTAAGTAGGTGACAAGAAAAAAGCATTTTTGGTTTAGTAAAGATCAATGTCGATATTATATTTGGTTACCTATTAGTTTTATTTTAATTACCTTCTTCTTGTTGTCCCAAGCCAGAGGCTATCACAAACATAAACAAAACCAAAACAATTTTGAAGAAAGACAGTTTAATCATATTTATTTATGGGGTCTTAAGCGACCCGCGCGACACCTCGCATTACAAAAAAGGCACGACGGGCGGAGGGTTAAAATACCAATTTCTTTTCTCCACTTGTCAGAAGTCTACTTATGTAGCTCGAAGCCAGGTCAAACGTCTGTTACAACGTTATAATTAACCCTTTGTTAATCAAATGTGTATATATATATATATAGTTCTTCCTGTGGCCCATGTAGTAAAAATTAATATCTCTTAATTTTGTCAAACAAATAACCCCGTACTTTGCGTACAGCTTGTTAACCTTTAACTATGGACGTTAAATTTTTGTTACATTACTATGGACGTGCGGTCTCACAGATCGCTATCTTTAAATGCCGGAATCTATCTAGTTAAGTAAGTATTGTACCTAAAATTGTTTTTATTGATTTACGGACTTAACCAATTGTTAAATAAAACAAGACATTTTAACTTAAATATGTTTATTTTAAACTAAAATCTAACCATTTAACAATCAAAGGCACTTTCAGTCATTTTTACTCGAGATCACTTTGTAGGAACATTATCCAATGAAAATTACTTTTTCAGTAAGTTTCACTAATTTTACAATAAAATATAAGGAATAAAAAATATTAAAAAAATAAGATTAACTTCTTAAAACAAAACATAAAAATTTTGACAAAGGTTCAACTTTTGAATATTTATAAGCAGTTTTTGCATAATGGCTTAGAACATTGTAGGCATATTGGCTGTTTACAGCCTTCACAAGTGTAAATCGTCTTTCTTTTTATCTTTGGTGTGCATAGTTTACTTGCAGATGTACAAGGTTGATAGTTTTCTGACTTTTATCTAGAAAAAAAAAAATTACCATGAGCTCAATTTATTACACAAATGTGGACGCGCGGTCCCACAGACCGCAATCAAAACATAAAGCGAAATTACTTACGCAAAGTACAGCCGGCGACGTAACCTTCACTCTCGATAGTCGTTTCGCCTCTAAAACCTAAGCTACTGCGGCGGACAGACGCGTAAGGTACGGGAGGAGAGGAGCATGCGATTCACAAACTGCAAGCATCCTGTGGGACCGCACGTCCATAGTTAAAGGTTAAGGATATTGACGCCTATTTTTTTCCAGTAACAAATTCTTTAAATTAGACAGATCCTGTTTCAGATGTTTCGCTTGGACAGGGATCCATTATAAGTTTTTTATGTTGAGGGTTATAAGAGTATGTATATGAGATGTCCATGCATAGTTAACCCATTCATCCGATTGCGATGATATTTTGGGGATTTATGTACGCATGCCCGCGATAGTTTCTATATATAGTAGTGAGTTCTGGCACCATGAAATTATGCGTTGATAACAATTCATCCGATTGCGTTGAAACGTTGGGGATTTAAGGAATGCATGCCCGCGATGATTTCTATATATAGTGGTAAGCTCTGGCATTACGAAATTTGTATAAAAAAATTGCAATAGGTGGCACGCGAGCTGTTTGAAAACTTAATGTACCGGGACTGAATGTATGGAATGCGGGAGGGGGAGGAGAACTCGGAAGATGGGTTAGCGGGAAGGGGGAAGCGGGAGAGGGGAGTGGGGAGAGGGAAGGTGGTTAAGAAGGAGTGGGAACGCTTGAGGGGAAGGCGACACGGGAGAGGAAGAGGAGGCGGAAGGGGAATGGGACGAATGGGAAAGCACACACAGGGAGATTTTTTTCTTTATTATGTGGAATAGCAACGCATGCCGGGAACTCGCTAGTTTTAAATAAAACTATTTTAATGCGTGTTTATTGAAAATTTAAAAAAATTGACGTAACGAAGTCTCTAGTCTCTGCAATAGTTTTATTTATAGTGCGGTAATAAATAATCTAGTATTTAATATGACCGCGTAAATGATGAAGCAAATATTTCATAACATTAACATGTGTTTTGCGAAAGGTTATCTCCGTATCGCCTTTGGACGCCTGAGATAATTGTATACACGTATAAATATATATACGACCATCGTACTGGAGTTGACAGAAACTTGGCTCCGGACCCGGAGGTCACGGGTTCTGAACTTGGCTTACGCAAATAATTTTAATATAATTTATATGCGTTATCTCCATCAACATTAAATGTACACTCTCAGATTCCTCAATGAAGGATCATCAGAATCAAAATCGCAACGCGGTGAATTCAGCAAGTTTTTTGAAGTGGCTTTACCCTCATCTGGTGACCAAATCTAAATAAACAGGCAATTTTCTGCCTTCCTCTACCCCATAATTGGGCTGTCCGTAAAGTCTCCGGAAAAACCTTGCATGTAGCCTGGTTTCCCTACGCCAAATTCCTATAAAGCTGCACTCTCTGTGACACTTTGTCACAGAGAGTGCAGCTTTGTGGGGATTGTAGCCGTTCGCGATGAAGCTTCCGTTCGCCGCACCCGCCAGGTGTGAATCACGCTCTATAATTAGATTTTTGAGCGAAGGACAAAACCCTCGTAGAAATTCATTTTCAGCTGTTTGAATTGTATGGAAAACAGTGTATGTTTCTTTTCTTCTTTCATTTCATTTCATTTCTTTCATTTCTGTACACTTTCATCAAAAATGTTATGGTATTAATTTTTTTCTATTTTTTCCGTGTTTGAATCTTCAAATATGGCAGTTTTTTAAAACTAAAGTGTAGGTATTTCAAATACGCAAATCTAAAAGGTAATTTTATCTAGTTTTTTAAGATGGTATTTATTTTTACGACACCTTCAAAAATAAGAAATATATAGAACATTCAAAATACTTTGGAAAATTCCAAATTCATTCAAACATCATCACTAAAACGGAGATAAACTACCCTCCCAGGCTGTGTAAACAGTGTGTATTTTTTTTCAAAGAACAATTTTTTAATTAGTAATGTTTTCACATCCGCGGCCGTTTGTCAATTGAATAAAATTTTCACGGGGTTTTTTAGTAAGGCTGCTCGTGTTTATCACCTTTCTTAAAAATAGGCGTAAGGAAGCTGAGTTTCCATTTAGTAGGAAAACATCCTGTTCGTGAAGACTGATTAAACAGCAAATATAAAGGATACGCCAGATTGTAAGCACAATAATTCAAATATGCAGGGGGTATTTTATCTGGTCAACCCATAGACATACACATAGCTAGACGAGAACTTATAGTTGAGGGGTAAAAACTAACTATGGCGGGACGAAGAGAGGAAAGAGACTTGTGATTCGCCAATAAATCAATCTAACAGTATATAGGCACCTCGCACTATAATATCACCATTTAGTTCTTGAAAGTAAAATCTGCTTTTGAATAAATAGACCTTTTTATATAGGAGCGCGAATTGCTTGCCCCGTTATGAACAGATGTGTCAAGTCCAAATTAGCAAAGTAAGGTTCTGGGTATTTTCAAAGTGGAATATTTTGTTTCCGTAGACACTTTTACAAATAATGTTTCATGATTTACTTACCCCAGTAAACGGCGGCTTTATGTTTCGCGTCGCCATGTATCTCGATGTCATAGTATGTGTTCCATAGACATACAACGTCCGTGCGTAAAATGTACGATAAGAGCTCGACACTGGTCCGGACAAGAATGATGACATCACATTTTTTAGATTAACGCGGAGCTCTCGCAAGCCCAGCCGGCTCCGAAAAATGGTTCCAATGGGAGGGGGAAATAACACGCCTTTTAGCACGTAAGGGCAAGTCCATGTATTTTGTACGTCCGTGGGTCAACCGCTTTTGCTTTAATCTAGTAATTTTTGTTCAGTCAAAATATCATTATATTCTATGTGGATACAAGATAAATTAAGATTATGATCAGTGGTAAAATTTGATGTTGTACTAGTAGAAACTAGAGTTTCACATTCATAAACACTTTTAAAAGAATTAGCAAAAAGTCAGCGATACTTTGGGTGTCTTTGCCTTTTTAACTGCATATTCCAAGTTGGTGGGTAAATCCAAGTTGTTATTTTTCATAGTTCCAAAAATACTTTACATCATGATTTATTGAAGAATCAACATTATTAATAAAAGAATTATAGAAAATTTTTGATAAGATTTTGCAATCTTTTATAACGTTTTTAATTTCAATATAATTTGATAAAGACCTGTCTTTTTTATATTTCTTATGTAAAACTTTTTTAAGGGCAGTTAATTGAACAAGTTATTTATTGAACCATCTCGGATATTTCGATTCTTTAAAATGAATGAGTGGGATGAGTTCTGAAATAATTTTATCCAGCAAATAATAAAATGATTCAATGTTTTGATTAATTAATTAATAATGACCAATCTTCCTTGTGGAGACGATCATTTATGTCCCGATAGTTCACATTTTTAAAGTTAAACGTAGGAGTTGAAACTTTTTGATTGCCTTCTTTAGAACAAGGGATTAGTATTGCTAGTGGGGGATGGTGGTTGTCTATCAGAAGAATAGACTCCAATGTATCACTTATAATTAGGTTGCTCGTTGCGTTTGACAAAACTAGATCAAAAACACGATTATTAATATTACCATGGTTAAATTGGATTAAATTAAAAAGTGAAGACATTTCTAGAATTTCTCGTTCGTAGGCGGTTGTAGGTATTAAATTAAAGTTCTAAAATATTGAAATTTCAATTAGGTAGGTTTTAATCGCCGCAAATAATTATTTTATGATTTGGGTATTTTGTTATTACTAACTCAACATCTTCACAGTGTTTTTTATATATTGATATGTTGGAATTATGAGGGATATAAACAGTTCCAATAAAAGTTTTCTTAGAATCACCACTTAACAATTTATTGCAGGGTATTTATGGTGTCTTTGTCCAAAGTTTGTGTTAACCGTCGAAGTTTTTAAGTTCTCTTCGTACCTACGCTTGTCTAAATGTTCTATTCGTTAGTGCTAGTATGTGTTTTGTTTTTTTGTTCAAAAATCTAGTTTAGTAGTGTTTAAAAGTAGGTTGAATTTGGCAGCCACCTCTGGTCTGGAAATCCAAAATACCTAAAAGAAACCTTGACTCTGTGAAGAAACGGATGGTCCGTTTGACAGATTCTCCCATCTTAACGGATTGCAATCTTTAGAGCACAGGCGTCAGGTGGGAATGCTGTCCTTATTATACCGGTATAACAATGGAAGGTGCTCCGAGAAACTAGCGTCATTAATCGCCTCGGCACCGGGTAACGGAGAATGGGTCATTTCTACGACTCGTTCTTGAGTTCAACAGCTCGGCTGTGGAACGATTTGCCGGCGTCTGTGTTTCCTCCCTCCTACAACATGGGTTTCTTCAAGACCCATGTTCACTCCTTCATTTCCTCAAAAAGACCCTCCACAAAGCATCTTTAAAGATGACATAGTCCCTGAGGGAAATTATTTTCCTTAGGGCCTTCTGGGTGGAGTTAATGTAAAAAAAAGGCATATTTGGTGTATATTTATTACATCAAATGTATGTAGTTATTTATTTAATCGATTAACGACATAATAATGTATTTTTCAGTTATTATATGATTTCAATGCAATAAAAGTGATATGAGGACTATTGAAACGTTTCGTAAAGATTTTCTAATATTAAATAATAAGGACGACAGGTGTAATACGATGCTACTCGTATCCATTGAATAACATATTATTTGAACGACATGTCTTAGAATTCCATTATCTTTTTATTTGGTTATTGTCTGCGAGAAAAATTATTTTGTTTGTCTTACAAGTACTAGATATCTACGACACTAAAATAACATTATGATAATGTTGTTGACAATTTATCTAAAAATATAGTTTTTGAATATTCATCTTTATTGCTTATTTAATATGAAAGCCACAATATTGCTTATTTAATATTTATTGCATATTTAATATGAAAGCCACAATAACAGACTTAACCGTTATGTTTTTTTTACATTATTACTTTAGTGGGGTTGTAAGTTGTTTTAACTTTATTTAATATTGTTATCATTGTGACGGCCTCTGTGGTCGAGGGGTAGGGCTCTTGACTAGCAATCCGAAGGTTGCGGATTCGAATCCCAGCGTTCGGAAGTAGCTTCCCAATCTTCCCTCTCCTCACTCCCTTCTCCCGCTTCCCCTGTCCCGCTAACCCCCCTCCCCAGTTCCCTCCCCTCTCCCGTATTCCATACATTCAGTCCCGGTGTATTCAGTATTCAAACAGCTCGCGTGAGTTAACTTTTAATGGGTTTCTTAATACACCAGACACGTAAAATGAATATTCGGTGAACTTATATTATTTATTTAAAAACAATAAACAGTACATGTGAGTAATTACAGTTTCTTTTGGAGAATCTAGCGACTATAGGGACGTGTAGTCCCTTTAATGATAAGTCGAAGATAAGCATTCGTTAGAAGTCGGTAGTCTCTTTTATAGCAGCAGACGGCCGGGTCCATTGTAGCTGATAACGTTTATTGGTTTGGTGCAGCGCCGGATGCGTGGTTCGTTCGGTGTTATCTTCAGGTCTGTCAGCTTCTGGATTAGGTGACACGTGCCACCTATTGCAATTTTTTTATACAAATTTCATAATGCCAGAACTCATTATTATGTATGTAGGAACCTTCTCTGGCATGCACACATCAAATCCCCAAAGTTTCATCCCAATCGAATGAATAGTTTAGCAACGCATAGCGGTATAAAAACATTTTTAAATTTTTATATTTATACTAGGTGGTTCCCGGCATGCGTTGATATGCCATTCAAAGAAACAAATAGTTTCTCCCTACATGTTTAGCGTTAATAAATAATTAAATTAATGTCCATTCTCGTGTGTCCCTTTCCCCTCCTGCATTCCCCTTTCATCTTTCCCGCCTTCCCCCTCCCTCATTACCCTTCCCGCAAACCCCACCTCCTTCTTTACCCTCCCCCTCCTTGCTTACCTCTCTGTCGCTAAAATACATGAAATACACACATTTTCAAACCACTCGCGCACCACCTGTAGTATTTTTTATAAAAATTACCATTACTATTAACACCAGAGCTTACCATTATATATAGAACTACTCTTCTGCTAAAATGCAATGTTACGTAAAAATTTTTGAGATCGATTACTTTCCGAATTTTGCGGACCCAAACCTACGGAACATAAATTATTTTTTTATACACATTTTATAACGCCAGAGCTTACCATTATACATAGAAACACTCTTCTGCTACAATGCAATGTTCTGTATAAATTTTGAATCAATCCATCGATTACTTTCCTTGATTTGTGGACCCAAACGTACGGAACCTAAGTTATTATTTTTTTTATTCAAATTTCATAACGCCAGATCTTACCTTTATATATATAGAAACATTTTTCTGCCAAAACGCAAAGTTATGTAAAAAAATTGAGTCAATCCATCCATTACTTTCCGAGATTTGCGAACGCAAACATACGGAATCTAAATTTTTATATATATATATCTACTTAGATAGATAGATAGATACATAAATAGATAGATAGATAGATCGATATTATATTATTATTTTTATATATACTATATATTATCTAAGATATAGATATCATTTCGGGGGCCATTTGTTGGCGAATCAACTGTGGGTTCACCGTTCTAACTACGTATTTGTAGTGGTTTCCTAAGAGTTTGGTGATTATCGTTGCTTTACTAGGTAAGGTACCCTTGAAAAGATTTGAAAGTAGAAAAATTGTGTTTAAAAAACAAACCTTCGAAACATGAAAACAAAAGCACGAAATCTATGAAACAAAATGTTTTAGTTATTTTACAAGAAAGAAGTACTTCTAAATTTGTTGCATATTTATAATTTTTTGTGTGATTTATTTTTCTCATTTGGATAATATACATTTTTTAAATATTTTCCCAGCGTGCTGGAAAATTTATTTCTTGTCGAAATAGTGATCGAAATAGTTGCTTTTCGGGATGCTTTGTCAGCATTGCATGGATAATGAAGGTTTACACTATGAAGAAGAACCAACGAGGAACATGGAAGGTGACGAAGACCCAGTGCCTTCGACATCTACGCCTGATGATATGGGCCGTTGTAAAAAAAAGCGCAAGAGGAAATCCTGTAGAAAGCGCAGAAAGAGATCCTGTAGACCACGCAGAAAGAGATCCTGCAGTAGGCGCAAGAAGCGGCGCAGGAGTTCCTGCAAAAGAAGACGCAGGAACCCCAACAGAAGATGCGTATGCAGGAGTCGTATATCAGGACGCTTCAAGCGAAAGCGCTGCTGCAGCCGCACAGATCGGGACTGCTTTAACGTCAGGAAGAGACCGAGAAAATGTGGATAATTAAAATTTATGGACGTCGCAGAATTTTATCTTTGAGTTGCATATTTTATTATTCTATTTTGGAAGGTTTTTTTATTATTTGCTTTTGTGTCAAATATCTAATGTTTTTCTTGGTCCATTTGAATAAATGATTTTCTGTTGAACTCTGCCTATTAAAATTTGGTTCTATAACCGTAATGAAGCGTGGTGATCATATTTAGCGTCTTGCTCCAATCAACTAAACACTGTCTGTACAACCAGTAACCAATAGCAACCTCAGCCAAAGGAACGAGCTCAACAGGTGTTTCACCAATATTGCTCCCACTTTGTTTTGACTCTCGCACACATTATTTATTGTATTTCCCAGTAGTGACTCCGAAGTGATTACAGAGTGTGTGAGGGAGTCAGAACATAATAATTCCTGGTTTAGACGATGTTTAGGTGAGACGGAGCGTCACAAAAGTATGATTTGTATTTTATTTATATATCTACATAAGCATGACACTATCCAAACGAAATGGAAATTAAATAATTCTGTCCTGCAAACTAAATTGTATTGAAAGGCAAAATATGCATTTTCATCAATTATTGTGAGCAAAATACGTCAAACTTCTGACATAAATATACCGAACCTGTCTGACATTTTACATACTTTGGGATGGAATCATGCTACACTAGCGCTTCTAGTGGCACAAATGACAAAATAGGTACTGTTTGGTTTTCTTTCATACATTTCAATGGATGCTATTTTTAACCCACAACGAAAGGAGCGGTGTTATAAGGGTGAGTTTCTGTGTGTCTGTGAGTTTTTTGTCTGTGTGTCTGTGTGTGTCTGTGTGTCTGTGTGTATGTGTTTTTGTGTGTCTTTTTGTTTGTGTGTCTGTGTGTCTGTATGTTTTTGTGTCTGTGTGTCTATGTGTCCGTGTATCTGTGTGTCTGTGTGTGTGTGTCTGCCTGTGCCCTCGTAGCTCCTAAACGAATTGACCGATTACGATGCGGTTTTTTTGTTGTTTGAAAGCTGATATAATCTGAGTTCTTAGCAACAATTTGTAAAAAACTTTTCAGGTATTTCAAAGTCATCAGCTCTTTTTATTATTGTTGTTAGCTCCGGTAGGGATCTTAGGCGCATAATGGGTATTACTTTATTTTCAAACATATGAGTGACCTAATATATGAAAAACAAACGTAGGCTGGAACCACTGAACTATTCCGATGATGGAGTTCGAAGGTAGGAGACAATACCCTGGTTTGCCAAATAGTAAACCCATCAAGTTTGGGCTTATCAGATTCGTCTTAACTAGTACTGTTCATATCTTCTGATGACGAGGACGATGCTGAAACTGGAAAGTGGCTGTTTAATGTGTCGGGGTTCTTCAAAAAAAATAATTTTATCACCAAACTAGCTGGGTTACCCGGCTTCGCTCACGACAACATTCTAGGGTGTTCTGGAATGTTCCACAATGATGTTCCCGATTCCTTATTCCCGAATATTCCATGGTATACTCCACCACTCCTTCCAGAACTTTCTAGATATCTGTGGAACCTTCTACAAAATTCCGGAAGACTGTTCTAGAACTTTCAAGAGGGCGAAACTTCCAGCCCTTATATCTTCAAAAGTACGCCCTTTAGGCAAAAACGGGTACCCTTATTCCCTAGGGGGGATAGATAACTACCACACTATATAACTCCCTTGATCGAACTGGGACTCGTTTCTGAGTTTTTGCGGTCCGCACGTTTTTTGCAATTTCTTGTATAATGTATATTGATTATTAAATATATTTTTAGTAAAAATATATAATATATCTTCTAGTATTTTGCTAATTCGTAAAGAAATATTAAAGAGACTGTTAGGTTTGTACGGTTGTAAAATAAATAAAATATAATAAAATCAATATAAATACTGACAGAATAAAGACATCTTTCCCACCCGACACCACTGCTGTGAAGATTACAATCCGTTGGTTGAGATAGGAGAATCTATCAAACGGACCACCCGTTTCTGTACAGAGTCGAGGGTTTTTGAAGTGAAAACTTCTTTAGCACCGTTGTGATTTGAAACTCGATGAAACGGAAATGAAAGACACTAAAAACAGACAACACATACATCTTTAGGATGTAGCCTGCGAGAGAATGAGATTGACTAATCGGTGTACTCTTTGTGTGGTACTTCGTAGACTATCCCACAATTATCCAACTTCTTAAAAAGGATTTTAAGAAAGTTTTTTTAATATGTCGGATTTGAAACATTTCATAATACTTCGTATAATTGCATTATAAAATTAAACCGAAAATCCAACGTAAGAATTAATATTTTTATTTACTTAGTCGACATTTTCCTACACAGTCGCCAATCGCCCATGTCATTTTTAACACTTGACATCGACTAAAATAATGAATTATTATTGTTTGATTACATTAATTTCACACAATAGGCCCTGAGGAAAATAATTCCCCTAAGGCTTATCTCATCTTTGGGGGTGCCGTGCGGAGGCCACTGTGGCCAGTAATGACGGACGTATGAATCCATCCCTCTCACTGCGGTGCAAGGCGATGTCCCGAGAGAGCATGGCTGGGGAAGTCAAAAGACTCCCTCAGCCATTATTTCCCGATCCTGCCATGCAGCTGGTAGGCAGACGCATGTGCCGCAAAGTCCCGGAAAAACCTCATCCCATGAACCCAATTACCTCTGCTAAGTCACCAAACGCAGCAAACCACTTGGAGTGAACTATGGTAGAAATGTAGGTTATCCAAAAAATGGAGGTATCTACACCCGACTCCCAAATTGTATTTGATACAATATGAAAGTATATCGAACAAATCCATTTAAAAGAAGCTATTCAGGCTTGATTACTTTAGCGAATGTTCCGTAAATTCTGCAATTTAAATGCATTTTTGATTTACTGCTAACTGACTGTGTGCGGTGTCCAAACAAAAATGCAATCTAAATGCATTTTTATTTTATTTATTTATATATGTATATTTTTTTTTTATCACAAACAAGTCCTGCTAAGCCAATTCAATTGGCTTGTCAGCAGGTGCTTATAATTAAGTTACATATACATTTTAAATGTTATAATTTTACATCTTATATCTACAAATTCAACATTATTCATACAAATCAATCTAAGTATAAATATTTTTTTTCCGATAGCCAATTTTTCAGCATATATTTAACCTTATTCATAGAATTACATTGCTTTATAGTATCAGGTAATAAATTAAATATTTTCGGTATGTTGTATTCAAACGTTCTCTGTCCGTACTTATTATTAAATTTCGGAACTATTAACCCGTCGTTGCGCGTGAATCTAGTGCTGTATTTATGTTCTAATTTCTCTTTATGCTGCTGGGTAAATATATACTGAATTATAATTTTGTGCCATAGTATTGCCTTAACAGGTAAAATTTTAGCACTCTGATACAGTAATGGTGTATCATGTCTCTGTTTGAAAATATTCGGAACAACTAATAATTTTACAATTGCGTTTTGTACAACTTGGACTTGTTTCAGATTTGTTACAGAAGTATTTCCCCATATTGTTAATCCATATCTTATAATGGATTCTGCCAGTGACATATAAATTATTTTTAGTGTTTCAATGGGTAAGAAAAATTTCAATGTGTACATTCTGCCAGCAATTGATCTGAGTCTTTTACAGGTTTTTTTAATATGTTTATCCCATTTAAAAAAACAATCTACGGTAACACCAAGATACACATATTCCGTAACTAATTCTAAACTTTCACATTTACAATTAGTTGGAATATTTTTATGGATGCAATTAAAATTATGAGAAATAATATTAGGATTAAATTGGAATTTGGCATTAGGTGATCTTATATGCATTACTTTGGTTTTTTTGGCATTAATTAATAATCCTGCATCATGAGACCATTTACAAAGTTGATTAAAGTCAATTTGCATGAGTTCAATTGCAGTTTTTAGATCTTTATGTGATATGACCAATGCTGTATCATCTGCAAATACAAAATGTTTTACAAAAGAGAAAAGTTTTTTCATTATAGTTACATAGATTATATACAGTGTAGGTCCCAATATGGAACCTTGTGGAACTCCTGCAGATACATTTTTTGTTTTACTTAAAGTATTATTTATTTTAGTACATATTTTTCTATTTCTAAGATAATCTTTAAATAAATTTAACACATTTCCTCTTATTCCAATTTTTTCTAGAGTTTTTAGCAGTTTTTTTGAGTTAATTGTGTCAAAAGCTTTAGAGTTATCGATAAATAAAACAATGACATGTAATTTATTATTTAATTGATTATTTATGTAATTGGAAAACTCTTGCAGTAGTTTTTCAGTATTTTTTTTTCTTTGGAAGCCATATTGATTTGGGTCTATGATAGTGAATTTTTCAATGTAATTATTTAATTTATTTGATAAAAATTTTTCGAGAATTTTTTCTAATGCTGGTAGTATACTAATAGGCCTATAATTTCCTAGTTCAATGTGTTTTCCACCTTTAAATATTGGTCTAGTAATACTACATTTAAACTCTTGTGGAATTTTTGCTTGCTTTATTATCATATTGATTAAATAAGTAATTATTGGCCCAAGGGTTTTTATATTTCTTTTTAAATCAAACATTCTTATATTGTCAATACCTGTGCTTTTAGAGTTTTTCATTTTTTTAACAATGTTTTCAATATCAGTTATAGTAGCTCTTGGTATATATAAACTGTGAGGTAGTTCTTCCAGTACTATATTAGTAGCTTTGTGATTGCATTTATGTAACATGTTGCTGATGCTATCCGAGAAGTAATTCACAAAATCATTTGAGACAGAATCCTCAGTTCTATCTTTTAACATATATCGTGTTATAGTTTCATCACAATCGTTTTTGGGTTTACGTCCTAAGATAATATTTATCTCGTCCCAGGTTTTTTTAGTATCATTAAAACAGTTTTTAAATTTATTATTATAGTAGTTAGTTTTATCTTTATGTATAAGTTTATTGACAAGGTTACGAGTTTTTTTGTATTCTGTTTCATATGTTTTGTTTGTTGGTGTACTTTTCCATTTTTTATAAAGTTTATCCCTTTTATTTATATGACATAATAATTCACTGCTTATCCATTCATTTATTGCATAAGGTCGTGTTTTCGGTTTTTGCACTATCGTTTTAGAACTACTCTTGTAAAATTTGTTAAATAAAGTTTTTATTTTTTCATATAATGAAATACAATCCTTCTCTTCTATAAGTTTACTCCAGTTATAATCTCTGATATATCTATCAATAGCCTTTTGTGAAATGATTTGAATATACTTATTTGCAAGGTCTACCTGACGTTTATGAGATCTTATATTAATAGCAGTAATAAAATGATCGGCGATATTATTTTCACAGACGCAAGCAGTTATTTTCTTGCCTCTAAATTTGGCAAATATATGGTCAATACACGTACGAGTAATTTGTCCATTTAATACAGCTTCTCTGGTTACTACATTGATGCATTTAGTTAAATAATGGTTAGTAAGTAAGTTTTCATATGAGCTTATGATATAATCTTGGTCATTAAGCAAATTCAGATTTATATCTCCAAGTAAGATAATATTTTCCTTACTATTAATTGTATCAAGATATGATGATAATTCCGTTAAAAATGAAGATTTACTGAAATTAGGGGGTCTATAGATAGCTATTACGTTAACTTTAGTTTTGTCCTGGAGTATGAGCTTTCCTGTTATATTTTCAAAATGCAGTGATTGGAACGATTTTAGTCTAAACTCAAATTTATTTCTTATATACAATATAATACCTCCTCCTGACTTATCAGTCCTGCAGTAGTTATATGAATTATATCCGGGAATATTGTACATAGACGCACTTTCAGTATGAATAGAGGTTTCACATAGCATTAGAATGTCAATATGCTTCAAACAATTAAGTAAATATATATGCAATATATCCCAATATTTTTGTATAGATCTTATATTTAATTGAATACAAACAAGATTATCAGACGCATTTATGTTTTGTTTTTTTATCCAATCTTCTAAATTATTTACTGTACTACTTTCTATTTCATTATCATTATCTATATACGAAAAATTATTCTGTGCCATTTAATTCGTAGTTAAATTTGAAACAATACAATAAGATTGTGGTACGAAGTTTGGTTAATTTTACAAATAGAAATATTTCTATAAGAAATATCTCTACACAATGCAGTATAAGGTTCAATTTAATACTTGATATAATTACATAATTTTTTTTTCTAACACCTGTTTTTATACTTAGCATAATACAGCAATGAACAGTTATTATACACGATAATATGATAAAGCATTCGTTTTTATCAAAGCTACCACAATTATTTTTCTTAAAGTAAAAGGATACAAAATGGTTTTCAATGCGTTTAGCATAAATTATTACAAATATTTCATTTATAGATAAAACAATAAAATTTAATATTTTTGTTAGGTTGATTAAATTCCATACATAAATAGTATATTTAACACATATTCTTTTTATCTTTCTGGTAAACATGAAAAGAGAGCAATATAAAATAACTCCATTTATGAAACCAGAGTAATTAATATCTTTTGTAGGTTTCAGCCCGTAAAAATGAATTCTTTTCTTGTTTTGTTTAAAAAGAGAAGTATTTTGAGTATAGATTGAAGGATTTAATGTTAAATATTTAGCAATATAAAAGTGCTTGTGTCTAGAGCTAATTGGTACAAGTACTTTTTGATAAAGACTTAATAAATATAAAATAAATTGAATGTTTACATCTAGGGTTATATCAGAATATTTATCACATTTTAAGATTTTTTTAAAAAAAGTTATATTTATGAATGTGAAATATAGTACACAGTAAATATATACATGTATAGGTAAACAAAAAAATGTTTTTGAAGGTGTCGTTATGATATTACCGTTAAAAAAATAATGTAATATAATAATATTATTTTTGTTAGTTTTTTTGTGATTTTTTATAATTTTTATAACAATATTTATGTAATAAAGTGAAAGTTCAACAACAGAATATGGCGATGTTTGGAAATCTAGAGTCTTTTTACAATGATTTTTTTCTTTAATATAATATAGAAATAGAAATGTGTAATGTTTGGAAATAAAAACGTAAAATGTATTTATTGAAATATAGCAAATTCTACGAGAAAAAATCATACGTATTATAATAACACTATATCTACTTTGAGACAGGTTTATTGTTATTTCTAGTCAATATTCTATTTTTTCTTTTGCTAATATGCTCATTTTTTTATACACATTGCATTTTGTTCTATCGTTTGCAGAATGCCTGATGTCAATATTCCAGTTCATTTTTTTATTTTTGCTATCACAGTTTTTACACTTAGGTTCTTTATCTTTGTTAGCACAATCTTTGTAGGAATGATCACCAGCACAGTGTGTACACAATGGTTTGTCCTTTTCTTTATGAAGACACCTGATAGAAGTATGTCCAAAGCCCAGGCAGTGATAGCACTGCACCAGAGGAAGGGCATCCTCTACTTGTATTCTCTGGTACCCCACATAGATTTTACCGGCACAAACTAGCCATCTTCTTATTTTAGTACTAACTTCTATTATGTAATTAGATGTGTTATTGTATTTGTTTTTTAAGATCTTTTTTAAGGTCATCTCAATTTCTGGTTTATCTATCATCACAGCCTTGATATCTTCATTCTGTTCGATAATATCTTGTATAATATCCTCCTTATTATAGTCATTAGTAATGCCCTTAAGTATCATACTTGGTCTTTTCTTTTTAATTTCTGTAGCACTGATGTCTTTGAACTCGTCGCCAATAGCTTTACTCATTTTTTCCGCATCGCACTTTGTCGAGCATTTTATAAGTATTCTATTCTTAGATATCGCATTAACACCAATTACTTTGGCACCAATCTTACCTAAGTTAATTTTCTTCCTGATTTTATTTTGTATATTTTCTGAAGATTCCTCAGCATTGTTCGATGAAACTATTAATTTGAAATCACTTTTAAATATATTATCTTGGTTTTCAGCTACTTTACCGTATTTAAATGTCGGTTCAATTATTTTTTCTTTTGCTTCAGATAATTGTATAGTTAAATGTCCCATCCAGTTTAATATAGCACTTGTTTTCGTTGTAATTAAGTGAATTTGTTCCTTGTTAAATTTAAAAGTTTTATCTTGAACACAGTTAAGTAAATCATCAATAGCCTCCTTCGCAGAATCCATAAATTGATGTGGGTTCATTTTTTATACGTTATCGCCCCCTCTGTATTAATTGTAAAAATAAATGCGCAAACACCGGCTTTGACAAATAAGCGAGTGACGCTAACCGCTAGACCAATTCACAGATGTCGCCCGCTGAGATTAAATAGATTTATTAAAGTTATGACAGTTATCAATTAATTGAAATTTGTATTTTTAGTTGTTTATCTCACTTATTAAGTAAAAAAATCACTGTTTTCATTGAAGTTATAGATTATTTAGGATGCACTTTATATTTCATTGCATTTCACAGTTTATTATTTATTTACTTCAATAAATCGTTTGTGTTATTGTATTTTTTCACAAACTATGAAATAGAGCACAGAGTCGCTTTTTTAAAGTTTAAAAACACACAGACGACGCAAAATCGCGAAATCAATATATTCTGCACTTTTTACTGCTTAAATATAGCTTTATTTGTGTTTATTTCTTTAAATTCGTATGAGCAAATATGACACGTCTAATCTGTAGGTAGATGTAATTATTAATGGTAGATGCAGTGATACAGTATACCTTCAATCATGTTACCTCGTTACAATGGACAGTTTTATTTGAAGTCTAGTCCTTCTGAAAACTGAAAACAATGCGAAAAATACAATTTACATTATTTATTATTTATTCGTCACGAACCAAGAAGATTAACAATTTTATTAAAGCAATATTTTTGCCTTTAAAATGTGTTGATTAAAACTTTATTTCAGTTTTGATTTAAAATTATATTTTCAATTTTTCGGTGAAATCAACAACGCAATCTGTATCTCGTAAATGTTACAGGGATCCCAGAATCTCAAAGGGGATTATAAATTTAATTTTACTCAGAAAATACCAGGAAAATTGAGATTTTTTGTTGGGAAGTAGTAATTACGAAATGCTAACAGGATTTTGTAGCAACAACCCGTAAACCTTAAACGGAGTAAAATGAAATAAGATGTTCATGTTTTTCGAACCGATTTCGGTTTAAGGCTTGTTAAGTATTCAGATGATTCTGTCAGCCTTGAATAATAAATTTACATTTATTTCAAAATCCTCCAGTAAACCGTTCATTTTCTGACACAAATCTGGTGGGCATAAAAAACTTATGATCCCAGGAATATAGCACGAAGAGCTCCTGTTAATCCAATAATTTTACAAACTTGGATTAAATAGATATTAATTAAATTACGAAAGGAAAAATTGATAGAACTTTTTTTGAAGTGCGGATATAAAATTGGATTATATGCACGTATAGTTAAATATTATTTTCTGGAACCAATTGAATATTTAGGATTGTTAATGCTGTTATTTGTAGGTAAATGTCTTAATTACGAAACATGTATTTGCGGAGATAGGCAGGAGTTTACGAGTGCAAGCCATTGTTCGCTTTTTCAAATTGTTTTTATCCTGACTGGCGCATGGAAGCGAACAGTCGTTATTAATAAAAAAGGAATATAAAAAAATCGAGTGCAGTTCACTCGCGGTTGAAGTGAAACCTTCGCCCACACATTCTCAACCAACAGGAGCCTTGAAAAGTGAAGTCATAATCAAAGCGGCCAATGAGCGCAGTTTAACGTTTTGTAGATATTGGGTTGCGTCATTTCCGTTTCATTCGAATTTCAAATCACAACTTTCACTTCAATAAAAAAATTTGGATTGTTTTAGCGGCAATGGAAATGTTTAATTATGTACCTTCCTACATGAAAGTAATTAGGACATGGTTTGATAAGAACATCCTCGTTAATGAAGCGGAAATTAATGTTTGTGTAGTCTGAACAGTTCATTAATCTCATTATTTTAAGGGACCAGAGTTTTAGGAAGCATAATAACAGAACACATCACTAAATTACTTGCTTTAGAAGCTAAAATATCTTAATATACCACGGCAGCTGTGGCTTATGAAAATATTTTAATGAGGGCTCTCATGAAGAAATTCATGAAAAATTTCGGTTTCAATGGGAATACACAATTTCCCAGATTTTGCTATTTAATTATTATGAACCATAAATACGCGTAGATACATTGTAAGAAGATTTCACATTAAATTATTCTCTTAATAAATGTTATCCAATAAAAAAATAACCAACTATGAAGAATTCGTGATAACATGAGGGTTTAATTTTGTACAATTTTGGGATTTTCTGAATATACAAAAAAACTAATTTAAAATCCGGTTAACTACATACATATATATATAATTCTTGCGTTTATTCCATTTCATAAAAGATACGGAACTAGATTCTCCTGAATTTTATTAATGAATTGACACGCGTTAAGAATATTAAATAGTAAGATTACGAATCTGAAAAAAACCGTTAATAATTTCATCTGAAGCGTTGAATTTGTGTAGATATTTACGACTGATACGTGCTCTTTTTATTGAAAAATTACTATAGTCAAATATGAAATAATATTGCCAAAAAAAATTATAATTTTTTTAATTAAATGAAAACAAATAACTTTGTAAAAATACGACTATGTAATAAAAATTATCAACATGTTTCGAAAACTAAGTTTTCTTCGTCAAGATAAGATTAATATTAATACAGTGGCATTTGGAAGCGTACGTGTGGTAAAACAATGTATGATCGTGTGAGAAATATAGCAAAGAATGTAAGCTTGATGTAAGCATAATGAGTAATATTAAGAAAGGGATCCTCAGACGTGAATGGTAGAAAAAGTTGGGGACGCCCGAGAAAGACACGGCACGATCAAATGAATCAGATACTTGAGTCGGGCCATGTCAAAAGTCAGAATAATATAAGAGAATGTATGAGACGATGTATGAATGTGAGTGTGCCAAGACTGAGTTGTTTGGCGGTCCATCCTCTCTGCCTACCCCTGCGGGGAAACGGCGTGATGGTTAGTTAGTTAGTGGTATTTTTTCTAAGTTATTTGTTTAGTTATATGTAAAAATGACGCCACAAAGTGTATTTGCAAAGTTTCAAGAAGTAAAAATTTTCTTTGTTCTTTTTGAAGATGACGAAAAAATGGTTAGAATTGCATATTATATTGAATATCGTGTTCATAGGGTGAGGTTATCTAGTTCTCTCAGGAAATGCGTATTCTCACCTACTGCGTGGCGGGCCGGATCAGAAGAGAATGGTTGAGGGAGACCTAACCCAGAACTCTCATCGGCTTGCACCGTAGTGGGAGTAACGTAATCATACGTCCTTAAGCTGTAACTCTTAGATTGCATAGATAAACAAGTACACAAAATGCTATGTTTGCACGATCCAAATAACTTTTAAAAAAATAATAAGAAATATGCGTATGTGTGTATGCATAGATGTTTTATATGTATGCATGTGTTCACCTATACATACATATGTGTGCATGCATGCACAAATATTTAAAAAAAGGCGCAATTCTTTTTCTCCTTTCAATTTTTTTATTTTCTTCTTTTTTTTATAATTTTTCCAATTTTCAGCATCATTTTATACCAAATCCATGTGTTTACAAAAGACTTCATACAAAATTAACAAGCAGCAGCCTAGTATGGTGATTTAATGTATATTGTATATACCTACTCTATGTAAAAGTCTTTATTATGTAACACGTATTAATGAATAAATAAATTATATTACAAAATCGGAAAAGGCACTAAATTATTTTAATAATATTAATTAAATACGATGCATGCACGCCATTGCGTCTAAAGAAGTACACCATTCTACAAATTTCAGCGAAATAAATTCAGCGGCGAAATCTCGCGAAATTCTCGAAACTTTCATGAGGAACGGCCCTTTCGTCCGGTGTACGGAACGACTTTTCTTGTTTCCCGGTACCGACCTCTCTTAACCCAACCTCACCCATCCTCACCGTATCCACCCTATTTCACCGACATCACCCCACCTTATGTTAACCCCGAAAGCACCGTCTTTTCGCGGAATGCTTTTAAAGTTCTGACATGCAATCGAACTTGTACGCTATTTAGTACTCTCCCGAGCCGCGTTATTCAAGTAAATCACTCTAGTATTTATTATCCGATCCTTAACGTGGCAATATACATATGTAACTGCAAAGTTATTGCTTAAAGTTTTTAAGTGATCGTCGATATTAATTATTTGGTATCTAATTTGTGGCCAGTATCATTTATGTGTAAGTTGCTAATTAAATTTTATCCAGCAGACAACAATTTTGGTCCTCCGCCAATAAACGTCGAGCATATCACGTCGAAGGCTTTGAAAATGTCAGGATTTATTCTTAGAATGAGTTCAGTTTTCAAAAATCCACAAACATTTAAGACTCTCTACATATCCTATGTTAGAAGCCACTTGGAGTATGCTTCTATAGTGTGGACCCCTTATTGTTCTAAATATAAAGCAAATAAAGAAAGAGTATAGAAATTTTTTATGAAATATGTCTCTTATCGCTTGCGAAATGATGAAAACCATGTCCCCGTAAACCTAAAATCTCTTGATCAACACCAAGATATCAGATACATATTAATGCTCTATAAGATTATTCATAAATTCATTTATAGCCCATACTTACTACAAAATATTCATTTTAGATGTCCATTAAGAGTTACTCGATCTCTGGACACAATTTATATACCCAAGAGCAACACAAATTATCTTAAAAATGTATTTATAAGAAAAAGCTGTAGCTCATTTAACAGATTATGCCCAAATATCGATGTGTTTAACATGAACCTTGATAAATTCACAGCATGCATAAGAAAATAACAATCTATTGAATACCACATGTATCTAATAACTTGATGTCTCTATTTCTCTTTTTTATTTTTAGTTCACCACATTTTCTCTCCTACTTTTAGCAGTTCGAATTTAAAGAAAATCAACTAATGAAAGATATTATTGATATCCATCAAAATTTTAATATAAACCCCTGAAAAATTTCATTAAACACTTTTGGTAGATTTAAGCAAGAAGATGCACTTTATAAGAATTATTTATATCAGGTATAGTATGGGTATTGTTGTGTATTTTTGTATTACGGTTTTAAAATTCAATTTGTCATTTTATTGGTCAATGACATACATATTATTATCACTGTCATGTATGAATTTATACAGACTGTTTATAACGCTAATAAATAAAAATAAAGTGCTGCCAAAGCCATTGCGTTCGTGTGTATAACCTTAATTTTACACCATCCATTTTTAACGTGAACTCCACACAGAAATTAAAAAATTAAAATTAAAACTCCTTGACAAAAATAAATTCCCCCAGGGAATTTTTCATCTTTGGGGATGATGTGTGGAAGGTCTTTTTAACTAAAGGAAAGAGAGGATGTTTTGGGAAGGAAAAAAGTATGAGAGGTAGACAGAAATCTGGGGACAGTGTCCACGAATGACGAGCATATGAATCCATCCCTCCTACTGCGGACAAGGCGATGCGATGGGCCGAAAGAGTCCGACCAAGCCTCATTACATAAACCCAGACATTCCTGCAAGTCATAAAAAACGTAGCGATGACTTGGAGTTGGAGACGATATTTCACAAAAATGGTGCTATGTGGGTCGTATTTTATATAAATATTATTATAACGTCCACTAGATGTTATTTGTAAGAAAGGAACTTTTTTTCAAGTAAACACTTCTTTATCACCGTTGTGATTTGAAATTATAAATAGCAACACTAAAAAGAGACAAACACATCTATAAGGTTTAGCCTGCGAGTGAATGAGATAGTATAATCGGTATCCTCTTTGTGCGGTGCTTTGTAACCTACCGGTCTCGTTTTTGTGAGGTGCTTCGTAGTCTTCCCACTCTTGTCGACTTTAGTTTTCTGAAGGTTTCACTTCTACCGCGTGTGAATTGTTTTTTTTTTAATTCTTTTTATAAAGAAAGAAAAACATTCCTGGCTTACGAATAACCTGACAATATTTGAAAATCTCCTACTACCAGCACAGTAAGCAGAAAATGTTGCTTAAAGTCTTCAGCAATGATATGTCTCAAGTATTTTACGATCTTAAATTTGTTGTTTTCCCCATTTAGTTGTACGGGGAGCATTTTCTCGAATTTTTTTACGTGGTGGAATGCGATTAGTTCCATATTCTTCACGTTGTGGTCATATAATATAATTTATAAAAAAACGTAGACAATATTTTTTGTAAAGAAAGCCAACGTGATAATATTATCATTATTTCGTAGTAAATTTGTTATAATTAATAATTGTACCATCAGATGGCGCTGGTTGCTAAATTTTGCTATCATTGCCGATAGGCGCGGCCCCTATAGAAACTGGCGGACCCAATATGTCTGTATTATGTGTAAATTAAAGTCAACATTTGAATATGCTTTGCTTACTTAGTTCCTGCCTTTACACGTTATGGCGGTGGGGCCGATTACTTCTCGCGGGAATTTTTGCTGCAAAGACCCGACTCTGGTTTTGATGACAAAAAACATCTTTCCCTTTCACCTATGTTTTGCAAGCATAGATTAAAACAGGAGTTATATAAATAAGGGACCCAATTCAAGAACAAGTTAATTTTATTATTTATTTTTTAAATTTTTATTTTAACTTTATGATTGAAATCTCAAATTATAATATTTATTTAAATGAAGACAATATTAGCGAAACTCAATCAAAAATTTGGAGACCGAAAAATCAGAAAAATATATTGATTCCATGGAACCAATATTTTTTTCTGATTTTTCTGTTGAATGTTTTGTTTCTGTCTTTTTTTAATTTTATTTATTTAAACGTCCATAGGGCTTTTACAAGAATACGGTAGGAACATGTTTTTTTTTAATTACAGTGAAAATAATGAGTTTACAAAATACAGGTAACATAATATATTATGTTAAAAATAAAATATAGGTTGCATAAAATATAAGTGTTAACAAAATACAGGTAACATAAAATATAAGAAACAGAATATAGTAAAATATAGGACTTGACATAAAGTAGGTACCTAATGTTTAAAATTGTTGTTTATGGAATAGGTAGAAATACATAATTGGCACATATGGCGTTTGAAGTTTGCTAAGTTCATATTATTGTCAAATACATCCATATTGTTTAAGTATTTGTTACCAAGACCATGTAAACGTTGTATTGGAGATTGCAAATCATAGGTGGAATGAGATGCACGTATATGAATTGTTCATGTTTGTCTAGTTGTTCGTGTAGGTATATGTAGATTAATTATTTGCAGGAGTTCACAACAGTCGAATTCAGAGTTTAATAATTTTAATAAAAAGGTTATCTCGTTTATTTTTCGTCTGTTTTCTAAAGTTGGAATTTTAAAAATATTCATTAACGATGGGTAATTTATGTGCTCTAAAGGGATGTAAGTTTAAAATTTTACGAAACGTAGAAATTTTCTTTGAATTTTTAATAGTATGAAAATGAATTTTGTAGACGTTTAATTACAATATTTTGTTATTTCATGAACCCGAATTATATAATACTAGCTTTTACCCCCGGCTTCGCTCGCATATTTGTCCCCCTCCCCCCCACTCCCACCCCCCACCCCCTCTCCCGCACTACCATTCCCCCTCCCCCAATCAATCAACAATCAAATACGCTCCGTTTCGCATTCATAATATTAGAATAGCTGTTAGCTTAGGTCAAAATGTAGATAAGTACCTATTTTATATTTGTATCTACCTACACTAAATATTCATATTAGAATACTAATATTTGAATTTTCGCTATCAAAGAAATAATATTGACAGCCAACGTCAAACATTTACTTAGTAACACGCTTTGCCAATAAACTTATAATAGATAATTTCATAACGCCACAGCTTATTCATAACGCCAGAGCTTACCAATATGTATAGCCCCTATTACTCGCAAATAAAATAGCTTTAGATTAGTGAAAGAATTTATAAATTCCATTCGATATTTATTGCGTAAGGACCATCCAACCAACCATCCAACCAACCAACCATCCAACCAACCAACCAACCATCCATACAAACTTTCGCATTTATAATATTAGTAAGATGTATTAGAGGTATTAATATCTTTAAGTAGTTACCCTAATTAGAACGTGGAATGAGAATTCTCAAAATGTTTTCTCAGAAGCTGTAGCATTCCGCACATAAATTACTGATAGAATATTATTACGGTGATCTTCCCGAAATTGACTTAAGTACCTACTGAATTCCTGAAAGTAAACTCTAAGTGCTTCTTGTAAGTTGTAAGCAATTATGGCCACATTGTTACTCGTCCTGCGATGATTTATTTTAATAAGAAAGTTCCTACCTAAACATCCACGAGTCTAGTCACTGGTCGACTAAAACCCACAGATAGGAATAGTATAAATAAAACGCCATATGCATTTTCACGCTGTTATTTTTGACATCACGGCGACAATACGGCAGTCAACGAATTTTGAATATCAAAGTGAACCTTATACCGTCTTTCTTCTTTATGTGCCTTATCAGGTCCCCCCGACGTTGGCGATCACTCTTGAAAAGGTCTCTCTGTCTTGCGCTGCCCGGAATAGCTCCTCCACACTTCTAATGCCGGTCCACTCTCGTATATTTCGCAGCCAAGACATTTGTCTCCTACCAGGCCCTCGGCGACCCTCTATCTTGCCTTTCAATATTAAATGCAGCAAGTGATACTTCTCCCCTCGAAGTATATGACCCAGATATGAAATTTTCTTGATTTTAATTAATGTAAGCAGTTCCCTATCTGCTCTAGCCCGCCTCAGAATTTCTATGTTGGTGATCATGTCGGTCCATGGGACCTTGAGCATTCTCCGGTGAAGCCACATTTCGAAAGCCTCTAATCTGTTCATGGTATTTATTTTCAAGGTCCATGTTTCACAACCATACAGCAAGACCGACCACACATAACATTTAAGCATTCTCTGCCTTAGTTTTAAGCTTATATTGTCATTGCAGAAGAGGGATTTCATTTTTATGAATGCAGTTCTTGCTGCTTCAATTCTGCACCTAATCTCTATATCTGGATCAAGAGTCTCCGTGAGGATACTGCCGATGTATCTAAATCTCTCCACCTTTTCGACATTACAACCATTTAACTGAATCATTGTTCCAGAGTGATCTAGTCGTCCAAAAGTCATCCATTTAGTTTTATTGACGTTGATTGTTAGGCCCAGTTGCTCACCAGCATTATTAACAAGATCTAATAGGTCTTGGAGGTCACTGATACTGTCAGCTAGTAATACAGTATCATCTGCATATCTTATGTTATTAATGACAACTCCGTTGACCTTGAGACCCTTCTGGGTATTACTTAGGGCTCTTTTGAAGACATAGTTGGAATATACCGTCCACCGAAGAACAACTGGCAGCCACCCCTATTTTCTGTCACTACTCCTCCGGACGGAGCGGAGAAAAGACGTGTTAGGCTCCGCGTCGCTTGTTTTCGTGAAATCAATTTTAAAATTCCGTTTTATTACAATAAACAATGCGTAAAAAAGGAATTTATGTTACAGGCCTTTACGAAATCAACATGTAAAAAAAATTTCTCAAATATCTTTTCCAAACTTTCCAAAAACATTTTCTCAAGTATTTTTAAACTCCTCCCATAAAGGGGCGTGAATTACGATATCAATTTTTTCCTGTACTATTCGATCGCCTTAAGCTACAGCACCACATTAAAACTGCTTTTCGTTCGGTCGAGAAGTTCGCGGTAAACACAATGTTCAAAACGTCATTTCTCATCTTATACGAAGGTGTTATGAGACAAGTTCTATCCAGTAATACTTACCTACCTTTGTAATTACAAAAATAAATTACCTAAATAGGTAAATATTGAAGATTTTTCCATTGAATTAGATGGTGCAGAGCACAAAGTATATTATCGCCGACATTTTAAACACAAATATTAAAAAAGTTATTTTGACAGAAACATATTTATTTATTATTGTTATTTAATGGATTTTCAACAATATCGAAGTTAAAAAAAATGAATATAACGACATTATCTTTTCAATTTGAATTGCCCGAATCAAAAATTCCTATGAATACACACATTGAGCGCTTGCACAAAATTTGCGCTTGACTGCATAAAAAAGACAATAAACCAACGTTCCTTACCACAATAATTCTGCAGCTCTTTCAAAAGGTGAGATGCACAATATACGTAGGACTTTTTCAATTTCATAATCATTTTCGTGCATCTCTCTCACACATCGCACCGTGACGTCTCAGTAGACTCCTACAATACTACTTGCCGTGACAATAATTTTGAAAGCATGGAATGTAGTTACAATGATAATATTGAAGTGTGAGTGAAGTCCAAAAATTCAAAAACGTCAAACTTTAATGCACTGATTGTTTTGCTTTTGTTCTTAAACATATAATGGTGCGTTTCCATGCTTGCCGAGGCTCGGCAAGCCTCCACAAGCTCCAAGCGTACACAAATCTCGCTTGGCATTTGGAAGCCGTTTACATGCTTGTGACTGCGTCAGTACCATAAATGAACTAATACCTAGATCGATATCTTCGGGCTTTTTGTATGGAACGGGCGTCAACAGTATTTGACCATAAATAATCATCATTTCGCAATTATGACGTCACAGACCATCGACAAGGATAGAGGAAAGTATATAAAAAAAAAGATACTACCTTACACAACATCAGTGCCTACCCAAATCACTAGCCTAAAAATTATTTTAAAAATAAAATGAAAAACTCATAATTGCATGTAGTATTTTATTGCTTCATACAGAATATCACAAAAAACGGAAATACAATCATGTGCAAACAAATTTAGAAGGAACTGATTAAAATATCTCAGTAATTTCACCTGGAAAGGGAAGGTTTTTTTAATCATAACTAATGAAAATATGAGTAATAATAATAAAAAAAGGAAGTGTTTGGATAGATTTTAAGCCCACATGGGAGGCCTTGAGGAAAACCTTCTCTCAGGGCCTATGTCATCTTTAGGGATGCGGTGTGGAGTCTTTTTAGGGAAAGGAAAGGGAGGAAGTTTTGAGAAGGAAAAATGTACAGAGGGGTTGTTAGGAATCTGGGGGTCAATATGTTCAAGAGTGATGGATGTATGAATCTATCCGTCTTACTGCGGCTAGGGCGATGGTTGACCAAGTATGGCTGCAGAGGTCCGAAGACAATGTAATAAAAGAGTGCAATTCACACACGTTACGCTGCTCAGCCCAGGGAACACGTTTGGTTCTGAAATAAACATATTCATCACATTAACCAAAGTTCGGAAGCAAAACATAGAATATTATCTCCTTTAATGAAATATAAATACAGATGTATACCTTGTGATGATCTCGCCTTTGGGCCTACGAAATAATTCTTTTAAAATTGAGAGATCGATTTAGAAATATATTTAATTTTGTAACAGGGTATGGTTTCAGAATACGATTCTCTGTTCCAACTCTTAAGGGTGATTTATGAAACCGGGCCATTACTAGGAAAAACACGTGTGCCAAAATACTTTGGTTGGAGGAGGAATCCTAAAGGATATATCATTATCAAGTCAGGGGCGGCCGATGAATGTTTGCCCGAGTGGTGACTGACTTTAACGCGAGCAAATTGATTTGCGAAGCAATTGTCTTGTGAATTTTCTATGGCAGTAGGGAATTGAAAACTAGGCAATAAAGATTAATCTTGGTGCATTTAAATATACTAGAGCGACGCGCCGATTAGGGGTTAAAATATTTAACATATTTGTCAAAATAAGATTGCAGAATTCGTTAAATAGTGACGCACGCAGAAAGAACGAAAACGTGTACAGACAATGCTTATATAATGTTATTATATAACCAATAAAGTCGACGCAAGTAATTAGGACGAGTAGTGAATTGAAGTGCGCCACTGAGCTCTTCTTTTAAGCGTTATTGGGATACTTTATGACTCCGGCGCAGACAAAATTAGTTTACACCGGAAAAAAAAAGCGAACATGGTTCCTACACAAAATTCTCTGAAATAATAGTTAAAGTGTGACATTTTTGACTATTAAAGTTGAGATATGCATATTGGGAGATGTGCTTATCACTTAAGATTTGAAAAAAGTGACTAATAAATTATTGAAAACACACAAGGAGATGTTTGGGGAGTCAGGGGGCAGGGGGTTGGAAAGGGAGTCGGGGCAGGGAAGTGTTGGAGGACAGTCAGGGAGAGATCCTGAGGGCGCGGTCGGGATTAAAATCATCGAGTTTTGATAAACGGCAAAAGAATAATTTGGTGCGCGTAAACGGGAATAATTCATTTAATTAAAGAGAGGACAGTCGGGGAAAGAACCTGGAGGCGAGCGGTCGGGATTAAAATCATCGGAGTTTTGATAAACTGTAGAATTATAATTTGGTGCGCGTAAACGGGAATAATTCATTTAATTAAAGGAAAATAGTCCACGCGATTGAGGACAGTGAAGGTTGAGAATTAAGATCGTCAAGTTCTGAGAGTCGCGAGGAGACCAGCTCGGTGCTTCTAAATCGGGGATATTTCATTTTAATTAAACAAAGAATAGTTCGTCTTTATTAAACAAAAAGAGTCCACGCGAATAAGGAAGTCAGAGATTGCGGCTTGCGAGTTCATATCTGTGAAGTTAAATAATATAATTTGTAAATTGAGGCGGTCAATGTTAATTTAATATCAATACAAAATGCACTTTCGGGGCATTTATCAGGGATAGGATAAAATTTAATACAAACCGACGCGAAAGTAAGACCGAAATAATAAGTGCTTTAATTAGTGATTAATCTATTAGTGGACGAGGGATGCTGGTTTTGGATTGTGATTAGTGCATGTCATGTTCTGGTGTGCATGAGAGTGGTGAGTTTGACAAATTGAATTAATTATTAACAACATTAATGTTTGGATTTCGTACAAACTAGGGTTAAAACAATAGAATCATCATTACTCCCGAGTACTTAAATTGTTTATAATTGTTTGTCTAGCTTGTATTTTTCTAGATTTTAAACATGTATTATAGTTCATATAGCGCCTTGAGGTGTTTTCCATAAAAACGGTGCCATGTGGATCGTTCAAATATTAGTATTATTATTATGGCTACCTTAATGGGGCCTTTAATAAGGAACCATGTCATCTAAGTCGGATGATTTAATCGGAAAATAATAACGGTAACATTTAAAAAGCTATCGGGTAATTATCGGTAATCGTAAAAAAAAGAGCGTTCCCTCCGTAAGTCGATCCGGAGCTGCCTGATGTTGACCGGCGACGATTCTTGAGACAATACCGTTGTAAAATAATAATTTGGGGTTCAATGAACTAAAATACTATTTGAAGCACAAAAGACACTTTCGGACCATAAATCTTAGACGAGGGACTTCATTTAAAGGACGGGATATTGAAACCACAAAAACAATAATAAAATCCTTTAAAAGTGCTTTGTTGGTGAACGAGAAAACTAGGTATAACGGGTGACAAAATACATAGGTGTAGAATATAGGTATAAATGAATGCGTAAAGCGCCTTTGAGGTGTTAATTATTATTTACGAGTTTCGTAATAATATTTTTAAACGTAGCTAGGGGACTATATTCAGGAAGGGTTTTTTGAAAAGGCATTGGGTAATTTAACAGTTTATAAAATGGTGCGTAGCATGGGCACCTTTGTTTACTAACAAAATCTGACATAATTAAATCCCCACTCCTAAAATTTCCCACGCCTTATTCCAAATTTTTAGGTATCACAACAAGTCTATTACATAGGACTATACATAAAATTATCGTATAATCATCACCTTTTGGTTTACGCTTAGGTAGGTATATTTCATTCGATATTCGATTTAGCAAAAACTTTCACATTGTCGGTTGAATGAAGCCGCCGGTAGGTATTCATATTTTAAGCGTAATGCGTTATATCCACCTACATAAGTAGCAAAAGTTTTCTTAACTCCCTCACACTAGGAATAGGGATCATCCAGCATCAGGGTGGGAATGTACTCTGGACGAAAGCGCAGCAGGGGAAATAGAAGGGAGGGAAGTCAGATTCACGACTTGGTGCCTTTCATTCTTGGACCCGGCACCCTGGAAGCCGAGCTTGACATTCCTTTCTTTGAGCTGATTTTTGAGTTTGAGCTTGGGGTACGCCTATCGTAGAGCATATGCCCGTGACACCATATCGGGAAGGTCCCAAGTTACGCTTGTGTATGTTATGCGAGAGGACGTATTTTTCATTCAAATCAAACATCGATGACCATCGCGATTGCAGGCTGGCGCATGTTTCTGTAACGTGCCTAGGAAAAACGTAATCAATATTTCTACTGGTTCGACGTTTCTTTGTTGGAATCCGGATAAGTTTTCTTAACTCCCTCACACTAGAAGTAGGGATCATCCAGCATCAGGGTGGGAATGTACTCTGGACGAAAGCGCAGCCGGGGAAATAGAAGGAAGGGAAGCCAGATTCACGACCTGGTGCCTTTCATTCTTGGACCCGGCACCCTGGAAACCGAGCTTGACATTCCTTCTTTGAGCTGATATTTGAGTTTGAGCTTGGGGTACGCCTATCGTAGAGCATATGCCCGTGACACCATATCGGGGAAGGTCCCAAGTTACGCTTGTGTATGTTATGCGAGAGGATGTATTTTTCATTCAAATCAAACATCACTGATGACCATCGCGATTGCAGGCTGGCGCATGTTTCTGTAGCGTGCATAGGAAAAACGTAATCATTATTTCTACTGGTTCGAGGCGGCGTGCTGGACGGAGAACGGGACTATTGAGGACATGAGTGACTGCCAAGGCGAGGGTCGGTGACATCAAAATCTTCCTTAATTAAATTCATACATCGCCAGATCAGAGGAGAGAGCGGCCCCACCGATCTCCTGACATTGCCGATTGTCTAATCAACTTCGGTTTAATGTTTATGCCGGTGCTTTAGGAGTTAATGGAACTCAAGTCATCGGCATGCTGAAGAACTTCAACATCATCATCAATCCAGAGTAGGATGTCACGTTCCAAAACCTCGTGCCACCCACACATTTCCTGAACAGTTCCTGACATCGGCTATCACGCCATAAATCGGAGCAGACCCTCATATCAAACGGTATGAGATGACCTCTCATCTTCATCATCAACATATTTATAATTTGGCGGCGTATTGGTCGATATTATTCCCATTACCACTCTATGATCCAGAAACACACATCAAACCCTTTCCCGACAGAAGGCAAAACATGTCGATTTTCATTCGTCGCTTGCGACCTTAACATTCTCTGGAGGAGTTGGAATTGGAAGCTGATTTGGCGGTCTATGACCATCACCTTATCAGTTGGGCTATGGAGGAGTCCAATTATTTAAACAGCACATGTTCTGTCTCATGTTAATCCAAAATACTTACCCGTAGAATCAAATTAACAAAATAAAACAAGCTAGCTAACTAACAAACTGCATCTAGAACTGTGAGTGTAGAATTATTGCACTCCGTACTGCTTTGAGTGTAAATCTTTTGTTAGAATATACATAAATGTCAAATTATTTTCATGATAGCATTTTATAGAGCTGCAGAGAGTACGCGACATCGCATCGAAAGGTAGGATCTTCTCAATTCGCCGTTTGAATGTAAATTTATATACTAGATGCTAGGAGGGAAAATGCAGATTACTTCAATAAAAATAGTCGTCGATGAGCGTAGGTGTATAACAGGTGCTAGGGGAGGAAGCTGGATGAATATAGATAGATAATTAGTTATTTTTCAAGTTAGTCAGACCCAGTCATTGTTATTCGAAGCCTTGCAAATTGTAACACGCCTTACCTAAAAGAACAAGGGTTTACCACAAATAAATTATTAATTAAATTGGATTAACTATACCAAACCACTAAAACAAAAAAGTACACAACGTTGTGGGGTTAATTACAATTGATTAATTAAGAGCATCTTGTCACGTTTGCATAAAAGTATTACGTGATGGGGTTGAAAAGGCGCTGCAAAAGAAATGCAGGGGAGAGACGCGAGAACGGGCGAGCTACGAGTTTTAAAGGCCGGGCGGGGTTGCGCCTGTAGCTGTAGCACTGTAGCAGCATTTGGAAATCAAAATGTTAGGCATTACTTCGTAGGGGGGGGGATTTATCACAACCTGTATAATCTTCCACTACTTTTTTGGCAGCAAAACGCACGGTACTCGGCCCAGGTAGAGCACGTTAAGTTCTAAAACAAAAAAAAAAATCATTACATTACCCAGCCTCATCCTATGAACTATATCCTACAAGTGCAGAGTATAAAAGAGAAAATAAATTAAGAACAACGACCACGCCTCTCGGATACGCGCCTGTCATATTAAATATCTTAATAATAATGGAATTGCTGTGTTTGAAGAAATAATAAATGTATTGAATATCTTTATAATAATAAAGACTCAGTGAATCAACATCTATCTCTATGAATAAAATAGGTTGATGCCATATGGAGTATAGAGAAGACATTATTTATACCTTTTAAACTGTAATTGTGGTCTTGGACGGCACCATTCGTGCTGGACACTCCAGGTAGAATATGGATAAAAGTCTAAAAACGAAAATAGATACAATTTTTAGGTGAAGTTAGGGAAAAGTTACAAAGTATATTAGGAACACTGAACAAACAAAAGATTCGCACCTGTATTTTGGTATCCTACGTTCGTTTACGTTTTCTTTAGGTAAACCCCGATGTGTTCCGATTCCATGAAGATTAAGGGTCGGCAAAGCGTCTTTTTTTAACGTTCCATTGGAATTTTTGCAGTTATTAGTGAAATGGGAACCAAACATAACCACAACTTCCCAAAATCGGATAAGCAATAGTCAGATCTGCCGATTCTCAACGCCCATTCCCATAACGACTCTCATTATTTTCGCAGTTAGGTACTCTGTGTCGAAGCATTTTTTCAAAATATTTCGTTGTTTATATATAAATGTTTATATATATAAATATTGAATGTTCGGACTGTTTCGGCCAACGTGCTATTTGATATATAATACCATAGATATCCCACTGTATATACCACTCAGTTCTCAAAAGTTTTTCTATGGAAATTGTAAGATTCCTATTGGTAGTCATTTTTATGACGTCTCAAACCACGTGACCGTGTTACAAAATCTGACGGAGTTATATCCCCCTGGTCAGTACGCTACCAACACCCAAGCGTGGCGGACGCCGAACTTGTGTCGGCTATTGCGTTTGGTTTAACATACTTTTATTTGAAATACAAGCAAAGTATAAAAAAACAATTTAATATTGTCTTGTATTATAAAAAAAAAGTTATTCCAACAAAAATCATATGTTTTTTTTATTGTAATAAATAATAAATCATCAATAAAAGACTATTTATTTACTTTTTAGGTAAATCCAATAAGTAAATTAAATTAGTGCATTCAAATTATGTACTTATACATTTTAATAAGTCAGGCATGCCTCTTACGTCATACATATGTCTCGTAATGTTAATTATCGATATACCGCATGGAGCAAAAACAGCGTGCATTCGCCGTCAGTTCGGAAATTACACTGAGCGTTTGCCGAAGCTTGCCGCTGGATCCGACCCCAACTGGATCGGCGGCAAGCTCTTGCAAGCCTACGCAACCCTACGCAAGACAAACGACCTGTTTCCACGTTGGCGTTTGTGGAGGTTTGCGTAGGCTTGGCAAGCATGGAAACGGGGCTTAATACTGCAGGCTCTAATTTACTAAATAACAATAGTAGAAAGTGAGACAAACGGTGAACTTATCCCCCAAAGGAAACATACAATCATTATCATGCATCTCCCTCAAAAATTTGAATACGAAAATTTTATGTCATATCTATCGTGTTCTTCTTCGATGCCGCTACATTCCATATCGAGTTTTGGCCTCCAGCAACATTCGTCACCAACTCCTCCTATCCTCAGCAGCTGACTTCCAGTCTGTTACTTGGAGAAGCTGTGCTGCATACCCTCTGACCTCGTCTTCCTACCTCAGTCTGGGTTTTCCCACTTTTCTCCTTCCACCTGGGTGTCCACTGTCCAGCCTAAATTCTTTTTGAGCCCATGTCAACTTTGAGTCTCATATGGGCTGAGATGCTACGGGTCTGATATATATCATTCAGTTCTTTGTTGTGCCGGATGCGCCACTGTTCGTCCTCTTTCACGTGTCCACATATTCTTCTCAGCACTTTTCTTTCAAAAGTATCCAGCATTTCGGCTAACCTTTGCCGCCAGTGTCAGCGCTTCACATCCATATGCCAATACAGTTCTAACAATGGTCTTATAATATATAATATCACTAGCTGACCCGAAGAACTTCGTACCGCCTCAGAATCAATGACTGTTGAATTAAATTAGGTTTTTTTAAGTTAAAAATTACACAATGAAGCAATCATCAATGCGCAACTTTCCGTGTTTTGTTTTTGTCAGTATAATAGATGGCATTGTGTACATATTTATAGGCGGGTATGGGTGCTGCCGCCACGGGAATGATTCATTGGATAACCAACACCTCTGTCATACGTCACCCATTGGTCACCCAAGTGGTTCGCTAAGTTTGGTAATTTAGCAGGGGTGCCCGGGTTCATGAAATGACGTTTGTCCGGATCTTGGTGGCGGATGCCTCTGCCCACCCGCTGCGTGGCGGGCCGGATCCAGAGAGACTGGATGAGGGAGGCCTTTTGACCTTTCCAGCTGGACTCTCTCGACCCATCGCCTTGCACCGCAATTGGAGAGATAGATTCATACGTCCGTAACTCTCGGACATACTGACCCCAGATTCCTTCCCACTCCTTATACCTTTTTCCTTCCAAGAACTTCCTATTCCTCCCTTCCTTAAAAAGACCCTCCACACAGAATCCCCTAAGATAACATAGGTCCTGAGTAAAATAATTTTTTTCGGGGCCTCATGTGTGAGCTGATGTAAAAAAAAATTGATTTTTATTTTATTTACACGTGTGAGGGATTTTTATTATAATTATTGTATCTTTCCTTTGGATGGGTGGAGACATATGTTCACCGTTTGTCTCATTTTCGACTATTGACATTTAGTGTATAAGAAAGAGAGGCAGCATTATATATCTACTACACTATATAACGAGGTAAGATTTGTTTGTTTGTTTGTTTGCATTGAATAGGCTCTGAAACTACTGAACCGATTTGAAAAATTCTTTCGCTGTTGGGAAGCTACACTACCTCTGGGTAACATAAGCTAAATTATATATTTTTTTTAAAATAGGCATCCTTACTAAAACTTCAATAATGCAACCAAAGGTGTAAAAAAATTACCTAAAATATTCTTTACATCGCGTGCGCTGCGAAAACTATTGATGATAGAATAAAATAATGTACTACGACTTTGTAGATCACATCATTATTTACAAAAATAATGATGTGATCTACAAAGTGGTCGTGTCAGCATATGTCTAACTATTATGGTTATGCCACAATAAGTATTCTTTTATTTTAAAAATTTAATTAAAATGTCGCCGCTTGAAAAGGCTCTTTATTTGTATCTTTGTTTTAATCCTTATCAAAATAAATTACTTCATATTCAAGACAGCTTCAATACCTTTATTTAACTATTTGAACTTTTGAATTCGGATATTTAATTAGAAAGATATCACGAGTTTAAAAATGTTAGTATTAGAAAAAAGTTTCGGCTACGGGCCGGCGGGAGAGGAGTCAAGAAATGCAGTGCCAGGGGGGTTGGCGGGACGGGGTAGCGGGAGAGTGGTGGCGGGGAAGGTGGAAGTGGAACGCTGGAGGGGAACGCACGGGAAAGGACGTGCAAGGAGTAACATTTTATTTATTTGAATATGGCATTGCAACGCATGCCGGGAAACAGCTATATATTTTGAAAGAAAATTAAAAAAACGTGCGGACCGTAAAAACTCAGAAACGAGCCCCGGTATGATCAAGGGAGTTATATGGTGTGGTAGATCTCTATCCCCCTTAGGGAATAAGGGTTACCGTTTTTACTCAAAGGGCGTGCTTTTAGAGATATAAGGGGTGGAAGTTTCGCCCTCTTGAAATTTCGAGAACAATCTTCCGGAAAGTTCTAGATGGTTCCATAGAGCTCTAGAAAATTCTGGTAGGAGTGGCAGAGTATGTCGTGGAATTTTCGGGAATAGGGAATCGGGAACATCAGTGTGGAACATTCCAGAACACTCTCGAATGTTGTCCTGAGCGAAGCCGGGTAACCCAGCTAGTTTTAAAATAAAAGCAAAATAATCAGCGCAATGACATTTGAAGTTTTTGAATTTTTGGAACTCACTACTCAATATTATAGGTTCTTATCACAAAGCTCTTTCAAAATATGAGAATTCGTTCCATACAAAATGAATGGGGAAAAGAATTTTCTTAATAACCATTTTTTTCGTTAATTTTTGTGATATTTTAATAGTTATTATCTTATCCGGGGCGGAGACAAATCCAACAAATCACAGATCATCAAAAACCGGCCCAGCCGTTCTCGAGTTTTAAATAGTGTAACTTACCCGACGTTACGTGCTTTGTAAGGCCCGTCTTGTAACATTATTATTTATGATGAATTTATAGCATGGATGATAATTTAATGAGGAGGAAGGTGTGGCGCTCGTCCTCCCAACTTTGTAGTATGATTACCCCGCGCCAAATCTTGTCGCCAAGATATGTTGGGGGGCGAAGCCGATCTCCACTGAGCCTTTATGAGTCTCTTATCAGGGAAGGGGGGACTGTACCTCATTAGCAATGATATATGTATTGAAGGGAAATAGTAAATGAGAAGAAGTTTGATTTTGTATAACAGATATAGTCCGCAAAGATAACGGGTCGGTACAAAGGTAACAACAGTCCGCAAAGATAACGGGACACCTGCTATTATTATTAACGATACAAACAAAAACATTTTGTCGCCCTCAATCAATAACAAATAAACAAAGCTCTTTTAGATATACTCGAATAACTTACTCTCATATATTTATACTTTTTCACACAAATCTATATGTAAAACACAGAATCGAGGAGTATATGTTGTGTCTTAACATGCTCATGCCTTATATCCTTTATATGCTTTTGTTATGTATTCGCAGCAAATATATATATTCTGTGTATACTTACGATTATATTATATATACTTTATATGCCTATGTTAAATATTCGCAACAATCAAAGCCTTATATTGCTTGTATACTTAATATGCTTATGTTTTCGTTTCATATTCTCTATATGCTTAAGTTTTATAATCTTTATAAGCTCATGTTTTACTTTCTTAATATGATTATACTTTTTATTCTTTATATGCCTAGGTCTTATATTCGCGAGAACTATATGTATACTTTATATACCTATTCTTATGCTGTATTTACTTTATATGCTTATGTGAAATATTCGCAGCAACCAAACCCCAATATCACTTGCATACCTTATATGCTAATGCTTCTGTTTAACATTCTTTATAAGCTTATGTTTTATATCTTTTATATGATAATGTCTTATATTAGCTACATGCCTAAATTCTACATACTTTTTATGTTTATGTTATATATTATTAATACACTTATGCTTTATATTCCCAACAACTCTTTTATAAGACACACGTTTTCAAAGTCCGATGAATAATATAATTACGGATGAACTAGATAGCACTTATAATATTGCAGAAAAAGTATGTAATAATGTCGACGAATGTAACCTTCTGTTCAAAAAAAAGACAAACTCATTAGTCATTATGCACTTAAATATAAGAAGTATTTACAAAAACATAAATGAATTATTATGTACTCTTAGTCTCTTAAAAACTGAACTCGACTGTATCGTTTTGACTGAAGCCCACCTTAATACAGTAAATATAGATAATATACCACAATTACCAAACTTTACATGTATTCCCACGAAAACACACATTAACAAGAATAGTGGCCTAGTTATTTACGTTAACCAAAAACATCAAGATATATCTTATAAAGAAATAAACATGACTCTCACGAACTGCATAGCATTACAATTAAAAGTAAATAATCAGATTTATCAAGTTATTGCTGTATACCGAACCCACGGTTCAAAAACTCAACAATTTATAGAGAACCTCAAAGATGTACTTAACAAAAACAAATGTCAAAATACTATAGTGACGGGTGACTTCAATATAAATATAGGTCTTAATTCAAACAGCGTCGAAAAAAATGATCTACTTAATACGATGGCTGAACTGAACTTCATTTCATGTATAAACGATTACACTAGAGTTGTGCCCCGACAAAACCCATCATGTATTGATCACATTTGGACTAAGGCTGACACAACTACACAATTAACACCTATCATTTGGAAAACAAACATTACCGATCACTACACGTGTTTCTTAATTCTTGATTTTAAAAAAAAAATGGCCTTTTCCAAAACCGCATTACAACAGTATAACATAAAAACCTTAAACATACAACTTCTTGAACAAAAATTGAAATTGGAAAAATGGGAAGAGACATTAAACACTGAAGATGCCGAAAAATCTTCAATTTTATTCGAAAAAACACTTCGCGAACACATAATTAACGCAACTAAACATAAAAACGTCAAACTAAAATCAAAACATAGAAAAATTAAGCCCTGGATTACCCATGGAATAGTTACCTCAATTAGGAACAAAGAAAAACTATTTTATCAAACCCGAAAACAACCTAATGACTTAACTTTATTACAATCATATAAAAAATACAGAAACAATCTTACAAATTTGATTAAAACAACAAAAGAAAATTACTTCAAGGTAAAAATTGAAGATAGTGGTAAAGATAACAAAAAAGTCTGGGCTACAATTAATAACATTATTGGAAACGGTAATAAAAATAAACAAATAAATAAAATAACTTATGACAACGAAACAATGGACTCAATAAAAAAACCAACTAAAATTGCAAACATTTTCAATAACTACTTCGCTAAAGTCGGAGAGAATCTAGCCAAAAAAATCGACTCTTTCCAATCTAAAAATACTTCCAATACATCCACACAAACTTGCCAAAATATTTTCGAAAAGTTTGAAAAATGCACCCAAATAGAAATAGAAAAAAATATAATGAACCTACGAGTTTCCGCGAGCCCTGGTTTTGATAATATCACAGTAAATGTATTAAAACAAATGAGACAATTAATATCAAAACCAATTGCACATATCATTAATAATAGCATACAACAAGGAATTTATCCAAAAATATATAAAAATACAATAATAACCCCAATTTTCAAATCAGGAAATACATCTGACATCTCAAACTACCGTCCCATATCTATTATATCTAACGTAGCAAAAATATTTGAAAAAGTCGTAAAGTCACAATTAACTAAACATATCACTTCAAATAAAATTATCAATGATAACCAATTCGGCTTCAGAGAAAATTTAGGTACGCAAGATGCAATTGCAAAAATAACCTCTATAATCTATAAAGCTCTCGACTCGGGAAATAAATGTTTAAGTATATTCATCGATCTAAGGAAAGCATTTGACAGTATAAGCCACAGGAAGCTAATCGAAAAATTAGAAAAAATTGGAATCCAAGGAACAGTTAAAGAATGGTTTAAAAGTTATCTTCATAAAAGACACCAACACGTAAAAATTAACAATATATTGAGTGAACCCACCTATTCCGAATTCGGAATTCCTCAAGGGACAGTTCTAGGTCCAATATTGTTTATCATTTACGTGAATGAAATGCTTACAGTACCAAAAATGGGAAAAATCATATCTTTCGCCGATGACACAGTTTTAATCATAGAAAAAAAAACTTGGGAAGAAGCCTATCAAACTGCGAATGTAGAAATAAACAACCTCAAACAATGGTTGGATGACAACTACCTTTCCTTAAACTCTGACAAAACTTATTTCATGACTTTTACATTATCAGACAAATTCCATCCAACAATAAATTCCAATATTACTATTCATAACTCTTGTAATAATTATACGGACAACTGCAATTCACCTAAATGCTCAAAAATCTCAAAAAAAAGTAATATTAAATATTTAGGCATAATTATAGATCAACATGTTAAATGGACAGAACATATTGCACAAACTGTAAACAGAATACGTAAACTTTATTACGTATTCCTCAAACTAAGAAATATTCTACAAAAATCTATGCTACTAAAGGTTTACTATGCATTAGCCCAATCAGTTCTACAATACGGAATAATAGGCTGGGGAGGAGCGTATAAAACCAACTTAACCCCACTTGAAATAGTACATAGAAGACTCATCAAAATTATTCTAAAGAAACAATTAGATTATTCAACCCAAAAATTATTCGATGAATTCAAAGTGTTACCACTTAATAAAATTTACCAAAAAAATGCATTACTTCAAATCCACAAAGATAAACTAACAATAAAGTCATTTAGCACCAGGCCGAGAACCTTAGGACAAATAATAATCCCTAAACTTAATACAACAACAGCCCAACATCATTACACATACTCAGCCATAAAATGCTTTAACGAACTCCCAAAAGAAATACAATCCGAAAGGAATTATGAAATTTTTAAACAAAAAGTTAAAAGACATTTTACTTTTTATTAGATTTAGTTATGTGTTACGATGTGCCAACTTATATTTCCATTCTGATCAAAAAAATGTCAACTTATATTTTTTCTATGTATGAAAATTCACATTATGTTTATGTACAAAAAAAAAATGCCAACTTATATTTTCATTGTAAAAAATTTTTCCATTTTGCACAAAAAAAAAAAAATAATAATTTCAAAATTATTATTCAACTTATTATCCATTGTATATATTTAAAAAAAAAGTAGTTCTACATACATCCAAATTGTAACAACTGTCAAGTATGTATAGTACTGTCAATCTGATAGTGCTCCCTCTCTAAACACGAGAATTTCTCAATTAGGGAGGTATTGTTACCACCAATATTATATATTATATGTATTTTGTTTAATTGTATATTATATGTATTGGTTAATAAATAAAAAAAAAAAAAAATATATATCATATCTATATTTCGGTTCAAACTATAATTTAAATATTAGAATCAATAGTGACAAGACTCACCCCAAATTCAGACCGTGTAAACTAAGTGTTCTAACTAAACCTGTCTGCCGTTATCGTGAACGAAGCCCGACGGAGTAGTTACATGTGGTCTCATGGACGGGGCCATCACAAGGCCTCCAATCCTCTGGAGCTGCAGCAATCACGAACAGGCCCGCCAGGGCGAAGCCGGCCCAAGGCTTGGGGGGCTCCAATGCGGGGAAGATGGCCCAGGTAACCCTCGCACGAGGGAAGTTCAGGTCCCAACAACGTGGCAGGTTGGGTGGGACACAAATAACGGGCTCGTCCCAAATTACGGCCTTCAATACTGTATTACGGCCTACATCTGTCGCGGAGCGAGAGGGGATTGCGTAGTATTGGTTCGATTATTAATTTAGGCCGCCGGCCATTAACGGCGCGCGTGATTGCGCATGCCACTTCGGCATTATTTTTACGCGAGTTAACTTTTGTTGTCTTGTAGAGTTGAAAAAAATATATTTGTGGATAAATTATCCTTTATTATTTAATTTAAACAATACAACTTTAAAATAAGTACAATTCAAAGGGAATAATCAGGTCGACAAGCGGACTGCTTGAATCGACGAGATAGATTAATTAGTAGAAGATGTTTGGCCTTTATATAGTCCATCATCATATAGTGTCGTAACGTGTGCGTCTGCTTCTGTTTCCATGTTGTTTGTCAACATGTTATTGAGTCTTCCTGATAAAGAGGTTATTGGTCCGATGCACGTAGACACGTGGAAATGAATGTGGTGGCTGGGTGCTGTATGCAAGTACATGCGGTTTATTTGTTATGATGTTTATTCTTCTTTCAATATTATTTTATAATGATAAACGGGATCGTTTGATATGTAATCATCCAGGTAGTGATCCTGAGCTGGATGCAAATGTTGTCCATAGTTTAGACAAGATGAAGGGCAGGTTGTAATGGAAGTAATGTGTCGTTCTCTGTTTGGCGGTGAGAGCGATCTGGAGTGGTTAACTCGCGTGATCATTGGATCATTAAAATCCAAGGTGCGAAATAAAATTCGGTAACATTAACAACCAGCAAACACTTCACAGTTTTTAACTCTTAAACATGGCGATTTCGACGTCCCGGTGAGGTCCCTTGCCCTCGAAGACCTCACCGGAAAGTGAAATCCGTCCAGAACGGAAATTCTCTCTACCTACCGGTTACCCAAAAGTATGGTTGTTAAAAGAAACCCATAGACAATATTAAAACATTAAGTGCAGTACTTATTTTCATAACACCGACTTTGTTTTATATATTACTAGCTTTTGCCCCCGGCATCCTCCTCCATACCAGTTATATTCATTTTTTACGATGTCACCTATTAAAACGTAATAATCAAATACGCGCTAGCAGTTGGCTAAGGTCAAAATGTAGATTAGTACCTATTTTATACATATTTGAATTTTTGCTATCAAAGGAATCTCCAGAGTAACCTAAACAAATAACAAAATGACAGCCCACGTCAAACAATTACTTAACAACACGCTTTGTTTTTCGTTCGGACAATAAACGCAGTGGCGGCTCGAGCACTTCTTTAGTGGTGGGGATCGACATTTTTTACGTACTGTACCGTAATCTCACAACCCGTTGAAAATAATATAAAATTTCTCTAAAAATAAATTTGATGGTCTAATCATGCTAGTATAATATAATATGTCTATGGATATACGCCAATTTACAATATAGTATAATAAAAATAAAGCTTTATCTTGCAAGATTATTTATTACCAAACTAATTTGAACGCGAACGATTCCCGCCCGTAACTTCGCAAACAAATGGTTCTGTGGGGATCCAAAGGATTCTCCCCTTGGGTATTTGAATTCACATTCTACTGCGCATGCGCAGTTGTATACGATCGCGAAACAACGCAAGGAAAGTATTGGGATAGTTCGGATCGTCCCCCAAGTGCGCATTAGATTCTGCGCACTGAGAAATAGACCCGCTGTTTTTTGCGCCGTACATTGTTCGCTGTACGCGCGTTGGATCTTATTAAAATGATCCGGAATAATTGTTTGTATTTTATTTGTGCAAATGTTAATTACTTTTATGTTTACAGAATTCATTCATTTTGGTTAAGACAAAGCATCGACTGTTATTTCATTTAGTAGGTTTTGAGTGTAACTGGTGGGGACTGTTCCCATTGTCCCCCTGTGAAGAACCGCCACTGAATAAACGTATTATAAATAATTTCATAACGCCACAGCTTATTCACAACGAGAAAGCTCACATCCATCCATTCAAACATTCGTATTTGTAATATTAGTAAGAAGCTATATCATAATAATTTAACTATCAAAAAGTTATGTAAAAAAAATAATTGTGTTTGGGGAGTCAAAAAAGTTTCAAGTACTTGACTCGAAACTTTTATAATCGTTGAGGAATTTATAAAATGTTTCTACATTTTTCTCTCTCCGAAAATATCTAAAATAAAATCTTCACAAAATTGATCAGATATCTTTGAATATAAACCAGTTATTTTGACACTTTCCCGAAACAACGGTAAAAAGAAGTAAATTCTGAATGGTAGCGAGAATTATGCAGACATCCGCTATGAACGAAATTGCCCCCCCCCATTCTACGAGTATATCTGTCCGTATTACTTTCTTGACAATAATATTTTTACGTCAGACGGAAAACATCCTAATTTAAAAAAAATAAATTATTTAATCGACAGTATAAAATACGTATACAAAATATAATGGTTAAGTAAGGTAAATATATTTTATTTCTTAGTCCTCCTCACTAGGGGTACCTGTGCCGAGTTGTTTCCTGTTCTTACCGTTTCGTAAATACATATTGAATGAAATATTACAAAATTACTTCGCTTCATGGGTATTACTTTTCCTGCCAATATGTTGCAGCATTAGACAATTTAATTATATTATAAGTTTTCGATACATTAAAAAAAAAACATATTCCATTCGCTTAATTAAAAAGGGTGAGTTATTATTATTTCAACTGAGTAGACGGGTATGGGACTGGGGACCGCAGCTCCGGGAACCATTTATTGGATAACCAACTACATGCATTACTTTTGGTGGATTATCTGCAGTACCAGGGTTCATAGGGTGAGATTTATCCAGTTCTCGGCGGGGGATACGTCTACTCACCAGTTATTAACGGACCTGATCGAGCGAGGTCGGTTGAGTGAGACACTCACTTTGGCCTCTCCAGCTGAACTCTCGCTTGACCTACTGCACCGCAGCGGGAGTTTTGGATTTATACGCCACTCCTTGATACACTGACCCCTAGATTCCTACCCACCACTAATACTTTTTTCCCAAAACTTCATGTCATTATCTTCCTAAAAATTCCCTCTGAATATTTAATTTAACGAGTAAAATCTCAAATTATTGTAATATTTAATTAAAGAAGACAATATTGGAGAAGCTCAATAAAAAAATTTGAAACACATATGTAAATCAGAAAAAGATGCGGTCACATCGGTCCCATGTTTATCCTATCTTTTTCTAATTATCGATTGAGTTTCACTAATATTGTGTTCATAAATTAAATATTACAATTTTAGGTTTTACTCATTAAGTTAAATAAATAACAAAAATTATTTATTACAAACATTATTAATGATTACCTTCAAAGGCAGATGAAATGATATAGAAACCAAAAATTTGTACTACCTTACTTGTTGACATGGACGTTGTGCGAAATCTTATAAATCCAATAGCCTCAATGATCGAAGGGTGGGGCTCTTGGCTCGCAATCCGCGGGGTCGAATTCCGGCATTTCCTTTCCATCCCCACTACCTTCAGCCCACAATATACCCCATTCGGGCATGCCATAGGCTCACTGGCTTCAGACGGGAGAAACTGGATTCAACTCTATTCACATAAAAATAATAATAAATCTCCCTTTTCCAAAGGGAAAATTGCTATCGAATAATTATTGAGCGACATTAAAGGCGATAAACCTTAAAAGCTGCTCAATTGAACGCTGCATGGAAAGACCCAGCGCATAAATAATATAATAACTATATAACATTCCGTAATATATCCATCGAGTAAAGACAAAAATCCAATAAAATATCGACGTTCTACCTTCAGATTCTCGTGAAGCAGTAAAAATTTCCATTAAATTACGTTCTATTCAAAGGGAAATTCTCAAAGAAACGGCTGACTTCTTCTTTTCAGAAAACTTTCAAAATGCAGAAATCACACGAACTGAGCGTTATCAAAAGAGAAATTTATAAAGTGGATCATAAAATGCAAGCCTGATTTTATGTTTGAATATTTTTCTAATAAAAACGTGACCCAATATGTATCAGTCTTGCTCCAAAGTTGAAGGGTTGTAGATGTTCTGCGTATCGCCCTGCTGAAAATTCAATTCTTAATATTTTTATAGATGGCTTTGCCTGTTTTTGAAAACCAGCTCTCAATTGACAAGTGCTTCTCAACCTTTCTTTCCGCCCTTCTTCTTCCCCTCCATAATATCTTCAGCCTCTCAACATACCGCACTGGAAATGTTATGGTCCCAATTTCTTTATTCGAATGCCGCAAAGAGTCTCAGCTGCTCCCAACTGTCTAGAGACAATGAGATTATGTCATCCCCAATTGGGGCTGAAGACTGTGGGTAAGGAAAGGAGATGGGGAGAAGGATAGTGGAGTGCTACCTGGCTATTTAGATCTGCTTACCAAACACGTTTTAAAGCATTTCAAGCAACGTTTCAATTCTTGCACGAGGGCGATACTGATACTATCTACCACTCTGGAACGTGACGCAAATATACTATACATTTTGAAATAACACCGTATTGTATTATATTATTGTAAAATAATAAATTGAAAAATAACACAATTTAATCAATTGAAAATTATTTGCGCACGCCAGGATTTGAACTCACGACCTCCGGATTGCTAGTCTAGAGCTTTATCCCTCGACAATGCATTTGGGACTGTTTTCTTGTACCTTCTCGCTCGATGCTTTTTGCTCGATGCTCCTTATTCTTGATCGAAATTTACGATTTGACTGAGGGTGTTGGTAGTATTTTTATGGCGTCTTGAGCCGTAATCTTTTATATTCTTTCATATTTCAAATGCTAATACACTGTTTGTAAAGTCGAGCACCATAATACGGGCACGTGCATAGCATGGTGGTCGAAAAATCCCCAAATTATGTAATGCACTGTTCGTAAAGTCGACCACTATAACACGGGCATGTACGTAATAGCATGGTGATCGAAAAATTCACAAATTACGTAACCATCAAAGCAATGATTAAAAAAAAAGAACTAGCTTCAATTTTTACATTGAATATCTTCCAAGTGCAAGTAAGTAAATGGATGTAGATAGCAACCACATTTTTGGTTAGCAGAGCGTACATCTGATGCATCGTATGCCAACTCTTCAGTCTAACAAATTATCTTCAAAGCTTCATGTATTATTTAGGTTGAGCTCTTTGAGATGTCAGTGACTCGAGTGACGGTTCTTGAAGGTAACAAACTACAAATTTCAATGGCGTCCGTTTGACATGGCTGTGTCTTTCACCCCTATTCGTGTAAAGATTATTTTCTAAAATTGCTTCTTTTAAGGTGAAAATGTTTAAAAGTTCATCCACCCCGTCTGCGTCGTGCCTTTTTTCTCAGTTGGGTACTTTTAATTACAAAGCTAAAGAAAGGATCAACATTTTCGACATCGGTTTACCAACAAGATCTTTTGTTGATTGGTTTGAACATTTAGAATTTGTTTTTTATCTCAAATTTTTGAAAAATTAGTTTCAAATTTGTACCTACAAATATTGTGCGACTATGGCGTGTTTCTCGAAATAAATAAATACGCAATATTTGAATTAGTCAATAAATTTTATGGCAATACGGTTCGGCGTTTATTTTTAATATTATTTATCACAAAAAGGCAGAATAATATAAGATTTTTAATAAGAATATTTTTTAAGAAAAAACCTTACTTACTCCAAAAGACAAAAATTTGCAATCAGAACGATGGAAAACACTGCATTTAAAATTTATATATAAAATGTCATAAAATATGGATATAACTTCCTTAGAATAAAAAAGAGCTTCCGTGGTCGAGGGGTAAAGCTCTAGACTCGTAGACTCGCAATCCGAAGGTTGCGTGTTGCGAATCAAATGAATTTTATTTGATTAATTTATTTATTTCGCAACTAATTAAATTAAAATAATATCAAGTATATTTGTGGCACGTTCCAGAGTGGAAGATAATCTCAGAATTGCCTTGATGTAAGACCACCATTCAGAATTGAAACGTTGCTTGAAATGACTTTAGCTGTGTTTGGATACCAGATCTGAATAGCCAGGTACATCCTCACCTACCTCTTCTCATCTTCGTCCCCTCCCCACCACCTACAGCCTCATAAAATTCCCCAATTTGGGGATGCCATAGACTCACTAGCTCCAGACGGGATCAGTTGGGACTCTTGTGCGGTATTCACATAAAAAATAAAAATAAATTAAAAAAAATAGCTGGCAGCTATCATCCTATTTAACGAAAGCAAATTTTCATTTTTCCTCCATCACAACACAAGCAACATTTTCGGCTTTCTGTGGTGGTAGTAGGAGATTTTCAAACATTGTTGGGTTATTCGTTACCCGGGAACGTTTGTCTTTCTAAAAAAGTATTTTGAAGTAATTAAATGAATGTGTCCAGTCATCCCGAAAGTTTACGAAATCTTAACATAGTAGAAAATGTAGTCGCTCCCGCTGTCTGTGCGCTTAGATCTTTTAAAATACGCAACGGATTTTCATGCGGTTTTCACCAATAGATAGAGTGATTCATGAGGAAGGTTTTAAGGTATATAATTTGTCAAGGTTGAAATATATAAATAAAGGGAGCGGGATAGCAAACGAGCAGCGGGCAGCGGGCTGGCAAGCGAGCGGTTTGGATTTGTTTTAACAGATGGCGTTGGTTATAAAGTTTGGGTAATGGCATGGTGTTTTGTTTCCTTAGCCACATCAACGTGTGGCAGGGTCTGCTTGTATATCTTTAAATAATGCGTTTTTCTACAAGGCACTTACATTTTTTTTTTTTTTTTAACAATAATTATTGTAAAAAATAAATTTTACCATAACCATATTCACGTATCCAGCCAACAACAGAGGTTGATGACCTGACGCAAATGTATTCAGATTTAATCTACCTCCTCAATTTATTAAATAAGTCCCTTGAATTACGTCGTTACCGGGGAAAATACTCGCAGCTGGTCCCAAATTAGCCCAGCGTCCCTTACAATAAAAAAATTAACATTTTTACTTCATATTTGTATAAAAAATTGCGTAACAAGCCTCAATTTGAATTTGAAGACAACTCAAAGACTTTATGGCTTCCTTTCTTAAGTCTTCTTCTTAATTGGACTTGCCATTTATTATTTCGGAAATTGAATATCTTTAAAAAGATTTTTTTTTAACCGGGTGAATTGAAACGAGTATTATTAGATTAAAGTGGGTAACATCAATACATATGAGCCACGAAGTTTACTAAAAGTATTAAAAATATTATCGTCATCGTAATATATTTTTTTATTTCTGAAACGGCTTATGAACTGAAATCCATTTTCTCAAATTCCTGGCATTTCTATTCATCTCCTTTAATCCTCGTCCTTCCATGAAATGCCCTACTTACTTACTAAAAGAAGACCTATTTGGCACATTGCACAATACTATGGTAGAACATTGAAAATTGCCCACATCACTTCAGTCGAAAATTGTAGCGAAATCGAAGATAGGTTTCTCTTGCAATCTCGCTTAAAAGTCGTAAAAAATACGAAAAACCTCTAAAATGAAATGTTAACAATGAAAAACCAGCCACCACCAATATTGGACCACCAAGCATCATAATATGACCACCGCAAAGGTAGGGCTTTCTCCCTTCAAACTACCAATTCCGGTGATTGATTTTATAAACGCCATCCATTGTCTTGCATCACACAAACTACAGATTTACAGTCCATCCACTCTCGTGTCACGATATCGTTCGTTGACAATATTTATGGATGTTTGAGCGAAAAAAAATGTGGCTAGCTTTTCGTTTTCCGGTGATTTTTTTTTATTCCAAAAAGCTTATGTGTTTTCTTTACATCAGCTCCACACAGGAGGCAGTGAACAAGGCGCTCTCGGAGCCTAGGTAGCCTTCTTTAGAAAACGGACACCGTGGATACGGTCCACGTGAAATGGTTTCAGTCTTTCTTTAGAAAACGGTCACCGTGGACACGATTTTTAAATGATCTTTCAGCACTAATAAAAATGCTAACAGAATAACAACTTTTTCATTAATTCACGTCAGTCAATAGATAACATTTTACGTCACGAGTGTACGTCAATCACAATATATTAACGAAATTAGATTGACACAAGGAATATTTCAGGGAAATAGCCGACCGAGCAATACTTCGAGCTGGGAATGAAAATAAACATTCTTTCGGGAATCCCCCCCCCCTTGCTACGCCACTGCGTGCAACCTTACAACAAACCTAATAATTAGAAACGTAACAGTTCCACTCGCTTCAGACAGTTGGAAGCAGTTGGGACTCTTGTGTGGTATCCAAATGTACATATTTTTATTACAAATTGTGCGCGTTACAGAATCCACATAAGAAAATCAGAGTGTGCAATTCACACGCGGTAGAAGTGAAACCTTCAGAAAACTAAAGTACACAAGAGTGGGGAGGCTACGAAGCACCGCACACATATCTTTATACTACCTCATTTTCTATTATACTATCTCATTCTATCTCATATCTATACTTTCTCATTCTCTCGCAAGCTAAATCCTAGAGATGAATGTGTTCGTCTCTTTTTAGTATCCCTATGTTTCGTTTCATCGACTTTCAAACCACAACGGTGCTAAAGAAACTTTCACTTCAACAACATATCATGTGAGTAACATTCGTATTGAGAATAAAACCTCAGGATTTCATAAAATAAATAAGTGATTGTAATGAAAATCCATTATTTTCTTAAATGATCAATAACACTCCAAATCACAAAGCTCTTTTCGTACTTACGAATTGTTCAAAGTGACGTTACCGTGGGTTTAAAACAATGAGGGAAACAAATATTATATTATTTTCTCTCGGCGTTTGTTCTTTGTAAACAAAGAAATGTTGATTAAAATCCAAAATTCTTTTCAGAGATTGAAATAATAGAATAAGATAAAACTTGTATTGTTTTCGTATTTTATTATAAAATGTATAAATATCTCTATTTTTCAAAAACTCATTGAATTAAACATTTTTATTTAGAAGCATTGTATTTTCTTTCCGCTCAACAATTGCCCATGCGGAGGAACTGGATACCTGAAATAAGAAATATAAATTTAAGATAAATTACCTTAAAATTTTTTTTATTATAACCAAATAATTTTAAGAACCGACATGTTTTGAAAGGGGGAGGGGGGTAACAAGACATAATGTATAAAAGGAATAAGTCTAATAATGATACGATTTTAGATTTTCGTGGTCAAAATATTTTCGTTATTTGTTTTTGGGGTGTTATGCCGTGTTGCACTACCTCCTTTTTTAGCCAACATTTCGGACAGCGTTGTAGTGACCATCATCAGGGCAGATCCGGCAGATCCGACAGATGTGTCGAATATAGAATATTTCCCTTATTACTTCCCCCTCCCACATTTCCATTGACAACAATAGTGTTGTAGACTTGGCGTAGAACGGAGGTTCGAATCCTACAAAATCAATTATTTAATAATGACCATTCAGCGCTATATTGTTTTCTTGAAAGTTGAACGATCCCCGTCAAACGCCGATTCAAGGTCTGTTTCAGCTTTTTAAATAAACTGTAATCTGCAGAAAAGGACAACTATCATGTTGTTAAGCTTGTCAGCTTTTAACAATTTGATGAAAAGTTGAAACGCACCAAGAATCGGCGTTTAACGGGGACCTTTCATACCATTTTAATTTCTGTGAAACTGGCTATTAATTATTTGTATTCAAGTCTTTAATTCAACAGGATAAGGAGGATAGTAATTACTACATTTAAAGAAAAAAATATAAATTATAAAATAAATACACAGGACAAATATACAAATTTTGTTTTTCAGGGATGTAGTAGATATGCATATGCCTATGCATACATCGCTCGTAGTGTGGAGAGCGGAGCCACTTGGATGCATTGGAGGGGACCCCACCACTTTCACAGCGGTGTAATAAGGAAACACATGATTTCCTTCTTCATCGCCCACGTTAAGACTCTATTTTTTGACCGAAGCAAAATTTATTTAAACCACTCTAGACCCTCCAATGTCCATGCATACGATGTTAGTAAGCAGTATGCAAGTACTTACAATAACATAATACAAATGAGAAATAGAAGTAGCAATCCGTGGAATATTTTTTTCTGATATAGGCAACATAAAAATTGAGATCGGATGCAATTGCCAAATGTCAGATTGCAAATCAACAACTTACTGCACACGGGCTTGTATTTAGGGGTGACGGGTCTTATGGTGTAGCTATTAGCTATTAACTACTAGGGTAGCCTTGGTAGATGAACAATGGAGATAGCTTACTCTGTCCACAATTCCTGGCGCACTCCAGCCTGCCCCTGTTGGTGAAGCCCTGCCTGTTGGTGCCCCCGGAGGAGCCGCAGACAGGGTTGTACTCGGGGGTCACGGGACACCGTCTGACGCAGTCGGGGGAGGGGCCAGCGGGGGTGGTCGCTGGGGCAGCAGTGCTGGAACCATAAAAAATGTATTTAAAATAAAATATTAACAGAAGTCAAGAAATATTTATATAGCCATCTGAAAGTGCAGACTTTCATGGCAAAATGACATTATTTTGCAAAAAATTGGCGCGGAGGAACTAAGAATAGTTAGCATAGATAAAATACTAAAAGTTTTGAAGAATGGGCTAACCAAAATAAAGAATTTAAAGAATTTAAGAACTCATTCTTTGAAGTCCGCTCGTCCCCTTTCGAAAATTCAATGTTGTACAAGTACTATATAAAGTGGTTTAGAATTACTTGACTTTATGCCAGTACTCAGAGCATTATATTATATTTATATTTAAGGAGCGATGAACCAGAAATGTCGTCAAACGAATGAGGTATTAGTTTTTGGGACCACGCAACCCAGGTTTGATGAAAATCGGGTGTGTGCTTGATGTTGTGGAGTCCTTAGTAGGTTATTTTTCGTATATAACATATATATTATACACATATTTGTATAAAATAAAATACTGTTTTGTTTAAAACCACGAGTTTTAAACCCGTGGTTTTAAACAAAACAGTATTTTATTTTATTAAACCACGAGTTTAAAACTCGTGGTTTTAAACAAAACAGTATTTTATTTTATTAAATATGTCAAACCACAAAGTGATTGCTTTCTACAATAATACATATTTGTATATATACATTATGCACAGTCAGTGATTCCTGGAATTATTTGGAATAAAAAAAGTAAACGAAATTTTGATTTGATTGTAAATTTTTTGATGTCTTTTTTCAAATAAGTATATTTTTTTCAAAATCAACAAAAAAAACTTCCACATGCTGTCACCGGTCACTCGGTGGAGAAATCGACCAACGCCTCGCAACGCCCCTATGAGGGCCGTCACATTTAGCTATAAAAGCGCCGGCGTTATTTGCCTTGGCCTATTTTAGCATATTAGGAATGTACGGCGAGCGACATACCGAAATAAGTCAAGCCAAATAACGCCGGCGCTTTTATAGCTGAGTCTGGACTACACTTATCTGTCCAAGATTTACCGTTTTTTTTTTTTAAATATTTGTCAATTTTTTTTTTAAATAAATCATTTATATTTTTTGCTGCAAATAATGTCCGGTATTGCAAGTTAAAGGAAGTCAAGTACGTCCCTTAAGACCCTGAATATATAAATATTATGAAATGTATCCCTTTCTTTGAATAAAATAAATGAATTGACTCAAGCCCGGTCGCGTATTTCCAGATTGGAAATACGCAGTCCGGTCATAATATCATCTTAAAATGAAAAGTTACATGGAATTTTTGGTTGCTTTGCCACTTGAAAAAAAATTATAATTAAAGATATGCTGAGATTGTTGTGTGGCTAGCGATGATTGATCGCAATAGATATAACGCAACTTTCAAATGGGATTTCAAAATCACTTATTATTAATTCAATCATTATAACACGACAACGCTAATTTAATTACTAGTTCTGTGAATAACAGACCTAGCGTCAAATAAAAATATGTCTCTAATTTTCTCTTATTCAATAAATCAAAACCAAAATTTTCTTTGAACCCTTTTATTTTTAAAAATTTACTTTCCAGAAACTCTAAAACTGAGTGAGATCACTGACAAAAAAATCAAAAATTGATTAAAAACTTGTTAAACCTTTCGACAATCAGCGTACCTCGTATATAAGAGCAATTGTTGGAAGTCTTCATCATTTTCGTCGCACATTTGTGCAAATTGTGCAAATAAACGGGTATTCAACGCATTTCCACTTATTTTGTTAACTGCTTTAATTACAATTGATTTTTTTGCTCCCTTTATGTTATTGAGAAGTGTATTATCTGCCTACATTGATAGGTAAAGACAAGCCAACATTTTTGTTCTTTACTATCGAAACCAGATAAATTTTCGTGGACCCCCACCTACAACTTGTGAACCGCAATTGTTGTATTACGTCAACGTAGACCCCCATCAAGTCTCCCTTGGACCCCTTTGGGAATCACTAATTTAAAATAGTGCTCTAAAGATTGCAATCCAAGTGATGGATATATGAATCCATCCAATTGCGATGCAAGCCGATGGGTCGAGAGAGTCCTGCTGGAAAGGTCAAAAGGCCTCCCTCAACAAGTCTCTCTCGATCCGGCCCGCCACGCAGCAGATGGGCAGACACATCCGCCGCCAAGACTTAGACCCATTAACCCGGGAACTTTCCTTTTATTTTCGGGCTTAATGGTCCGGTACATTAGTATGAAGTTTTGAAATATCCTGTTAGTGTCCCAGAAAACATCAACATATTGTTTAAGTTTATCTGTTTTATATTTGGTTCGGTGGTGTTCATGAGCATTGTACACTTGTACATATAACTGAACAATCAACTCAAATTTCGGTATTTCGTATTATAACTTTTTCCTCCACACAGCATTCCCAAGGATTACATACGCCCTTGAGGATTTTCGCTAGGGCCACCTGTGTGGAATTTTAACTATTGTAAAATAAAAAAAAAAACACTAAGCGCTTTGCATGGATGTATAAAAATAATCCATTGCTATAGGGTGTTAAGAGACGTACTTGACTTACTTTAACCAGTGATTCCCAACATTATTGGGAGAAAAAATGTAAGTTTTCAGTGGCTTTTTCGATGATTTTTTTTTAAAATTTTTTTCTTCAAACGCAACAAATTTTAAAAAAATTAAATGAAAACAATATTAGCGAAACTCAATCGAAAATCTGGCACATAGGTGGGAATATCTGTTTTTGGTTTTTCTGAATCCAGATTTTCGATTGAGTTTCGCTTATATTGTCATCATTGAATTAAATATTACATTTGAAATTTAACTCATAAAGTTATAAATAAAAATAAATATTAATCCTAGAAAAGTCAACAGATGTCGCATATTAAAAATGAAATATCTAGGTAGCATTTAGTTCGGGTTTGAATCTTGCAATCATAAATAAAGATAGCTACCAATAAAACATGCGTCAAGAAAATGAAGATAATGTTGGTAGTTCTTAGTCGAAGTATGATGAAAATGACCGAATTGGAAATGACGACCTCAGTTGGTAGAATCGCGGCCCGGAATGCCGAAGGTTCTAGATTCGTGTCCTAGAGGTGCCAATATCTTTTTCTGATTTTTCTATTTCTAGATTTTCGATTGAGTTTCGCTAATATTGTCTTCATTTAAATAAATATTACAATTTGAGGTTTTACTCATACAGATAAAATTAAAAATAAATTTTCTTCCGCATTTCGTCACTGGTCTCTGAACCAAGCAACCGCTCAACATCTTACCCCGCCCCCAACTGTCCAACACCTACTATTTATTTGTAGAAAAAATAAAATAAAAAATGACACCGGAGACCATAATTGTATTTACATTTTTTTATTTAAAATATTGTTAGGAATCAGTGGTTAAACTAAGTCAAGTGCGTCCCTTAACCCCCTATACAATAAAAAATAGATTAAACAATCACAAATCACCATGTTTTTATTAACTTTTGTTCTGCTGTTCTGCGGTCAAATCAATATAGCCAAGTTATTATGATAAAAAAACACTTGCTAGAAGCGATAAAACATTTAATAATATTATATAGGTAATTATGAAAATAAATCTCCGGAGGTCAGACGAGAGGGTCATAAGACACATTTATCTTTGTTTATCGATCGGAAATCCCATACTGAACTAAAAAAATTATCAAAGCTGTAGAAAAAAAACATTTTGCTTGAAATGGTTTGGCCGTGTTTTTGATTTAACATTGAGTCCGCACAGGAGGCCCCGAGGAAAATAATTCCCCTTAAGCCTATGTCATCTTTTGGGTATGCTGTTTGGAGGGTCTTTTTAGGAAAGAAAGGAGAGGAAATTCTGGGAAGGAAAAGGGTATTAGGGGTTGGTAGGAATCTGGGAGCCAGGGTGTCCAGGGGTGACGGGCATATGAATCCATCCCTCCCACCGCGGTGCAAGGTGATGCTCCGAGAGAGTACGGCTGGAGAAGTCAAAGGTACCCCCTCAACTACTCTTTCCCGATCCAGCCTTCCATGCAGTTGGTGGGCAGACGTATCCGCCGCTAACACCCAGACAAACCTCACCCCATGAACCCGGGCACCCTGCTAAGTCACCAAACGTAGCGAACCACTTGGGATGACCTATGGCAGAGGTGTTAATTATCCAATAAATGGATCCCCGGGCGGCGGTACCCATCCTTGCCTCCAAAATTTGGTGACAAGATCTGAATAGCCAGATATTTCTCCACCTTCATTTATTTATTTATTAACCATTACATGTAATATAGAATTAAACAAAATTTATATAATATATAATATTGGTGGTAACAATACCTCCCTAATTGAGAAATTATCGTGTTTAGAGAGGGAGCACTATCAGTTGTTACAATTTAGATGTATGTAGAACTACTTTTTTTAAATATATACAATGAATAATAATTTTGAAATAATTAAAATTTTTATACATAATGAAAATATAAGTTGGCATTTTTTTTTTTTTGTAAATAATGAAACATAATGTGAGTTTTCATACACAGAGAAAATATAAGTAATATATATCATTTTCAACATATTCATTCCCTTCCCACTACAATTGGGGATACCATAGTCTCAATGGCTCAAGATGAGAGCAGTTGGGACTCTTTTGCGGAATTTACATTAAGTGGAATTTCTTTATCATTCAACCACATAAAATGTTACGGCATATTTATTACTATTACAGCTTGTCTATTTTTTTTCAATGTTTCACCTGCGGTTTCCAGGCATCCGTCTACAATATCGTATTTTCTGAGTAACGGATTTCCTTCCATAATCAACTTCCGATTTATAGTGATGCATATACCACAGACATCAGGTAAGATTTAAAATTAATTTATATAATTTCAAAAGAAACCACATTAACACTAGAAAGACCGGGTACTTCTCCATACCTTGTTGAGGGAGACCTCATCTAGACCTATCCAGCAGGACCTCTCTCGAACCATCGCCTTGCACCGCTGTGGGAGAGATCGATTCATTCGTCTAACAATCCTAAATACATTTACCAATTTCTCCTATCATCCCTCACACCTTCTTCATTCATCCGTTACTCCTGGATAAATTTACCATTTTTTCCTATTCACCCCTCACACCTTCTTCCTTCCCAGAACTTCCTTTCCCTAAAAACACCCTCCACACAGTATCCTAAAATATGGCATAGGGCCCGGTTTCTTTTCTTTTTTCGTTTACATCAGCTCCACAAAAAAAACCCAAAGGAAAATTATTCCCCTCATGGCATTGTCACCTTTAGGGATGCTGTGTGGAGGGTACCTAAAGGGAAAGGAAGAAGAATAAGTTTTGGGAATTAAATGATGTGTGAGGGGTGGATGGGAATCTGGGGATCAATGTGGTGACATACGTAAGAATCTCTTCCCATCACTGCGATGCAAGGCAATGTTCTGAGAGTTCTGCTGGCGAGGTCAAACGATCTCTCTCAACCAGTCACTCCCGATTTGGTCTGCCACGCAGTCGTTTGGTAGGAGCATCCGCCACCAAGATCCGAACACACCGTCCCTGAACAAATTGCCAATTTGGGAGGCAGATATGGGTACTGCCGCCCCAGGAACCATTTATTGGATAATCAACACCTCTGCCATATGGCACTAAAATTGGTTCTCTATGTTTGGTGACTTAGTAGGGGTGCCCGGGTTCATGAGATGAGGTTTGTCCGGGTCTTAACGGCAGGTGATAATAATATTTGGCTAATTTATATAGCGCGATTTTTGTGAAAATTCACCTCAAGAGCGCTGTATAAATAAATATGTGTCTACTCATCAGCTGCATGACAGGCCGGATCGGAAAAGATTGGTTGTGGGAGTCCCTTTGACTTCTCCAGCCGTGCTCTCCCGGAACATCACGTATGGATGGATTCATACGTCCGTCACACCTGGACACACTGACCCCCAGATACCTACCCACCCCTAATATCCTTTTCCTTCCCGGAACTTCCTCTCCTTTCTTTCCTAAAAAGACTCCCTACACAGCATCCCCAAAGATGACATAGACCCTGAGGGGAATTATTTTTCTCAGGGCCTCCTGCTAGCTAATGTAAAAAAAACCTTATCCCATGAACTTGGGCACCCCTGCTAAGTCACCAAACTTAGCGAACCTCTTAGGGGGGCCTATGGCGTAGGTATTGGTTATCCAATAAATGATTCTGCCAGTTCTTCAGGAGCTAACCCAGCTGGACCAACTCTGGTATTTGTATGCATACTCTGTCTTTAGTTCTCCGACGAGCCATAAAATAAATTTGGGCCAGAGATATATTTTTTGTGGTTTTTTTATAAATTATATGATACGCGATAGCGAAATAAAGAGACAGACATATTAGTACTATCGTGGTACTATCATAAACGAGGAGAAATGGGCCTGTTGTAAACTTGGGTAAGGAAGGTTGTAAACAAAATCAGCATTATGGCCCAAACCGTCACATTGACGGCGGCGGTCTTTGTAGGTATAAATCAATATATCTCAAAAACTAAATAAGACCCGTACCTGTTTTTTTCATCATAGTTGTAAAATCATAAATCATGAAATGCCAAAAAAAATCACACCAATACAAAAATTATTAAACATTATATCGTCACATTACTTCAGCCAGCCGTCAAAATGAAGGCTTCGGTCTTTCTAGTGTTAAATCGGCTTTAAGATATCTACGTATAGGAAAATCGTATTTTCTCTTATGAAATACGGAGTGGTCATCGTAGAGAAATACTATATCAATGGTGGTCATAGATAATAGATTTATCACCAAAGGTAGACTGTGTATAGCTTTTGAGTATGAATTGTCCATGGAATATTAGAAAATGTCCATTTCAATATCTTACTAAAAATTGAAAATTTCTTATACGGAAATAGGAATAACAGATCAATTGTGCCGTACAAAATTCACAAGTTTATGAAAAACATACAATTTGACGCAACTGCTACGACAGCTAAAGCAGTCCTTAATGAAGAAGAAATTTTTAAATTTTTATCCCGACAAAAACCAAAAAAAAAATATTTTAAATTTAATTTATTAATAATTATTTATCACACAGGTAAATATTTAATATTGTCAATACTGCACGAATCTAAATGAACCACAACATGGACATTCACATCTGTAACTTGTTCGCGGAATATTTCCAATCTGTATATATATCTGAAAACAATTTTACCACTTCAGAAGTACCAGATATATCAAACAATATAAACATCACTTCAATTGAATTTACAAAGGAAATTGTATTACGAGAAATAAGGGCCCTTGACATAAATACGAGCGCTGGATGTGATGATATTCAATCCTACTTTATTGTAAATTGCGCTAAAACACTTGCTAAACCTCTTAGTATTATGTTTAATAAATCAATGCTTGAAGGAATTGTACCAGATATCTGGAAAAAAGCTTTCATAACTCCAGTCCACAAAAATGGCGATAAAAGTAATGTTAAAAACTATCGACCCATTTCTAAATTATCAATTTTTAGTAAATTAATGGAAAAAATAGTCTGTCAATGTTTAAGTTCACAACTAAACCATATTATAACAAAACAACAACATGGTTTCATAAAAGGCAGAAGTGTAGAAAGCAATCTTGTTTTATTCACCGATTTTATTGTTAATCACATGGACAACCGCACCCAAGTAGACGCTCTGTATACTGATTTTTCCAAAGCTTTTGATAAAATCAATCAAAAATTATTAATAAAGAAACTTTGGTCTTTTGGCATACGTGGTAACTTGTTTCGCTGGGTAACTTCCTACATACTCAAAAGATTACAAGCGGTAGCATTAAAGGGTTTTAAATCTGATTTCAAAGAAATTTCTTCAGGCATCCAGCAAGGGTCTCATCTCGGTCCATTATTTTTTATTTTATATATTAATGACATAGTGAATGTCGTAAAATACTCCAAATTAGAATTATTTGCCGATGACGCCAAACTGTACAAACCCATAAATGACCTAAACGATTGTATCAAATTACAAGATGATTTGAACAGCGTAGCTATGTATTGTGAGAATAACCAGTTATTTTTAAACAGTTTAAAGTGTCATCACATCATATTCACAAGAAATGAAAAAAAAATTGTACATCAATATCTGTTAAATGAAAACAAAATTGAAACCTGCTCCTATATTCGTGATTTAGGTGTGATTCTCGATAGTAAGTTACAATATCAATTCCATATCAATCAAATAACAAATAAAGCTGCTAAAATGCTTGGTTTCATAGTAAGAAATACAAAAGAATTCACAAACACTGTAATTATCAAACAACTATACTTTGCGTATGTACGAAGCCATTTAGAGTTTGCGTCAACTGTGTGGTCTCCATTTTTTGCAGTACATATAAATAAAATTGAATCGATTCAGATAAAATTCATAAAATACCTTTCTTACAAATCGTACAATCGATTTAATAATTATCTTGATGCAATAAATTTCTTCAAAATTGATGCATTGAGTGTACGCAGACAATTCTCAGATGCGATGTTGCTATATAAAATCGTAAATAATATAACCGACTGTCCTGAATTATTGAACAGAATAGATTTTAAAGTACCTACACGGCACACACGTTCGTGTAATATTTTTAAGGAAAAACACTGTAAAACCAATTCAAACCAAAATGCTTGCCTTATTAGAGTGAGTTCAACATATAATAACATTTTCTCTGATATAGATATCTTCAATTGTAACGAAAATAAATATAAAAATTCTATCAAAAGTGTATTAAAATGTATTAAATGACTACAAAATTCATAAATCTAATGATATATTATGTACTACCTTCCACCTGTTATACCTATGTTATATCTTTTAATGTACTATCTTTTAATTTTCTAAAATTACTGTTTAATTTCTAGACATACAATGTAATAGTATAATGAGGAAATCTATAATTGGTTTCTCAGTTAGGTTAATTATACATGTATAAATTAATCATTATTGTAAACTGTTGATTTCCCTAAAATAAAATAAATAAATAAATAAATAAAATATTATATAATGTTTTGCATTCTTCGATACAAGGTTTACTGGTAACAAACGTTGAAACGATACTGAATTTAATTTGAATTGAATTTAATAAATTTCAATGTCCATTTGTGCGAAGTATTTTTATCCAAACAACGAAGTATTACTAAATATAATTTTAGACATTAAAAAACAATATATGATTTGGTAGATAACGGCAGATTATCTCTTCTGATATACTATACTATACCTACTCTTCTGATACTATACTTAAATAATAATTAAATGAAAACAAATCACTAAAAATATTAAATATCATTTACACATAATTTTTTTTTTCAATAGCCATCTCTTAATTTTATATTTATATAATTACGTATAAAGATGTAATACAAGTAAGCACAAAGGACGTATTCCGGCACAAATTTTTGGCTTTTGGCAACATGGCTCTTTGCATCGTTCACATTCATAAATCTTCGCAATTCTTTTTTGATTGATTTATTTATTACTTTACACATGATTGGATACAGGTAAATATTTAAATGATTTAATCTTGCCATATATTATTCGATACCAAATCTCCAATAATAACGACGCCAAAATCAATTCCTCCCGTCAAACCTTCAAACAATTTACATTCAAGATATTTAATTCATCATTCAACATTTCAAATTCGATATCGGGAATTTATTAAAGATATTTCCACACTCTTGAAAATGTTCTTATTTCCTTAACATTTCTTTCAATGTAACTTTTTCAGTCAAATTTCAATTATTGAGTTTTCTGAAATTGATATCTTCAAATCGTGGGTGAATTTAATCGAGTTGAAAAAAGAGAGAAGGTACTGAAATGTAATCTCAATTCAGAGTGGCAGTTAGATTTATAAAGGATCTAAGATAAGATTATTTTCAGAAGGGACATGTTTTGATATTCTATAAATTTCTTATAATCTAAGATTTTATAAATTCTTTTGAGTCCCATCTCTTAACAGAATCATAATCCGTGAAGATTTAATTTTATTTTTATTTTAATATAAAGAATATGAGTTACATTTTGTTTTTTTAAAAAAATACAAAAATTCCCGGTTTACGAATATACCAATAATGTTTGAAAATCTCTTACTACCACCACAGAAAGCCGAAAATGTGGCTTGTGTTATGATGGAGGACTTAGCCAGCCGAGGAATCTAACACGCGACGCCCGGGTGGGACCCAAGCGCTTTGCCCACTGAAACACTGACCGGTCGATATATATACATAGGTATATATTTTACAAAATATTATATTTAAGGTCATCATTGGTCATGCATACATTATCAGAAGAGGAGATATTGTGCCTGATAATGGAGCGTCTATTCTTAGTGGTTATATTTATAATTTGTAATAGTTTCTTTATTTCAGGCAAGCCTATGAGATCTGTTATATTCCAATACGTCATTAACCCTAGAAGCGCAATCTAGGTAATTTTTACCTATACGCAAACAAATATCTGCTTTCTCTTTCGCACACTTCTTTCGATTGCCCTGATTGATCGAACCAACTTAGTACCTGTCAAGAGCCCACAGGAGACAGCGGTGTTGCCTTGGTAAGTACCTTCATATTGGAGTTAGGTCAATAAGATCTACTATGTTTAGGTATTTTGTAATTTGACGATGTTTGTGAAAAGTGTTTATAAAGAAAAAATAAATATACAAAACTGTTTAATTGTTATAAAACATTTATTAGTTAGTAGAAAAAAGAAGATTTGATTGTTTTTTTTATTATTTTTATTTTAAAAGAAGCAAACCGAACGGATCTATTTTCGTACGAAACTTTTGTATTAATTAGTAATAGTTGTTTTTTCGAAGTCTAATAAATACAAATTATTCTAATTATGCGTTTGTTCATTTCCTAAATAATCATGAAAAAATAATAAATTTCACAGAAAAAAACTATGTTACAAGTGTATTTATTCATGTAGGTAAATTTGACCTATGATTGGGCTTTTAAGATAGAAAAATATGATTGGGCTTCTTGGGTTAAAAATAGGTTTTAGCACTGCAAAATTAGCTTTTTTGTCTTTTTTATCGTTCTTAGAAATAGAACACAAAAAGGAACATGTTAAAATAATAAGTTGATTTAAATTGTTTGGGTTTGCTTAAGTTATGTTAGATTTGCTGTTTGTTTGTTATTTCTCTTATCTTTTTGTGAAGGAAACATGACATATATACCTTGAGGTAGCTTGTTGCTGTTCTGGTCTTCCTCCGTCATTGTTACCGTTGTTGTTGTCTGGTCTGTTGGGTCTGTTGGGCCTGTTAGGTCTGTTCGGCCTGTTAGGCTGGATCTGGGGTCTGTTGGGTCTTCCTCCGCCGTTGTTCTGTCCCCCCCATCGATTGTCAGCCGCGTCGGGATTTTCGTCGGGGAAGTTCATGTCGGAGTAATCCTCGGCCTGCATTAGCTGGCGGCGTGGAGACTGCGTAGACAAGGATACTTGTAGTGCCACCAAAACTAGAAATTAATGAAAAAAAAACAATCGGGTTTTGCCACGACTCTAAATTGATCGTACTGGTACTAACAATGACGAAAATCCTTTATTTTATTTTCATCAAGTAGTTAAATAACGGTGATGCTTAGAAAAAGTTTAGTTGTTTTAGAATCATTTCTTAGAATCACTTTGTTCAACAAGTGTGAGTTAAAATATAGCACTTGGTTCAATTCGTTGACGCGACCGTAACTTTTTATGAATATCCTGTTTCAAATTCTCATTTGGACATCGCTAACAATATTATTGTCTTCAATGATTAAATATTACAATTTGTGATTTCAACCTCAAATTGTAATATTTAACAAATTGTAATATCCACAATTTGGGAGGCGAGAATGGGTACCGACGCCCCGGGAAATATTTATTGGATAACCAACACCTCTGCCATAGGTCACTCCGAGTGGTTCGCTGTGTTTGATGACTTAGCAGGGGTGCCTGGGTTCGTGGGATGAGGTTTGTCTGGATCTGGTGGCGGATGACCTGGACACACTGAACCCAAGATTCTTATCCATCCTTCTTACCTTTTTACATCCCAGAACTTCCTCTCCTTCTTTTCTTTAAAAATTAGCATCCTCAAAGATGGCGTAGACCCTGGGAAAAAATGTTTTTCTCTGGGTCTCCTGTGTAAAGCTATTGTAAAAAAAACCATTTTGATATCTGACCTGATGATGAACTGACTAATCTGCTGATATGTTGGTACTGCGATTTCCATTCGTGTCATTAATCGCGGCGACCGAAAATTTTGTGCTTGTTATTCAGACACATTTTCTGTATTTGATACAATGAGTCTTCTTTTTGCGAGTGACTAGAAATCGCAGTGAGACCTAGTATAATACTTATATAAGTTGATGCACCACGTTGTCTAAAATCCCGGATCAGTCTGCTTACAATAGCACTCATTATATAGAGAGCGATAAAGTTAAAATTCCCGTTTAACAACAACCTCCTGTTTTAATTTATTCCAGAAAAAACAACTGTGCTTTAGACCAAACGACTGAAGTAAAACTTCACTAATTTATAAAATACCATATGATATTGGGGTGACATATGACATTGGGGTGACATATGACCATGGGGTGACCTACGACCTTGGGGTGACCTACAACCTTGGGTTAGTATGTACGCCTTACCTTAGTTGTGCAGTATGTACGCCTTCCCTGATCACCGTTCGCATCGATCACCGTTCGCATCGATTATCGTTCGAATCACACTTTTCGTAACGCATCACACTTTTCGTAACGCATCACACTTTTCGTAACGCATCACACTTTTCGTAACGCATCACACTTTTCGTAACGCATCACACTTTTCGTAACGCATCACACTTTTCGTAACGCATTCACCAGCTTACCCCCCAAGTCGAGCGTGCATGAAGAAGTTTTACTTTAAAAAAAAATTGACGTACCTAAATTTAAGAGCGAAATAAGCGGGTGTTCCGTTCCTCGAAAATGCACTTCCATCCCTTAATTATTAGCAACATTTTAAAAGGTGCCCACGTCCAGAAAGCGTAAAATATTTAAGGCTTATAAACAAGTAGTCGTTGACAAGCTACAGGCATTGGTCACTTCGTGCTTTACAAACAATTGGGTAGTAATAATAGGTACCAGTGGAGTACCGTTTCTAAAGGATAAAAATCTGTGCCTACCTTAAGAAAAACGAATCATAAAAAATACTAACAATTTCTAATCAAGAATTTGGTAATGAAATTATGTGCTGACTGGCTGAGGAAGGTGATTATAAAATAATCATTTTCAAATACTAAATGCACAAATCTTACCAGAATTTGAAAACTACAATGGTGTCTCTGTAGGCTGGCAACGAAAACTTAACTTTATATTTCACGAGTAGAAATGAGTAAAAAGAGTAATCGCTGCTTTAGTAGTTGATATTGTGATTGTTTTATTTTATTTTGAGAAACTCGGGCACAAATCTATAAAATACCAAGTCGGGTTGGTTACACCATTTATAACTCGAGAACGGCTCGACCGATTTTTATGATCTTTGATTTGTTTGATTTGTCTTCGCCCCGAATAAGGAACTCCAGTGAAAAATATTATGGCTTTAAAAAAATATGTTCATATAGACCAATAAACGCTGATTCTGAATATATAAGTTTTAATACATATTGGGTTGAGTTGGGTTTAACTTCTCAAAAGTACCAATTGGCGATCCCTTAATGAGTTTTGATAACTCATGGGAGTGCAACTTCGTTGTATGTTTTTAATAATAAAAAAAAAAAAAATAATAATATTAAACGTACATTTTTTAAAAAAATATTAAAAAGTGCATTTTTAATATTCTCAATAGAACACAGCGTCAAGTTGGTATGCTGTGTAATGCTCTGTGGTGACGTCACGATGGTTATCACTGTACGTCACATAAATAAACCAGGTACGTCATTGGTATGGGAATTTAGGTATGACACAAACGAATGTTCTATATATTTCTTATTTTTGAAGATGTCTTAAAGCATATACCTTTATAGAAACTAAATAGAATTGCCTTTTAGATTTTTGTGTCTGACATATACGATCGTGTTTGAAAATTGTAGTATTTTAAGTTTCAAAATGAAAAAATTAAAAAAAAAAACAGCTGACAGTAAACATATTCTATTAAATGGTTGAAAAATTTAGGAAAATTCAACATTAAAAAAATACAGTCCTCTTACTTTATGAATTTGGAATAAAACTGTCGCTTCACTTATTATCTCGTTCATACAATTAAAAAAGATAAAAAAATATTTTAATGATTCCGAAAAAATAACTGAAAAAATATGACATTTTGGATTCGGTGTTACGCAATTTAATTCGTTGATTTCTCTTTTTTTTTGTGTTTATTTACTCATGCATAAGGCTTTTACATTATTAAGTAATATTACTTTTATAGAAGTTTTATTAAATTCACGCGGTAAAGTCATTAAAAAAATTTCAGACGTAACCTAAAATCTTTTGTAAAACGAAAATAAATCACCAACAAAACACTATGTAAAGGACTAAAACTGAAAAAAAATTAACGCTAGCATTGGTAATTATGTTGAATTACACTAATATCACAGTGAATTGATCATTTAAACGAAAATTATCTTAAAAAGCATAAAATTAACTTAAAGCATAATTCAACATGTCATTTGCGAAGGACTTGATCTCGCTACGCCATGCCGTAAACCAATAAACCAATCAACGCGTAGTAAAAACAAGATGGCCGGCGGCGCACAGTGGTTCCAAATGCCTCATAAGTTGGAAACAATTTACAGGGAGGATAAACGAGGAAAAAAAGTGATATTATTTTTCGGTACGGTTACAAAAAATAAGATTATTTGGTTTAAGTAAGTTTTACTGGATTTTATTAATTTTACTATTCATAAAAAAAAAAAAATTGGATTTGACTTCTCTATTCTATAAAATGCCCCCTCCTAGCCAGTGGATTGCTTGTCTAACCGTGTTAATGTTATTTTTGCATGTTAGTTAAGTTGACTTAAGCAGTTTCGATTTATCACAATAAAAATAATCAATAATAATAAATAAAAAATTTGGTTTATAAAGTTCCTTTTAGAACTAACAATTAACTAACAAACTGTTTTTTCGTGCAATTTAACGAATGAACGATATTTGGCAGAGTCAATAAAACTCTCACCTCTAAACATCCTTCAGGTTTTTCACCTCTGAACATCGTTTTAATTGTGTTATGTTGGTAACGAAAATAAGACGAATTAATAATTAAATTCTTACCTTTGAACATCCTTCAATAATATTTTGTAACTAAGGTATTCGTTATTAATATAACACATACATGAATGAGCGCCTTTGATGTGATTGTTTTAACAAAAACGGTGGTCTACACATTATTCAATTATTACTATGAATGGAAACTAACCACATTTTTTTTCATAAATTTAAATATATTTATATATTTTTTTTAATTAGTCAATTAACCCAAAAAAGAATGCTTTTTATTATAATTATTAATTTTAAAATGTTGATATTAAGTTCTGCAGTTATTTTAGTTTTTGTTACTACCACAACTGTAAAAGCACTTCTTCAAAATTTGCAGAACATCTCTTGGGAGGAATTATGTTCCACTTAACAACAACAAACCTACACCTTTGCATATAAAAATAAAGTGTCTTGGATTAAATTTACTAAAAATCGATAAATGATCGAATGATCCTAACATAACATAAGTACGGAAGATTATTAATTTCTCACTTCTCAGAACGTTCACAAGATCTGAACAATATTACACATTTTATTAAATCATTTATAAAATAAACTAATCGTAATTCAAATTCATAGCTATGTAAACTTGATTTCTCTGTACTCACTGTTAAAACTAATGTTAAATACCTGGGTATAACTATAGATGGTAACATGAAATGGAAGATGCAAATCAGAACAATAGTAGAGAGACTAAGAAAATTAGTGTACATTTTCATAAGGATTCGAAACATTTTAAATATTAGGATATTTAGAACCATTTAAATCAGTGCTACAATATGGAATTGTTGGTTGGGGTGGTGCTTTCAAAACTTCTCCGTTACCCTTGGAAATAATTATTAAAATAATTTAAAAAAAAACCGATGATTACCAGATGATTACCCCACCATCAAATTATTTCAAGATTTTAAAGTACCTTCACTTCATGTTATTTATTAAAAAAATACAATTTAAAAAATACACAAAGATTGCTTCAATAATGAGAGCTTCACTCCTTTTTCAAACAGCATTAGAACAAATATTACTGGTTCTATGACTGTCCCGCGTTTTAACACCACCACAGCTCAACAATTCAATAAATATTGAAGTTAAATGGTTTAACGTTTAACCAATTAACAGTTAATTTAAGATTGGAAACAAAATATAAAAAATTTAAAAAATCAATACAACCTCTTTATCTGTACATACTATTACAACATTTCTCAACGCTTATAATTCTATATTTCTCAACACAATTGTAATATCAGATATCCTTTTTATTTCTTTGTTTTTCTCTTCTTTCTTTTTTTTTATTCCCTCTTCTTTATTATGTTATATTCCTTATCTATTATTTGTTTTATATATATAACAAAATAAATATACAAATACGATATAAATGATTTTTTGTTTGTTTACTATTAATTATATATTCTTTGTTTTACATGTTTAAAAAAAAAATATTTTTCCTTTGTTAAATTTTGTGGTTTACATTCGTTTTCTCCGCCTTTTTAACACGAGCTTTGCTCTTAAAAAAGGTGTCAGGCGTATTTACTAATGTATGTTTGAAAAATAATACTTTATTTAATGTATAAAAACATGAAATTTTTTTACCAATATATTTAATAAATAAAAATAAAAAAATTATGTAAGGAACCCATTATATCAAAGTACCCCACACAATAGAGAATCTCTTGAGATAATTATTTTCTCAGTAAATCGGTTTAATAAGTAATACATCATTTTAAGCACTAAAAATTGAAATTATGGGTTGATAAATAAAATCATATAAACAAGTCGCCTCAAAGAAGCCTTACTGCAGTTTAAAAATGGGCATGTAAGGCTCGAAGAATTAAACACAAAAACAATCAATAAATGAAAGGTGGCTAATAAAGCTAACCTAGTGATTTTATGTAACCAACCACACTTAAGGCAAAGTCGTCGGAACTTCGTCGAAAGATGTTCTTACGATTGTACAGGGCGGTTCCAATGAGAAAGATAAATAATTATTCTCCTCGCCAGTTTTTTTAAATACTAACTCAAAATCGACTTTATTTCATTCAAAATTTGTTTTGATTTATTCAAAAATGCTGAAAGGCGTGATGATAAAACTATTAAAATTATGTACTTTTTGTAATTATTTTTTTATCATAAGCAGGTATTTATAATTTTTCAATAATGTCTAAGCAAAATAAGAATGTAAAAAAAAACTTAAATATATTAGTTTATATTAATTAGTTTGTACGACCGTAAATAAATAGACAAACTAAAGTATTTTCGTCACAAAGTACGTGTGCGGATCTTTTTTTAAATGATTTTATTTAAACTAAAATAAAAAATTTGAAGCATGATTATATGACTTGAAATGTGTGTTGTATATTATTTTTTTTTTTGAAAATTTAACAAATCTGCCTATGACCTACGGTAAAACCTTTTTGTACTAAAAATAAACATATTTTCTCAAAATTTAAAACAGCTAGCTTTACAAGATAAAAGAACAGTCTTCCGAAATCAATTTATATTTTTTGTGAAAAAGAGTCAAAACGTCTAAAATTTGATTTAAAAATGACATATTTCCGGTTTTGTCTGATCATATTCCTCTGATTATTTATTAAAGAGCAAACTACAAGTTTTAAGTTTTTATACATACGCAATATGATTGAAATCAAACAATTTATTTCACGCAGAGATAGCTGCTATCAGTAATTAAATTATTGTTTTACGGTTCATCGACCTTAACAATTTACACGATAATACCTTAACTATCCATTTTACGTTGAAAAAAAAGACTAAAAATAAAATAGGCATATATGTTTCTTGAGATGTAATAAAAATCGAACTCAGATCATTTCGACTCTATGTCAAAGAATCGGCAAACAATTGTGCCACTTGTGCTACATTGTGCAACACCAGAAAAATAAAACGACTTCCTATATTTTTTACGCAAGCAATCTGAATTGTTACGATGATGTTTCCAGAAAGAAAATATTATAATTATTATTTTTAGTTGATATTCTAACGTTTAAGACCTGATTTTTATGCATAGCACAAAGGTAGATAACAATTATTATAAGCAATAATTATCAGCCTGAAACACTCATATATTTACATTGAAAAAATCTTCCGAGAAAAGATACTGGCCGCCAACGGGCCGCCATCTAGCGAGAGATTTAGTATTTAACAATACCTCTCTCACAAAAATGAAGTTGGTTGTTTTAAGTTGGAAAAATGTAATAAGAAGTAATTGTCGAATGAAATACTAGTATATATTGAATTATTTGGCGGGTTTTAGATAAGCCGCCATAGCTCAGTGGTTCAGAGATCCTGACCGGCAATCAGAGGGTCACGGGTTCGTGTCCCGTTGGCGGCCAGTATCTTTTCTCGGAAGATTTTTTCAATGTAGGTGAATGTTTCAGGCTGATAATTATTGCTTATAATAATTGAAAATATTATAGACGGAAATTACAATAATTTTTATTCGAGTTTATTTTTTAGCTTTATACGTAAATATTTCGTTTAATCTGATAGTATTAATTAATACTATCAGATTAAACGAAATATTTACGTTAGCGTCTGCGTGGTTGAAATTTAAGAACCATGCTTCGAGTGCTGTCTGACGCCGCGCCGTATGCGCCGCGCCATATAAACATTTATGTAGGTGATATTTTAAACAAAGCTACCGTTGTAATTCGGTTTCGAATTTAAGAATTCATCAAAGAATGGCGCACTTCCGTTAGCAGTTCTCATGAGAACGTGTCCTCCCTAGGTATAAGTACAGTGGTTTTGTTTAGTTTGTCCCGGTGACTAGCTATCACTAGATCATAGAGGATCCGAGGAACGGGCTATTTTTGAAACCAGTTTCTATCGGATTTATAAAATCGCACCTGAGGGATAACAGCGGCACAAGTAAAAAAAAGGATTTTTGAGAAATGTTCCTTGATATCTATTCTATCTTCGATAATCATGGCACAATGCTTAAAAATGTTACAGCAGCAGTAAAAACGAATATCTCATTGTTATATTATAATATTTTACTAGATCAATCAAAAAAATTGTATTAAAATGATCATTCTACCACTATTATAATATTAAACCTAATATATATTAATGTACTGCTTTTGAACTTTTGTAAAATAATGTTGTTTTTATTGTTTAATAAACTGATTTAATAAAATCAAACGAAATATTCAAACTGCTCTCCTGAAAAAAGAGGTTATTTGAGTTGTGCCATTTTTATCCCACGTTTGCTAAATTGTCACCAGAACTCTTATTGGGCGAACCGAACCAAAAGCCACCCAGCAAAAAATCTGCGGAGCGGCTTTAGATTGCTCGTTTAGATTTTTTATTGTTTGCTCGAATCTTTTCCAGAAAAGACAACATTTTTTGAAAATTTATATTATTAATCGAGTTATTAAGTAGTCGAGCGATGATCTTTAGTAAATAATTTCGAATAGATAACACCGTGCAGTCTATAAAATAACGATTAGAAAATAAGTCTAATTTATGTCGTCAAATTTTTTAAAACTCAAAACTTCTCAGTGAACTCGATAAATTTGCATTTCGTCTGACTCTAAACTTGTTTGTTTGTGTGTTCCGTGTACGATCAGTCAAACAATTAACATAACATGAAATCTATTAATTAGCTATTCACAAAACAAAGAGTTATGTAGTTAGTTGGATCAAATATTTCAACAACACATCATTCATAAAACTACATATTTTCTGCATACGAAGCATTCACACAAATATATAAATATATACATCAAGAGTTGTTACAAAAATGTTCTGGATATGGCCTTTTGGAATGACCGTTGATTAGAATGTTGAGGAATATAAAATGAAATTGGATACACTATTTCAGTAGTGTAGTTAATAGATATTACAATTTCAAACAAACACATGGATAAAATATTATAAATTTGGAGATTACGTAAAATACAAATCAGTTAAAACAAAAATATATTTCAAAGAACGACTGCTAAAATTTAACCAATTATTATTAGGTTAATGATGTACTTACAGCATACTGCAATAACAAAGAAGCACTTCATTATGAACAGCGAGATTATCAAAACTAATTAAAATGATATTAAATACTTCTTATTTATACGAAATTCAAGTCGCGGAGAGACGTGTTCGTTATGAGCCTCTATGCGGTCGAATAACCTGTTTATAAATGGATCTCTTCCTTTAAAATACTGAATACACTAACATGTTCTGTTTTATTACATACACTATACACATATGTATGTATGTATCAATAATTACATTGTAAAGCGATATTCCCCAGATTTGCTGTCGCGAAGAAAGGGGACTGGTAAAAGAGCACATTGATAAGTTTAGGAGGCAGATACGGGTACAACCGCTTCGGGAACCTTTTATCGGAAACAACATCCCTGCCATTGGTCACCCCAAGTGGTTCACTACGTTTGTTGACTTTGCAGGGGCGCCCGGGTTTTGTTCCTGGCGGCAGATGCTTTTGCCCACCACTGCGTGGTTTTGTATTGTGGGTTCAGACTGTTTCTGAAATATAACAACAAAACTAGTGGTTGAGTCGAATCTGAAGGTCGCGGGTTCAAATCCCGGCTCAGGTAAATTTTATTTGAATAATTTGTGATATTTCGTAATTTATTCATTTAAAAATAATATATAGTATATTTGCGGAACGTTCCAGTGTGGAAGATACTCTCTCCATTCAGAATTGACAAATCGCTTGTAATGGCTTTAGCCGTGTTTGGTAACTAGATCTGAATAGTTAGGTACTTCCCCACATTCCTCTTTCCCATTTCCTTCCATTCCACTACCTTTCACTGGCTCCAGATACTTGGGAGCAGTTTTCACGTAAAAAAACAATAATGAAGTAAAAATATGGATATACCTGTCTCGACACAGATATATCCTAGTGAGATAGGCATCGAAAAACCAAATGTAAACATACACATCGTCGAATATTGTAAAGTGGACGAAAAAAAATATTTTTATCACTAATAAAATTTGATATTTAAAAAAGACGTGACTTCCAACATTATTCTGCTGTTGTCGTTAAATTTGGCGTCGCGTCCTTTTACTGCGACACAAAGATAACCTCCACCTCCAAGATTTTACTTACTTCATTTATTATTATTGCCACATTTATGCATCTCAAAGCGGTTTTTCCTCCTTACACATGATGATGCTAAATTCATAATATACTTATATTATTCGTCACGTTTGCCTTTATTCACATTTGTTTTTCAATGTTATCTCAGTATTGATTACTATTTTTTACTGTCGCATCAGAACGTGTTTTTAATTATATTCAGCGGTTAATGGTTCAATTATATATATATTTTTTGCTTTAGGTAATGTTTTTTAAACCACTTTGCATTCATAGAAAAAACACGTCTTCTTCCTTGCGCTGTCCCAACTCATTGCATAAGTAGACTGTTGGGGTCGGCTCTTCTCGTTCTCAGGTTGTAGCTTCTTCGGTTCTGAGTATCGCCTTCATCCAGGCCGTTTCTCTGAAGTATTTTGGAGCTGAGTCATCCAGAAGTTCTTTGGACTTCCTCTGGATGACTGTCGATGAAGCTCCATAGCCACATTGCCTGCTTCACTGTGTGGTCTGATAGTCTCCGTCTTATATGCCCATACCATCTCAACTGTCGTTCCTCCAGCTTACGGTTTATGTCCGTGACGCCCAGGCTACCATGGATGCGTGAACTTTTAATCTGTCTTCTTATTCACTGTGTTCTAATAGAAAACACTATTTTAATGAATTGAATCTTATCACATGTTATCCATATGTTACTTGTATCCCATTAATATCATCTTCCTTACTCTGTGATACTGTGGAAACAATCACGGATTGTCCTTTTACCGTTGGAGACATTATGATTTTAGTAATGGAAAAGCTTGGGGACTAATCCATATTCCATATATCCTAAGGCACTGTTCAATCTTTTGTCATCTCTCATTGTTCCTTTTCTTCCTTACAAAGCTCTTCAAATAAGAAGCAATCAAAATCCTATCCACCGTTACTATTTCAAAATAGTAATTGTACAATCATTTTGAAGTACCCACATTCTTCTTCTTTGTGTGCCCTATCAGGTCCCCCCGACGTTGGCGATCACTCTTGAAAATGTCTTTCTGTCTTGCGCTGCCCGGAATAGCTCTTCCACACTTCTAATGCCGGTACACTCTCGTACACTTCGCAGCCAAGACATTTGTCTCCTACCAGGCCCTCGGCGACCCTCTATCTTGCCTTTCGATATTAAACGGAGCAAGTGATACTTCTCCCCTTGAAGTATATTACCCAGATATGAAATTTTCTTGATTTTTATTAATGTTAGCAGTTCTCTATCTGCTCTAGCCCACCTGAGAATTTCTGTGTTGGTGATCATGTCGGTCCATGGGACCTTGAGCATTCTCCGGTGAAGCCACATTTCAAAACCCTCTAACCTGTTAATGGTATTTATTTTCAAGGTCCATGTTTCACATCAATACAAACTAATTATAGTTATATATCCAATTAATTCACCTATCTTTTGGCGATTATCACAAATTCGTCGGATAAAAATTATTATAAAACGTAAACATTAAAACCGTATAAATCGTAAAAAAAATGTTGTCCAATTTTGGACCGCTGTCAATCGCAGAAAAATAAAAGTGGTCCATTTTTTTACCTTAGTCGCTCCAATTTTACAGTCTGTTTTAAGTTGCCATCAGGCATTCAATAATGGTATGTTAGAGTAGTGTCACCATTAAAAGATCCTTATTAACTTCATATAAATTAAATAAAATATAAATTAAATAAATAAATAAAAATATAGGTTTTTATTAGGATTTGAACACCTGCCCTCTATCGTCCAGCTAATGACGTGCCTCGAACGGACACTCATTCGCTTGCGTATGGGTGACGCAACCGTACATAAAAGTATTAATAAAGCATCTTATATATTTTTTTTTATTTATTAAGGAAAATCAACAGATGTTTTACATTTATAATAATAACATTAACAATGCACATAACATCCAATAATAGATATTCACATAATTAACATTATAATTAAAAAGTAAGGGTCCTGGAGGCCGATTCACGTTCTTTTGGACTTTGCCTATGGCTAGCATTAGCCAACGACAGCCGTCGGCTGTAAGGTAAGGATTTTTTTAGCCTGTAAGGTCAACCATAAACACATGTGCGACCGTCAAGCGATTCACGATCCTTACAGGCTTGGTTTCGGAGAGACCTAGTAAAAAAATCCTGAGCAAGAGTGGTTAAGAGATGTTAAGAGATTGCTTGAAAACAAAGATATATCGAATATAATCTATTGACGCAGGGTTTATAAACAAAACTTATTAAAACATTTACTTTATATTATAATGCATTTTAACCATATCTTATTTTTATTTTCAAACATCATAATACAGCCGTTTATCGAAGATTCACGTTTTGTATGTAGGTACCCTACCTCGCTAGATAGTTAGAACTTTGTTATCAATTCACTCCGCGCCAGACTCCGCGCCATCTTACATATTTACGACAAGTCACAACAACGTCAACAACAAGCAACAAGTTTGTCTTGAGCATTCGATAATAGCGGCACAGTTACAGTTTTGTTGATATTTTTCATAAAAAATTGTAATGAGGTAAATTATTATAGGTATATCGCACATGCTAAAGTGCATTTTATTGTATTTATCATATTTCTGACATATCGGTATTTTGGCAGGTTGCATACCTACTTTGAAACATCACAATTACGTTAATTCGAATCATTTAATAACGTTTAAAGGCGACAATTAACTCAAAAATCATGTTTACAGTCAATACTTAGGATAATATTAAGTTTTCTCGTGTTAAAACCACTTAAATATGGAACACTAAATAAAAAAACGTATCACAGTAAAACAAATCCTTTGTCAAATGACAGCCGCGGACAGCCATTGACGTCTCAAAGACAGGTCCCGAGCTCTCCTTACGGTGTCTTGACCAACGCTAGCGTTATGTTTCAAAATGTAAGGAATATGCCGGTTATCGACTGTCACTGGGAGAACGAGAATCGCATTTCACGAAATATTCGAAGGTAAGGATAAATTTGAAGGCGAGGTTACTTTTGGTGTCCTTAAAAAGAACGTGAATCGCCCTCCAGTACCCGTAAGAAGTTAAAAAAAATATAATCTTGTGAATTGTAAAAAAACGAAGATATAAAAACATAATATAAACTAATAATCTGCTTACTAAATTTCAAAACATAAAGTAGTAAGAGTAAGAAATTTATTCACACTACACAACAGCAATAATAATATTTACATACCTATAACTGAGTAACACAATAGTAAGTCAAATGGCAAGCAACTGGAAAGGATTCACAGCAATAATATATATGATAACTTGCAAAACGCTCAAAAAATTATTTAATGTTAGCTATGACAAACTTTTTTAAGGTACTTAAATTACACGAGAATAAGTCTATATTATTAAAATTCTTATGAAATATATTGCATGCTCTGAATATAAAAGCATATTGGCGAAACAACTCTACCTTTCTGTCGTATAGTGAGTGATGGTTTATCCAAAGTAATTCCTTGAATTTATTAACACATTATCAACATGTCATTATTACAACGCATGCCTGTATCTTATTATTTTTTTAATGTGGATACCGCACAAGAGAGTCCCATAATATGGGGTATGTTGTGAGGCAAAGGTTCTTGGAAGGAGAAAGAGATGCGGAAGAGGAACGAGAAGGCGATTCTATATCTTTTATGGAATCGTTATATAACGGACGTGATCTCCTGTCAGATTTATGTGATATTTACTATCACATATTTTAGTTTAGATCGTTTTAAACACGAATTCCTGCAAGTATGAATGATTATTTATTAATTTGAAGTATGTTTAATTGTACATAGAAAAAGCAAATAAATCAAACAAATCTGGCAGGAAATCACGTCCGTTATCTCGATAACTATCCCACAAAAGAATAAGAATCGCTCGGCTGGCTATTCAGATCTAGTCACCAAACAAGGCTAAAGCCATTTAAAGCAAAAATTTAAATTTGAATGGTGGAATTTCACCAGAAGATACTAAGAGTATCTACCTTTCTGAAACGTGCCGCATATATACCTTATTTTATTTAAAATTAGTTGGGTTACCCGGCTTCGCTCAAGACAACATTCGAGAGTGTTCTGGAATGTCTCAGGGAGTATTTTGCAAATTGTGACGCTGAAGGTAGTGGGGAGAAGAAGGAGATGGGCAAGAGGCAGGTGGGGAAGTACATAGATATTCAGATCTGGTTACCAAACTCGACTAAAGCTATTTCAGGCAATGTTTCAATTCTGAATGGTGGTATTTCACCAGGGCAATACTGCGAGTATCCTTCATTCTAGAACGTGCTGCAAATATATATTGTGAAATAACACAAATTAATCTAAAAAAAAATATTTGCGCAAGCCAGGATTTGAACCCGCAACCTTCAAATTGCTACTCAAAAGCTTAGTTCTTTTCGACTACTGGTTTCACTGTTGCTATTTTTCAGAAATAATCTTAACCACAATACAAAACCACCGTCACATTAGCCGCACAAAACTGAAACTGACAGATTGTCAACAATGAATTTAATATTTCAAATATGAAGAGACAGTGGGTTTCTATTCGGCATAATAACGTGATGTAATTCCTCATATTTATTCCTTATAGAATAAAAATTCACAATAACTAAGATGATACTAATATTTATTTCATCACTTTCCTCAAGATTCTTAGACTGGGATTAGACAAAGTGAACAAATACTAGCAGTTATGTGTTTTTATCCAGGTTTATATCTTCTGATTATATCTATGTTTGAAAGTGTTATTTCATGGTGGAATTTCAAAGAACTAATTTAATTAACGATTTTTTTTTTATTCTAGGCAGTTCTTATCACCATATAATTATAATTATTGGTTTCAGTCGTCACAGTTCACAGTCATCTTCAGACTGGTTCATATAAATGTGAATATTGTAAATTATTACAATATTTTACTAATGTAGGTAGGATACGTCAAATAAAATGGAAAAAGTTTTCAATTGTGTACTCATTTTAATCAAATCTTAACTTTTCAGTTGTTTTTTTTTTAAAGAAAGAAATATTTCGTAGCTTTTTTTTGTTGAAAATCATAAACAAAGCGTGTAAAATTTCAGTTACGAGGATGCTAGATATTATATTAATAGATTAGCATTTAAATGAAACAAAGCTACTTTGCATTAGCATTAGATAAGTTTGTGCAAATCTAACCTAACCAACTTATCATCCTACACTCTTGGCTCTACAACCCCTGGTGGGTCTTGGCCTCCTCAAGAGTCTTCCTCCACTCTTCTTGGTTTTGTGCCAGCTCTCTCCAGTTTAGAAGCTCCAAGGTAGACATGTAAAGATTTATATAACCAACTTATAGACTGCATTTACTAGACTGTGCTACATAATGTATCTTCCATTCTAATTTAAATAAAGCCCTTAGACTGATAAGTTACAGACTTTGTAAGTGATTGTGTACAAACAAAAGCTAGGCACCCAATCTATTACAGTCATCACCGTAAATCGTAGAGGTTTTGTTAAGGTTACGATAAAACTTTTTGAAAACTCCTTATTTCATAAACGCAAAATGTTGCTTGTTCAATGGTACAGGACAGTGTAGGAATTGAATCCTCGATTATTGGGTGGGAACCCGTTTTATCTGTCCACTGGGCCACAATCTGGTCTTTCTTCTAATTTACTTCTCGCAATATTCTGGCTATCTCCAATTGTTGGGTTCTCTCCACTCAAATTATATTCTTATCTTTGCGTAAATAAATTGTCAACTAAAACACTTAAAATAATTGGTTTATTTGAATACTTACCCAAAACAGACGCAGTGTGAGACCGTACACCTTAAATATCAACCACTGTAGTACGTTATTCTGGATAATGCCTCCCCATCACTATCCAAGTTGTTCCCACTCCTGTCAATTAGTTGATTTGCGTTGCCACGCATTTCTGTTTAAACAAATTATTTCTACAATTGTATTTTGGCTTTGGAGAAGTGGTGAGTTCTCCAGGACGCCCCTGAATTAACTAATTTAGTAGACTAAATAACTAGTAGAACTTTAGTAGTAACTTTAGTAGACTAAATAAATTAACTAATTTAGACGACTAAATTAGTTAATTCAGGGACGTCCTGGAGAACATTGCTGCTTTCTCTGAGTGTTGTCTTATTGCCTTTTTCTGTTTGTGTCAATTATTATGTAAATTAGGTCTCCTTTGCATTTCTTCGGGTGATGTCTAGATTTTACAGTATGAATCTTTCTTACTACGTAATCAACTCGGTTCTAAATTGTGGTCATTTACTAGGTGTTTCTTCCGCACTGAAATATGGGGCAAATAAAATAGTACAATGGAAAATACTTTGATTTATTGCTTTAAAAATCAAGCGGGCATTGATCTCTTAGAACTCTGCCAAGGTGGTCGTTATTCGTCATTGCAATCAGATAATATTATGTATTGAATTTCCTTTACCGATATCTTCGAAGAGGAGAATTTCTAAACGATAAATTGTAAACGGTAAACGGTAAAATATACATGAAATCACTAATATATACAATACGCAGGGTAATAAGAGACGTACCTGACTTAATTTAACCAGTAATTCCAGAGGTTATTTGGAATAAAAAAGGGGACGATTTTTTGGTCTCCGGTCATTTTTTTGTACACATATTTTAAATTTAATATCTTTGAGGGCATATTAAAAGATTGTTGAAAAAATTGGTTTCAGAAAAAAAAATAACAATAGTTTTTTTCTTAAATTTTTTACTCAAAATAATGTGAATGAATAATAACTGAATAAAGCAAGTCAGGTATGTTTCTTAAAAGGCGATCCACTAGTACAGGAAAAAATCGAAATCGGAATTCGCGCCCTTTTATGGGAGGAGTTTAAAAATACTTGAGAAAAAGCTTTTGGAAAGGTTGGAATAGATATTTGAGTTTTTTTTTACATGTTGGTTTCGTAAAGGCCTGTAAAAAACATTAATTCCTTTTTTATGCATTATTTATTGCAATAAAACGGAATTTTTAAATTGATTTCACGAAAATAAGCGGCGCGGAGCATAAAACGTCTTCTCTCCGCTCCGTTCGGAGGAGTAATGACAGAAAATCGGGGCGGCTGCCAGTCGTTCTTCGGTGGACGGTATAAGGTTCACTTTGATATAACAAATTCGTCGACTGCCGTATTGTCGCCGTGATGTCAAAAATACCAACGCGAAAATGCATATTATATTTTATTTTGTGAGGTTCGGGCGTAAATATAATTTTTTTTTGCGATAATTATATAAAAAGCTGAATTTGCCACATTATGCAATAAAACCATATCCGAAGTGTTTATAAGTAGGAGAGTTTTCAGTTAAAAATGTTTTTTATAGACCTTATACTTTATTTTTTTAAAGGCTTTTTAAAAAAACTTATATTAAAACCGATATTTTTAAGGACCAAGGTATGTTCTAGACGCAGTATTTAATTGAAGCATCTTGTAATGGTGCGCCACTCTTGGCTTCTGACTCCAATTGTGATGAACCCTACCTAGCTGATTTACTTTTCTAAGCTTCTACCTCGTAGTTTAAATCTCGTAGCTCCTGTCTCGTAGCCACGCTCATAATTCTACCCTTATGTCCTACTGATCACACCACTAGGTATGATGGCCTGACTCAACCCTCCTTTCGGTTTATTTCTACCTCAGGCTCGTGATTTCTAAACCCCTATACCTTATAATCTAGCTAAACCTACCCTATCTTCTTAAATCCCTGCGATTTTCTCACAGTAATCAAGATTTAAGATTTTTGTTCACATTATTTCTATAATCTGCGTTGTGTAATTTTTTTTGTTTTAGATTTTACATCTGTTTGCATACTTAATATGCACACATATGTAGAGAAGATAATGTATTACGTGTGGTAACCCATAGATTCTTTTAGAGAAAGGGTGAGAATTTTCCGATCAATTTATTTATTATTATTTTAGAATATTTAACCGAGTTTGATAAACTACCCCCGCCCTAAACCTTGTGTCTATTTGATTTCCATAGGAATTTAGTGTGTTTATTTAATTCTTCCTATCACCGCTGATACATCGATAACATAAACAACAGTTAATAAATTAAACATTTCAAGAAAGCAAACCTTACCTTAGGATGATCGAACTCGAAGGTCCAGTTTTCTCAATTGAAGTCCTTGTCTGCAACTTCTCCTAACATAATGTGTTTGTAGTCATAGTTAGTGCTATTGGTTAGTATTCGCAAAATTGTTGAAAGAGCAGGAATGGAGGGATATGGGGAGGGGATATTATGTTTGCTTAAAAAGTCGGCACCTCCGCTAACCAAGTGAAAACCGATGAACAACAATTTCAAACCGGATTCTCCCAAGTACGTTTGCTAAGCTTATCCTTAAGTCCGAGTTTTACTCTCTTCGACGAGCGTCTCTTGTTACGAAAGGGACTCTTCACGCCAGATGGGGGAATACCAAGTCTTCATGCCGTTTTTCTGCCTCACTCCGACTTCCATCTCCGCCGGATTGAATTTAACTCTACTGAGTCTAGAAGGGGTATTTCATGTCTTCCCTTATCATGCCTCTATCCGTTAAATGTGGCGTAAGCTTGTGACGGGCAGATCCTTCCTCCCACGTAACCAACCCAGCGTTACATTCCACCTCTGACTAGCTGACATAAAACTCACCTCGTGAACCTTATGTTTGCTTTCAGGTTCGACAAGACTCACGGTATGCAAATAACCTGTGGCTTTAATGCCGCGTCAGCGTACTGTCCGCATACGTCCTTCCTCTTCCCCGCATGCCCACCTCGACAATACCGCCACAAGATCAAAGCCGTCCGTTCGAGAAAGGTTGACACTTACATTTCCAGATGGCTCATACCTACATACAGAAGCCTTGAAGTTTACGTTCGAAGACAAGTTAGGATTCAGGACTGTATGAGTATTTGAACACCAGTGTTGTTTAAATGAGGTCACTAGCTCCTCGTGTGTTAGGTATTTAGGATAATGGGTATTTATGGGTTCTTGGATACCTACTTCCTATAAGAAAGATTTTAAAATGAGATAAATCAAGTCGTTTAGAATTGAGTGAATTTAAACGTCAATGTCGCCTTCACATATTGACCGCAGATTTCATCTCAAGCTATAATTGATAAACTTGTCCCTGACGTTAAGTTTTGTTTTGTTTATTCGTTAATGAATTTAGGTGACTGGGTCAATGGATGGCCTTGAACTCAAATCGTAATTTTGGTACACTATCGAAGGTCATATAACCATACCCTAATCGTGCTAGTGAAAAGAAACGATAGGTATTTGTCTTACAAATACGCTAAGATACCAAAATTGATTTAGTGATGCGTTTCTATCTAATTATGTGTTAAGTATTTGTTTAGCAACATTTCATTCTGTATGGGAGGTGTGACATGCGAATGCTAATAAATTGGTTAATTATTTATTTACCCTTACTTGGCGTTACGTCCATCAGTGTCAGGATATCCACAGGAACCTGTAAAAGCTTAAATATTGTAAGGACTCACCAAGCTCTAATGTCTTAATTTCAGCTCCACCGGGTTACTATCATCGGCGAGAAACTTATTAGAGCATCCGATCTACCTGTGTAACTTATCGCACTTTTATTTCGACTTCCCACTTTTAACGATTTAATCCTACAAGATCCGGAACTCATCTCCTTCCTTTCTCCTTTGAATAGATCTCTGATGTAAAAAATCCTCACGTTTTCCTTTAATATCTGCCGTTATTATTGAAGAAGAACGATCCTATCTAATTAATCCCGACAACCCTCACCTTCCTCCCCTTTCCTTCCATATTTGATTCCAATCTAAAGAGGGGAATCGATTCTTAATAATCGTTCGCTCGAATATTATTTTATTATGTGGTATATGACTATACCTATTTACTCTTTAATAAATTAATTTATTAATTTGAATTTCCTTTAAATTTGTATTATTCCACTTTATAAAAATATTTAAGTTTTATTTATTTTTTTCTCAATTTAAATTATATTTTTTTTTTCATAACAACTAAAGATTTTCTTTAAATTTGAATTATTCCACTTAAGGACAAAGCTAAAGTTTTATTTATGTTTCCAATTTGAACTAGAATCCCTTTGTAACGGATAACTAAATATTATTCGTCACTCAGATTACAACAAAACTGAAAGAACCCCTTCCACTTTATTTTATAACACTTTTGTTTAGCAGCAAATTAATCACTTGGATTATTCATTTAAACTTCGGCTAAGTATTTTCCAGATTTCGGATCAATTATTATTATTGCGTTGTCACCTAACGATAATTAATATCTCGTAATAAAATTTCCAACTTTCGACCTAAACGTAAATTTTTTATTTAATGAAACTTATTAGACTGTAATTTTCTTTATATAACCTCGGACTAAATAACTCTATTTTAACCTTCATAGAACAAATTTAAAGCAATTCAAACACACTATATTAAACTCCTCCCGCATTGAATTTGTAATTAATTAATTAATTATTAGATTTTATTGAATCGGAAATTATTACAAACACTGATTTTAGATTTATTATAAGATCATACACTCCGTTAAATTGCACGATTAACCCTATCCGGGCACTTCACTCCCTGTTTTATCAAAGCATAAAACTGATTGTAGACTCTATTTTACCACTGAGTTTTTTTTTATAAGTATAACTGACTTTATTTTTCCACTGTATTTTTAAAGTATAAAAACTGATTCTAGACTCTATTAATTAATTACCAGGGTAATTCTCACGACGTGCGCGACGTTTTAATCAACCTTCCCAGTTGTCGAAGGACCCCTTTTTTATTTTAATGATAAGTTGAATTTATAAATAGATATATTATTATTCAATGCTGTTATAAAATTCTTTAAACACTGTTGTTTCTTTTTAAATTCGCTACACTATATAAACCTTTTATTTTAATGACAAGTTGAATTTATAAATAAATATATTATTATTCACTGCTGTTATAAAATTCTTTAAACACTGTTGATTTTCTTTAAATTCGCTACACTATATAAACCTTTTATTTTAATGACAAGTTGAATTTATAAATAAATATATTATTATTCACTGCTGTTATAAAATTCTTTAAACACTGTTGATTTTCTTTAAATTCGCTACACTATATAAACTTTTTTATTTTAATGACAAGTTGAATTTATAAATAAATATATTATTATTCACTGCTGTTATAAAATTCTTTAAACACTGTTGTTTCTTTTTAAATTCGCTACACTATATAAACTTTTTATTTTAATGACAAGTTGAATTTATTGTAAAACTATATAAAACACTTTATTTAATTTTCAACACTCCACAGATTTAATCACGACCGTAATTTTTATAAGTCCCAGAATTCCCACTCCGAATTTTTCTAAGTCTCAAAATTTTACAACACTTAAGAAATTTTCAACTAATAACCGTTTTAGACGCTACGTCACGTAACTTCCACGTTTTAACCCGACGATTGGTCCCCGACGACTCCTTCCCGACAACTCACACCGAAAACTGATCCTAGACTCTATTAATTAATTACCAGGGTAATTCTCACGACACGCGCGACGTTTTAATCAACCTTGCCAGTTGTCGAAAAGACCCTGAATCATCCCCAACACGCTAATTTATACCCATCACAGCTCCAAAAGGGCATAATCGTATATTCCTTGACGAGGAATTATAATCTGTAATCACTCGAAATTTTTTGAAAACCCCATCTCGTTATTGTATGTTCCTACATAAGCTCTTTCGATTTTGCCTCTTCCTAAATCTCGGTTCGTCCCACAACTTTGTCTCGCTTTTCTAAGGTTTTTAGTCCCGGACTTAGTAAGCTGCCATCCAGTTTGCCCATTTCCCACATGTCTTCTGTCTTCATAATATGTTTTATAAACATGGTTTTAATCTTGTTTTTTTTTTTCCAATTTGAACATGCCCATAAGTGATCTGCTAAAACTGTGTTTTAATTGGCATAAATATTAGGGAAAACGTAGATTCTTCAGTCTCCTAGTTTTAAACGCTAGTTGTCCTGTATAAATTTCCACGAAAATTATTTCTTTTCGCCTAGTCTACGTAAGCAATTATGTCTCAGAACCGTATTTCCATTATTTATGTGTCATATTCAACTTTTCCATTTTCCCACCTAATTTACCTTCAAGTAACGGCGTTTTAACAACTATTCTTAAATGATTTTCCCTTCGTTGTTAATAAGGAATCATAAACTGGTTCCGTATCTACTCTACTTATAACGTTTTGAGTTTTTCCCATTTCCTTATCTGAGTTTTCCGGTTATGTCGGTTTTCCGTTCTCTCCCCCCACCCCTAACCCAATGATCCCTTATTGAAATTTGACGTTTGCCTTTTTGCCGTGATTCCATCTCCCGCTAAAACCCTTTTTTCCTTTTTTGATATATTATTTATGGTGTTTTCCGGCCCACTAACTATTCCTATCCTGGGATATCTGTCAAGTTAACTACTTCGATCAAATTCCGCCCAATTTTCCATCTCTCTCTTGTTCAAAATCCCATAAACTGCAAGCCCTGACGTGTGTATACATTACGATTTCTACATACTTGGCGATAAATCCATTTTAATGTGTTTATAATTAAATTTTACGGAAATTCTATAATCTAAATACTAGGTAAGAGCAATGTTAATTTTTATGACCCTTTTTAATGGATAATGGGCCTTAAATAAACAAAAGGCATGTTCGAATATTCCTTGTTTATATCAACAATATACATGTGGGGTCGACAACCTTTTTTTTACATCAATTGCCTCAGCAATTTGTTCTATCGTCTATAGTATTTTCTCATAGCAAATGACGTAAAAACGATCCCTTCCTTTGAATTAATCTAACGTAATATAACTAGAATAACCATCCTATTTCAAATATATAACGATATCTATTTAAACTCGTCTGAAAACGCAAAATTAAGTCGAAATCTTATATTGTTCAATAAATACTTCCGTTTAAATGTCCGTTTTTTTTATTAGATTTTCTTTTCAAATCGTTTTCCCTGACCGTATTGCTTCATTTAAAAGTGACATTCCTAATTTCCATCGTTTTTCTTTCTTTTAAATATCAAACGTACGTTTTCCTCTGAATCTGGCCTCCTTTTGTTCTTCACGTTCTCGTTATGCAATTGAGTATCCCTACAGTAGCTTTTCCCACGTTTTCCAGGTCTTTTCTTTAATCTTCCGTTCATTATATTTCCTTGCTATTTTATTGCATCATTTTTTCAACATAATATGGATTTATTTGTTCGTTAACTGCGGTTGTCGATTCCTCTGTTGCACTCAATATTTACCTTTAAAATTAGGGTCATTGTACCAAATGCACCGAACGTGGGATTGTGTTTATCTTAAAGCGTATTGATCTCTCGGGTTGATGATGATTTTTACCCCATAAATCTCAGACTAATGGTCTAGTCCAAAGTCCATCTCTTTGTCTTGAAAAAAGGTAACCTCCCCCTTCTCTGATTGGTAGATCAATCTTAAGTGTTTATAATTGGATCCCTCTGTGTTCTATTTATCAAAACTTGACATTAATTTAATAATTATAGATCTCTGCAGTCTCCATGGCCCAATCAAACTTAATCAGCTAGATGTCGCTAGTGTGTTGATTTCGTTATAATTCTGAATTATTATTTATTCATTCGTAAGGTGGAAGCTACTATATTTTCGTATCCACTGCGATTCATCACAGCCCCCCTATAGTTATAATTCCAGCGGTAAACACGCCTCCTAGTGTTAGTTGATGGAATTAAAACTAAACATAGGCAATCTAATTTTCTACAATTTTCTTTAAGTCTTCTTTATTCTTATTTGCATTTTTTTTTTTTCGAAATTCTAACTGGTTGCGCGCCCCTACCTTTCACTATTTCATATCGTAGAATCCTGTTCGGTGTTCCTCTGAGCTGAAACCATTTTTCAATTTACTCTTGTCTACCCAATGGCCTATTTAAGTCGGCTAACTTACGTCAGTTGCTGTCCCTACTCTTTGTCCTACCCCCCTAAGATTCTTACCCCTATACCTTCCCCCCTATGACCCTTACTCCCTCTTCTTCATCGAGACGGTTTCCAACCTTTGATTTTCCTTATTCATATATATATTTTTTTTTTTCGCGATTCTAGAATTCCACACGAATTTTTCTCGCAGGAACGTTTTAATGGCAACAATGCGCATATGAACATACACGTATTACACATATATGCACACATACACACCCCTTTTTTTTTTTTTTTTTTTTTTTGAATGGGATCAACTTTTATGTAATCTCTTCATATGCTGTTCTTATTTATCTTTTATCTGAGGTTTATTTGATCTATGTTGTATGTTTACTCATCCGAATGCACTCCATAACGTTTACTATCTCATTTTTTTTTTTTTTTTCCACACCGGCTTTGTTTGTTTATTTATTTATTTGCACGTATACACAATTGTATAATGTACCTAAACCCCGTTTTAAACAAGCCCCCCCCCCTCCTAAATTCGTATGCGTTTTAAACCACTCCGCTTATTTGCTCTTTATTGCAAATCGGAAATAACCCGGTCACCCGAGAAATATGCCAACCCCCAGTAAAGCTAAATTTCTAATTTATTCAGCTGACATCTATGTAATGGTGTATCTAAAGGTCCAATCCACCCCTGTTAAATGTTTGAATGCAACGATTTGAAAAGCTCACTTTTATGTTTTATGTGTTATATTTTATTTTATTTTTATCCGTCCTTTGCTTTGTATGTTATGTTGATTTTATTTATTTTTATGTCGCCGTGTCAAAAGAAGTATTTATTTATAAAATCCTTCAACTCGAAGGAACCAATAATACCCTCGACCACTATTAACATAAACAACGTCATTTGATTAACTATCTAAGTATCTCTTTATTATTTAAAGTAATATCTCGAGATGTTCTAATGCGAACATAACAAAGATTTATCTATTCTGTTACGAACATATTTATCAGTAAGACCACTTATGTTTGTGGCAACCCAAACATACCCTCGCGACGGTGTCTATTCAATCGCTTGTTTACATTCGGGCTTCAGTCAATGAACCAATTTGAATGATAATATTATTGATCACCGAAGGAATGCGCTTTTATTTATATAACGGCTTTTTTTTTTTTCAATACGCACCACCCTTCTAAATCTGGGTCAACATTCCTAGGCGTTATGTGATTTATGATTTTTATTGGTATAAGGCACGTTTTTCACTTTTCGTTTTAAAATATTTGGTTTTTGAGTTATTATTATTTTTTTTTTCCGACTGTTTTATTTAATGGTACGTTTTTTTTTTCACTTGTTTTACGTTTAATGAAGATGTTTTAATGGCACGTTTTTCACTTTTCGTTTAAATTATTTTTTTGATTTATTGTTATATTTCTACTGTATAATTTAATGATGCGAATTTTTTTATTCCACTTGTTTTATGTAATCTGAAGTTGTTTTAATGGCACGTTTTTCACTTTTCGTTTAAAATATTCACTTTTTTTTTTCCAATTAATTATAATTTCATTTATTTGTTCATTCTATTTTATTTTTATAATATCTCAGAATTCTCTCAACTTGTAACCTTTACTCTCCTGGTCACGGCACCAGTTGTAATGGTGCGCCACTCTTGGCTTCTGACTCCAATTGTGATGAACCCTACCTAGCTGATTTACTTTTCTAAGCTTCTACCTCGTAGTTTAAATCTCGTAGCTCCTGTCTCGTAGCCACGCTCATAATTCTACCCTTATGTCCTACTGATCACACCACTAGGTATGATGGCCTGACTCAACCCTCCTTTCGGTTTATTTCTACCTCAGGCTCGTGATTTCTAAACCCCTATACCTTATAATCTAGCTAAACCTACCCTATCTTCTTAAATCCCTGCGATTTTCTCACAGTAATCAAGATTTAAGATTTTTGTTCACATTATTTCTATAATCTGCGTTGTGTAATTTTTTTTGTTTTAGATTTTACATCTGTTTGCATACTTAATATGCACACATATGTAGAGAAGATATTACGTGTGGTAACCCATAGATTCTTTTAGAGAAAGGGTGAGAATTTTCCGATCAATTTATTTATTATTATTTTAGAATATTTAACCGAGTTTGATAAACTACCCCCGCCCTAAACCTTGTGTCTATTTGATTTCCATAGGAATTTAGTGTGTTTATTTAATTCTTCCTATCACCGCTGATACATCGATAACATAAACAACAGTTAATAAATTAAACATTTCAAGAAAGCAAACCTTACCTTAGGATGATCGAACTCGAAGGTCCAGTTTTCTCAATTGAAGTCCTTGTCTGCAACTTCTCCTAACATAATGTGTTTGTAGTCATAGTTAGTGCTATTGGTTAGTATTCGCAAAATTGTTGAAAGAGCAGGAATGGAGGGATATGGGGAGGGGATATTATGTTTGCTTAAAAAGTCGGCACCTCCGCTAACCAAGTGAAAACCGATGAACAACAATTTCAAACCGGATTCTCCCAAGTACGTTTGCTAAGCTTATCCTTAAGTCCGAGTTTTACTCTCTTCGACGAGCGTCTCTTGTTACGAAAGGGACTCTTCACGCCAGATGGGGGAATACCAAGTCTTCATGCCGTTTTTCTGCCTCACTCCGACTTCCATCTCCGCCGGATTGAATTTAACTCTACTGAGTCTAGAAGGGGTATTTCATGTCTTCCCTTATCATGCCTCTATCCGTTAAATGTGGCGTAAGCTTGTGACGGGCAGATCCTTCCTCCCACGTAACCAACCCAGCGTTACATTCCACCTCTGACTAGCTGACATAAAACTCACCTCGTGAACCTTATGTTTGCTTTCAGGTTCGACAAGACTCACGGTATGCAAATAACCTGTGGCTTTAATGCCGCGTCAGCGTACTGTCCGCATACGTCCTTCCTCTTCCCCGCATGCCCACCTCGACAATACCGCCACAAGATCAAAGCCGTCCGTTCGAGAAAGGTTGACACTTACATTTCCAGATGGCTCATACCTACATACAGAAGCCTTGAAGTTTACGTTCGAAGACAAGTTAGGATTCAGGACTGTATGAGTATTTGAACACCAGTGTTGTTTAAATGAGGTCACTAGCTCCTCGTGTGTTAGGTATTTAGGATAATGGGTATTTATGGGTTCTTGGATACCTACTTCCTATAAGAAAGATTTTAAAATGAGATAAATCAAGTCGTTTAGAATTGAGTGAATTTAAACGTCAATGTCGCCTTCACATATTGACCGCAGATTTCATCTCAAGCTATAATTGATAAACTTGTCCCTGACGTTAAGTTTTGTTTTGTTTATTCGTTAATGAATTTAGGTGACTGGGTCAATGGATGGCCTTGAACTCAAATCGTAATTTTGGTACACTATCGAAGGTCATATAACCATACCCTAATCGTGCTAGTGAAAAGAAACGATAGGTATTTGTCTTACAAATACGCTAAGATACCAAAATTGATTTAGTGATGCGTTTCTATCTAATTATGTGTTAAGTATTTGTTTAGCAACATTTCATTCTGTATGGGAGGTGTGACATGCGAATGCTAATAAATTGGTTAATTATTTATTTACCCTTACTTGGCGTTACGTCCATCAGTGTCAGGATATCCACAGGAACCTGTAAAAGCTTAAATATTGTAAGGACTCACCAAGCTCTAATGTCTTAATTTCAGCTCCACCGGGTTACTATCATCGGCGAGAAACTTATTAGAGCATCCGATCTACCTGTGTAACTTATCGCACTTTTATTTCGACTTCCCACTTTTAACGATTTAATCCTACAAGATCCGGAACTCATCTCCTTCCTTTCTCCTTTGAATAGATCTCTGATGTAAAAAATCCTCACGTTTTCCTTTAATATCTGCCGTTATTATTGAAGAAGAACGATCCTATCTAATTAATCCCGACAACCCTCACCTTCCTCCCCTTTCCTTCCATATTTGATTCCAATCTAAAGAGGGGAATCGATTCTTAATAATCGTTCGCTCGAATATTATTTTATTATGTGGTATATGACTATACCTATTTACTCTTTAATAAATTAATTTATTAATTTGAATTTCCTTTAAATTTGTATTATTCCACTTTATAAAAATATTTAAGTTTTATTTATTTTTTTCTCAATTTAAATTATATTTTTTTTTTCATAACAACTAAAGATTTTCTTTAAATTTGAATTATTCCACTTAAGGACAAAGCTAAAGTTTTATTTATGTTTCCAATTTGAACTAGAATCCCTTTGTAACGGATAACTAAATATTATTCGTCACTCAGATTACAACAAAACTGAAAGAACCCCTTCCACTTTATTTTATAACACTTTTGTTTAGCAGCAAATTAATCACTTGGATTATTCATTTAAACTTCGGCTAAGTATTTTCCAGATTTCGGATCAATTATTATTATTGCGTTGTCACCTAACGATAATTAATATCTCGTAATAAAATTTCCAACTTTCGACCTAAACGTAAATTTTTTATTTAATGAAACTTATTAGACTGTAATTTTCTTTATATAACCTCGGACTAAATAACTCTATTTTAACCTTCATAGAACAAATTTAAAGCAATTCAAACACACTATATTAAACTCCTCCCGCATTGAATTTGTAATTAATTAATTAATTATTAGATTTTATTGAATCGGAAATTATTACAAACACTGATTTTAGATTTATTATAAGATCATACACTCCGTTAAATTGCACGATTAACCCTATCCGGGCACTTCACTCCCTGTTTTATCAAAGCATAAAACTGATTGTAGACTCTATTTTACCACTGAGTTTTTTTTTATAAGTATAACTGACTTTATTTTTCCACTGTATTTTTAAAGTATAAAAACTGATTCTAGACTCTATTAATTAATTACCAGGGTAATTCTCACGACGTGCGCGACGTTTTAATCAACCTTCCCAGTTGTCGAAGGACCCCTTTTTTATTTTAATGATAAGTTGAATTTATAAATAGATATATTATTATTCAATGCTGTTATAAAATTCTTTAAACACTGTTGTTTCTTTTTAAATTCGCTACACTATATAAACCTTTTATTTTAATGACAAGTTGAATTTATAAATAAATATATTATTATTCACTGCTGTTATAAAATTCTTTAAACACTGTTGATTTTCTTTAAATTCGCTACACTATATAAACCTTTTATTTTAATGACAAGTTGAATTTATAAATAAATATATTATTATTCACTGCTGTTATAAAATTCTTTAAACACTGTTGATTTTCTTTAAATTCGCTACACTATATAAACTTTTTTATTTTAATGACAAGTTGAATTTATAAATAAATATATTATTATTCACTGCTGTTATAAAATTCTTTAAACACTGTTGTTTCTTTTTAAATTCGCTACACTATATAAACTTTTTATTTTAATGACAAGTTGAATTTATTGTAAAACTATATAAAACACTTTATTTAATTTTCAACACTCCACAGATTTAATCACGACCGTAATTTTTATAAGTCCCAGAATTCCCACTCCGAATTTTTCTAAGTCTCAAAATTTTACAACACTTAAGAAATTTTCAACTAATAACCGTTTTAGACGCTACGTCACGTAACTTCCACGTTTTAACCCGACGATTGGTCCCCGACGACTCCTTCCCGACAACTCACACCGAAAACTGATCCTAGACTCTATTAATTAATTACCAGGGTAATTCTCACGACACGCGCGACGTTTTAATCAACCTTGCCAGTTGTCGAAAAGACCCTGAATCATCCCCAACACGCTAATTTATACCCATCACAGCTCCAAAAGGGCATAATCGTATATTCCTTGACGAGGAATTATAATCTGTAATCACTCGAAATTTTTTGAAAACCCCATCTCGTTATTGTATGTTCCTACATAAGCTCTTTCGATTTTGCCTCTTCCTAAATCTCGGTTCGTCCCACAACTTTGTCTCGCTTTTCTAAGGTTTTTAGTCCCGGACTTAGTAAGCTGCCATCCAGTTTGCCCATTTCCCACATGTCTTCTGTCTTCATAATATGTTTTATAAACATGGTTTTAATCTTGTTTTTTTTTTTTCCAATTTGAACATGCCCATAAGTGATCTGCTAAAACTGTGTTTTAATTGGCATAAATATTAGGGAAAACGTAGATTCTTCAGTCTCCTAGTTTTAAACGCTAGTTGTCCTGTATAAATTTCCACGAAAATTATTTCTTTTCGCCTAGTCTACGTAAGCAATTATGTCTCAGAACCGTATTTCCATTATTTATGTGTCATATTCAACTTTTCCATTTTCCCACCTAATTTACCTTCAAGTAACGGCGTTTTAACAACTATTCTTAAATGATTTTCCCTTCGTTGTTAATAAGGAATCATAAACTGGTTCCGTATCTACTCTACTTATAACGTTTTGAGTTTTTCCCATTTCCTTATCTGAGTTTTCCGGTTATGTCGGTTTTCCGTTCTCTCCCCCCACCCCTAACCCAATGATCCCTTATTGAAATTTGACGTTTGCCTTTTTGCCGTGATTCCATCTCCCGCTAAAACCCTTTTTTCCTTTTTTGATATATTATTTATGGTGTTTTCCGGCCCACTAACTATTCCTATCCTGGGATATCTGTCAAGTTAACTACTTCGATCAAATTCCGCCCAATTTTCCATCTCTCTCTTGTTCAAAATCCCATAAACTGCAAGCCCTGACGTGTGTATACATTACGATTTCTACATACTTGGCGATAAATCCATTTTAATGTGTTTATAATTAAATTTTACGGAAATTCTATAATCTAAATACTAGGTAAGAGCAATGTTAATTTTTATGACCCTTTTTAATGGATAATGGGCCTTAAATAAACAAAAGGCATGTTCGAATATTCCTTGTTTATATCAACAATATACATGTGGGGTCGACAACCTTTTTTTTACATCAATTGCCTCAGCAATTTGTTCTATCGTCTATAGTATTTTCTCATAGCAAATGACGTAAAAACGATCCCTTCCTTTGAATTAATCTAACGTAATATAACTAGAATAACCATCCTATTTCAAATATATAACGATATCTATTTAAACTCGTCTGAAAACGCAAAATTAAGTCGAAATCTTATATTGTTCAATAAATACTTCCGTTTAAATGTCCGTTTTTTTTATTAGATTTTCTTTTCAAATCGTTTTCCCTGACCGTATTGCTTCATTTAAAAGTGACATTCCTAATTTCCATCGTTTTTCTTTCTTTTAAATATCAAACGTACGTTTTCCTCTGAATCTGGCCTCCTTTTGTTCTTCACGTTCTCGTTATGCAATTGAGTATCCCTACAGTAGCTTTTCCCACGTTTTCCAGGTCTTTTCTTTAATCTTCCGTTCATTATATTTCCTTGCTATTTTATTGCATCATTTTTTCAACATAATATGGATTTATTTGTTCGTTAACTGCGGTTGTCGATTCCTCTGTTGCACTCAATATTTACCTTTAAAATTAGGGTCATTGTACCAAATGCACCGAACGTGGGATTGTGTTTATCTTAAAGCGTATTGATCTCTCGGGTTGATGATGATTTTTACCCCATAAATCTCAGACTAATGGTCTAGTCCAAAGTCCATCTCTTTGTCTTGAAAAAAGGTAACCTCCCCCTTCTCTGATTGGTAGATCAATCTTAAGTGTTTATAATTGGATCCCTCTGTGTTCTATTTATCAAAACTTGACATTAATTTAATAATTATAGATCTCTGCAGTCTCCATGGCCCAATCAAACTTAATCAGCTAGATGTCGCTAGTGTGTTGATTTCGTTATAATTCTGAATTATTATTTATTCATTCGTAAGGTGGAAGCTACTATATTTTCGTATCCACTGCGATTCATCACAATCTATAATACTTGTAAGCGGTCAAATTTTCAAAACTAAAACATACGATTTTGTATGATTTTGCATTATTTAGTATGGCTTCATCTTAACTCTTTGTATATACAAGAGTATGTTTATAACTCGGGGTTTTTCTATTCCATGATTTTGTCTGATACACAAGGTTACCAAAGTTTGTCAAAACAATAAACAGATGCGATTTATTGACAGTATGCCACGTTAAGTACAAATATTGGCAGAACAAGTGATAGAATAATGTTATATTAATTTATTGTCGTCGTTGAGTCATAAAGTGGGGTAATTACTACAACTAGTTAACTCAGGAAACAGCGTTTTTGAGTTTCATACCTACTAAAATCAGAACTCTATTTCTTCGTCTATGAAGGCTACAAATAGATAAGCCGTAAAGAATTGAAATCGTCAAATTATTTTATTTGTTAGAGGCATTGCTTTTTTTAAATATTTCCGTTTAATTTTATAATTAGGTAATTCCAGTTACCCAAGTGTTTTTCCATGTTTCAATTAAGCAACCAGACTTAGCTATTTGTAGCACTAAAATGTGTGGAATTGGCCCGGCTTTCTGCATTTCTATTGATTAATTACATGTTTTCCAATATAATTTAAGTTTTAAAGCTCTTAAAATATAAATATTATGCTTGAAGATGATATCTATACATCCCCCATGCCATAACGGTAATTATATGAAATTCCCTCGAAAGAAAAAAAAAATAATTTACGCTCAGAAAATTATTATAAACACGTTTTTTTCAATTATTTTACAAGTTATAGTATGAATGAAAAAATTCACAGTGTTTCTTTAAGTGCTATTTTAGACAATCCATTTATCGTTTTATTAAACATTTTCAAATTTTTCGCTTAAATATTATCGTTTTTAATATTAGCGCACTCTCTCTAACATTCGTATTCATCTCTATATCTCTCCATCTTCTTCTTTTTGAGCGGATATAACGCACCTTACGTTGCTTTCGTTGCATTTTTGTAACAACTAGGTAACTCATTGCATTTTGGTAAATAAATATATAAAAAAAAAAATGATTAGCCATTTTTCATTTAAAAAATATAAATATTTCGGTTTCCAACACAAAGATCTACGTTTTAACCACAATTTTCAGTATATATACACTAGTGGACTTATGTATGGACACTTTTTATAAATTTCTTGTATTTGATGTTCATTTGCTCTTTTTTAAATCACGTTGGTGTTTAACAGTAATTTTGTTAGCTAATTAATTTAACCACATATTATACTGTGATATTTTGAATAGATTTAAAAGTTTTGTGTAGAAAAATAATAAAAATGCTGAATAAAACAACGTCATGGCAAAACACAAATTATTTATTAATTTCGAAGATTTTGCATAATATTTCAAATTAACATTTTAATGTTACTATTTCGTTGGAAATCCTTTAAGTTTAATAACTTCCTCAATTTTTCTACACATGGAGTCCACCAAACGTCACTAGTTTTAAGTTTTGATGACATGGAACCATGCTTGAATAATCACTTCAATTATTTCTCTTTTATTTCTGGGTTTGTGACGAGAAACCAGTTTTTTCAATCTAGACCAGAGATTTTCAATAGGATTCAAGTCCAGGTGGTTCCCTGGCCAAGGTAGAACAACAATATGGTGGTTCTGTAACCATTTCATGTTCCCTTTGCTATGTGGCATGGGGGTCCATGCTTCTGGAAATTGCATTTACCACGGTTACACTCGAACAAATCGTTGTGCTGGGCAATAATTTTGGCTCCAGAATCACATATTGATGTCTGTTAGTCTTAATTGTGCCTTTTACCACTTCCAGACATCCAAAACTGTCCCTTATCATGCAAGCCTGCACCATGACACTCAGAGGAAGTTTCATTGTCGCAGTAGTGCATTCTGGTATCAAATCTTCAACTTGATTGCAACGAACAAATCTGATTCCATCACTCTCAAAAGTGAAAATTTTGGTCTCATCACTCCATATCACCTTTGCCCAGTCTTCTGAAGTCCATTCCTTATGTGTTACAGCCCATTTCAGTTGTTTATACCTCTGTTTCATGTTATGGTTAGACTTTTATTATTCTTGCCTAATTTCTTCCTAAATATTATATCTGTAATATCGAGTCCAGCAGCTTTAATGACCTTGTTTATATCTTTTGATGTTTGACGATGGTTCTGCAGGGTAAGGCAACATATGCTTCTTTCATTTTGTGGCATAACCTTTGGGTTTTGGACGATTTTTGGTCTGTTTTTGTGGTTTTAGTCTCCTTGCAGCGTTGGCCAACCTTTCTTACTCCAGACTTGGTAGCTCCTCCACCCAATATTTTTGCAATTTCTTTGTATGTGTAGCCTTCTACACAAAGTGCAACACCTCTGCTTCTCTTTAGTGACCAATTGGCACGTTTTGGCACCTAAGGAGCCATTTTAATAATATTTATTAAAAAATATATATATAACTTTTCTTCAATGGACGATTGACTAACACGGGTGTAGAACTTATTCGTGTTGCATCTTAAAGTGTTCTGATTGCCCACAACGATCCTCTGCACTTTGTGGTTGGTTAAGATAGAACACAAGAAATTGTAGAGTTGCCAAAACTCAAAAACTTTATTCTCAAAAATTGGTTGTTTTAAAGGTATTTGCTCCCATTTCTCATAAAGAGTGATAGGAATTTTGAATCACCATATGGCATATCGTATGGTATGTTTTTTAATCGACAATAGCACAAGGAACACGAAAAAAAAACTTAGAAGGGTTCCGTAACAAAATAAATCATTTTTTTACAAGGCAAACGACAAGATACAAGAAATCTCGAAAAGTGTCCATACTTAAGTCCACTAGTGTATATAATATGCCAATCATTGAAAAAATATTATTGCCATATAAAAAAATAATTTATTCATGTAATGAAGTGAATCCATTATTGACAAGTTTGAACCTGTATTTATAATATATATATATATATATACATAACAACAGATTTATCAGATTGATTACCATCTTATAAAATTCCCAACAAACCTGATTTCAGAGTTATTAAGATATTACAGTTCAATATGAGTATAAATTTAAATTACCAAAGCTGAAATTCCGGGAAGCAAAATCTTAAAAGACCATCACACCGAAAATTAACCAAAATTTCATAAAACATGGTCTGAAATTATATTTTGCTTATTTCTGCGTTTAACTTTCTAAATTACTAATAATTATCCTATAGGTAGGTACTCGTAATTACACAATATAACCTTTTAATTAACATAATGTAATTGTTGGACCATCTCCACAATACATCTAAATTTATGGACTGATGAACCGTTTGGGAGATAATTTTGTTACATATTCTGAACCATATTCCTACCCTGCTCCTGTGTGTCCTGTGTCATGAACCGCATTGCCAGTCATCAATTCATAAATAAACCAAACCACTCACATAAATTGATTCTCGCCTAATCACCATATATTCGGTTTTGCGCTCCGTGGAGATCCAAGGACACCGACTTGAGTAGTTTGGTTTTTTTTAGATCACACCAGCGCATTGGTGACCTTTCTCGGCCCTCTGAAACGCCAGATGATGGGATGGGATTACGAGAGATGGGAAGGCTGATAGAGATATCGGAAGAAGGGTAAATGCAGGCAACTCTATTAATGGAGGACTGAATGCCGTTGACGCCAAAAAAAACTGTCCAAAGGAGCGAAGTTAGCCGTCCATAATGGAGTGCTGGTACCTACCCTGATGTATGGCAGTGAGACATGGAACTGGCAGAGGAAGGATGAAAGTAGACTGAATGCTGTAGATATGAGTCCCTGAGGCATATGTGTGGAAAAACCATGTACGATCGTGTAAGAAATGTGGAGATCCGCAAAGAATGCAAGGCTGATGTAAGCGTAATGAGTAAGATTAAGAAAGGGACGCTCAGATATTTTGGGCATGTAGAGCGAATGAACGAGGAAAGGAGTGTAAGGAGAATATATGACGCAAATGTGTATATGTGTATAATAATAGAAGAACATGTACGAGTCGATGTATGAATGTGAACGAGGCAAGGAGTGTGTGCCGAGATCGAGTTGTTTGGCGGTCCGTCCTCTCTTCCTACCCCTGCGGAGAAACGGCGTGATGGTTAGTTAGTTAGTTAGAAACGCCGTTTTATCGGCACTGAAACTGTATTGTTTTGTATGGGAATTCGTCGCATTTATTCGCTCAACAGATAACCGATAAATTGGTTTCGTTCTCTTATTATTATTTTATGTCTTAACTCCGCTTCTCGATTAATAAGGAATATTTTTCATTAAAACCGGGGGAGACAAAAATATGCAATTTATATTTTAATTTATTTTTTAATTAATTTATTTACGCGGTGCACGAAGTTTGTTACGCCATTTTTATATTTATCATATTTATATTACATTTAATGTGTAATCAATGCTGCCAATCATTGAAAAAATATTATTGCCATATAAAAAAATAATTTATTCATGCAATGAAGTGAATCCATTATTGACAAGTTTGAACCTGTATTTATAATAGAAGAATGTGAAGAAAAACGCATTAGAATAATTACACATACCCGTTAGACAAACCCTGCTCGCCATCATACAAACCATTCAAAACCTTGGATGTATATCTTATTGTTAGATGACACGCAGCTTTCGCAGTTTGAATCTCAACCCAGTTGTATCGGGAAATTATTAGAATTCATTTTTTAAGGTTGGTAATTCCGACAAATGTCATATTTTATTGTCTATTAATTAAAATGGGAATATTCCGTGTTATCCGTGTATCGAAATTCGACAAGGAACATTCCGTATTATCTTTGAAGCCGGCTTATATGCTTTTACCCTCCTATTTTATTTTAATTGTTATTTTAGTCAATGAGGTTAATTAAGTGCCCAGGGTTCCTGAACATAATTGGCTATTGCAGAACGCAATATCTTTTATTTGCTATCGTGTTCAATTACACAGCTTCAAGCTTTAAATTTTTAAGCTTTTAAAATTCATTTAATGAAATAAAGCGATACAAATGGAAAAACTTTAAAAGTGAATAACCCATTTCACTACAAGTTTTAAATTTGACATTTTCGCTCGTAAGCACGTACAACGTGTGTTCTTTTAGCAGTTTTCCCATAAAAAGAGTATGTTTAGCATTTCCACGAGATTTAAGGTGCGCAGGCGTTTCACTCACGGTATAACGGCGTTATTACCCAGAATTACCTTATTCCGTTTTTCGTTATAGTTCTAATGGCCATAACGTAACGTATATTATACTCAGCGCTGGCAA